>CM061112.1:415000-1015000 GCA_030770545.1 Macropodus opercularis | reverse complement strand
CACCATGTCAGAGTAGCTCCGCTCCAGAGACCTGGGCTCCTCCGCCGCGACCTGCTGGCAGCCGTCGTACCTGAGACGAGCCCACAGTTAGTTCTGGATTCAATCACTCACAGAACGGCCAAAAAGCTAAAAGCAGCTGTTAATATTAAATGAGTCCCTTAATTGCTGTGACTTTCAGTTCATTTAACTAACGATTTCAGGACAAATATAAAAATGACGCTCACACGTGTGTATTATAATCTCATATAAAACATATTAATAAGTCGCCCCAGGTCACATCAAAACGTTTATCTGCTCCTGATCAGAAAATACCAAGAACGACACTGTTCTATTAAAGCTGCTAAGATGATTTGACACAGACGCAGGAATGAAGCAGAAGTTGTGCGGTTCTGTACCTGTTCAGGTGATGCACCTGCTGGTCCACGTTCTGGAGACCATCGTGCACCACGTGCAGGACGGGCCGGTCCGACGTCTGGGTCTCGCTCAGCTTCCGAGCCAGGTCGAAGCACTGATTCCTCAGACATTCCAGGCTGCTCAGACACACCTCCTCCTCGCTCTCCTCCGCCTGGACCCTGACGCCCACGCAGGCTCGTCCGCCGGCGTGGCCGCCGTCGTCCACCATGGCGGCTTCGGGGTAGCCGTCCTCGGGCAGCATGGCGCCGTGACCCTGCGCGAGGAGCTTCAGGGAGTCCACCGTCTCCCGGACCACGTCGCTGTCTAGGTCCACGCTCAGTTCGCCCTTCCGGTCGCCCTGCTCGCTGCCGTCCTCGTCGTCCTCGTCCTCCCCGGCGCTGTTGGAGGAGTTGCTGTTCATCTCGGACTCCGTCATGGCCTGGTAGGCGGCGTCCTCGGCGATCTTGCCCAGGTTGAGCAGCGACTTGGCGACCAGCTCGTCGTAGTTCTCGTACTCCTCTCCGGTGCCAGAAGCAGCGTTGCAGCTGTTGTTGTTGTCGTCCCTCTGAATTGGAATAAGCTTTGATTGTCCACTGGGTTTGTAGTGGTTCTCCACTGTCAGACAGAGGACACCAACCTCAGAACAGCAACCACCATTGATGCAAGATAAACAGCATAACCAGCAGGTGATGAGTCAAACAGGAGGAAACCGATTCATTCTGTGAAGTACATACGTTTTTGCAGACAATTAGAGGAAGCTTTTACTGCCTGTAATCAACTGATGAACCCAAGTTCGCCTCACATTTTCCTGAATACATTAGCTGCATCCCTCCCAATTATGATCTGCTGTTTACTCACAAAGAAACACACAACCCAGAGCTGTGCCGCTCGCTCCGCTCCCTCTCTGAGCCTCTGTTGATTTTGGGGACAGCGACAGTGAATGAGAGCAGAGAAATTGAAAAGGGAGGCGTGCGAGGTGCTCCGATTCAGGAGCCATAAATATCCTCAGGAGGAGAAGCTGAGGCAGAGCGCGTTTGACACGTCCGCCGAGACAAGCAGCCAAACCGGGGAAGGGAGGGGAGGGTGGGAGGTAATAACTCAGCAGAGCTCCTCTACCGATTATTAGTGAAGCGCTGTCAGAAGCCATTGAGGACGGGGGGGCATCTAGGGAAATGTGTTGGGAGGGAGCGCCGAGCATCTGGTCGACCGGTGATTCAGCTCAGCAGCTCATCGCGTCCTCCGCTCCCGCTTCGTACTGCGACTACGAGAGGACGCGAGTGTTTCTGTGGAGACTCTGTTAAAGCAGGACGGACTGTTTCTGGTTGGAGGCTTGTAGATCAAGATATTTAAGCTTCTGGCACCGACAGAACACGTGACCACAGACTGCAGCGAGGTTTCAATCAGACATATCTAACTTCAACTGGGGTCTGAGGAGCCGGGTTCTACAGCTGATGACGGCTTTGGGTTTGTTCTGGATGAGGAACCATGTGAGCCACAAAACTCACCTTGCTGATGATTCTGCTCCTCCTCCTCCTCTTGCTCGTCTTCGTCCTCCTGTTCCTCCTCATCATCACCATCGTCCACTTCTTCCTCCTCCTCATCCATGCCCTCCTCCTCCTCCTCCTCCTCCTCCTCCACCCGCTCTCCTACCATGACCTTATCTGCCCTCCCCACCTCGACCTCCTCTTCTTCTTCGTCGTCTTCCTCTTCATCCTCCCCTTGCTCCTCGTTGTCCTCTGAGAACTCATCCTCCACCTCCCCGTCTTCCTCTTCCTCATCACCCTCCCGCTCCTCATCCTCGTCCTCCTCCACTACCTCGCCCTGCTCCTTCTCCACACCCCCCACCTCCATGGCTTCATTCTCATAGCTGGCATAGGCACGGGCGTCCTCCTCCTCGTTGGTGCAGGAGGCGAGGAAGGTTCTTCTCTTGGCAGCCGGCTCCAGCGGCTGTTTTTCCAGAGCCTTCCTCTTCTTGGCCAGCGGGCAGCCGTAGACACTACGAGGAGAGATGCACACGGTCAGTGGACGTCTTATGTATGCGGCTACACACACGTCTGCTCTAAGACACTTGAACTGTTAGCGCGAGGTTAGTGTGACGTCCGTTGTACTTTTGAAAAAATGTTGATGCTGAGAAAGAACGTTTTAACTTGTTCCGTCCTCCTGACTCACGGGCGACATCAGCAGGACTGTGAAAGTCAAAGGTCGCAGAGCAACGACTTCACCAGCTTCACCTCAATAGCTGTCGCTGAGGAGGAGAATCAGCCTCTAAAAAAACAACCAGGGCCTCAATTACGCAAATCCCATAATAGTCATTAACTGTTGGGGAAATTCTGCTTTAATTGCTCCAAAACAGCAAGCACAATTATGCACGGCTTTAATGTGGATTTTAGGAAATCAATTAGTCCATTTCCATATGAAAGAGTGTATTTGGTGTTTGTGGGGAGAGTTGGAGGAGCCGACGCGTTTCGTTTCGAGTGGACAGACGCCGTGTCCTGCTCTGACGCTGAGATATCAGCGAGGTACCGAAACGCAAACCAAAACACAGGGAAACAACAACGAGTAAGAACATCTTCAGAGGAAACGCCTTCGCCAGAATAAAAAGGTCGCCTGGCGTCCATTCTGCTGTTTTGACTAGTTTCTACTGCTCAGTTGTTCAGCTGTACGTATAAGAGAAGCGGGTTAGGAGCCAGTCAACGCCTGCGCCGCCATCAGTCTCCACCAGATCATTTGGACGTTTCCTGTCCCGTTTAAAAAGCCTGCGGTTAACACTTAGCAGCACCAACACCGCAGCTCACACGTGCTCTTCTCCCTACGTGATCCCTCCATCTTCTACCTTATAGGCTGGCGGCTCGCCTGTATGCGTGTGCGTGACCTCAGCCACCTTGCTCCTCTCCCGCCAATTAAAATTCCAGTGGTAATTAAAGCACATCAGAAACGAGGGAATGCTGCAGACAAGGGCGAGAGACTACGCATGGTAATTATGTGAATGGAGAGAGGGAGGAGGGGGCTCACGCATCACACTTTCCTTTCTTCTAAACTGATCTGCTGCAGTGTGATACGATGCATCGCGACCGATAGCGCGTTTCATCGATCACATTCACAGAGGAAAAGACTTCCCTCTGGAAGCCGCGTGGAGAACGGCGGAGATCCGATTATTTTTGAGGACCCCATTTGAACATTGAACAAGAAAAGCACAGTGAAGCAAATCATCTGCAAAGCTGCCAATAATTAGCGCTAAACATCAGCTGGGTCCATTTCCTGTCGTCACCGACTCTTGAAGCTAATGACACACTCATTAGCGTCACCTCTTTTTTGGGAGAGCACCATTTACAGCACGTGATCGCAGCCGTTGGACCTTTAGCCGTAAACGTTGCTTAAGTCGACACATCATCCTTTCGGCTCCAGCACACACACAATGTTTGAACTCGTGGTTGGGTCACTTTCACCAGTCACTTAACTTAAGCAGAGCCTCCACCTGTCTCGTTGCTACGGTTACCTGCATCTTCATTCCTTGAAGACATATTCAATCCAGAGCTACACCTGAAGCCAGCGCCGTCTGTCACTGGGTTCTCAAACATCATTTTAAATTAACGCGGCCACATCACTGTCGACTTCTTCATTAATGGAGACGAGCTGAATTACTGCCAATAAATATTTGATTTATGGGGGTTTGATATTTTAATATCCCAGCTATAAAAACATAACAGTCTGTGTCAGCGAAGAGAAAAGGAATATAATAGCTGCATAGTGATAATTGCATGTGGGTATGTGCGGTTCATCATGTGGGATCATTGCCCCGGGCAACGCCACATGCCGACACTTATCACCGTGGTGTCAGGATGTGTATATTTATAAATATATATATGCATAAGAGATCGGGTGCTGGCATTGAGACGGAGAGGGGGGCGGTGTGGGCAATGCAATGTTCACATCCTATACTAGCGGTTGCCATGGGAGACAGGCTGCATCCCTCCTGGTCCTCGTACTGCAGCAACCGCACAGTGCTGTCGCCATGGTGACATCCTCCAGAGAGCGCGAGCGAGAGAGAGGCAGGGAGAGGTAAAGTAAAAGAGAGAGACAGAGACAAAGAAAGGTAGGGGAGGAAGAAAGCAACACGGCGGAGAACGGGAGGAAAAAGTGACTTTGAACTCCCACCCTCCCCCTCAACTCATTCATTACCATGGACAGCACCAACTGTGCTTCAAGAAGTTACAGATCCCTGCAGCGACTGGTCCCTCAGACCAGAAGCTTCGCTGCTACGATCAGGACCAGACGGGGAAACATACAGCTGGAATTTTCTGACTGTCAACAAATCCCATAAAAATAAAAAAAACGTATCCAACGTGGGACATGTCCAACAGTTTGCGTCCCAACAAGAAGTCATGAAACCGCTGTTCTGCTCTTTGAAATGCACCTGTCAAACTGAAAGAAAAGGAAAAGCTCATTCACTCTTTGACGCGTTCGATTCGGACGTGAAGCCAGCTTCCTGCTGACGCACGCGATGAATCCTCTCATCCCACTACTCGTCTGGCTGCTGAGCTGATGCGCGTGTGCTGCTCTTACGACTAAACTCGGAGATGTTCTACTACGTCCCACTCCACAGATTAATTAGCCAGCAACAAACTCTGACAGAGCCCGTGTTTAGGTGACTTCACTAGACTCTGTCGTGACACTGAGTGGGATTGCGAGTCCTGTCCAGCTGAGAGGCCGCTGCTTCAGAGCTGCTCCCAAACCCAAGCCTCCATCCATTGAGCAAACCGCTTGGCCTCAGGTGCTGGAGCTAATCCCAGCGGACACTGGACAGGAGCAGAGCCTCCTGGTGATGCAGCTAGTCCTCCTGCTAAGCTAAAGCCAGCTGTCTTTGGAAAAGTCTCAACATTTGGGGGAACCTGCAGAAGAAGCGCGAGGAGACAGCAGACAGACGCTGTGTGGTCCCTCGGTAAAATCAGACCTTTGTGTACAGTGATCAGCTGATGAGCAGCTGATGAAGTACTTCAGCCGTCTGCCCCCCACTGAGGAACCATCACACGACCTACTTCTCTTTCTCTCTGCCTGCTTTTCCTTCTCTTCTTCTTTCCCCAGTAATTTGTCAGCACGACTACGCATCAGATGACGGTTAATAGCCGGAGCTTGAGCTGTAGCAGGTCTTCGTCCTACAGCCACCGTGTCTCCTTGTTGTTCGTCTCCATGTTTTTATAGAGCTGTGATTTTGGGTTTGGAGCTGGCACTGACTGATTGAATTCTGACTGACTTCTCCGGTTCCTGCGCCCTTCACAGCACCATCCGTCTGCTCTGCCAGCAATTCGCCATCCTGCCCTTCTCATTATCTTTCTGTTACCTCAGGCGTCAAACCGCTGCTGTCCTGAGTCGTGCAACCTCTATATTCCAGCCTCCCACACACGCACCACCCTCTAAACTGAAAACAACACCACAGAGATGCTCCAAAATAACCTCAAACATCTCAGCCAGCGCTTTGATTTCGTAATGGATGTTTAAATCTGTTTTTCACCTAAATAATGAACAATACTTCAATTTCACCCTCCACCGTCTCATTTTCAGGCTTCACGTTATTTTCTGGGAGTGAAAACCTCTGTGCTCCACTTCTGCTTCCGTGCAACTACAGGACACGAGATTTGAGTCCAACACATCTGCATGAGAAGCAAATTCATCACAAAGGTGTTAAATTCACTACGTGATGAATTTTACAAAGCATGTGATGCAAATGTGATTAAACATGTGCATACGTGATAGGACAGGGTGAACACCTGCACCTTTACTCGAAGGCATCGCTCCTCGGCCCGACACCCTGCGTCGCTGCTAATTCACGGTTTCCGAAGGCGACAAAGATCTGAGAGAGGAGCCGTCTATCCTGCCACAGATTGGTTTTATATCTGCGCTCCAGCCACCGAGCGGCGGACTCTCTGGACCGGAGGCTGCGAGCCGTGAAGCGAGGAGCGTGACATTTGTTCATTTGGGTTGTAGCCGCAGATTGAGATGTTTGAAGCCTACAGGCGAGACTCCGGTCACGCGCCCTTTAAACGTTCTTACATTCTAGACATTTTATTCTTCATGTTCATATGAAGATAAAACTGAAAGTATGACCTTATGCCGTTAATACTGGTTGCATTCATATACATGACAGTAGCTCTGGTCTAGTTCTAAATTCATCTATAATTAAACGTTTGAATCAACAGCATCTTCTAGACTTGCAGCTTATTAACAGCAGTTTCTACCCTCAAGCAGAAGTTGTGGTAGATAAAGACACAACCAAGCTCCAGCGCATCCAACGTTTTTTATTTACTGACGTCCTCATTTTGTTTATTCGTGAGCATTGTGTAAAGTCACACGTGAGGTTTGTGTTGACGACCTACACGACCTTTCTGGTGTAACCTGGCCCTGGGTTTAATTAGTAGCAGGGGTTTGACGGTTTTGTTCTCATAAAGAAAAACTAGCGACGGGAAGGGTTTCAAACATTCAGCAACACGCGTGTGTGTGTGTGTGTGTGTGTGTGTGTGTGCGTGCGTGTGTGTGTGTGTGTGCGTGCGTGTGTGTGTGTGTGCGTGTGTGTGTGTGCGCGTGTGTGTGCGCGTGTGTGTGCGTGCGTGTCTGTACCTGCGGTGCCTGGCGTACTTCCCGCTAACATGGCCGCTGCCGTCACAGCCCGGAGTGGGACAGCTGAGGGGAAAACACACAGAGAGTCCAGATACAGTGTGTACAGTTTGACAGACAGGTGGCCTGGATCGTCGCACACACTGGACGAAACACGCTAGAAGATGAGCTCAGCTAATCATAACTTGTACAACATAAACATTCAGCTTCCATTCAACAGTTTTCGCCTTCAGTAGCCAGTTGAAGTGTTTGTGTCTGGATTTCTTCCTGGTATCGTGGCTGCGGTCGGCAGCAGAGATCTCCAGAGCTCTGAGTCACTGCTGCAGCTTTCAGGCTGCTCTGCCCTGAAGACACGCAGACCATCAGCCAACGCACGCCGCTTGGCTTCGGGAACTCCACACCCGCGACCTCTGACCCTGAATCTGGAGAGCGCCACCCACCCTCCACCCAGCATCAGCCAAGCCAAGTGATGTATACTCTGTGTAAGTGCAGGCGAAAAGGAGAGCTGCCCGAAGATAGAGGTGAACATCACGAGTGTAGGGAGGCAGAGGAGGAGAACGAAGGGGTGGAGGAAGAAGAGACAGAGCAAGAAGAGGAATATGAAGAAAGCGAAGCAGGTGAGAGGAGAAAGAAAGTAAAGGTTGAGCGACTGACGAAAGGGAGAAAAACAGAGAATCCAGACAGAGGAAGGAAAAACGACATAAACGGGAGGAGGAAGATGAGTGGAGCCACAGAGGAGGAAAAGACGGTGGTTCGCTTCAGGTGAGGAGCCTCATTAGTCAGCGAGGGAGCGAGGCAGCGGGGCCTTATTGATCTCAACTCGAGTTCGTGTGCAGTCTCTACTCCCTTAATACGGCGCTAAACCTGTTTTCAAGCCGCACTAAAATTCCCACAATGCAGCAGCCTCAACCTTAGCTGCCTCCTCCATCGACCCTTCACATCATCATTTTCCTAAAAGCGAGATTCTTCCACATGTTTGCGCAGCGATCAAAGCGTCGAGAGAGAAGCCACGCGTCACACGTTTGGCCCCGCAGCAGGAACAGGACGCGATATTTACAGGAAGGCGCTGACCTGGATCAAATCGGGCTCAGCCATAATCTGCTGCACACACCAATATTTGTCAGTTTTACTAAATGAGCTTAAGTCAAGCAGAACCTCCAGCCCCACGCAGGTGAGAGCGATGCGTCCAGACTCGCAGTAGGTCGTCAAAATGCAGTGAATAATTAGTGGAGGTTGACTGAGGAACATACTGTATATTATAACGTCCTGCTTCTCCCGGAGGATTAAAACAATCCACTCACTCAGCTCCAAATCCAGAGGAGCCTCTGCATCACAGCCTGACGCTTCGGCTTCTAGCAGCCATTTTCCGAAGTACGACGGCTGTAGATTTCTCTACATCTATCAGCTGCAACCTCGCCGTCTGACTCTCACACAGTGTTTAACCGACGAATTCAGAGGTCCGGGAACGAAGCACTGTTCTGTTTCTCCATCGCTGAGAGGTTAATGAGCAGACGTACCTGAACAGCTCCTGTGTGACCGTTTCCACGGCAGCTGCAGACAGAGGCAACACAACACGAAAGTATTCATGTTAGTGGCAGAAAGACTCTCATTGGTAGCACTAGCATTAGCATGTGTCATGATTAGTTTCACTACTAGGCCACGTGGAACCAGAGCACAAAGAGAGGACAGCTTCAAACCTCGGACTCCTTTGGATCGTGTTCGATGGTGTTTTTCAACAGCACTCGCCTCCATCTGCAAAAAGGCAAACGTCACACAACCGTCACAGCTGAAGGAACTTCCATCACACGGTCAAACAAAAATGAAAGACTCTGACTTTGATCTGAGACTAATATGTCGATAGATCACCTCCGTCATAAAGGAGCCATTTACCATGAGCTGATAATGAAAACAGCTTGAGCTCAGATACAACGGTGTCAAACCAACGCCTTCTGTTCTGAGGATGAAGCACTAAGCAACTTTCACAGAGTGACTGAAACCATGGTTTGATCTGGTTTCCATCCTCTGAACTGATACTAAGCAACCAAGTAGTCACTTAGCAACCACTGTGAAAAACTTAACAACACCTTGGCCCTAAAATTCATATTATTTCAACCAGATTTAAAACTTGACTTTCTCCACCACCTTTGACTTTCAGTAAATCTAAAACCTCCTCCTCCACCTGGCACTTCCCTTGATTTGTGTCCAAATAATTTCAGCAATAATTAACAGCTGCCATTTTCCGTTTGTCTCCATGACGACTCTGTTTCATGAATGCACGTGAGCACATACGTGGCTCGTAGACAGGAGCCCTGACGCAGCAGTCACGAGCTTTTCTGTCTTTACTCGTCTCTCGCAGGTCGCGTATGTTGCTGTGGCGTCGTACCTGGTCGGAGCTCAGCGCGGCGCCTCAATCTGCTGCTGGTCTGTGGTTGAAGAGTGTTTGAACCAAAGTCAGCCTTCAGAAGCCTTCTTCCACGATCATGATCTGCAGGACACAAAACACGCTCAGACTCACTTCCCGTGTCACGTGCATCCCATTATCTCTCTGACATAAATAATTTGACATTTGAAAGTGACTCCTGCCATCTACACATTTTACAGATATTTACGAACATGACATTTCACTCCTTCAGTCAATTAGGTGAGATTTTACTGATTCGCTGACAAAAACACCTCAGTAACCTGCTACTTAACCTGCAAATGATGCATAATGGGAGCGAGAGCATGAAAAAGGGGGGAATCAGAGACCACTATGGTTTTACTTTGAAAGGAACAGGAAGTAACTGCAGATTAGTGGTTAGCGTGGTCTCAACAGAAACAACATCAAAGTAGTTGGAGTGAGAGGATTTCAGTTCAGAACACGAGTCCCTCTTCCAGGACGTGGGCGGAGCTTAGACAGGTGGACAACTGGCAGGGCTGCGAATACACAAAACACGGCATCTGTGCTGTGAGAAAATAGTAAAGGCAGCGCACGAAGCAGAAAATTCACACTCATTTGAAAGCACTATGATACTTGACTGCGTAATTTCACACACGTTAGGTGTCCGTGATTCTTCTCTAACTTCAAGCAGAAGCAATCACAAGAGCACGTCAATGTAAACCGCAGCAGAACAGAGGACAGGACAACAGAGGACCCACGGTGAGGCGACGCGGCCTCTTCCCTCAGCTGCACTGCAGCTCGGGGGCCGAGCTTTGCGGCGTTAATATAAATGTAAATTGCGGCGGCCTCGGCTGAACTCCAGCCATTATGTTCCCACAGCAAACCGGAGCCGGGTGCATGTGAGGCCGCGTCCCCTCCCCTCCGCCCATTAAAAGCAGCCTCCACCTCCCTCCCAACTCTGCGGCTGAGTGGGCAGCTGTGAGCGTGTGTCTCCAGGCTGGGATGCTGTGACCGGATCCACCGTCGGGACATTTAGGCAAAGAAAAATGTGGTTTGAGTCCAACTTAGAGGGTCACAGAGGAAACGCTACGTAAGCGAGGTCCAGTCATACGAGTACGAACATCACGACATGTGGCTGCTGCCGACTGGCGACGCCAGAAGAGGAGCTTCCTGTTGTTTAGTATTCAGGCCGACGCGCTGCCTGTCTGGTACCATATGATGCAGAGCTCCCCTTGTGCTGGGACACACACACGTCAGTAGACAATCGTTTCCTCCCAGACGCACACAGACACACGAACATCTGAACTGGACCTGGCTCAGGTTCTGGATGCACAGACTCAGGGGACCCAGAGGACTCGTCCGTCAGACAGAAACGCTCCTTTGCTGTGCATCAAGTCGTGATGAGGAGAAAAGAAGCAGCTCCTGTAAATGTGGACGTTAGAGGAGCTGCTGTAAAATTAGAGATGACACAAGCTTTGGGAAAAACATGGAAGCACCAAACGTGACGTTCAACCATCCAGAGCATGTGCTTCTCCTCAGGGGATTTGGCCATGAATTAAAAAAGAAAATTATTTCAGAGGTTTGTGGATTTCGCTTTCTATTAACTGTAGGAGCAGCTGCTAAGCTGGTTTCCATGAATGAATAACAACCAGGTGGTTAAAGATTACGTTCAAAGTCGATTCTCTGACTGACGGCTCGAGATTGAAAAACAACGCCGACAACCTGACGACTAAACACCCTAAAAATTAGGCTCGGTCATGAGTCACAGCTCCCAGAAACATTCCAGTTTCAGCCCGGAGAGTCTGCTACACACAGACAAACACAAACACTCACAGGCAAATGTTTGTGAGCCCAGATAAAGCAGAGCAGCAGCGTGTTTGCAGCAGAGCCAGACAGCAGCTCAGTGTTTTATTACAGCACAGAACTTTTATCAAGCCCAACAAACAGAAACACCTGGTGTGTGATGTGATGCTGCAGCGCACAAACCAAACAACACAACACAACTCAACTCAACCGAGAGAGAGAGGAAAGAAGAGAGAAAGAGAGGAAGGAAGACAGAGACAGAGAGAGAGAGAGGAAGGAAGACAGAGAGAGAGAGGGAGGAAGAGAGAAAGATAGGAAGGAAGACAGAGACAGACAGAGAGAGAGAGAGGAAAAGAGAAAGATACGAAGGAAGACAGAGACAGACAGAGAGAGAGAGAGGAAAAGAGAAAGATACGAAGGAAGACAGAGACAGAGAGAGAGAGAGGAAGAGAGAGAGAGAGAGGGAGGAAGACAGAGAGAGAGGGAGGAAGAGAGAGAAAGAGAGAGAGAGAGAGGGAGGAAGAGAGAGAGAGGGAGAGAGGAAAGAAGAGAGAAAGAGAGGAAGGAAGAGAGAAAGATAGGAAGGAAGACAGAGACAGAGAGAGAGAGAGAGGAAGGAAGACAGAGAGAGGGAGGGAGGAAGGAAGAGAGAGAGAGAGAGAGAAAGGAAGAGAGAGAGAGAGAGAGGAAGGAAGACAGAGAGAGAGAGGGAGGAAGAGAGAGAGAGAGAGAGGGAGGGAGGTGCAGTGCGTCTGCTGCAGAGCTGCTGTTGCATCAAGGCAGAGTCTGTTATTCTGGACACAAACTTCTTACATGTGGGACAACAGGATTTCTACAGTGTCTCCCTTTTTTAGGAACGTCTGTTCAGTCTGTTCAAACAGTTTTTCCCCGGATGTTGCATCGGGGCGTCCTGCGGGTGCAAATGAAGCGTAGCTTTGTCCATGTTAGCATCTCGAGCTGCAAGCGCTGGCGTAAACTCACACACAGGACGTGCGGCAGGAAAAGCCCGAAGCTACACAAGCAGATGGAGCCTGAACGTGCGTCCTGCTCAGACCGACACGCTGCGTGAACATCGCTGCTTTAACGAGCTTCCTTACTTCTGTCATTTCAGTGAACGGCCCTTTACTGCATTCCACAGCACTGCAGCACTTGAACTTTCTGGTGCAGACATTAAATTAAAAGCAGCAGCCGCAGCTACGCTCGGTGTGAAGGCCCCAACTCCTCCATGTACACCGGCCTCCGTCCTGGTTTCCATGGAGACTGGACTGATCAAGTGATTAGCTGCATCAATTAACCTCCGACCAATCGCGGAGCGAGCTGCAGACGCCAGCTGACGGTGATCTGCAGATATGAACGTGAGACGTGAGAACGTCGGGAGGCAACAACTGGGATCAGCGGCAGCAACGGGCTGAATAACGGAAGCAGCTTGTGTGTCGTGGGATTGTTTTCAGGCGTCATCCTGCAGCGTCTTATTGTCTGAACAGTATAAAATCAGCAGGTACGGTTAAAACAGACCATTCTCCCACTGCCCACGTGGCCTCGTCTTGTTTCACGGGAAGATTTACGCCTGGACACAAATACACCCTCATTGAAGACGTCCGCGGGGTCATGTCAGCACTTCAGAGGAGACCAAGTCCTCTGCAGCCCTCGAGGATGCTCACCTCACAGCCACAGGGTCACGCACTGGGCTGGAGAGCAAACAGAACCTTCTCCTTTGTTACTGTTCGCGGTTCTTATTACTTTGCAGGTTGAAACTAACAGACATGAGCTGCAGAAATCTGTTGCTTAGTTCATGTGTGAGAATCTTTCGTTCTCAACAGGTGAAGCAGCTGCTTAGCTGCAACGAGAGGCGTCGTCAGATCCATTTCTGACTTCATTTTGGAGATTCTTCAGTTATTAATGTTCAGATTCTGGGGAATGAAATGTGTGAAGTGAGCTGTTGCCATGGTTCGTTCCTTCACCTCCTCGTGTTTAAATAGGTTCCTCATACATGTTTCATCTCTCTACTGTTTACAGTCCGAGCTTTAATTAGACGTCTGATGTCATTAAGACCGTAGGCTGAAGCCAAAGCGTATTTATAATTCCGGCCCTTCGCTAACGACCCAAGCCAGTTATTAAATTCATTTAATTCCACTTCAGGTCCAAGATAAATGTCAGTGAATAAAGCATCAAACAAAAAACTAAGGATTTCACATGGTTCGCTGTTACATCAGCAACAATTCATTCCCATCTTGGAACCACCAACAACAATTTCAAGTGCTACAGTCAAGGACCTAAACGTGGACGACCTCCCTGTTGACGCTCAAGCCATTAATCAGGAATCACGCGCGTCTCGTCTCAACGCATCAGACGCAGGAATGGCCGCTGCTGGCGCTTCGCCCTCCCATCATTCACCTGTGTCAGTGCAGAGCTAGGGGGCGGGGCTCCGTGACTGACAGACTGGAGCCGATGTGATCGGTGTGCGAAGCTTAAATTGTCTGTAACAAGCACACGAGGCAGGTTGTCAGTAGCAACGGATCCACAATCGTTATTCCTGCCTCAATTAGAGAGAGAGAGAGAGAGTGTGTGTGTGTGTGTGTGTGTGTGTGTGTGTGTGTGTGTGTGTGTGTGTGTGTGTGTGTGTGTGTGTGTGTGTGTGTGTGTGTGTGAGCGAGAAAAAGGGATTTTTTTTCTCTTTGGGTCTGAAAATCCACATCTTCATTTACTGCTTCAGAAATTTCTGTTTTTATAACAAAAAATCAGTTTTTAATTCAGATGTAATTTTAATTGTGCTTTAATAGACGTACATGCACTAGAACGTATCCACCTCCATAAAATCAGCGTCTATGTCGACGCCTGCAATCAGTCATTTTTCAGATCAGAATTTATCAGGCGCGGAGTAAAGCACCGCGAGGGGAAACGTCAGGCAGACGAGCTGAAAGGTCAAAGGTCACAGCAGATGGAGCAAATTAAAATTGCTTCTCATTAAGCGCGGCTCTGAATTGGATTCCTCAGATACCAGCTGTCGTCCTGCCATTCACATGAATAACTTTACACACAGACGCTGCATCTAGAGCAGGATCTACCCTGATGAATCACTCAGTGTGCAGCGTGTCCTTAACCGGCGGGAGGCTCGTGGACTGTGAGTCACTGAATCTCCAGAATAAGTTTTGCACAATGCTCCGCGTGAGCTCACCTCCATCGATCAGAAATAGATTCTCTGATTGATTTGTGTCTTGGCAGCAGCTCGGGTTTAATAAACCAGCGGCGCGTGGACTGACAGGCGGCTCAGACGGGTGCAGCCGTCAGCTGACCCCCATCACGAGGGAGCAGCGTCTTCTGGACCCGCTTCCAGCGCGTACATGCGACGTCTTGTCACTGTCACGTTAATGTCTCATTTTTCAAATTTAATTCAGTTCATGATTCAGATGAAATACGAAAACTACAGCAGCACAACCAGCAATTAAATTAGCTTAAGCAGCTGCAGCATCAGCAGTAATGATCCAATAATTAGAAACCAACAGTAGACGTTGTAAAAATGAGTCACGCTGCATCATAAGAACTTTCACACTGAACAACTGTAAAGTCAAACGTAAAGAGACCTGCAGGTGTGTGAGCAGAATTTATCTGTGACCAGCAGTCGGGCATGAGCGGCCGACTGTAAGCTGAGCCCGTATTTAATGTCACACACAGGTGGTGGCGGCTGCAGGTCCTGGACTTATGAACGGCCGTGGGCTCGGCTCCGTCTCTGCTGAGAGCAGACAGGAAATAAAGAGTTCACCTCATGTCTCTGTTTACACAGCGAAACATCTGGGAGAGAGTCGACTGGTTCGAGCCGTAAAACCGGGTCCAACGGAACCATGTCTAACGAAACCAGGTCCAACGGAACCAGGTCCAGCGAAATCAGGTCTAACGAAACCAGGTGTAACAGAACCAGGTGTAACAGAACCAGGTGTTTCATTACCAGGTCTAACGGAACCAGGTCCAACGGAACCAGTTCTAATGAAACCAGGTGTAACAGAACCAGGTCTAACAAAACCAGGTGTTTCATTACCAGGTCCAGCGAAATCAGGTCTAACAAAACCAGGTCTAACGGAACCAGGTCTAATAAAACCAGGTGTAACGAAACCAGGTCTAACGGAACCAGGTGTAACAGAACCAGGTCTAACAAAACCAGGTGTTTCATTACCAGGTCCAGCGAAATCAGGTCTAACAAAACCAGGTCTAACGGAACCAGGTCTAATAAAACCAGGTCTAACGGAACCAGGTCTAACGGAACCAGGTGTAACAGAACCAGGTCTAACAAAACCAGGTGTTTCATTACCAGGTCTAACAGAACCAGATGTAATGGAACCACAATGTCCCAGTTCTGCTTCGACGCCACAAAGATCAGCTCAACCTGTGACTCCCACAGGTCGGGAGTCAGGAACCACTGACTGAAGTCATAAAACCTTTTTCTTTTCCAAATGAAAACTTCACATTATGTAAATATGTGTTTAAGGGGGTTAAAGGCTCGGCCACTAGGGGGCAGAGTAGAGCCTAACGAGTCACGACCAATCGCTGAATTTCTTTCCTTCTTACGGGATTTGAACCTTTAACAACGTAAACACAAGCATTGTTCAGTAGCAGCGTATCTCGACGCGAACCGCTGATTTCTGATGCGGCTAGTTTACACAAGGAACGAGCCAACGTGGCCTAAAACGCTACAACAACATCTGTCCGTCAGATGGACCCGCTCCTCTTACAGCTGACTGATCTAATCACAATCCGCCTCTAGAACTATTTACAGGTATTACTTCCAAACTATCCGGTTTCTCGTCCTGGGATCAGGGAGTCAAAACCAACGAGCACTGGTCAGTTTTATATGATAAATATTCACCTTATTATTACAAAATATACTGAACTACTTCACTTCACAGATTAAAATGTTTCAGCCTCAGAGTGAATTCACAAACTAATCAACTATAAACAGAGCAACTAAAATGATAAACCCACAAACTTATTAGACCCGTTCTGTCAGACGATTTACTAGTCAAACTACTTCATGCTGCTGATGGATGCAGCATTTAAATAAGAATCATTTTTAAGAATGGAGCAGCATCAAACACAAAATCTAAACATTAGGTTTGTGTCTTACTCGTTAATGTAGGATCCTACTGACAGTGAGAAAACACAATTTACTACACTGAAACTTTACCAACATCTGTCTGAAGCAGCTTGATTGATGAGTGACATGTATGGAATAGAAGGATCACACAGACACCAACATGCTGAGAGACGCTGCGTGTATAATAAATATTCTAGTGAGATGGAATCAGCTTAATGGAAAAGGTGCCTTAAGGTCGCAGCAGACGCACTAATTAGCAGCACAGACACACTCCGCTGTGCTCAGTAACACATGACACGCACAGAGGCATAAAATCCAACACTGTCACGTCGCAGAACGTCTGTGGGTCCAGGACGAACAATGCGGGCTTCACAGCAGCCTGTAGCCCAGCGGTGTCACAGTAATGATGTGACTGGCACAACGGCAAAAGGTGGCGTAAGGTCACGACTGGAGCAGCAGGACCACGCAAGACTGCATGTAAGAGCTGACGACAAAGGGTCCGACAGGCAGAGACCCAGCAGCACCGACGCAGCGTAATGACAGAAGACAACAGAAAACACAGGACGGATCATTAGAAAACGCAGCCGCGAAGCTGCGGGGGCGTGAGTGACGCGTTACAGGAATAAAGGCGCATTCTGAGCGGCGCAGAAACGCTGTCACAGCGTCCGGGGGTCGTTACAGCGGTTTAATGAAAGACTGTCACCAAAGCCGAGCCGCGAGACAACAGAGACATGACCGGCTGCCGCACAGCGCGCAGCGGCAGCGGCAGCGGCACGCGGAGCGGCAGCAGGCGCGCAAAGGCGCATAAAGTGCGTCAAAGCCTCCACACAACGTTACAGAAGAAAGAAATGGAAACGTACTGAAATGGCGAAGATGGAGACTCCTCTATCTGTCTCTTCTTCCTCCTCTCCTCTTCCTCTCTGCTCGAAAAGTCTGCAGCCTCCTTCGCTCACTCTCCCGCCGTCTCCGTCGAGGTCTCTCTACCAGTCTCTCTCTCTCTCTTTTGTCGCTGTGAAATCTGGCCATGCCTTCACTGGCGGAGAGCGCGATGGAGGAGGAGGAGGAGGAGGGGAGGGGGAGGGAGGCCAAGGCAGACGAGCAGGAGGGAGGAGAGGATGACGATGTTGAGGATGATGAAGGTGGCGGAGGGAGAAGCAGACACTGCAGCAGCAGAAGAAGACGCGGGTTCACGCTCCCTCTCTGGATTTTTCCTCCTCACCCATTTTTCCTCATTTTCACTTTATTTCTCGAGGACGTGCACGCAAAGCCGGCGACGCGCTCGGTTCGACAGAGAGGCAGCGGGAGCGCGCACACGCAGGTTCTCAAGGATGACAGTACATGCACTGCTACACCGTGTGCGTGCGCGCGCGTTTCCCCCGTAGACTGGATCACGCAAACACGCGCAAGCACTAAATAATGAATAAACGGAAAACGTGCAGGCTCTGTTATGTACTTTTATTTGTGTGTGCTCGTGCGCTAAAACCTGCTGATCTGGGATCAGACAAACCCGGAGAATGACAGGAGGCAGCTCTGGAGGTTTAACCTCCTTCGTGGAGCCTCACACCTGCAGCTCCTGGTGACCCCTGCGTCTCCACCTCGTGCTGTCCTGTCAGACGGCTTCTCTCGGGATGCTGGCGTCTGTCATGTTACTCTTTTACCTCCTTCTCTAACTTCCTGCTCTGTTCATCCCTGCGTCCTTCATGCTTCTTTTCTTCTTGTCTTTCCCACCTTTGTCTCCTCCATCCACTCGTCTACCTCCTCCTCTGTCTCCTCCCTTTCGTTCCACTCAGGCCCTTTCATTCCCTGCATCGCTTCCCTCCACTTGTCCCTCTGTCTCCTTTCTTCTCTCTGCTCTGACAGCAGACCAGAGTGAAGTAAGGACAGAGACGGAGACAGTGAGAGTAGCAGCGCTGACCTAGTTAGAGTCTCCCTTCAATAAAACATTGAGACTGACAAACTCTGGTCCTCCAGTCGTTCTCTGCGTCTCGCTCCCTCCTCTTGTCTATTGGAAAGTCGAGGTTTACTTTCAGGGAGAGAATCGAATCGACCTGGGTTCCGGTCCCTTCGGCTTCCGAACCCCTTGCGGTTGAAAGCGTGCGTGGACGTGTTGAAAACAAAACCAACGAAGCACATTTCAGGTCAACAAAATGTGACACCGTCACCATAGTGACCACAGCGTGGACAGGAAGAAACACGGAGTCAGATCAGCATCGTCTGAGAGGTGAACAACGATCACACTTACTGCGCTTCATTAATAAAGCTGAGGAATGTGACAGGAAGCTGAAATGGAGGAAACGCTGCCAAACGACTTTCCTGAACCTTTGGTCCGACTGGAACTAGCGGCGCTTGGACTGAAGCAGCTCTGTTGTGCTGTGCGTGTTTCCATCTGTGGCGTCAGCTTGTAGAAGGCTCTGTGACCTGCGCTGGGACTGGCTCTGCCTTCGCCGTCGGCTCTTTCTCCTCCTCTGAGTGAAGCAGCGACGGCTCGCGAAGCCGGAGAGAGTTTCAAGCCTCTGCAGGTCGTCTGCAAACGTTCACACCCTCACGCGAGAGCGGATCTGTCCTCACGCCGATCTAAGCTGGTTAATCAGATTCCCTCGTTGCTACCTGTTCGGATCTGAACCGGCAGACACGCTGTCGACGCCCCCCCAGGTCTGCAGTGTAGGTGTGTGTAATAGGTTTTCAGCTTTACAGCCTCCACCAGGCGCAGCGGGAGGAAGTCAATTACAGCAGGGCTGAGCCTGGCCTGCGGGGGGAGCATGGGAGGGAGATAAGGACGTAAAGATGGCCGCCGCCGCCGAGCGCAGCACTTTGGCCTCCTGCACGTTTCCAGAGACAGAGGACATGAGGCGACTATTTATCCTGAGGTTAGTTCGAGGTTCATTTTATCCATCGGTTCATGAAACCAGGGAAAGTTTTAGTTTCGTGGATTTGAGTAGTTACAGTTGGTCTGATCTCGTCGCAGGAGACACTGATCAGCAGCTTCTAATTAGGCGGCCGGCGCAGGAAGCCGCTGACCTTGAAATCGTAGAAGGCTGACGAGCAAACAGGTGGGAGGTGTGTTCACGAAGCAGATGTTTAATAAAACACACGTAGACGCGTTTAAAGTGTGGAAAGCGAAGGGATCTGATGCTTCGGTGCAGCCCGGGAGTAAAATCAGTAAAACCTTCTGTCCTACATTCAGGCCTCTGCTCACAGAAAAATATGCAAAATCTAATAATCACCAAAGGCTGAATCTGGAAGCGCTCACCTCCAGCTTCCCCTTCGCAGGTCGTAGCTTCACTTCCTGTCCCGACGTTCCTGCTTCTCATCCACTAATCAGCCCTGATTAATCAAGTCTGTCCCACTGGATGGAGCTGATCTGGCCTCCTCTGATATTTCCCTATAGGTTCATCTCGACCCCATTCGCTCCTCCCACTGTCGCTTCATGCGTCGCTGCTATGGAACGTGTTGGTTTGAACCTAAGGCTCATCTGAGGTCAGGGGTCGTGTCTTTCATCCCGACTAGCACGGAAACGTTCCTGGAAGCCTGGAGCTCCGCGGGATTAGCAGCCGAGCTAATGAGCTCGACCGGTGGCTCCTGCAGGGAACTGATCACAGCATTAAACCACAGAGCCATCGACCCAGACCGGCCTCAGCAGCAAGGTCAAAGGTCAGCCTGTGTGTCAGTGCATAGTAGTGTGTGTTACTGGATATTAGTGTGTGTGTGTGTGTGTGACTGTGTATCTGTGTTAGTGTGTTACTGTGTGTCAGTGTATAGTAGTGTGTGTTACTGGATATTAGTGTGTGTGTGTGTGTGTGTGTGTGAGTGTGTGTGTGACTGTGTGTGACTGTGTGTCTGTGTTAGTGTGTTACTGTATATTAGTGTGTGTGTGTTAGTGTGTGTGTCTGTCTGTGTGTGTTACTGTGTGTTAGTGTTTGTCAGTGTGTGTGTTAGTGTGTGTGACTGTGTGTGTGTGTGTTTGTGTGTGTGTGTGTGTTAGTGTGTGTGTCTGTCTGTGTGTGTGTGACTGTGTGTGTGTGACTGTGTGTGTTACTGTGTGTTAGTGTTTGTCAGTGTGTGTGTTACTGTGTGTTAGTGTGTGTTACAGTGTGTTAGTGTGTGTGTTACTGTATATTAGTGTGTGTGTGTTAGTGTTTGTGTGTGTGACTGTGTGTGTTACACTGTGTCTGTGTGTCAGTGTGTGTTAGTGTTTGTGTGTTACAGTGTGTCTGTGTGTTAGTGTTTGTGTGTGTGACTGTGTGTGTTACAGTGTGTCTGTGTGTTAGTGTGTGTCAGTGTGTGTGTTACTGTATATTAGTGTGTGTGTGTTAGTGTTTGTGTGTGTGTCTGTGTGTTAGTGTGTGTGTTAGTGTGCGTCCCTGGTGTCTCTCCCTTCTGCTTTATATTCTGCTCCTGACTCTCCAGGGTGGAGGATAGAGCCTCCTCTCTCGCTTCCTCTCTTCTCCTGTTCCATCTTGGTTCCTACTTTCCTTTCCTTTCCTTGTCTCCTAATCTTTCTTTTCTCCTCGCTTCATTTTTAAGTCTATTTCTTTCTCTGCTCCTTTCAAGTTTCTCTTCGTTCACCACTTCCTTCCTTCCTCACTGCTTCTCCTATTTCTCAAATCCTCTTATTTCCCCCCTTGTTTCCTCCTCTCTCGCTTCCTCATCCCCTTCACCTCCTCTCATTCTTCCCTTTCACATTCTCCTGTCGTCTCCACGTTTCGTCTCCTTTTTTTCCTCCTCTTGGTGCAGACAGAAAGTTTCACCTGTGGTTTCTCAGCATTGGCGCCTCAGGCAGATCGTTCTCCTCCTAACACCTCCTCCATCACACACACTCACACACACAGATCCATATTTGAATTCAGTTATCTAATGTTATTGAGGCCTGTCGTGTTGCGCTGGGATGTACGTTCAGTGTTCGGTTGGGGAATCGTCTGTGTGTGTGTGTGTGTGTAAATTATTCATCACCGCTTGAAATGCAAATGACAGGCGAGGGAGCCGCCACGCTATGTAGGTCACTTCCTATCTCGCACGGCCGCAGCGTTGGAGGGAAGAGAGCGAGGGACTGAAGCAAAGCGACGGGTGACGAAGAGGAGACGACGATGAAGACAAACTTCTTCTTCTTCTTCACTGGTTTCCTCGGAGGGATGCGCGTCTCAGTGCCTTACGCTTCACAAAGCCACTCACCAAAACCCCCAAAATAAGTTTTAAAACTGTTTTAAAATTTCCATTCAATTTTAGACAGTTTGCAGTTGAAGTTATGTTTCTGTTTTCCGGTTCAGGGATCGAATGCAAACACTCAGGCAGATGTGCACATACTCATGAGAGCCAAAAATAATCAAACAGGTGAATCGATGGGACCTGAATGAAGGAGGTAAACGGGAAACAAACGCTGGGATTGAGTTTGTGTTGGCTGAGGCGTCACCTGGAGCCTTTCAGCCGTGAGCAGGGTCGATCGGTGCGGCCATCTGCCTCGACCAGCAACTGTCTGACATGACAAGGGCATAAGCTGTGATAATCTGAATCTCGTATACTTTCCTGTTTTTATGCTCGGACTCCTCGATGCAGGATTCTGCTCATGTTGTCTGATTTTACTGAGTTTTTACTGCTTTTGTTTTGTTTCAGTCTTGTCAACCTTGTTTCCAGCTGCGGCAGGAAGCTGTTTCCAGGAAAAGTGCTCTAGAAACCCACAGAGACACAGAGAGACTGAGACTAAACGCTGGACAGGGTAAAACGCCTAAAAGCTGAGACAACAGGATCCAGAAGGAGTAAATATTAGCGTCATTAGTCCAACCGGAGGCTGATGATGCTTTGAACGCGCTGAATCAAAACAACTTGTGTGTCCACAAGAGGCTCAAAGATCAATTAATGCAGCTTTAATTTTTATTGCAAAAAGGCAAAACCTGCGGATGTTTGTGTGATTCTTCTATCGGCTCCACATTCAAACAGCTCAACAACCAGTGGTCACATTAGCCAAATAAAAAAGAGGCATTTAAAACAGCCGAGGATGTTTCTGGTCTCCAGGTGATGACTCGTAATGATTCTGGCCTGACCTTTCCTCTGGCACCGCCGTCAGGGCAGCGCCAGGAACATCAAAGTGGGCAAATTAGCATAACATTGACTGAGAGCACTTAACCCCGTGAGGATGACCCCTGACCTTCCTCTCTGGCCACCAGGACAAACTTCTCGCTTTGAGTTTCTGTCCATCGTGTATCTGGAGCTCAGCGTGTTTTGCAGGGCTGGTGTTTGCATAAAGAATGAGGAGAAATGCTGGAGCCGAATTAAGAGACACGAAGCCGGAGAGAGAGCAGCTGAGTCTGCAGGAGGTTGATTAACATTTAATACAACTGAGAGACAGACAGACGGAGACGAGCGGCGTCTGTTACTCAACCAACTCGTACCAGCCTCCGTTTTCCCTTTTTGTTACTTTTTTCTGCTCCGAACGAAGGAAGGGATGAATAATGGATGAACGTTGATTATTTCTAAACGCTCAGTGTCTTTTTAGCACCAGCAAATGATAAACGCATCTGAGGCAGCAGGACGTATAGAATAAAGCATAATTAGGAAAATCCTGAACTTTCCGCGGTGCTGCGCGACTTCGATTAGATTAAAGGACCATTGACAACACGCATCACGAAAGAGAGCGAACCATGAAGTGGAACCAACTCAAACGTCACTTCTCTTGGCAGCAGGTGGCGCTAGTCTGCGTTCGCAGACCTGTTGGACTGGGGAACCGAAACCATTACTGGGCCTCACTGGTTTCCCCCAGAAGCTCATGAGCCGTTTCCTAGGGACTGGGCGTGTGTTGCGTTGCCTTCCCCGTGCCGCCGCCACCTGCTGGTGCGGAGGGTTATTTCACCTCACTCAGACGCAGCGGACACGTACGATGGAAACGATGTGTTGCCGAACTACGTGACTCAGCAGGAACATCTCTGAAACTAGACCGCAGAGCTGCAGACGCAGCAGCAGCAGCAGCGACGCAATAAATCAAAAGCAAAACAATTACTGAGCTGCAGCCCCGGAGAAATCTACCAAATCTGGTTTGATGAGTGATTTGGGCGAGTTTACTCATCAGAGCAGGCTGTGGTGCATTTCCA
Source organism: Macropodus opercularis (assembly GCA_030770545.1). NCBI lineage: Eukaryota > Metazoa > Chordata > Actinopteri > Anabantiformes > Osphronemidae > Macropodus > Macropodus opercularis. The sequence continues at coordinate 991,650 of CM061112.1, read as the reverse complement.
TTCAGAAGCTGGAGGCAGGTTGCAGCAGGACAAGGGAATAAAGAAACTCGAGCATCGACAAGCAGCCTGCAACAAGGTAACAATAAAAATAAACTGTCTAAAGGTCAGCGTCTGTGACTCACTGTCCAAGAGACATTTCACGAGGGCTTCGCTGAAATAAATGATATTACTCAGAGGTTACTCAGCGCCAAATCATACAGGAGCTATTTTTTATGTCTTAGTCAATTACAGCACGCCCACATTCTGATAATGTCTCCCTGAATCAGACGGAAAGCCTTGGTTCCCCTGAAGCGCTCGATGTGAGACAGTTGAGGAAATGAGCCAAAAACAACATAATTTATGTAGAAAAATGCAGGAGCTCAGTGGCCTCTGACGGACCCCTGAGGGCCCCACTTTGGCTCCCTGTAATCGAGCACGACGACTGGAGCAGACGATCGGCGCCGCCTTGTCCAAATAACGCCGCGTTCCCCACCTTCCCCTACCGACGAGGACACGAGACTTAGAGGGTCTGACTGTGCCGTGGTTTAGCGACGGCGAAACGCCTGGAACGGCTCCGGGATCGGGATGAAGATGTATTCTGTGGAGGCAGGCGGCGTGTTTGGGATTCAGACTGTCTGCCTCCGCTGCCAGCTGCCTCTCAGGATCTCAGTCTGCTGCAGACCTGAGCAGCATTTTAACAGGCTCGCAGCGCCACAGTGTCCCATTTCCACCTCGTTCGGCTCAGAGCGGAGCTGCAGCGTGACGAGCCACCTCACCGCACGGGTTGTATTTATACTCAGTCCCCACCGGCCGAGGCAGATGGACGCCCACCGCTTTAACGTGTACGTTAATAAGCGGCTGCGTTGGCTGTTTGTGTTGTGAACACGTATGACGCTTTCACTTCCTTGTCTTCTCAGCCTACATTTCTTCCTTTCTTGCCTCCGTCTCCTCCTCTTTCACATCTTTGGCTTTCTGAAGCTTTTCTTTCCTTTTTTCAGCTCCTCTCCACTCTCATCTTTTTTCCGTCTCCCCCGTCACGTCTGTCCTCTCTCTTCTCCTGTTTCCTGCCTTCTGAAACATCAGCGCTCACAGCGGGCTGCCGAACCACCCGCGGATTCTACCCACAATCCACCTCTCCTGGTAATGAGGACGCGGGGCGCTCGCCGTGCCGAGTTCAAACACTGAAAGCGGCAATTAAAGGTTTGTGAGGTAGGACTGGAGAAGAGGTGAACGTGAGACCGGGATGTTTGATGTGAGTGTTTTCCTCTGATTCAAAACCCTTTTATGATAATTTCAACACGACTCTGCTTCACGAGCAGCATCTTATCACGTCCTACGCTGTAGAAACACCAGGCACCCGAGCAGTTTTTCATATTGTGATGTTTCATATTGTTCCACTATAAATGTAGATAAACTGTGCAAAGGTCTGCTCTTGAACGAAGGCAGAGGTCAGTAGCTTGTGATGCCGCCTTCCCGTTCCTCGGTTTTGTCCTGGTCTGAATGTAACTGACTTGCATATTTTATGTTAAACTTGCGAGCAGCTCTCGGCCCTGAAGCCTCACCCCGCGCCTGCCGGGCTGGTTATAAATAGACGCGGACAGCGCGCACGCTGCGGCGCCGCTGCCTGGTTCTCAGCACACTTTCAGGCTGGATGTGGAACGCAGCCTCGCAGGCCCCAGATAACGAAGGCGCGCACCTACTGCACGCTGACGCCAGCTGACAGACGGATGCAGCCTCTCTCTCTCCATCTGTGTAATGACATCTCATGCTTGGTTAGGACTCTGCTGCATAATTAGCGCCCTGGCAGCTGATGGATGGCTCCGCAGCACCTCCATCCTGCCGACCTTGGCCTCACCTCGGCCGGGCGGAGGGGACACCGGGAAACTGCCCTCGTACAGACCAGAAAAGCCCAAGCAGCAGTACAGTGACAGGGCGACGTAACAGTCACCATCTTCCATTTCATGGTGGCGTTAGCTCACAGTCAGGGCTCCAGCTCCCACACAACCTCTGACTCGATGGGAACATGATGATGGTAATTTGTTTTTGTTCCGATTAGTTCAGCTGGATAAAGACGTATGAGCTGCTTGTGTTAGGACACCTGAGCTACACAACACAACATCTTCCGAGATGAGAGAAAAGCAGCCTTTCTTCCTGCGTTAGTGTCTGAGAGCGAAGCGGCACATCTGGAGCTAATTGCAGATGTTGTAACCTGTAATCAGAGGGAGGTGCTGCTAACATCATTAACTGGCTCTGGTCTATTCATGTATCCAACTTGTTTAAAATAATCTGCCCGTGAGTTTTCTTGCTCCAGCTCAGCTGCTCGGCGGCTGGAATCCGAGCGAGTGACCAGGTCGCTGCAGCGTCTGTGGATCGCTCTCTGCTCATTCTCTTACGTTGATCGTTGTCGTTTGGTTCCGGTTCTATACATGTTACAGGTGGACGTGAGGCCTGAAGAAGCCACAGAGCGTGTCCAGTGTGGTTAGCAGTGCTTTTAATCGTTTGGGTCAACACCGGAGCTCATGGCTCACAGGATTCATCACACACCGTTTACTTTGGCTGCTCTGCTCCACAGTCACATTCTCATTTCCCCAGGTCTGAAGTTCTATGAAACCCATTTGTCACTGTGCATCCGCCCAGACTCGGCCCCTTTTCCCTAATCCACCTCCACCTGTTCTCAGTTCCCTGGTACCTGTCCGACGCGTGTTCCTACTGCACAAACAGCAGCTCAACCAGTCAGCGGCCAGATCACGTGTCTCATGTCTCCCAGACCCTGGACGTTTAGAACCGTCCTCTTACTTAGATGACTAGTTTGGAATAATTGTTCATTTAGCCTGACAGTGCAAACATGAAACGTTCTAGATGCAGAACCCACTGATGAGGAAACAACCGTTTATCTTTCCCTGTGTGAAACGTGACTGTAGGTTCGGTCTGATGGCAGATGATGAAACCAAACTCAACCATAGATAAAATAAATAATTAGTGAAAGACTCATTAAGAAAGTAACAAACTTCACCTCCATGTATTTGAAAAGCTCAGACAGCATCCTAGACCCGTCTCCTCGTTTGCAGGCAGAACCTATGAATAGTCAATAACTTCAGTGTGTTTCCATAATGAGTTTTACATTTCTGCCAATATTTGATTTTTTTTTTTACATAAGCGTAGGCGTCATGTAATTTCCAAATGCTAGAAATCTCATTTTGCAGTGAAGCTGGAAATGCAGAGATGGCTTTAGGGTGCAGGGTGCTGAGAAGTTTGCACCAGGGCCACGTTTGGACTCGCACGTTTCTGTGCACGATGCAAATCAGGAGCGAGACGAGATAATGAAGCCCCTCATAACACAAACCTGCAGAGCTGCTGATGCACTACAAGGAAAAGTGATCTGACTGCAGCCCAGCCGAGGGATGTCTCATAGGTGGACTGACAGGTTCCACCCATGGGTCAACAAGCCGTGTGGCCAATAAATAAGTAAAACGCGATACTGAGGTGAGGCTTAAAAGAAGACGCGTTAATGAGACTTAATGAGCTCTGCTGCTTGTCTCACCGATTAACACATCGTCTGCAGGAAAGGTTGCTGTGAGTGAAATCCTTAATGTTGTCCTGGCGACAACGCATCCAAACCAGTTTGCTTGTGGTGGCGGAGGTGGGGGAACCAGTTTCAGAGCTGCAGCTGCAGACAGCTGTCATGGAAACAGATGCTTTGTTCAACTGGCCACGGAAATGAACCTCAGGTGTAAATACCGTCACTGGATTTGATGGAGAAATATCAGCAGGAGTCTGAAGTTGTTGATGGTACATGTGCTGTGATAATTCAAAGAAACAACCTTGAAATCTCTGTCTGCTTCTGAACTGTAAGGATATTTACAGTGCTTCATAGTCATGATGCGTAAAAATAAATAGAATGAATCACCGAAGTAAAAGAAGTGACCTTAGAAACAGAGACAATAACTCAAGCAAAGTTGACTCAAACATCATCTTAGCAACTCAAGCGTCACCTCAGCAACAACTCTGATCACTTTAGACGTTACCCTGTGACTCCCGCGTTTCCTTAGAAACCAAATGAACCCTCTGTGACGCGGATGACAGTGTCAGTAAAAAATATGTTAGCAGCACCAGGCGTGATCTTAGCAACTTGGACTCCAGCAGAAGAGAGTGGGTGCAGTCATTAGGAGTTGTCCATGTAAGTCAATGTCAGGTCTGTTGAGCATTTGACTGGAGGATGCAGCGTCTCACCTGGAAGACTTGTGTGAAAGCAGCCGCAGACAACACCTTCGACATCAACTTCTCGAGTACGGGCCTCTGCAGCGCCGCCGTGATTTCACCACCTTGAATGACATCACACGTGAGACAAAGAGACGCTCGTACGGTGACTGGATTCGAGTCAGAACAATTCAAACGTCAGCCATCAGCAACTTGGACATTAACTAACAGACCTGTTTGCCCAGAGCTGGAGTTGGCAACTTCGAACCATGACCTAATTGATTTAGACGTGATCACGACTCGCTCTCCCGCTTTCAGCTTGCACTTCGGCGACTTGGCTCCAACAGAGCAGCACAGTCTTTTACTTTCTGTCAAGCAGCTGAATGTCTGCGCGAAGTTTTCTTTCCTCCCCATCAGCACTGCGAGCGCTTTAGCAAACATCCCCCGCTCGCTGTCAGACGGTTTGTGGTGTCAGAGAGTTCTTCGACCCTGGCAGAAGAATCTGGTTTATTGTAGACACCGTGGGTCTAAAAATTGACAAAACCTATAGATAAAGTGTGAGCAGGATGTTTCTAATGTCTGGTTTGTTAAGTTTCTTTACAGTTTGCTTGGTCTTCCTCCCCTCCAGCAGGGCAGCAGCGGACCGATGCCAGAGCTCAGTCTGCTGAGGAAGCATGTGTGCGGTGAGGAGGAGTGCTAACGAGGCTCAGCCAGCAAGGAGGTGAAGCTGCTGCGGGGCGACCTTTGACCTCTGCGAGCTGCTCTCTCAGACTGGGCTGCCCCTGGCGGGTCGTGGTGCCCTACACTCGCCGCGAGGCAGCGGTCGAGGTCAAAGTCAGGAGCTTCCGTCCTGCAGTTTGAAACACCAACACCGGCCAATCGACCGGCCGCAGGAGGAAGGAGGCGGAGGAGGAGGAATGAAGAGAGGAGGGGTGAGTGTCTAATTTCTCTCTATTTCTCTCTGAACAAAGCTGGAGATGATGTTTTATAAACGTGGACAGTAAGTCTGCAGCAGATCGAATCAGAGGAGAAACACTTGAAACAAGTCTTGGTAAAACAGAGTAAAGTCATCCATTATATTTAAAACAAAATAATCAACCGTAAATAAAAAATCCAAAGCACAGATGCGTAAGAATAAAGCTGCTTTGATGGTGTGTCACTTGATTATATTTTAAATTCCAATTGTAGTCTCTGTAATTACAGTTAAAACAATAATTTTCTTCAAAACAAGGAACTAAACCTTTGAAACATTGTAACTTGTCTACAGGTTGAAATGGGAGACAGTTATTTAAGATCATTTAGGATTTCAAATAACTCAATGCTTCAACTTAAACTCCAGAAAATGGGACAGATCTGTATCAGTACAAGTTATTTATGATGTGTTAAGATTAATGTGTTATATATCACCTGGTTAAGTACCTGTAGGCGCTGAATTATCATTATGGTTAATCCATTACGTTGAATAAATTGATTTGACTTTGTAAAAAATTGTTCAAACTGCTGGTTCATCAGACAAATGTAGGCAAAGAAGAAATGAACAGAACTTGCATTCTGCTGTACCTAATAAAGTGGCCACTGAGGCTAATTCTGCTGCAGCTTTCACAGACTGAAGGTCATCATCTACCTGTTTCACATCAGTCACTCAGCAAACGTATTTAATCAATACATCATCAGCTCTGGACTATTTGAGGTTTTCTCTGGATGGAGCAGCTTCATACACGTCAGTCTTGCTTTATGCAACCATCGTTACCGGTTTAGAGTCTGCTGGTCCAACTGGGAGCAGACATCTCCCACTTTAATTTTGTGGCAGAGGAACTGAACTGAAATTCTATTCATATGTAGTTTTAAATGGATCTCCTCTGTACGCACAGGACACCAAGCACATCGATGCATCCAGCTGTGTTAGGGCAGATGCTCGTTTTAGTCTTTGTCTGAGGTGAAGCAAAGATCTGTGGCACCTCCTGCTGGAGGAACAACAGTATCACAGACTGAAGCTCTTTATTCCACTTCCTTACCTGCTCAGTTCCAGTCCTTAAGTTCCATCATCTATACTTCGCTCCTGTCTTTGTCCATCACAAAGTGCAAACTACATGATTAAACCTGTGACTTAAAACACTTTATTTACAGCAGAAACACTATTTAAATATCTCAGACGTTTAACAGAAAAAAAATGACGAACTTCCTTCTTCGGGTTTACAAAAGTTGCAGTGACTGTATCAAACCTGCAGATGAGCCCGACAAACAGTCCTGCAGTTAAAGTCTAACTGTCACCATCGGGCTGTAAAGACTTTGCTGCTCCTTCTCTTGACAGTCTATCGGCCTCCTCGTTGCCTTTGTAGCCGGCGTGACCTGGAATGTGCAGCTGAGGGAGACGAGAGAGAAGATCAACGCGCCACTCTGGACGTGTACGCTGTGATGCATTTTGTTTGCGGCCAAGGCTGACGCTGATCACAGCTTAGGGGGGTCTGAACAGATCATGACATGACCTAAGGTGCATATATTTACCCAGACCACCTCCAGCCCTGCATTGAGCCTGTCCAGCTTCACAAAGTCTTCTTTATTAGTAATCTGACCTCCTGATTTCAGCCTCCAACCGTTCAGCCTCCAGTTCTTCACCCAGCTAGTCACACCTGCAGCAAACAAACCACGACCTATGACTATTCAGGAAGGTTCTAGCCTGTCCCAGACAAGTGTTCAGAAGCTTTAATTAGAATTAGATTCAGCCCAAACACCCAGGATTTTGTAAAAACTGGATCAAGTGGTTGAAACTCACCATTAATTGTGAACTTGCTGTCAGTGTAGAGAACCAGCTTCTTGATGTTCTTTTCTTTGGCTTGTTCCAGCGCTTTGCAGGCTGCCTGGATTTAACATTAAGTCTGGAGTTAGTGAATAAAGATTCATCTAAAACTTTTCACTAAAGTTTACACCCTTGTTTCACTTATTTACTCATTTTATACACAATGTTTGTGATGAATAGCACAATATGTGCTGTTTTTTTTTTAAAATTCAAGCTCAGCTATTTAGTTTGTTATTTTCCTGAACAAACACAAACCTGCTGGTTTGGACGTGATTTTTAAGAGCAACACTTGTGAAAGAGATTTTTACCTGTATCTCTGCTCGCTGGTTGGTTTGTCTTCCCTGCAGTCGCTCTGCAACATTTCTAAAGGAAAATAGTAATAAAATGTGAGAAATTACTGGACTTAATAGAGACTTTATTTAGACATGTGTCCTCAGTTCGATTACGGTCCAGTCTTTCTCACAGTGGATGGTTGTGGCCCCAGTACACTCCAATGCCGGCCCGTGCGTTGGTCTTTCCATTAGCTGAGCAGCAGCCATCAGTGTAAACGACCACAGCGTCACCTGGGCAGAGCAAAGACCTCGCTGACTATAGAAAAGTGACAGCATTTTCTCCATTTCAGCTCTTATAGGCCACAGTTTGCTTTAGTTAACAAGTCACTTCACACGTTTTTAAAAACACTCATAATAATCCCAGTTTCGATCACACTATAATTTAGGGACGGTTTAAAGCATTTACCCATGTACGTGAATCCATCCTTGCTTTCTGAAGATGAGCTTTCTGACGGTTTGACTCGTTTGGACGTGGACTCAGACTCGTCGTTTGAGTGACATCTTTTCTTACCCAGAGGGATGTACTCCAGAGGCTCTGGGCCTCTTTTAGGAAGAAGAGTCAAGTCTGACGAGTCACTCTGAGCTGCTGAAAGACAAAACGAAAATTAAAAGAAACTTTATTAAACAAATTCGACTTTGAATCTGAAAGGACACTGGGACAGGAGCTCTACAATAAATCAGAGTTCTCTTGGTCCGTTCAGTCAACTTACTTGTGTTCGGTTGTGGAGGTGCACACAGTTCAGCTCCTCTGACAAATGCCCAGGCGTCTCTCTCTGACCCAAACTTCTTGAAAATGGCGGATGGAAACTTGTCTACCTGTGCTTTACATTCATCCCTAAAATGAAGTGAGCGATTTGTTTAGTAAACGCTGGTTCCACATATAAGAACAGTTCTGGAAACACTACGCGGGTCCAGTGATGTGGCTTTTCTCACAACGTGCTGCCAGTACGAGGCGAACGGCCTCACCATGAGCTGTAGACTCCCGGCTTGAATCCTTTCCTGACTGCGTAGAAAAACCTGCCTTTGGCCATGTCGTCGGCGGCGCTGCACACGGTCCTGCGTACTACTCTGAAAAGACCCGTCAACCGAAGCATCACTGTCCGCCAGGAGCAGCTCGCAAGACAGAAGAGGCTCGCATCGTAATGCAGACTAACGCAAGACTGTCAGTAAATCAACAGTAACAGGTTCGCTGTAAATGCGTGAGAATCTAAGACAGCGTGGAAATACACGACTAACGCACCAGCAGCTGCTAAGCTAACCTAGCTTCCGCTAGTCTGCATCATTGACTCGCAAAAGAAACAAAAACATGATGCAAACAAACAAAACAACAGCGTCCGCCGCGTTCTCCTATTCTGGAGTAAAGTACTACGAGAAAGTAATGTAGTAACTACGAGAACTCATGGAAAGCTAAAGTAATGTTGACAACGTTTCGTTCTCGCGATGTTTCATATTCGCGTCACATGTTTAAGACGTAACTATGAGACGTTAAATAGAAAAGTCCGTTCAGCTCAGCCTCCACCATAAATAAGATCTGTCTAATGTCGGTATAATCAGCCAGTGTCTGACAGACACAGGGCAACTGTGAATGTTTTTAACATTGGAAAAAATTACAGCTATTAAAATATTCCTTGATTCATATATACAATGATGTGGTATATGCACACAAACGGTCATGGCAAACAAGCCATAACATTAATTAACAATTACCATTGTCTGTTTCATACTGTTTCATTACGTAACTAATTGAAACAAATAAGCAACAAAACAAAGCAGCTGATGGTCGTTTAAGTAAAGTAATTGTCATTTTTCCTACTCTTTCCTACTATCGACGTCCCCTGAAAGTGGTATTCTCGCTCCAGCCGCGTATTGTCTGTCTCGCGATAACGTCATGACTTGTTCCCATTGGATTAATTCAGCTCTCGCGATGGTCCGGCCTCTTCCTTGGCCGTCGTTGACAGAGGTTAGTCGCGCTATTTTCCACTGTATTGTCTCTTCTGTTCTAAAAGATGGTTCATTTTGTTTAATCGTATAAATGTACTCACTTAAAGCCATCTTAAGTGTTTGATACTTTAGATTATGCAGTTTGCGGCGACGGATGCTTGTTTTTCTGCACTAAATGAGGCGTAGTAGGGAAAGCTCTGAATGGCTTGTGGCTAGCAGGCCTAGCATGTGTTCCGCTGGAGACAGCGACGACTTAAAACACTGCGTTTGGTGGAATAAATCTGGGTAATGGTGGTTTATTCCCAAAAAAATTGCCACCTTTCTGAATTTGCAGCCGGCTAAACCACCAAGGCTACACGCTAACCTGCGTGTAGGTGAGCTAACCTGCTGGTACGTTGTAAGGATTTCTTGATAAATGTGGTTATTGTTTGTTACGAGCTATTAATTACTACTTACACGTCCCGGCTTTCGGGTCGTTTGCCTTGATCTATGCGTTTTGATGCTATGTAGCGTCTCCTAGTCCATCACGTGTAGAAAGGCCGTTTAATGTGTAAACGACGCTAAACACAAGCGGGTAAAGAATCTGATTATTGCATCTTAACATTGTTTCTTAGACGCGGCTGAAATAACCTGCGTAACCATAAACCGCTACGCAGCGTGGCGTGAAACAAGTGAAGCTCTTTAAATGGTGTCTGTATGAATGATCTGCTGAATAAAGTCCGTTTGGTCCAACGTGGACACCCAGCGAGCTGCTCTCCTGGCTCTGTCCTGGTGGCGTGTGGGAGCGTAGCCCTGAGCCAAGACGTACAGTCCCCTTCCACAGCGTTGGAGACCAAGCTCAGTCCCCGGCTGCTGGCCGGCGAGGACGGGCGTCCTGTATATTCCCAAGTTTTCCCAGAGTCCTTATGGGGCCGTTACTGGGGAGCTAAACCATGCAGGGCACATGCTCACTTTTACCTCCATGCATGCACGTAGAAGTTTGCTGTGTAAACTAAACGTCTTGTTGCTTTGCAGAGACAAAGGCCATGTTCAGTACCAGCGCCAAAATAGTGAAGCCCAATGGCGAAAAGCCAGACGAGTTTGAGTCTGGGATCTCCCAGGTAAACGACCGTCACTAATGACAGACTGTGGAATCCAAAGAGTCACCTGATTTGCTGTAGATGGAGAACTAGAGTTAGATGGATGATCCTAGAAAAGTGTGTAAAATGTCTATGTGCAGATGTTCCATCAAGTTGTAAAGGGGGGGAAGTGAGGTTATTTTTCTGAGCTCCCATAATTGATCACTTAGAACAAAGTCACATAGATTTAATGAAGGTTGATATTTGTCTCGTTTAGATGTTTGTGTTTTATGTATTTAGATTGGAAGCATGTTCCGCTTAGTTGTACATGAGCTAAACAGAAGCAGCTTTACCTACTTCTTCAGACCATGGGTTGGTTAGCGAGTTGCTGATTTTTGTCTCTACAGGCTCTTCTTGAGCTGGAGATGAACTCTGACCTGAAGGCTCAGCTGAGAGAGCTGAACATCACTGCTGCAAAGGTAGGAGTTTGAGTCACTCCTCTCATGCCGACACAGAGCCACGTATGCTATTACACCGCAACTTAAAGAACCCTGTGCTGAAAAGCTGCACTATATCTGAAAATATTGGAATTCAAACTTGGTCCAACGTGGACACCCAGCGAGCTGCTCTCCTGGCTCTGTCCTGGTGGCGTGTGGGAGCGTAGCCCTGAGCCAAGACGTACAGTCCCCTTCCACAGCGTTGGAGACCAAGCTCAGTCCCCGGCTGCTGGCCGGCGAGGACGGGCGTCCTGTATATTCCCAAGTTTTCCCAGAGTCCTTATGGGGCCGTTACTGGGGAGCTAAACCATGCAGGGCACATTGTTTGACATCAGAATGTGATGGTCTTATATATTGTCACTTCAGCAAACATCATACAGTTGAATTGTATCTAATTGTTTTATTGGCTTTTGCTGTAGGAGATCGACGTTGGTGGCAGCAGGAAAGCCATCATCATCTTCGTTCCAGTTCCTCAGCTAAAGTCCTTCCAGAAGATCCAGGTGCGTCTGGTGAGAGAGCTGGAGAAGAAGTTCAGCGGAAAGCACGTGGTCTTCATTGCACAGGTGAGGAAGCGGATGCCTTTCACAAGCTAAATGGCTCATCTGCTGTGACTAAAATACAGCAGCAGGGTCGGTTCTGACCGTGTCTGTTGTAGGTGAGTCATGGTGTGTATGCAGCAGCAAACCTTCAGGGACAGCAACACATTCACAAAGTAAAAGTCAGAGTGATGTGACAGATGGATTTCATTTTTTATGGACACTTTTTGTTTTTTAAAGTAGCCTTGAATTTTCACTGGGATTTGAAACGGATTAACATTGTGGGAGTCTGTCTTTCTCAGTAATGTCATGCAGCAGTATGTCCCTTATCTCCGAAATATGAGTCATGAATCAGTGTCACAGACAGTTAATGGGTGTGAATTGAGCCTGTTGTCCGTTTGGTCCAACGTGGACACCCAGCGAGCTGCTCTCCTGGCTCTGTCCTGGTGGCGTGTGGGAGCGTAGCCCTGAGCCAAGACGTACAGTCCCCTTCCACAGCGTTGGAGACCAAGCTCAGTCCCCGGCTGCTGGCCGGCGAGGACGGGCGTCCTGTATATTCCCAAGTTTTCCCAGAGTCCTTACGGGGCCGTTACTGGGGAGCTAAACCATGCAGGGCACAAACTTTGTAGTTTCACATTTTTTGATTAATATTTTGTCTTAAAGTTAAAAATAAAATACCTCTGGATTACATTTGAATCTGTTAAGATGACGCTAGGAAGAACATCAATGTTACCGTATTGGAAATAAAACAGCTTGTGTTTAAATGTCTATGAATCTGAATTTGAAGTTAATTTGTGGTTGTTGACTTTTAGAGGAGAATTCTGCCCAAACCCACCAGGAGAAGCCGCACAAAGAATAAGCAGAAGCGTCCCAGGAGGTGAGTTTTTATATATTCATCACAAACACTGGTGCTGAACAAAGTCCGTTTGGTCCAACGTGGACACCCAGCGAGCTGCTCTCCTGGCTCTGTCCTGGTGGCGTGTGGGAGCGTAGCCCTGAGCCAAGACGTACAGTCCCCTTCCACAGCGTTGGAGACCAAGCTCAGTCCCCGGCTGCTGGCCGGCGAGGACGGGCGTCCTGTATATTCCCAAGTTTTCCCAGAGTCCTTATGGGGCCGTTACTGGGGAGCTAAACCATGCAGGGCACATGCTCACTTTTACCATAATAATAAATATCCATGTTTGCAACTTGCCGCTTTTCATTGTCCATATGTCAAGTTTAAAACTTAAATATTCAGATTTTCTTGTTTTACGTTGGAGTCAGTTGAGCACAGTTGATCTAAAATTGAGTCAATGTTATTGTTTTCTGCTTTTTTACTGCTTTAAAGAAAATTCATTCATGAATGATTTTCAGTATTAGGCTAATTGAATTTATAATGTAGATCTGAAGCAGGTGACGTGCAGGGGTTAGTTTTGACCTTTGGTTGAAATGCTTCTCGTCCTCCAGCCGTACCTTGACTGCGGTTCACGACGCCATCTTGGAGGACTTGGTGTTCCCCAGTGAGATCGTGGGTAAGAGGATCAGAGTAAAGCAGGACGCTAGCAGGCTCATCAAGGTCCACCTGGACAAGGCGCAGCAGAACAACGTCGAACACAAAGTAAGTTAAAGCAGACGGGCCTGATGTCTCACCTGCAGCTACCGGCTGTTTCTCCAACGTGGACACCCAGCGAGCTGCTCTCCTGGCTCTGTCCTGGTGGCGTGTGGGAGCGTAGCCCTGAGCCAAGACGTACAGTCCCCTTCCACAGCGTTGGAGACCAAGCTCAGTCCCCGGCTGCTGGCCGGCGAGGACGGGCGTCCTGTATATTCCCAAGTTTTCCCAGAGTCCTTATGGGGCCGTTACTGGGGAGCTAAACCATGCAGGGCACAAACTGTTAGATTAGGCTGTATTCATGTTAAATCCACTGAGTGAATGTACAGCTAACCTCCACCTGCTTAAGTGAGGCTCAACACTGTTCACTCACATTAAGTGGAAAATTTAAACATGCAACATTTAGAAGAAACTTCACTGAAACTCGGCAAAGTTAATCTTTTTATGTTTCACATTGGTTTTACACTGAAGCAGGAGAAGTGACGACATGAAAACATCTGCGTGTTATGAAATGTTCCAATTCATGTTTCATTTAACGTGCGTCCCTGAAAGCCCTCTAAAAGTTGACCTTGTGTTTCAGGTGGAGACATTCTCTGGTGTCTACAAGAAGCTCACAGGCAAAGACGTCGTGTTTGAATTCCCAGAATTCCAGCTGTAAATGCAGATGACAAAATAAATTTGTTTACTGTCAATAGTTCTGTTGCTGGCTCTTCTTTTGTGGTGAATGTGACGTTACAGGCTTCAGTGTGGTGCCACCTTCAGGTCATGAGACCCAGTTTGTATTTTTACACCGTGTGCATGCTGGGAACTGTAGCAGGTAAAATACAACCTAGAGACGCGTAAAAACAAGTCTGAGTTGGTTTTGTGGCTGTGACGCAGCTTTAATCTGAGCTGGTTTCTACATGTCCTCAGTTTGTGTTGAGGCAACAGCTGATCTTTGTCTCGTGCTGAATGAGTCTAGTGTAACGGATCCGTTGGGAGGAGGCTCTGTGGCGCCGCCTGGGTGCGTTTACTGATCTGCTGCAGCAGGATGTGGTTGGAGAGCCTCCACTGCCTGTAGGCGGCTGCCGTGAGCTCCTGGTCCACGACCACCTGCTCCACCGTCTGCAGCTCCGACTCTTTGGCCTGAAAGCATCGAGTCGGAGGAATGAGTGAGCTGACGTTTAAAGCCGGTCATTGCACAGTAAATCTGCAGAGGCCGGACGCTGAGCTCCACCTTTAACGTGCTGCTCAGCATCCGGAGCAGGTGAAGCTTGTCGTTGACTGCGTCGTTCTTGCATCGTCTGATGAACGATGCTCTGAAGTCCCTGCGGCTGGACTGACCCGTCACCGACAGGCTGGCTGCCCTCAGGTCCTTGTAGAGAGACTCCATCTCATCCGGTGTCTTCTCTGCAAGCACAGGTGCGGCATCAGTTAGCTCGTGACCTGTATTTCAAAATATGGCATCCAGATGAGCAACGTGAACCAGTGCAGCTGAAGACCAGGTCCGGGTGTTTACCGTGAACGAGTTCTTGTTCGTCCACCTGGATCAACGGAGGCGATGCTGCTCCACCGGGTTCATCGAGCCCGAAGGGACGAGGCCGGGACAGAGTCTCATCGCCGTCGGAGCCTCCTTTCATGCTCCTACTTGCGTCTCCTCCCTCCGAGGTGCTACGTCTGTCGGTGGGTGTGTCACAGGTGCTGGATGGAGGCTCGCTCAGAGGCTGGACAGCATCTCCCTGTGAGGACAGGACGCTTCACAGCATCTGGATCTAGTGAACTAGGTCACGTTTCAGGTCCTTACTCACGTTTTCAGATTCTGGTGTTTCATGTTCAGAGTCCTCGTCTCCGTCCGGGTCACTGCCCTCGCTGTAGCAGTCTGCACAAAGAGAAAAGAAAGGACGCAAACGGTGGAGGAGTAGAAGAAGAAAGTCAGAACAGTGGAAACGACGAGACAGAGAAAGTGACAAGTAAGAATAAAAGAGGAAGGGAAAGAAGGCACTAAAAATAAAAAGATGCAGAAACCAAGGGAGGAAGACGAAGATGACAAACGAGGCAAAGTGGAGAGGAAACAAAAGGAGCGTGAGGCTGAGACTGACCTTCAGTGTCCGTCGCGTCACTGAGCCCAGCAGCTTCTGTCAGTTTACTGATCCACCTGCAAACATCTTCACTTTACAGAAGCAGAAAAGACAACACGAACGACGCTGTGACCTTTCGACTGGTACAACTCTCTCTGTCGAATATCGACACTCACTTATTCATCTCTGTGAATGTTCCTGCAGCAATGAAAATGCTCACGACCTGAGGATGACTGGCCGTCATGGCACTGCAGCACAAAGACACAACCGATCAACAGTAAATGACAGCTGCAGTTTTTAGCCACAAGCAAATGAGTCAGACTGTGGCTCTGTCTCTCTCTCTCACACACACACACACACTCTCTCTCTCTTTCTCTCTCTCTCTCACACACACTCTCTCTCTCTCTCTCTCTCTCTCACA
This sequence comes from Macropodus opercularis, assembly GCA_030770545.1. Taxonomy (NCBI): domain Eukaryota; kingdom Metazoa; phylum Chordata; class Actinopteri; order Anabantiformes; family Osphronemidae; genus Macropodus; species Macropodus opercularis. Next base: position 976,247 of record CM061112.1, on the reverse strand, counting down.
CACTCTCTCTCTCTCTCTCACACACTCTCTCTCTCTCTCTCGCTCCGTACTGTTTCCTCCTGCAGTGCTTGGCCTGCTCCACGGTGAAGCCGGACAGGTTGATGAATCCTTCCGCCTTGTCGTCCTGCAGACACGACAAACAGCAGCTCAGACTCCAAGCGTTTGCGGTCGGTCAGAGGTACCGGAGCATTCGGGCCTCACAACCAGACCAGACCAAGCTGTCAGGCAAACACCCAGGACTGAAACTGAACCGAACTCTCACACACAAACGCACATACAGACCTGAACTGGACGTTTATGATCTTATCGCCACCTCATCTACTCGTCGCTGCTATTACATTTCTCTCACTGCTTTCATACCCATACACTCATTTGGCTACGTACTGCGTCAGCTATATGAACCTGTAAGTAAACATTCAGTGTAGTGGACTGTAAAATCTGTTGCCACTCACCATCTTGTCCCGGTACCAGTACAGGGAGCTCTTCTTCAGGACAAACCAGAATCTTCTCCATTTACTTCCCAGGAAGCTGCGCCCCTCCTTCCTGCGGTGCAGCCAGCCCTGACAGTCCACCGCACCCAGGTCTTTGACTGACACACGCCGCCGACTCATGGCCGCACAACAGGGCCTCAGACTCACAGGTTGCAGCGGAGACACAGCAGATCCTCAGGTGGATGTGAACCGTCTGGGTTTCCCTTGGTTGGCTGTGTGTTTGTAGACACGAACTGGAGGCCTGTCATCTGTCGTCCACCCGACGAGCTGGTTGAGGTCAGACGGGAACCCGAGAGGAAGCGTCCAGTCGTTGCCGAGCCATGAAAAAGAAGAAGCAGCTAGGACCTTAGTAAATGCATCGTTAAGTCCAGTCCAGTGCAGGTAGTTTAAAGATCTCTGCCTCCACCACAATACAAATGTCTGCTGTGCAACAAACTAAACTCGTACCTGCAGCCTGGACGTCCGGCAGGTCGTCGATTCTCAGTAGACGGATGCTCGGCAGAGGAGGAACTCGATCTGAATAGCTCTGCCTGCGAGCGTTTTAGGGCCCAGAGACCACAAAGCCATAAGCACACTGACACATGCAGAGACGCGGGTTTGACTCACACTTCCTGTTTCACACGTCCTTCATCAGCTCGCTGCTCTCATTCGCTTCTTGGCCTCTTTCAAACACTTCTGCAGCTGCTGTGAAGCAGAAGTTTGCCTTTGTGTTGTTAGCACACAGACGTGATGGAACAGAGGAGGCTGCGGTTTGTCATGCTATGACACCAGTAACAGGCCTGATACAACCTGATCACACAAATTCACAGCCCAAAAGTGTCAAAGGAACAAGGTACAAACAAAGTACAAATGTCAACGATGTACCTAAACGCAACACCAGAAGAAATACATTAGTTACTCACCATCACTGCAAAGGCATCACCATCAATTCATGGAGATTTATTATTAAGCAGCGTCAACAAAACGTCTCTGAGGAAGGTAGGAACCAGCTTCCTCCACTAGATGGAGACAATCACATGTAAAGAAGCATTGAAGTCAATGCTACGTCTGCCCAGAAACCAGATTCTCCCTCTGCAACGACGAGGGCGATGAAGAAACGGTCGAGACAAGACCAGCAAAGCACCAGAACCACTGGAGAAGCACCTGGTCGGAAAAACCACCAGAAGGTTAAAGTCAGTCCATCAATCAGGTCCTTGTGGTTCAGAAGCCACGGCCTGTCAGGAGTTTGCAGAAAGAGTATTTAAAGAAAGCAGATGTATAATCTGAAGACAGACACGTCTAACATCAGCCGATACATGTACATAAAGAATGAAAGAACTAAAACAAAACATTTCAAAATAAACTGCACTTTATTCTTTGTTTTCACTAGTTACAAAGCATCACAGCTGAAGCTCAGTTAAACCGGTTAAACGAGGCTCCTGTCATTGGTTTTTATAGTGAGGTTACACAATCTAATGTTTAATAAGTCCATGAGTTAAAACAGATGAAACGTGTTTTAATGCTTCTCTTCTCTCTCTCACTTCAATGAGAAGTTAAGCAGGAAATAGGTTTGTTAAATTGCATAATTCTGTGGTCTATTAACGACTTTTCCACATTACATCCAGCAAACACAGTCTGGTAATGTTTTGTAGCCACAAAGCTTCTGCATAATATTCGTTCGTTTAAAGGCATCAAACCTGAACCAGAGTGATTAATGAACTCACACACGTAAAACCACTGCGTCTTAGACTGAAATGTTCCACCGAGCAGTAACTGCAGCAGAGAAGAGATTTCACTTCACGAATTCCAAAACATTTGGCTTTAGCTCCAGATGACTTTCACATATGGTTTTATATAATAATCAGTTCACTTCAGTATTGTTTTGTAGGTTTGACTTTGTGTTATTATATTTAAACCTAAAAACGTAAACGTGATTTTCTTTACAGCGTTAATGCCTTTAATACATTTATAGAATAAATACATTTATATCAGTGTTTTGCTGTTAAAACAATGAGTGAACTTAGAAATTCAGTGTAACTTCTGGAACAGCAAAGCTAATCAGCTTCACATTTCCAGTGCTTCCTTATAATTTGTTAACTTTCCATCTCAAACATCTACATATTTACACACGGCTTTGTCCAAAGACACGATGGACATCAACGAATCCTGAGGTTGTGACAAGGTGCTTGAGAAACGCTTCACCTTCCACTAGAAAACCCAGCAGCTGAGAATCGCTTTGACTTTATGCAATAATTCAAAATTGCCTGAAGATAAAAACCATCTTCCTTTTCAGAAGACGTGTGCTGCCACACAGACTGAAGCACTTTGGAACCGTTTGCACACAGACTAACTGTTGAGTGTTAGACATCCAGACACTGCTACCAATTCACAACTGCTCCCAACATTCAACTGCAACCGAGTCCAAATGCTTTTGAGTTTATTTGAAAAGAAAAAGGCACAGATTCAATATCAGGTGAGGTTCAGCAGCTAATCAGCGTCTTGAAGTGCGATCGTGTCGTTCGCTTCCACTTCCAGTCAATGTGTGGCCACCGATGCATTGTCCATGATTTTATTCAGCTTGATAACTAAAGTCTGAAGCATTCAGCGCCAAACCGTCCATCACGGCCCGAACCGGATCGGATTGGACCCCAGGGGGATATATCCAAGCTTTTCTGGAGTCAAAACCTGAGTCTGCCCCGTTGAATCCAGAACCAGCATGTGTTCCAAACCACTGACAGGTTTCAAACAGAAGCCCTGAGGATCAGGATGGGAACAAAGCACTTCCTGTGCAGGTCAGAGGAGAGGAATCCGCTTCCTTTAAACCACGCTTTTGCCTCCGTTAGTGACTGAGCAGCCTGAGACGAGCCAACCAGCCGCCGAGCAGTGACGTCGACTGCTTCGCTGGAGCTCGAGGAGACGAAACGTCGGCAGACTTCTTAGGCGCCGCTTCCTGGTAAGGGATGGTGGCGCTGCTGTGCAGGTCGGCGTTGATGAAGCACTGGCTGCCTCGGATGTGGTCGACCCCGCGGACAGACGGGTGTCCTCGGTACGGCAGAGGGAAGCACGGCTCCTCCTCTACGATGGCGCTGATGCCCTCGTTACTCAGGTACCTGTGCAGTAGGTTGTGGCCTGGAGGCATAACCAGGGAAAGGATTGGGTTAGAGCTCCTTCCCTCGACCAAGCCTTTAACAGCTTCTTACCACAGAGTTTGCTGTAGGAATCACTGAAATCAGCTCAACTCTCTGGGTTAATCATCAACGAGCTAAAAATTCAAAGCACGCAGCTGGTCTTGCTGCGGTTTGCCACCGCTGCTGATAACACTACAGTCACTGATAGGTGGGGCCTACCTTTCCTCCCCTTAGCTCCAGGCCTGGACGACGGGTCGGACACACCTGAAAACGACTCCACTGGCATGGACACAGGTCGAGGTTTACCTGCGAAGCCAAGCGAGACGCGGTGAAGCTTTAAAAACAAACATAGTTTCTATATGATCCATGGAGTTACTCCAGTTCTCAGATTTACCTCATGGCTTAACATGATTGTAACTGAATTTCTAGGTACCAGCAATAAACTCTCTCATCCATCCTCCTGTGCAAAGTGTATTCATGCAGCAGAACCTCGGCCCGGTTCTACCGTGAACCGCGTTTCACTTACAGCGTTTGGACGCGCGCTGGCGCAGGTGGACCGGCTGGCTGACGTCCGGACTCTCAGCCGCCCTGCTGTCGTCTGTGAGGCGCCGCGGCACGTCAGAGTCCAGACACGAGTTTGGAGACTTGGGCCTCATGTTCACACCTGGAGCCAGGTTCCCATCTCTGCAGAGACCAGAGGGGAAACGGTACGACGCGCTTACTTCAGGTTCACCTCTCTACTAGACTAAACGTTGCCAGTAGCTCTGTCGGGTCAGACACTCACAGTGGTTCATACGGGGCTGCGGGGGGAGGAGGAATGTACAAATCCAATATGGTCGTCTTCCGTCTCTGCCCTGAAGCGTCCGAGGTCTCTGGCTGCCGACATGTGTACAGCTCTCTGCCTGGAGCTCCCTGAGGCGTCTGTAGGAAAGGGAACAAGAAATTCTCCAAGTCAACACGTTATCATAAAACACGACATTCCAGCCAGAGAAGTTTCCTTCCTGAGTTTCTGGATCCCTAAATATAAATAAAGATCCCTAAAAGAAACCAAGTCTTCCTCTGCTTCTGCCCCTGACATTCGATTTGCTCCCAAGCCGTGTTTGTTTTTGTTTGAACTGAATGAGGTAAGTGACGATGAGGTAGAGAATAGAGGCTGAACGCACGCAGAGCAGTCAGGTGGCGTTATCTTCCCTAAACACACACATCCTGGACCTCCATCAACACAACACCCCTCAAGGCAGTTTGGTGGATTCAGGGTCGTCACTTTGTGAAGTAACGTGTGAGTCATCGTCCAAAGGAATCCACATCAATGCACTGTGATGTTTGGGGTGTTTCCTAGCTGCTCTTTTCCAGGAAAGGCAAAGAAGGACCCATTGTTCACATCTCAGCGGAGCAGCAGACTGAGTGGATGCTCAGAGAAAACCCACCGAAACAAAAGGATTACTGAAGCGCTAAGCTGCCAACCAGCATCTCTAACGCGCCTGGCGTTGCTCGCTCCATGTTTTGTGACGTGGTCACCTGCACGAGCGGCGGCCTCCAGCGCAGGTTTCTCAGCGGAGCAGGGGCGAAGCTGCCGGAGGTGCCTGAAGGCCGCTTCTTCACCACCAGGGCGACGCTTCCAGACTCCGCCCTCAGCTTCTCCACCAGGTGCTTCAGTTGCCAGCCCACCTGGACCAATCAGAGAGCAGATGATAGCGTCAATGGACCCCGAAGCCTTTAGAAGTGTTCACAGCCTTATCGCAAAACGCTGGTCTCACCACTGTCTGACTGTTGACTTGGATGACTTCGTCTCCAGCGTGAATTCTCTGGGTTCTATCTGCAGGAGACTGAAATGCAGAGTTTTCCTTTTACTAGAATCTTGAAGTCAGGTGTCTGAGAAACGTTCCGACACAGACGGAAACACTTACATTCTCTGTGGTTCCCGTAATGACGTGAAGTCCATCGTAGGTGGATTTGATGTAAATTCCCTGCAATAAAACACAACAGAAGCTCTGAGCATCTGATCGTGAACAGGACATGTGACTGTCCTGTAAACATCAGCCTGGTGTGGTCTCAGTTCTGTTGCAGTTCATGAAGCAGAACTAAAACTCGCTTCAGTGTGTCGGGTTGATGGTGAGCTCACCAGTCCCTCTCCAGGCCTGATGTTGGTGATGTGAACTTCCTCCAGACACGCCATCTCAGTCTTTGACGGGTCGGATGTCGCCTGAACGGTTTTCTCACAGACAGCGTTAAGAGCCTGTGACTGAAGCAAATGAGGAGCAACAACATATTTAAAGTTGATTACTGAACAGTTTCAACAACAAAAAGCCAGGAAGCTACTTAGACACAGAGCACAAACAACCATTTAGTTACTTTTTGTGTATTTAAGTAAATACTGAAATTGTTAATCATCCGTTTATTAGATATGATACAAACTAAAGCTATGACGCCATAAGGGCCACTCTGATGAAGTGTAGGTCTGTTAGTTGGCAGTAAACCGGAGGAGAGAGTCTGGCAACAGCTGAACAACAGGATGTGTTCTCTAAGACAGGAAGTGGATGCTTCTGAGCTGAAAACACAGCAGCAGTACTCACCACTTCCACAATCTTCTCCTCCATCTCATACACGGTACAGTCCTGTAATTAAAGACACAAACTGAGACCTGACAGAACACGTGAAGTAAAGTAAAAGAGCCTCCAGTTCTTTCTGGAGCCGTCAACACTGCAGCAAACGGCATCATCTGATCTGAGTGCAGCAAATAATCCGTGAAAATTAGGAAATGAAAGTCACAAGATCAAAGACTGACTCCACAAACTCCCCAGTGATTCCTCGTAACTAACAAGAGCTGCCCAAACGTTCAACAACGTCCCTTCAGAGCTTAGACAGACACAGACGTCAAGGCCTGTACAACAAAGCAGCAACACATTACAACACACTCTGAACCACTTTAAACGTTGGAAATATGAGGATCCAACTCACTTCAGTTTGTCTGTGCAGTGTGTGTTATAGCGCGACGCGTCTGTCGATGCACCACTTCTCCTGTGTGCAAGCAAGTCTGTGCAAAACCGTGGTAAACAGAGGCAAAAAGCCACTGCAGGAATCGGCGGGAGGAGAAATATTTGAGAAATGACAGCCTACAGGAGAGTGAAACCAGAGGGATGGCGAACGGGGACCCGGAGGATTCCTCCTGTGGTTGGGGAAATAGCGGCTCCCCGTAAACAAGCTGACAGGATGATTGCAAGCCAGCGCGGCAGGGAGACGCCTCAGCGCTGCACAAACCTCTGGGGACGCATGTTGGGAAGTGACACACTACAAAACATATCCGGTCAATGAAACAGCTCCACCATGAACCCGGCGCATGAAATTCAAGCCGTGCTTGTTTGTTTTCAGGAGGCCTGGTCACTTCGCTGAGCTGTTGTTGTTTAATAAATCTGTGGGACGCTCTGGCAAATGTTTATGAAATAAGGATATTTATAAAACCTATGAACTTTGTCGGTCAGTGACATCTAACGGACTTTGTGCTGCAGTAAACAGTCACATCATCAACGCTTCAAAACAAACACAAAGAGTTTGACTTCAGGTCACGACCCGTCTCCCGCTTCTGCCGCAGCTTCACACAGAACACAGTCCGCCGTCAGGAGACTCCACTGACCTTCTGGACGGTGGAGGTGAGCTCCAGACAGAGCTGGATGATTCTGCTTTTGGTGGAGGTGAAGTCGTTGGTGCTCGTCAGTGGAGTCCTGAAAAAACAGAAGCAGGATCAGCTTGGGCTCACTACAAGCATCTGTACAACAACGCACATCAAAGACAATCAGTTTAGCTTGTGCTGCAAAGTCAAACGGTCCAAAGAAGCCACTGAACACATGAATTCAATAAACTGAAAAAGTTGAATTTGATCAGATTGTAAATGCTTCAGATGCAATAAAGAGGATTTGTTGCTGGCTTCAGTGAAACGCGTTGCAGGCGTCAGGCTTAATGAGCAACGCCTGCGGTGACGCAGGAATGTTCTTCAAGCCGACACAAGCGGAGGAAAACCTGAACGAGTCCAACAGCACATTAAAGAGCACAACACAGCAGCAGCTGGACAGATTGGAAATAAGCACAGCAAACACATTTACTTCTAGTTACAGTTCTAGGTATATTTCAGAACCGTTTCTTCCACTGGCTGATTTACTGGTTGTTTGTTGAAACGCTGTCATGTTCCATCCTGCATCACGTCCTTATTGACTGACACGCGCAATAAAACTGGTCGTGACACATTTACTGAATATGGCAGATGACGCGAGCAGCAGTTTGTTTGTTTGCGCAGTAAAGTAGCGTAACCCTGCGTCTACCTGTCCAGCCAGGCCAACAGACTCTTGGCGGCTCCGATCAGCTCCACCACGGCCGTCAGGAACTCGTTGGAGGGCTGATGGGAGTTCTTGACGTGATAGGCGGGGTTCTTCCTGCGCTGCGACACAGCGCTGTTCAGATTGTGGTGCGCTGCCCTCATCTTCCCCACCAGAGTCTTCAGGTTGTCGGACTCCACTCCGTAGTTCTGCGAAAGAAAGATTTACACGTAGTGACCAACGACTTCAGTCCGGCTGAATCCCAACCAGATGTGAAATTATGTGACGCATAAGGAACTGATCCTTACTCAGTTCTGGTAACCATAGCAACAAACAGGTAAAACTCAAGCAACTTGACTATTACATATATAAAAAGAGAGAGGTCACATTCATCTCCACAGATCTGGAGAGAAGTTCTCGCCTGAGGCAGCTCAGATGTTTGAGGCGTCGTGGTGCTCAGAACCACATTCCACCTGTCGACTGACGGCTCCGTAAAAAACATGACACCTGGCACAGGGTTGAAATCATGTTGGAGGTAACGAGAGATCACAAGCAAGCAGCACACGTGTCAATCACAAAGGTTAGGCTGCTGTTGGAGTGTGTTAAACACACGTGAGTGAATCTCACTCAACTCAAACATCCACTGAACTAAAGGTAACGTTTCCCTCTAATAGTAGAAAACAGCTGCAATGTGCATGTTTTATCTTAGCTTGACACACACCAACCAACTGGAACAACGGTGCCGTGGAGCTTCCTCTGCACCGGGCGCCGGGTTTGGTTGTGTCAGCCGAAGGGTGGGGGGTCTGACAGGTGGGTTGGGTCACATCTGTTTCCTGATCCACACCAGAGCCTGGTCAGCTCAGCTCGGCACCACGAAAAGCTTCCGCAACACGTCACCCGACCTTTAATTCGGTCGGACTGGAAAGCTCAGACTTTTTAAATGGGAGCCTTGTTGTTTTCATAGGATAACGTGTGAGGAAATGGGCCCGAGGTTGAGTTTAAGTCACCGCTTCATTCCAAACAAGCCAGTTCACGTCAGCAACGAGCCGTGTCGTTTTTACACATCAGCGAGTTTCAGCGTGAGGCTGCTGGAGCCCATTCAGCCGAGCGACACCGTTAAAGCTCAGCCACGAGCACAAATCCTTCTTTTCAGCGCCACGCAGACAGACGCGGCTCATAAACGGAGGCACAGCAGCGCGTTTACTGCTTCTGACAGACGTTGTTTAGTAAAAATTTACAGTTACTAGTAAAAATAATACTTCACATGCACAGCGGAAGCATTAACAGCAGCCTGGGCTCATAGAGGGCAATTCATTTACATCAGCACATTCTCTGGCACGAGGACCCGTCCAGCACAAACCACAGCTATCAGCATTTCAGCTATTAACATGTTTACTGTCTGTAATTCAGGACAGTTTCACTACAAGCCAAACCAACTGTGAGACACCAGAGACGGAGCAAACTCTAACTGACACACTTGTGATCTTTTACAGACGGTGAGACGAGAGCGCGAACATCTTAGTTACGGACCAAAGCGCAGAGCAGATCCACGGCCTCCAGCACCAGCTCCTGGTGTCCGACCCGCGCCACGCCCAGAGACAGCAGCTCCTGGTGGGTCATCCTCAGCAGCTTCTCCCCGTCCACCTGCTGCAGCTGGAGAGACGGGACGTACTGCAGCAGGCTGTCGTCCAGACCTGAGGGACAGGAGCAGACATTACAGCAGTTTATTAGGAACAGCGAGAGTCAACCGAGACGGAACCAGCTTAAGAGCTCAGATTTAGTGAACGTGTCTTTGTTATGATCCATTTGAACACAGAACCTCAGCCTCACCCTAAACCCACACACCTCCAAACAGCAAACCTGTTTCTACGACTCATTAAATCGCAGAGTGCATTCCTTAGTTACTCTCCCAACACAGGCCGTCTTCAGACGTCACGCTGGACTTTTCTGTGACTGATGGTGAAAACAATGGGACCAATAGCAGACCTGACCATCAGGATCTCATTGTCAGTTCCTTGACCTCTTGGTCTTAAGAAAGATGCCACCAGGCCCAGTGGCGCCACTCTGTGCACGACCCTGAACTCTGACCTCTGACCTTCCTGCGATGGACAGCAGCAGGAGAGCAGATGAAAGTGTTCCTGCAGCTGGATCAATAGCAGAGTCTCAGTGGTTTGGTGTTTGACTCCACACACTACAAATACGTGTTCATCCAAGCAAGCTTTTGAAGCCAGCGCTCACCAAATGGCAGATGCTGCGCTCAGCGACGGTTCAGCAACTGTCCGACAAAATGCCTGAGCCGCGTGAACGGCGGAGAAGAAAACAACTGCCCCTGCATGTGGTCAATAAAGGCAGGACGACAGATGGCCAACACGAGGACGGCAGGGAGGGTCCCTCCTCCTTAACTAACTGCTGATGCGACACCTCCGACCAGGGAGACGCCAAGAACAACAAGAGGGACTGAACTGGTCTCTTCATTAGGCCTAAAGCGAAACCTACGCAGGAAAACACATATATATAGAGCCACCACAAGTTCGGGAAATTGCTCCTGGTTTCTGCTGCAGAAAACATCCATGTTCTGTGAAAAGATGATAACCTTGAACCTTCTTACAGCCTGAAGTCAAACTCCCTGCCAGGACTGGGCCACACCCGCCAAACCTCCGGCAGAGCATCAGAGACAAACAGCCCTCGCTGTGTGACTGCCAGGACCCGCGGTTGACAGGAATGTGTTAGCGACAGCACGGATCGCATTACTGACAGCTGAGGAGGCCGGCGATCTCTCAGCACAACGGACTCGGCTCAACGCGAGGCAGGCGGACGTCCCTGCAGAGCACGCTCACGCTAACCAGCCAGTCTGACCTCCCTGTTTCCACTCAACACAAGCCGGTGGGATTAAACTGCTTTGGGCACAAACACAAAAGGTTTTGGTCAGAGTCATAATAAAACAAGGTTTGACGCATATTTACGCTCAGGAGACGACAGAACTCTGATCCGGACTAACCTGTTCAGCCTTCACCAGAGCTGGATCCAGGTTTCCCATGAGAAACAAAACGCCATTAATTATGAGGACGGTTGGGACATTTGTCCCATTCCACGTTCTGAACGTTTGCAGTTTGGTTTGGCACGCGGCTCGATTCTGTGAGCGATGACGCCCCGTTTCTACTACTAGCAGGAGTTCATCTCAACACCTCTGGCTTTGTCTCCTTCCAGTGGGAAACTACTACTGTTACCAACTACTGACAAATTCAGGCCGAGCATTTATTGTACAAACGTTTGAAAGAGCTGCAGTTAGAACGTTTGCGTTTCGTGGTCCTTCTCGTAAATCCCTGCCAGTAAGCGTTAAGCAGTGGTCATGATGAGCTGGTCCGTCTCCAGTGACTCACGCGTGGGGGTCAAAAGAGCTGCAGGTGAAACTCCAGCTGCTCATAAACAGTCGGGTTAATCATTCATCAGAAAGATTTAAGCAAACAAAACACCGGCTCTTATTTTACAGCGTTTCTACAAGTCTCCCCACCTTCACCTCACATTTACAGTGTGACACTCAAACTACTCGTTCATTTCAAACAAACACGGGTTGCCACGAACACAAAGCTCGGCCTGACGCTCCCCTGCTGGGGGCAACAAAAGGAGAAGTTAGCCCACCTCCGTCGCAGCAGAGAGGAAAAGTGGCAAAAGAGCACTAAGCTATTCATAGTCGCACTAAACACACGCTGCCCATTCAAGTCGCTGGTCGCAGCGAGGGAGCAAACACCCTTCGGGAGGGAAAAGGATTTCCTGGAGCGCTCTGCAGATCTGTGCTCAGCAGTCTTAAAACTAAACAAACAGGAATTGTGGGAGTTCACCGTGTGCAGAGCTGAGCTCCCACGGCAGAGACCAGCAGCAGCCCAGTGCAACCAGTGACGGACGCTACTGGAACTAAATATAACAGAAGAAACAAAGTTAGACACAGCTTTTCTCAGGATTCCAGATCATCCAGCTAATCTCCTTCGTAGACCTAGAGTTTCATCATCGTTCAGGCCGTGACGATCTCCTGCTGGGAGAGAGCTTTGGGCCCTGTGACGGTTACTGTGAGAATCCTGCAGGTTCCCTCTCTCAGGCTGATGTGTTCTGTTACATCACCAACACCAGCCCTGCAGGTCGGACTCAGTCAGTGCGATGCGCTATCGTTTGGCGTCTGAGTCAAGTAGCAGACTAGATAAACCATAAATGACCATCAACGCATTCTGTTGTTCCAGGACCAAACAGATCTTCAAATCCCGTCTTATCCGACTGTCTACGATCACATGGAAGCTGTAGCTGTGTAAATATTGGCAGCACATTAATGGACTTTCAGCTGAACACGAGTCCTGTGAGAACGTGGCTCCGGACGCTCTCCCTCCTGGATGACATCAGTGCTGCTCACACATGGAACACAAGCAGGAAGAGGCGCTGAGTGGAGAGAATCCGGCCACTTCCTCAGATTCATCGCTCGCTCAGTGAACTCGCTGATAAGCCAAACGCTGGGTGGGAGCCCAACCCCAGGAAACAGCGAAGCCAAATTACAGGACGACTGGCTGTGTGGCAACAGGGAATCTAACCACCAACCCAGACCCTGCTAGTGCCTGGCTCTGCCTTTGATACGATGTGTCAGGTGTCTACTCAACTCGGTGAACAGCTTTCACGCCGAGGATTCAATGGGACTCGTTCCGGGCGATGAGCAGCTGTCTCACAGGTGGAGCGCAGCATCGTTTTCAATTAGCCTGACAAGCAACAGCAACAGACGAACAGCAGCCTGGTCCTCAGTCGCACAGACCTGTGACCTTCCTTCCTTCGTCTCAAACATAAAAACGAGTCGGCAGCAAGGTTTCGGCTGCTCGCTGCTGTTTTGAAAGATAAAGCGTGTTTGTTTTGGCCAGAGAACATCAGGAGGGAGGAGAAGCAAACAGGACTCAAAGCGTCAACCGTTCGATACAATGGAAAGTAGAAACTCTCGTTGTGTAGCTCCATCAAACGACCAAACCTGCTGCGGCTTCCTCCCCAACCTTCAACCCGCTCGTCTGCATTTCCACGGCCATGTGCGACTGCACCTGCCGAAGGGGGCAGAAAAAATGTAGATTTGTCCGAACACGCTGCAGCAACGATCAGCAGACGCCTCAGGGCTCAGTCGCAGATCTGATCATGTCTAACCTCCCAATGAAACCTGTGACATCGGTGTCAACACGAGGACATCGGCTGATTTGAGATGCACAGTGGTGCAGATGTACAATTACCAGAACAACAACTGACCAACTTCATGGCCTGTACACCACACAAGCAGCTTCCTAACGTAACGTAACGCTCGCTGACACAGCGTCTGGCGCAACACGTGGGGAGGCAGGATGTGGGAGTCTGGCGGCAGCAGGTTGGCCACGGAGGATGCGTCACTGCCGCAGCGAAGCGAAACCGAAAAAGACATCACGCTTCCCACAAACTCCCCCAACTTCATGGAAATCCCCAGCGATTAACAATGCAGTCAGTCACACGTAGCCCCAACCCCAAATGAGGCCTGTTTGGTCGGAGCGCGTGTCGTCTGGAAGGACGCGGCTGAGCTGTGCGTCGCCTCTGCTGCGGATGCTCACTGGGGGTTCACCTCGTACAGACGACCCAGGTCTGGAAAGCTGCCACATGAGCTGGAAAGCTCCGTCCTGCCACGGAACAGAACAAGGACCATTGTTCTATGTGGTGCATTTACAAATCCCCTGGATTAAGTCATTGGTTTCCACTCCAGGACCTGAGTGTTATCACCTCATCCAGACTCACTTTAACGCATTAATCTTCATCAAGCAAGACCAGAGATTAAACAGAGGAACACACACAGCAGCTTCCCTCAGCACCAGCCTCCAACAGCTCTTATCAACGCAAACTAATCTGCTTGATTGTCGCTTTATGGCTGTTATCTGTGAACTGGTCCAACCTGTTCATGGCTTAATAAGCCTCAGGGATGAAAGTAAACACTGGTCCCATCAGGCCGCTTCCTGCTTCCATCCAGCAACACGAAGGCCAACACTGACGGAGCAGTTTGTTTCAGCACGTTTAGGTCAGAACGTTGAAGCGGAGCCAAAGATGGGCCTGAACGGCGTCTCCATGGTAACTGGCTTTAGTCCCGACACCTGCACGCACCTTGTGCCCACTAACTACTGACACATCTGGCACCTGTGCACATGCGCAGCACACAGGTCTGACTTTACTCCACAACCAGCTGCAAAGCGCGCAGACTTTCGCTTTACGCCATAAATGTGAGGAAAGGTGGGAACGTTCCGACCCGGCGGCACCATTTGGCTTCCCTACCTCTCCACCACGCCTCCACTTGTTGCGGGGTCCATTTACTCACAGCCTCCATTTCTCCAACCGGCTCCTCTGCGGCTGTTTTTTCAAACTACCAACGTAAACAGTCCGTGACACTGAGCTAATTCACGGTTAATCCCGACTGGAGTCCGTCACAACCGAACCGAATCGGACCGAGCCGCGTGAACTTCCCGCCGCTCAGTCTCTCAGCGACTGATCCCGCCGCTCGGAAAAGTTTATAAGCAAACATAGGACGCGCGAGCCGAGACGCGCGTGGGACAGGCGTCGACTTACCGAGGCCACGCCTGGTTTTCAACCTCCCAATCACCATGAACGTGCGTTGACGCTGCCTTCGAGGCTGTGGGAAAAACGTGTCCTGAATGGAAAAGTCACGAATGACGTTTACTACAATGATGCAGTATTATTAAAAGTGTACGGATCAAACCCCATATTACCAGGAACAAAAATGGAATTTAGAATAACACATAACACAGCAAAGCATCTGAACGAACAGAACGTTCTCTAACGGGTCACGTTACAGACTTGATTCTACACTAAAGTTTCAACAAGTAAATCTAGTTTATGAAACTAGTTCTTAACCTTAAATACACTGTGGGAATTCTGGTATTTGAGCTCTTCTGATGTAAAGCGTTTATCCAACTCACTCACATGAAACAAATGAGATATTGTCACGTTAAAAGGTTTCCTCTAGCCTCCATCGACCCTTTCATCTTCAGAAATCCACAGCAGCTCTGTCATGTGCTGGGTGTTGCCTTGTTAAGCTTTTTTAGGGTCTGCAAATGTTTCTCACGGGAATCAAAATCTGCTCACACACGACAGGACTGTTGACTATGAGGAACAGCATCAGGCGAACAACTAAACAGAACCTGGTTTGTCTAGAAGTTAAATAATTAAAGAAGCATAAATGTAGAATATCTAATCACTCACTGGTTTTATCCCACTGTATGTTATATTATTGTTCCTAATAATATAAACGAGGAGCTTCCTGTCTGTTACATATAGATGCATACACAGCAGCACAAACTATACTCTTTACTTCAAAGATTAAAATGGAATCATTGCTGACAAATCTCACATTTGTTATCATATAAAGATTACACAGTCAGTAACTGTATTTTACTCCTCTGTACACTTTATGTTTATGCGTGTTTACATTGCTGTAGATTGTTTTAAATACAGTGGTTGTGGCAGGAAAAGAGAACGTAACGATTTAGGACTTTTCCTTAGAGCCTGTAAAGGCAGCATGTGTGGGCGTGGCTCTTTCGCCTTTATCTTGGTGCATTTAGGTGAGTTAGTTCTGCTCAGGAGCTACGCAGCCCCCACAACAGCAAAAACGCAAAGCAGGCTGGAAATAAAAAGACAATAATCTACACTTAATATTTAGCTGCAGAACCTTGTGAGGCCACTTCAGGGTTTAGTTTCCATCCATTCCTGGAGCTTTGAGCCTTAGTTGGGATCATTATCCATGTCTAACGTGTCTGTATATCATTATTTAATAACAATGTTTCACTCACTCAGTCACTGCAGCAGGTTTGCAGCTACAGTGCAGCGTCCCTTCAAAATAAAAGCCTAACAAAATGAATGAAACCACTGCAGCTGATTAGAGCCTCACGGCCCCTTTGCGCGGGACGCGGTAACCGCAGGTTAACAGGACTTGGTCAGATGCCCTTCACTGACGTCTGGCAAACATCCTAAATGGAGGCTTCTCACCTACAAAGCTTCGGCCCTCGTTGCTGTGGCTCCTGACTCCTGTGCATCCTGGGTTTAAAGGCGGACCAAGAAACTGCTGCTGGGAAGGTTTATGGTCGTTTCCAAAGCTCTGAGCGCCTCCAGTGGGCGAACCTGGATATGACTCTACTGCTTCTTACTGAACAGGGCAGCGCAGGGTCAAATAGCAACAGAAAGCTCGGTACCGTCGACACTAGAGGGCGATGTCTGCAAAGAAACCAGGTCGATTCGTTCGTAGTGGAGCCAGCGAGGCCTGCGTCTCAGAAGGAAACCTCCCTGAAACCTCCCTGAACTCTGCCCTTAACACGACGCCTTATACAAATGTCTTAAATGCACCCAGGTGTTAACCAGCACGTCTCGCTACGGACTGTGCTGGTTCTGATTCTGTCTTTAAACGCGTTGGCTACATGTCCCCTCGTCAGCCTTCACCTTAGGGCTGCGCTCCTGTCGGTTCTGATTTAACGGCTCTGGGCCTGTTCTGCTCGGTCCACACCCTCTGCAGATTATTTCACATTTTCTGTCGCGTCAGAAATCAAACGACTACACGCATCAGCGCTGAGACTTGCGTAACCCAGACCTCAGACACTGCTGGAGAACCAGGACCAGTTCACTCCTGGCTCGGTTTCTTGCAGGTGCCGTGGAGCCTCCTGCACTGATACCCTGGCCTGGGCCCTGGTTCGGGGTTATTGTGCTACACTTGGGCTTATGTAACTCGGGTGATTTGTTATAGTTCAGCATGGAGCCTGTCTCGAAGCGAATGTGCTTCATTCCTTACGCACATCATGCACGTCCATCTGCTGCACTTTGCTCTGCTTACTTAACAGGTTTATGAAATCCAGCTGAGGATGATAGAAACTTCTGCTGCTGGAATAATATGCGGAGGAAAAGTCTGACTTGCGGTTTTAACTAGACTGTGTCATATTTTCCCGTTGAGTCGTGACACGGACGGTCTCAAAGCCTTTGACCGTCCCCTCTTCCCGAAAAGCAGATTTTGCGCTGCCGTCTCCTTGCGGCCGAGACGCACCGGAGCCCTCCATCACCAGAAAGGAATGCACGAAACTATGTAAGAGTTTCCGAGTGTGTGTGTCTCCAAGCTCTTCGAGAGGTTACGCATCATTTTTCGCCCCAGCTGGATGTCGTAAGAGAGGCAGGCGGGTTGGGAGCAGCCCCCTGTTAAGTAGCAGCTTGTGTGGACGGTCTTCCCACTTGGATAGAGGCTCGCCGACGCGTCTGGGAACCGAACCCCACCGAGCTGACGCCGGACCACCTCACCCTCCCTTTTGTCAGCCTGAAGGTCTACAAACGAGATTTATTTTTGTTTGTTTGTCACTTTTAACAAAACCAGAGAATTCCTACAGTCTCCTCTATAGGTCAGTAACGAATGATTTTTGCAGTTTTAAGTGAATTATTATATCTCACAATAAATAACGACATACCAACTGTCTAAACAGCTTAATTGCGGGTAATACAGTGCTGCTTATACTCTTGTCTTTAAAATTCAATTAGAATAACATTTTATTCGCATTTATTTACAAAAAGCGCGTGGTCTGCTTTCTGGATTGGTGCGTAATTGCGCACAATGCGAAGACGTGATGCTCTGTTACTGTGGTCCGTTGAGAAGCGTTGTCTCTGCTGCAGCAATGTTACAATATTACAGGGTGTCGCTGTGAAAGTGCGACAAGACTGAGCTCTGATAGAAAAAGGACAAACGGAGACACTTTGTCTTATACTGCGTCTGTATTTGAACAAGGTCTCTATTAAGTTTAAGTTAAAGGCTGTTAAGTGGTGGATTTAATCCATATAAAGAGCAGTTGTAAGCGCAATGATTGTGGACATTTATCAAGTATCTCTGTCATAAAAGCTGCATTTCTGGAGTATTTTCCGTATCACATTGCTACAAGCTGTGGTGTAGCTATACACGAGACAGATTTCCTCTGGGGAGATGGATGGAGAGTCTGGGGCTCACATCAGGGTAATGGTCTTGTGAAGCCCCGAGGCTGCTGCGGGGTGCAGGGCTGCTGTCGAAGCTTAACCGCCTCCGTTCCTCCTGCAGCTTCACTCATGTGCTGCTGAGCCAAAGGAGCTGAAGATGAAGAGCCGGCTGTCTCTGGCGGCGGCTGCCCTCCTGGCACTGCTGCTGTCCTCCTCTCAGGCCCAGAACCAAGGTAAAGCCGCTCCCCCTCCTCCTGCTCCTCTTCCTCCACTCTATGATCCAACACGTCTGACTCCAACTCCTCTCACCTCTGCTCTCCTCTCTTTTCTCACTGTGTCGCTGCACATACAGTCTGAATAAAAAAAACACAGCTGAAGCAAAACTGTGTGTTTGTGACTTGATTTGTTTGAACTGATTTACCTTTTCAGTCTAACTTTGATTGATGACAGCCCAGTGAGTTCAGTTTCCAGCAGGAACTGGCGCGATCTCCACTTGAAGAGAAAAACAGGCTCTGCTTGGAATTTATGAATATGGTGTTTTTAAAACCCAAACCAGTAGCATTTAATTAGTTTATGAATGCAATGCAGCGAGGAAGCTGAGATTTAAAAGCTGAAGCTTCCAGTTAATTAATGAGCCAGCGTGCTCGAAAAACGTAAAATAAAAGGTAAAAGTATTATTCTAGTATGGACGGATCATTAGATAAGCATGTACTTCTGCATTTCATTGGCTCAGACAGATGTAACTTAATCTCACCTACACCAGGAGGCGCCCTTGCTTAAAATCTCCCTCTGGATTACTGTGGTCCACATTTCTCCAGTTTCAGGAAAAATCCCAGACGGCATGTGGCCAAGTTTCCTCCCTGCGTCTTTTCCTCCTGATGGAACAGAAAGACAAAATATGAGTTTCACATTATTTTCCAGAGGTTAGGAAAGGAGAGAATCGCTCCTCTGGGCTTCTGGATTTTCTCTAAGAGTAAAAAAGAAGGTGAAGTAAAAGTTATTTGAACATGAGGGAAGAATCCTCGTCTTCTGATGGGAGAGGTTCTGACCTCCCGTGACCTCTGGACCTAGTCTGCTTTTCCAGGAGTCTCAGTATCACCATGTTAGAAATGAAATATGGCAAAATAAAATCATCTCAGAGCAGCAGCCACAGCGTAGAAACGTATAAAGGAAGCTCTAAAGCCTGGGCGTGAGTGTGTGTGATGTGTGTGCCTTTGGATTACATGCTGGAGTTTGGGGGTAGTTTCTGGCTGCAGTAGACCCATTTGGAACAGGAGCAGCAACCCACGGCCCTTGATTTGATTCCCCAGGTTGGTGGCTCCTCCATTTTTGACATCTTGTTACAATTCCCAGTTAAGCCTTGACCTTGGGTCTTGGCTTTACAATATTTTACAGTGATATTCTTCACTCCTGCACTAACAGATGAACTGGTTGGTGGTCTAGAACAAGGCTTTAGATATGACAAACTCTATAGTCTAGCTAGAATGTCTATGGTGTTATGGTGGTGTATTTAGTACTTTTGTAGCTGCTAAGCTTAGGTTTCCAGACTGTTTCTACCTGTTTGTTTTATTCAATAACGTAATTAAAAGGTAATGATGGAAGGTTTAAAAAGAAAACTCTCCGGCATAGTGGTGGTCAAACTTGACACCGATTGTAAATTAAGAGGGTCTGTCAGAAGCACCAGGTTCACAGCAGAAGTAGTTGTAGCAGTGGGACGTCACCAGTGCAGCTATTGATACACAGTAGCTCAGTTTTGTAAACTATAATAGTATTAGGTCAGTGCATCTCCTATTATGACCTGCACCCCAACCTGAAGAATATCATTTTAAAATATTAAAAAGAAGTTATCTCTCGTCCCTTGTGTACATGGAAACATTTGTCCAGTGCTCCAAGTTGTTGAAAACAACTTTTCATGTACACATGCATGCATTTGTCTGTAGTCATGAGTCAAGTCTTCAATCTGTGTGCATTTTGACCTTGTTTGTTGGTTAACATCACAAAAACCCCACAGTGGTTCTTAAACTATGTCCCAGATCCTCAAATGTACAGTTATTTAAAATTCCTGCCCGGATCTTGAATAGTTTAAGAACCTCTAGTGCAGATTTTAGGAAACATGAGCAGAAAAGACGTACACGTGTCCACACGGACACTGTGTCCTTTTATGAGGTTTGCAATGGAGACGATGAAAGCAACTCGTCAGCTCTTTGTCCATTGTATAATCAGCACTGAACTGTTTCGTCAGATTTGTGTGTTTTTGTTGTTTTGTTGTCAATTCAACAACACGAGTTGGATTGAGGTCATGGACCGTCTGCTGGATGCCAGATAGTCCATGTTGGATTTTATTGACAGGGTGGGAACGTTTCAATTTGTGTCTCCAAAACTAAGATGTTTTTCCCAGTTCAACCAATTCAACAAAACCTGTTCACCTGTCAAAGACACTGGCATGAAAGCAATGAAAGACTGTTGTAAACCAGTTATCCGCTGGGTCTGTTTCATTGGTTTTCAGTAGTAATAACCACATAGTGAACTTAATTTGGTTTCAAATGAAATTTTCTTTGCTTTCACAAACCAGGTTAATCTTCCTGCCCTGTTCATTTTTCTTTGTCAGTGTTCTAAGTGTAGGATTGTATTGTTTTGTTTGTTGTCTCGCTCTGTTGTTGACTAGTGCTACTAGCCACAGTGGGCTAGTAGAAGTGGTGTCTCTCACATCTGTAGCTTGGTTTGTCTTGTGTGGTTTGTTCCAACAGTGAACTTGTCTTACTTCACCCTGGAAGTGTTGACTGTTGGGAAACCTTTGACGTTCACCATTATAGTACATCCACCTCCTGAAAGTGCAGGATTAACTGCGTTGGTGTTTTCTCTCCACAGTCGGTTCTCCGTCAGATTTGAGGTTTAAAATTTTAAACGAGAAAACTGTGCAAATGATCTGGACCAGGCCACAGTCAAGGATCCAGGGCTACAGGATACAAGTGACCTCAGACACAGGTGGGTTCTCATGAAACCTGCGAGTTGTGTCCTGCCCAGGCTCATAAACCCAGCAGGACTCAGCACTCCCTGCAATTATCTCTAGATTTCTGCAGACAGATGTTTGGCTGAGAGGCCTATAATGATAAAACCCCAAAGAAAAACACAGATAAAACATTATAGCCAGTATATTTAAGAGTAATCATCAGCTGGAAAGTTTGTCTGACAGCATCTTCTGCAAAGTCGGCTCCAGTAGCTGAATGGGTTTTAATAAAAAATATTTAAAGCCCCCAAATCTGCATCAAAAGTCAATTTTATGTAAATATTTGATTCACATTAAATTGAATATTTACCAACAGTAAGGTGGAATCGATACACACTGGCACCACACTTACACTAGTATTACAATAAAACCACAACGTGTGACAAACAAAAGCTAACGAACTATTTAGTTTGGATAGTACACTTAGCTAAGTGTAGCTGTTATGTATTGTTAGCTAATAGAGCTAGCTACTGACCTGATAGACGGCGTTAGGTGTCAGCTAAGTTCGAGCCAACTAGGGTTTTAAACTTCATTAAGTCTACACCATCCTTCCATGTGTAAGATTCTACTTATTCTAAATGTAACATGTAAGTAACATTAGTGCAGAGGTGAAACAAGCTGAAGCTTTTACTATACACCGTTAACGAGATGCTAGCTAATGTTAGCATAGCTACATCCAAACCTGCTACTCAGTGGGGGTGTTTGAAAAGATTTAAGAGAAGGTACATTTTGAATAACAGTTAAATGGATTAAACGTTTCCATTTTGTTAAAGTCTTGTTAAAGGCAAAGTAAAGCATATATTCATGTTAATTGCCCAATGCCCAGTGTAATGTGGTAACGAGCGCCCCTACGGTGGATCATACCATCTCAGCGCGACTTGTGGCGGGTGAATTAAGACGTGACCGCGCCTAAACAACCAAAGTAGCTCAGCCGCAGTTTCTCATCAACCAGGGGGTAGAGAGCACCTCGACAGGGCCAGCGGTAAAGTAGACTTACTTAAAGACACATAGTTAGCGTTAACTGGCAGAAATAACACTGCACACAATTAAATTCAATTAAAAAGGTTAGCTAACTGCCGGCTAGCTGATGAAGCTACTTTACCCGCCTTAACATTACTGTCAAAGTGACATGGAGATGCAAATGAACTGTTACTTGAAGCAGAGTTATCCACTGCTACCAGTAACTGAACTAGGCTAGATTAAATAGTGCTAATAACAGGCATCGTAACGTTCTTGTACCGAAAGTAACCCTTAGTAGCTAGCCAACAACCGTCGCTAAGCTAGCATGCTATAACTGTAGCTGTAACCTGTTAGACCATTAGATTATAGTATATTTTTTGAAAGTAACATTCCACCAAAGTGATTCGTGATTTACAATGAAATATACTAAATAAATTATATAAACAGAAAGATTTTTTTAAACAGTACAGCTAGCGCCATACGACTAGCATAATGTCCATACAACTGAAGTTGTTTGGCTGTTTCCCCTTTTCTGAAATATCTTAGACAAATATTAGCCAACACATACTTCTTGGTATTTCTGTATGTACAAGAATTTACTCAACATGCTGCTTGTTTGCATGTACTTCACAGTTTCCAAACGTCAGAATACAGTTTCTGTAAAGTGTAATAGAAATTATATGATCTTGTTTAATGAACATTTATAAAATCCACATTAGGGACACATGAATAAAATGAGTTATTAAAATTAATAACTACACTTAATGGATGATTTGAGGGTATTGAAGGGTTACAATAATTTTGATTCGCCATAATACGGAAAGTTTTCATTAAATTGAATCATACTGTTGTGCGTTTTTACAGCTCTTTCAGTCCTCAGGTCTATAGTTGGCATTAGGCTTTTTCTCTGTTTTGAGTCTTGGTGAAATGAAGTAATGCAATAGTTTCCTAATGGCTTCCCTCTGACTTTGTGCATTTTTGTAGAGGAACCAACAAAAGAATTTACTCTTCCTGCATCTGCGACTAAAACTGCCATATCAGACCTGACTCCAGATGTGGATTATGTTGTAACAATATCAGCATATGCAGGATCAGAGGAGAGTCTGCCCATCTCCGGCCAGATCACACGTGAGTCACTGTCCGCTGTGTGTGTAAATTAGCACCAGACATCCAGTCCAATCCTGCTCAGGTGTTTCAGCTTGTCAGTGTTGGCAGGCTTCAGTGCTTCTCCCTGAAAACAAACTGACTGGTAAAATACCAAAAGACCCCATAAAGTGAGAACATGTGGAAATGTAATGCTGTCAAACTTCTGCACTATTGAGTAAACTCAGGATGAGAGTGATCCTGTTTTCAAAATATGTGGTTAAATTAAAGGTTTATAATCTTGATCACATCACAGAGATTTTTATCAGCAGAAGAATCTTCCAGACTACAGGAATTTGTTATGGTTATGTTATTGTAAATGTTTAAAATTTCACCTTTAAAGCACTTAAAAGCACTAAAGCACAAGTTTAATGTCCTTTTTGTATTATTATTATACACAACTTTGAAAGCCCATCTGGACAGATTTCAGAAGTTTCAAAATTATGTTATGCCATCTCAAATGAAATCAAATGAATCCTTTCTTTTTGATTTAATCAGTCTATTTCAAATTGAAATAAAGGAATGGTCACATTTAATCTCATTGAGAGGGCTACTGGGGTAAAAAGCCAACAAGTCTTTCAATTTAAAAACTCAGACTTAGAAAAGCACAAAATGTTAAATTGGGTTAAAAGATGCAGTCCAATAAAAGTCTCGTGAATGAATCAGAGCACAAGTAGCAGTCAAGATTTTCAACATTGACAGAGAAATTTGGTGGGTTACGCCTGCTTGGCAATTCAGCATACACTGATCTAAGAAACCCTCTGAGCTCTGGAGATTTCCTGGGAATCTGTGAAAAACCATGACATCAATTTCTTAATTCCACCATTTGGGAGCTCATTTTGTACCAATTCCTTCTATGTGCAGAGATGAACAGTTGCAAAAGAAACGTCAAATGAGACGAAGTAAATCATATATTTAAGAAGAGAAAGGAGTATTTGTCCAGTTTGAGTGCTTGACTCACAGGAAATGGTAGAGAACATGACAGTATGTGAAGGTTTGTTGAGGATACTTTCAACAGAACATATTAAATGTGCTTTTAATAGCATCATTATGTTACTGTGTTTCAGTTGAGTCAAGTGGATCTTCCAGAAAACCAGACCCCTCAGATTCAGTCAGTAAGTTCTTTTGTTCAACTTGCTTCACTACTCTTTGACTTTTTTGCTCTTCACTGTTGGGCAGTGTCCATCAGTGTGACCTCAGCAGAACAGGGAGCCTCCAACAACACAACATGCCATTGTAAAGCAATAATCAAAATTAGGCTCTCATAAATCTCTAAAGTATTTGGTCATTGGCTGGGTCCTAAGCCAGTCAATTATGCCAATGTGAGGGAAGCTGCACATGCTCAGTGCAGGGGATGAGGTGGGGTTTAAGGCTGCTGGAGGAGCCCCAGAGTGCTGAGAGCAGTGGAAACCATTACAGATACTGATTTATAAGAGTGCTTCCGCTGGTTCCCTGGACCCGTTACACAGATGATTAAGAACCTGTGCAGATTTTTCCTTCCTTCTTGAGAGGAAAGAAGGATGGCTCAGAGAGCCTCCGCCTAACAGTAAAATATGATTTTACAGCTATTGTGATTGTGCAAGTAATTGAAAAAATCCTCAGCAAGTAATGAGGAGAGAACCCATATTAACTTTTTACAAAAGTGGTAATTAGCTGCCTTGGGTAAAAGACCCCAGTTTTCTCATTATTTATCATTTACTACCTCCATTCTGGCCCTAGTGGAGCCTACGCCTTATGCAAGTAGAAAAGAATCGACTCTGATGTCACAAAACAGGAACCCTCTGAAATCTGTATCTGTCTGCAAGAATACAGATGCAGTTCTCATTCAGGTTATACAAGGACCAGGTGGCTTGTAACAGTCCTTGCTCCAATTGAAGCTCAACAAGATCCTCTAGTTTTGTGTTGAAATACTACAAAAATGTAAAAGACAGTAGATTTCACAGCTAGTTGCTTTCATCTACTGTGTTTTTTTATGCTTGTCTCTATGTTTCTTGTCTGCTTCTCCTCACCCTTTTACATTTTTCCCAGAATGTTCTGTGAGCGCCATTGCAGATGTGGTGTTCCTGGTGGACGGCTCATGGAGTGTGGGCAGACCAAATTTCAAATACATACGCAACTTTATCTCTGCGGTGGCCAGTGCCCTTCAGATTGGTGAAGACAAATCCAGAGTTAGTGTGGTTCAGTACAGCAGCGACACACGAACTGAATTCAACCTGAATGAACACCTGACGCGACCTGCGCTGCTGCGGGCCATCGGCTCACTTCCATACAAAGGAGGTGACACCAAGACAGGTATGCTAATAATCTAATTTAATGTTATGTGCTAAAAAATGTCATGCACTAAGTATATACAAGTAAAGTAAAGTAAATTTAGCTTTGCGTATTCTTTTATTTCATACCTCAGTTAAAACCCATCTTACAGGAACTTTCTTTCTCACAGTTAAATGTTTTTTAAAGGTACTTTTAGACACAAGACATTATTATTTTATATGTATGATTTATAGGTAATGCCCTCAACTACCTCCTGACAAACACTTTCACTGAGGCGGCCGGAGCCCGGAAGGGTCTTCCTAAAACACTGGTGATCATTACCGATGGCAAATCTGAGGATCTGGTGGGGAGCTATGCCAAGCAGCTAAGGAGCAGGGGGGTGGAGATCTTTGTCCTTGGTACGTAGCCAGAACCAGTTTATTACATTCCACTTCTTACATTTTCCATCTGTATTTAATGCTTTCACCTGCTTGTAACAGAACCTATGATGATGTAATAACAGAACAAGGTTAAATTCCTACGTCGTTAACATTACAAGCGAGTGATAGCAGGTTTTATCTATGTTTATACTTAGGCTACACCGTCAGACTTTCCACATAATTAGATGAAGAAACGTTTCCTGTTGTGATGGCGTTACAGAGAGCTCTTGATTAAATAAGGCTCATTTTCTACAGCCAGTTAAAACAGAGCACTGATAGGAAGTTTACAAGTATGATGTAAGGAAAGTGGTGACCTGTCATTTGTAGAGCTAACACTTCATGCCTAGGTACTGTAAGACAATGAGAACAGACCACTGATCGTCTGTGGAGAGCCTTCTAATTAATACTAACAGCCAGAGGAGAACTTCCTACCTTCTTCATACAATGTGAAAAGTACCAAGTAATGTACATTTACAGAAACATGTTTTTTATTTGTTCTTAGGCATCCAACAGGCAGATGGGGAAGAGATGAAATTAATGGCCTCCACTCCTTTCAGAAGCCACGTCTATAGTGTTGCCAAATTTGAAAATATCAAGAATGTGCAGAAACAGCTCATCACTCAGGTGTGCGCTGGTATCGAAGATCAGCTTAACGTGGTTGTCAGTGGAGAAGAAGGTGAGATGTGGTTAAAAACAACTGTTGAGTTTAACATGAAATTATCACACAGGTAAATTACTTCAACATAGTAACTGTATAGGGAAATATATATATATATATATATATATCAAAAGATACCACCAACCGCACTGAAATGAATTTGTACACATTTATGGCACAAAGAGTTTTTAATTCTGTTATTTGTATTCCTATACTTGCAGTTGTTGAGCCAGCCTCTAACCTCCAAGTCCTGGAAGTGGCCTCAAAGTCCATGCGGGTGTCCTGGGACGCCTCCACCGGGGACATTTCTGGATACAAGGTGCACGTGATCCCCATGATGACTGGCAGCAAGCAGCAGGAGCTGTACTTGAGCTCGACTCAGACCTCAGTGGCAGTGAGGGATCTCTCTCCAGATACAGAGTACCAGATCAGCCTGTTTGCCCTGAAGGGCCTGACACCCAGCGAGCCCATTGTGGCCATGCAGAAGACAGAGCCAGTTAAAGTATCACTGGGTGAGTCTAAAATTATAACTGGAGCTTTGGAGAAACGCTGCGTTTTTGCAGGACCTTTCCAGGAGCCATCTAAGCATCTTTGTCCATCAGTTGAACTTTGTGCTTTCTGCTTTCCCATCCAGAATGTTCTCTTGGCGTAGATGTCCAAGCTGATGTCGTACTCCTCGTTGATGGCTCCTACAGTATTGGCCTGGCCAACTTTGCTAAAGTACGAGCTTTTCTGGAGGTGCTGGTGAACACTTTTGTCATCGGGGCTGATAAGGTTCAGATCAGCTTGGTCCAGTACAGCAGGGACCCTCACACAGAGTTCTACTTGAACACGCACCATGACCTGAGTGATGTGGTCAAGGCTGTGAGGAATTTCCCGTACAGAGGTGGCTCTACCAACACCGGAAAGGCCATGACCTACGTGAGGGAGAAGATCTTCCAGGGTAACCGAGGGGCTCGCGCCAATGTTCCCCGTGTCACCATCCTCATCACTGATGGGAAGTCGTCTGACGCCTTTCGGGAACCAGCGAATAAGCTCAGAAATGCGGACGTGGAGATCTTCGCGGTGGGCGTTAAGGATGCTGTGAGATCTGAGCTTGAGGCCATTGCCAACATGCCCACAGAGACCCATGTGTACACTGTGGAGGACTTCGATGCCTTCCAGAGAATTTCCAAAGAACTTACACAGTCCATCTGCTTGAGAATTGAACAGGAACTTCGCAACATCTACCAGAGACGTACGTAAGACTGCTTCAATCCTTATCTAAGATTTAATGTGTGCTTATGTTTCTTCTGCTGTTTGATTCTGGTGCCTTTTCAAATACTGCTTTGCTAGGTATTAAAGAATAGCCCATCAATTATTGGTTGTTTTCCCAATATTCCAGGACAACAATTCGTTGTTGTTATTGCTGGCAGTTGCCTACTTGTTAAAACAAAACCATATTGTAGCTTTAGCAGCAGAGCAGAAATTGTGAATCACTGTGATTAATAGTTTCAGTGACTTGTAATTTCTATGTAGTTATTGTGGAAAAAACAAGAAAAATGAGCTGTGGCCTGATTAGTGTGATTATCTATTTAATATACTGAGCTTGTACCAATATTTCAGTATTTACTGTATACGTAGATGTGAGAGAACATAGTTTTCATTTACAAGGTTGCGTGGCTGGTTCAATACGCTAGTCCTGCAGTATATAAGCACTGTGTGGAACATCTGTAGAGATCAAAACAACATTTTAACAATTAATTACTACAGCATTCAGATGTAACTCTACCACCCAGCGCAAACCAGTACCAACAGTCATCCATATGAAGACAATTACTTTCATGTCACTTTTCCAAGAGTGTCTTTTTCAACTGAACCCCCTTTTACCTCAATGTGTGAAACACATGTCCACCTTTTGATCTTTCAAGGGCAGGGAGAGTTCCTGCATGTGGAAACATAATAACTGGGTCACGTAGTTGTTGGTCTTAGCATTTGTTTAAACTAGTTGCAGCACCAGATGACTCCTTTTATTACCACATCAGGACAATTCAGAACGTCAGGTGTTTTGTCCGTCATGTGTCCGTAAACAAATCCTGACTCTGAAATGCATTCTTGGTACTGAAGTCATCAAAGCCCCTAAACATCTGGCAGTAAAGTTTAAACAAGTTAAATGAGTTACTTTCATTTGAAGCCACTAGAAACTTAAAATGAATCGCTCTGCGTTACTTTGCCAAAATTAGCTTCCAGTGCAGAATGTGACTCACCAGCTCTGATTGCAGATTATATAATTCTTATATAATGACGACTTCATGTCAACAAATAGAAGCGCACAGGAGCTTGAAAGAGTAGCCCTGCTACAGCTTTCATCCCATATAATGAGTCAACGATCCCCCTAAGGATGGGTCATTTCACAGCAGCCTTCAGCCAAGATAAGGGTCTGGCTCTGTTGGCGTCAGTCTTAGCTGTGTATAAATAACACACGCAAGTAAATTATTGGTGTGAATCTTATCTTATTTCAACATCTCATTACAGCCAGATTCCTAATGAGTGAGACTTTGCTTCGAAATCACACCTGAGTGAGAGTGAAAATAATAAATAATAAAGAGTAATGTTTGAAAATGTTCCTTCACCATCCCGCTGCTTCTTGCATAACAATACATATCCCTGGAGCGGCATGGTTATGGAACGGCTACAGCGTATGTCACGTAACCACAGATTTCCTGCTTCCAAGGCAACTTTACTGTCTGCCCCCATGTTAAAAACAATATGTCTGGTAAATATGCAAAAATTACATCGGTGTATAAATTCCCTTGGTGTAAAAAATGTAGAAATAATAAAAGAAGACTTAGATCATTTGACATTTAAATTGCTGTTGTATATTATTTATAAACATTGTACATGTGTCTTTGATTAACACTGACTTTACCTATTGGTGTCTCCAGAACTGGTCCAGCCGAGGGCCCTCACCTTCTCAGAGGTTAGTCCCAGGAGCTTCAGAGCTTCGTGGGAAATGGATGCCACCAATGTTGAGTCCTATGTGGTGAAGTTCAAGCCGGCTGATGACACAGACGGACATTATGTGTCCATATCTGTGCCAGGCGACACGCTTTCTGCCCTCCTCCCCCACCTCACTCCAATCACCCTCTACGAAGTCAACATCTATGCTCAGTATGAGAAAGGGCAAAGCTTGCCCCTGAAAGGCTATGAGACCACATTAGAAGGTATCTACACAGAGACATTTAGCTTTTTATGTAAGCTATTGAATTGAATCAAATGTACAACTGAAACTTTCTCATTTGGTGTAGAGCAAGGCCCAGTGCGCAATCTGAGAGTGTCTGAAGAGACCACACACAGCTTCAGAGTGTCATGGCAACCTGCTCCAGGAGCAGTCACACATTACCGGTTGACCTATGAACCTGTTGGGGATGAGAGTTCAAGGTTGGAGGCGACCACTATAGGAAGCGAGACAACTATTGTGCTCCAGGAGCTTCAGCCTCAAACCACCTACCGTGTCTCTGTCACACCTGAGTACGAATCCGGGCCCGGAGTGACACAGCAGACAGACGGCACCACCAAAGAAGGTAACTGATCTATGAATCACAGTGAGGTGTAGGCTAGGGGTGTTAAGAAGTTGTTACACTGTATAGATATTCGAACACTTTGAATTATTTACATATGAATAGATTCACAGCAGACAATTAATTTTGAGCCTTCGGCTGTGACCGTCTTTGTCTTCTGTAATTCTTTAACTTGAGCTTTTGTGACCACTTTCTGCTGTTATTCTTTCTTTGGTCTCGCTCTGACATGTGCAAACACATGTGCCCGCTGGGGTCTAACTCCTGGGCTTTGTTCTTTGCCGTGCGTCAACCTAGCCCAATGTGGCTTTAACTCAATTCCAGTCACATACGATTGTGTCTGATTTCTCAAGCTGTCAGTCTGACTTTGTCCTACATGTTGGAGAAGATACTCAGTCAGTCCACTGATCTGTTTTTTCTAGGTCCAGTCCAGATGAATGAAATTAATAAATCTTGTTCTAAAACCGGTCGATTACAGCTCAAATCTGAGTAGCTGGTTAGGTATTCAGGAATTTAGCATCATGAAAATGAGTTTGTAGCTCCTTAGTAATGTCAATGAAGTCATCACCATCTGTCATTTGGTGTTGACTTGTATTGCAAAGTTGGTTGGGAGTGCCAGAGTCCACACAATTCTCAACCCAGCGGAAAGTGAACTCCCAGCCCTTAAGTGTTAGCACAACCACCCATCGAGCTCCTCGTCAGGGCTGTGCTGCCTTAAAGGGAGAGGAATGGGAAACAGACGGAAGCAAAGAGTGTTGGGAAAGCAAATTGGGTCAAGATGTTCTCAAAGGTGATAAACAGTGACAAGGAAAAGTTGAGAAGAATTACATTTTTTCTGAGCCTTTCTAGACTCTGGTCAGTGCTGTTATAGTTCAGTCTTTGTTTTTTTTGTAATTTAAAGACATTATCCCATGTTGTGGGTTTTGGGTTTTGGGAAGGAATTATCGACCTTCAGCCACCACAAAGCTGAGGATGCAACTAGAGATAAACAAGTTACGTTCCTGTCTTCCATGGCAACATTTGTTTATCCGTCGGTGTGCTCTGTTCACCTTCGTCCATTTTGCAGCTGCTTATTGTCTGAGGTCATGTTTCATTTGTATTTTAGTTGGTTTATAAAATAGACAGGATTAATCCCAGCTTGCACCTCTTTGACATGAAACACCCAGATGGCTCTCAGATGCATTTATATTTTTCTGCCCTCATTTTTTTCCATTATGATGTTTCCTTTGCCATGACTTTATCTCAGAACTATGACTTGATACAGTGCCTTGAGATATTTGCCTGCTGTCTTTTCCACTTAGTCCTTGTTAGGAATAGATGTATTGCGCATAATATGCTGTTTGCTCTATTTTTCCTGAGTAGCATTAGAGGAAAAAGTGGCTTTAAAGCAAACTGGGAAAAGAAAAAAGTCCAGTTGCCACTGAACAGAACCTTTGGCCTAAACATGTATCTGTATCATAATGAGTTGTACACAATCATTACAACTATAGATTTAAAGGATCTTTCAGACAGTCACCGGTGTAAAACCTGAGCTGTCGTGAAGTGTAGACGAGGCTACAGTGCCCACAGCCGCCAGTCACAGGTGTCAAGAGGAGAAACAGCAAGACTGGACAGGAATGTAACGTAGCTGAGAGCAGGGCTGTAGGAGGAGGAGCAGGGGAGACTTGACTCATCCCTGTCCCTGTCTTCTCTGTTTATGCCTCCGTCTCCGTGTTACCTTGTTTCATGCTGCCTGTCTTTCTCACCTCCCATCTCTGTTTTGTTCTGATGCTTGGTGTGTTGGGCACGTACTGGCACAGCCCGTCGTATTTCTTCCACTGCACTGGTAAGGCCTCCAGACATCCCTGGTTTTGGTCCACATCAGTGGCAGGAATGAACCTGTTCAGATCTTTAATGAAAAACTCAGCTGGCAAGTTCGGACCTTTTTGCGTACTTTTCTTCCGTTGCCATTATTTATATTTGCTCAGGCAACAGCACCATAGATCCCTTTAAAGCATTTCTGTCTAAATGGGGTTCATCCTGCTCAGTTGTTTGACACTAACCTCTCCAGAGCTGCAGCTGCATCTGTTGGAAGAACTCATCAAAGTTGACATTAACCAGGACTTCCTGATCCCAAGACCAGTAAAGCGTGACACAGCTGTGAAATGGAAAAACTTTTAAAACTGTAGACATAAGGGATTCAGGATTTGCCAGAGAACAGATTGATGACTGTGCAGTTCTTATGTAGTAAATTTCCACTGACCTCCAAAAGTTTTTGCGATGACAAATGTTTTATTTATTTATAAATTCTTAAATTTCTTTTTATATTGTAGATGCTTTTGCTTTTTAGCCCTATTAGTCTTCAAGGGCTGTTTCTGGGACTATAGGTCCGGTTGAGGTTCAAGTTGGGAGGAGGTGGACCTACAGACATAATTAAGTATAGGTGGCGGTAGGCGAGTCGTTGATTAAGTATTACTGTGGTGGGCTTGGCTGACAGTATTTGAATCTAGCGCATCAGTGATGAAGTGCCGTTTGACCTGGCTGTGTATGAATATTTCCCTACGGATTTTATTATGGATTATTAAACGTTATGTAAGTGCTGGTCAGCAGGATGTGGCTTGGGTCATTGGTAAAAAAGGGTTTTTGTCTCATAGTACTGATTTTTCACTACATTCTTATATAAAGCACTGAAAGGTTGTGTAAAAGAGTAGGAGGCGTCCTCACGTTTTTTTAATGTCAGTAATTAAAGGAGTGAAAGGCCTGCCACTGTAGCCTCCTGACTGCATTCCACCGTCTCGTTTTTTCTTTGTAGTAGTTTCTGCTCAGTGACTTGTACTAAACGTTTCCACTCTGACAGTAATATTGCCTTTGTTGACAGTTTTACTCGTGAGGTGGAGTAGCGTGAGGTCACAGTGCTCTTTCTCTTCACCTGGGCCACCTGTAAACTGCTATACTCTGCTCTTTAAGGTGCCTTAAATGACTGACGTTAGCTGTAACGTGTCAAGTGGCAAAGTTTACACAAAGTAATGAGAGATCAAAAGTGAAAACCGTTAAAAACGACAGACTATAACTGTGTGTTAGTTGTTGAAAACCCAAAGGAAAAGCATTTAAATAGAAGGTTCACTGTCACTGGTGCTTTACGTTGAATGTGAATGATTGCTGTCACTGGATCTCCAATCCTTCTGTGGAAAGATTTTAGTGTATTAAATATGCTGTGGCTGTTTTGTTACTGACTTACTTTGTGATGAACTGTGGAAATTTTGGTCTGAATGTTTTTAAAGGTATCTGCATAGCGCCAGATAGTCCATACTCATCTGATGCCTGTCTGTGGTTGTTATTTTCAAAAGCTTCCAAATTCGAATTCCAGCTTTGAGAGACAGTATTCCTTGAATCGAAGCGCTTCCAACTCTCACTAATGATGTCTGCTGTCATGTCTGTGTGCCAGTGACTGACAGCAACTGAGCAGCACATAAAGTATTAGATAAAAGGCAGCTACAATTATACTCAGCAAAGCAAATTTAAAATGTTTTAGACACATTTGAGTTTGCACAGGTTTTGCCCTAAAGAAACATGTAGCTCATGTCAAGTTTAGTCTTTAGACCACAACTTGCAAACCCCTGATGCAGTAAGAATCACAAAGCCTGCTTGAACATTTCAGAGCTGAGCCACAAACGTTTTATGAACTAATTTAACCTCTACCACCATCATTAAAAGGCTAAAGTTTAAACCATACCAGCTCATGTGTGAAGCATGGGGCTGGTTGCTTGCATGACTACTTCTGGAACAGAAGAATCAGAATCACTGTTGTTTAATGAGGTTATCGTTCATGACGACCAGCAGAATGAATTCAGACATGTTCAAAAGCATTTAGTCTCACAGTTTACAGAGAAATGTATTAAGACCAACTGATAGGAGCTGCAACACAAGATCCAAAACAACTCAACAAAGGGAACTGAAACACCGGCCCTGGGCAAAGAGAAAACAAAAGGGACTGGTAAAATTAATACCAAATTATTCTCAAACCAAATCCTGGTTTAAATTGAAATGATGGCCAAAGCTACAAAAGTAAGTCCCAAGACATAAAACTCTACTTTCCTTTTCAGTCTTGCTGAAATTTTCAAGGTTCATAACATCCAAAAGAAACAAACAGGAACATTTGGGCACCAGAATGTTTAACTGGAGACAAGCTAACAAGCAAAGTAAACCCGTGTGGAGAAACACTGTGGTAATCACTCGATAAAATGAACCGGTTTGTTAAAATACAGTAGAAATCTGTGATGTCCCTTTGTCTCAGTAGAGCTCAGCTGGTTCGTGACTTGTTTTTATGTCTTTTGTCTCCCAGTGCTCCTTGCTCACTAATGAAGACGTTATGTCCTAAAGTATCCTCAGAATTATATAAATCCATTCATCCTGGACAGCTCCCTTGTGTCTCTTCAGCCCTTTATAGCTGCGGTGAGACGTCCACTCAATCCTTTTTAAGAAATCTGATCTGCCAGCACACGTGTTTTAGAGGGAGCATGTTTTTGTCTACTACCTACTAAAACCTGCTCAACCCAGTCATTAGGACTTGACATTGTTATTTCAATTAAATTAAAGATTGAATGTAACTAATGTAACAGGTAGAAACAGTAAAAAAGAGGTTATGGATGCTTAGTAATGGTTGAATGTGTGGATGGCATTTGTTCAAATATTTTTACAATACTTTTAGTAGCAAATAAATCCCTTTAATGACTAAATACTTTTCCTCCAGTACATTTAATACATAATAGTGCCAGAAAAATTTGTTACTGATTGTGTTTCCTGAATATTTAGATGTTTAACTCTGCCACTGCTGGTCAATTGTTACACTGGTACTTTTAATTAAATATCAAACATGTATATACACATATATATTAATAGTTTTGCTTTTTTGCTCAGATGTGGGACCCCCTAAAAACCTGGTCACCAGTGATGTGTCAGACACCAGCTTTAAGGCGTCATGGACGACAGCACCAGGCAATGTAAAGATGTACCGGGTTCAGTGGAAGTCACTGTTTTCTGGGGAAGCTGGGCAGAAAACCGTGCCAGGGCACATTACCAACACAGTCCTGGAAGGTCTGACCCCAGAAACAATTTACCAGGTGTCTGTGGTTGCTGCGTATAGTCACAAAGACAGCGACGCACTCACCGGGGAGGAAACCACAGACGGTAAGATAAACGAAAGAACGATAACTTCAGCCATCATATATTATGTGTTCTTGTAAAAAATTGCTTCAGGCTTATTGTCCATACTTCAATGATTCATATGCTTTTGGGTTTTTTTAGTCTCTGCTGCTGGTAAAAGACTGATTGTGTCAGATGAGACTGAGCGAACCATGAAAGTTACGTGGACTCCAGCGCCAGGCAAAGTGGTCAACTACCGTCTGAAGTATGTCCCACACCGTGGAGGCAAAGAAGTAGCCCTAAAGATCCCTGCCACGGTCACTTCCACCGTCATGAAGCGTTTGCAGCCTTTGACCAAATACAACATCACTGTTCACCCCATCTACAAGCGCGGGGAAGGAAAAGCAAGGCAAGGAGTAGGAGAGACACGTACGTTGGTCCATAATTCAACCCACTGAGTGACAGTACACTGCAGAAACATGTCCACCTTAACCAAGGCATTTAAACTCACTTTAAAAGTCACTCAAAACCTGCTGCTGAGATGGGTGTCATAGGGAGTAGGAACAGTATATTATAATAAAATCCTAAAGCTTGCACCCTTATAAACTCGCACATAAATCTGCATCTCTTATACAGTACAGGCCATGTTTTTGATGACATCATGTGCCAGTGCAGGTTAGAGCTCATCCAGCTGCTCAACACAGCATTCGCTGTATATTTTCATCTGAGTGTCAAACAGTGTTAACTTATTTCCCGAACCAAACTATACCTTATGCTGATGTCTATCTTAACAGTCCTGTATTTCACATCCGATTGGAGAAAATGCAGCCTTATACCTTATGCTGATGTCTATCTTAACAGTCCTGTATTTCACATCCGATTGGAGAAAATGCAGCGTTTGACAGTTGTGTCAGGAAAAATGTTAACACAAGCCAATCATCCATGTTTTTCCATTGAATCATAATATGGAGTTTAAACGACTTGTTAAGATGAGTATTTCACACTCACAGGTGCTGCACTGCAGCGAATCAGTGACTTCTTCACCATGACATCAAAATCACAGTTGCACACATGCTCAGGCACATGCTACTATTACTAACACAGCATGACACTGAGCTTTTGGCACCAGGTTCAAGGAATTGTATTATGGACTAATGAGAAACTGGCTTCACTGTAGTTTGGCTGATTTGTAAAACCTTTGTCAAAGCTAAAAGTTGACTAATTTCCTTTTGCACAAGTTTATCCTGAAGTTCTCTCGGGGCTCTTCTATTCCAGTGTCACAATATAAGCCTCCCAGGAACCTCCAGACCTCAGAGCCCACCAAGGACAGTTTCAGAGTCTCCTGGGATCCAGCACCCGGAGATGTTAGGGGCTACAAAGTGACCTTTCACCCCACTGGGGATGACGTTGACCTGGGAGAGTTACTTGTTGGCCCCTATGATAACACAGTTGTTCTGGAAGAACTTAGGTAAGACATAGATTGAAATATTTAGGGACATGCAAGTACACGTTATATGGTTCAAAGGGCTCAGGGATATGACGTGTAAAAATATGTATATATATTTTATATAATATGTAAAAAAACAAAGACTGTCACCACAGTCTTTGTTTTTTTTAATGCCTATGTTCCATCAACTGTGATGCACAGAAAGAGAACGCTTGTTGTGATGCATCTTGTTAGACTTTGTTTTCTATCAGATGATAATCAGAAAAGGTGAAAAACTGGTTTTAATTGAGTCAGTGAAGGACAAAAATAACCTGCTGTTTTAGTGAAGATTATGAAAAACTAAGTAAAGTAAAGATTTTTGTGGGGTCGTTTTTTTCCTCAGGGCACAAACGAGGTACGCTGTGTCTGTGTTTGGGATGTTTGATGGAGGGGAAAGTTTGCCTTTGGCAGGAGAGGAGATGACGACGCTCATGGATGGTCCTGAACCTCCTCCTTTGGACTCCGCTGGTAAAAGCTGACAAATGCATCAGTCTATAACCCACCCTACACTCCATTTCAGGCCTGCAGACCAGACGTTCTCTGATCCAAGTCCCTTCACAACGGGAGTGGTCGAACTTCGAAGTGCCGCCAGAATGTTGAATTATTTGTTGTCGAAGGGAATCGATGTCAACGTCAGGCTGGAATCGCAGACTAAAAATTAGCGCAGATGATTCTGATTAGTGCAAATCATTTTGAGGGGGCTGGCTTGCATTTCCTCAACCTACCCTCATATTTCACTGAAGTCTGATCTAGAACAAAATGACAAGATATTTATTAGACGTACGCTGAAGTGTTGACACTAACATTTATTAATTGGCCACTTGGACACGTTCCCTCACCACCTCACATGCTGAGTGTTTGGTAGTGTGTAAGCAGCCATCCCACAATGTGCTGTAATAGTGTTGCTGGAAACGTACAGTACATCTTCAGCGACTCTAGGACGACGTGCTGTAGCGGTCAGTCTCTGGCAAATGTTCTTTCATCATGCAAAAAGCAGAATTTCAGTTTTTTATGTTGCCTGATCTGTGGAAAACGGCTCTGCTTACAATTACTTTCTTTTGTGTGTGCGTGTGATCCAACTGCGTTAGCTGCTGCTAGGATGTATGCAACTAGGAAAATGTTATGCTTAACACAGGACCCTAAGGAGGTGCTGACCCTGGCCAGGAATTCCTGCTCTAATGGGGAACAGTCACAGTGACCAGCAGCCTTACAGAGTGGGCCGAGTTCCACCGAGGTTTCGCATTGATTATCATATTAAACCATGGCTCTCACACGACAGGCTACTTAGTGGAGGCTTGAATCCAGATTTTTAGACCTCATGGTCTGGCGGAGCTGCTTGGAGACGTCTGTCACATGTTTTTTTATCATCTTTTTGATGTCATAAAATTTATTTTTCCATTTAAAAACCTTCTCTTTTAAACAAAGTGTGAAAAAGCCAACAGTGAAGTGAGAAATTCAACTGGTTTCCATCAACACTTTGTTCAGTTGTTTGACATTATCTGAAGTCTGGTAGATACAGTATGAAATCAAATCACGAAGAGGAGGCTAGTGAATTTATTGCATATTACAAAGGGCACACCTTTTGACAACTCAGCATAAACAAACGCACAATATAAGATTTACCTTGTATTACTCATTTGCTGCTTAGTCCTTCAAGCTGTCAGAATACATCCGCTTCATAAGGTCCAGTAATGAGAAGGGTTTCAAGGCACGTGGCCTGAAACAACAAACAATAAGAACATAATAAAGAAGAAGTTGTTTTTGATCCAGTCAGACAAAGCTGGATATTTTATTACCTGACACTCAGATGCTGGGTCCAGCAGTCGACTGCAGCGTGTTAGCTGATCTTGATGCAGACTCTGTTTATGACATCTGTGTTTATTAATCGATGTCAGCATGTTGTTTACCAGTGGTGGTATAACTGAAGCAGACTGTAGCCAAGCATCTGACTCTCGCATCGGACATCTGTTTCTGCAGCTTGTGGAAAAAACAATGAACAGAGAAATTCAACCGATTGTCTGCTGAAATGTCTTCAATTGCACACGCTTGACTTTAAACTGCTTGGTGTCTGTTGTCGTCCTAGAAAAGAGGGCGAGCAGCCATTTTTCAACCCTGCAGGTGCCTGAAGTAGAAATGTGCAGTAACTCTGGATCAGGAGGCCTGAGTCCTGCTGGACAGCACATCCTCAGCTTGAAGAGACACTGAATGAAAAGACCCAGATGACCTGCAGTGTGGAGAGAGAGAGCAAGAGGAGAAATAAGGCCCTGAAAAGAGAGCAGTCAATCTAGAAACTACAGCTGTTCTATAATGTATACGAGTGAACTGTGTGTTACATCAAGCTGTGTAAACATATAACCCTTGTGAAGTTTTTCCTGTGCTCCTGCTCCTATTTCTTTCTTGTTTCTCTTTTCCTCTCACATGTTACACACATTCACCTGTAACTGCGTATCTGTGGCTCACCGACCCACTTTATCACTGTCTCTGTCTAGACACAAAGTGCAAGACCAAAGCGAAGGCAGACATTGTGCTGCTGGTCGACGGATCTTGGAGCATTGGCCGCATCAACTTCAAAACCATCCGTAACTTCATCGCTCGCATGGTCAGCGTCTTTGACATCAGCCCTGAGCGGGTCCAGATTGGTAATCGTCTAACTCGCCCTGCTGCAGTGATACTACACTGCCATTACTACTACTAGTCTCTATGTTGTCCAGTTCTTAGAGGTTAAAACCGTGTCTTTCAGGTCTAACTCAGTACAGTGGAGACCCAAAGACCGAGTGGCACCTCAATGCCCACCCAACCAAGGAATCTCTTATGAATGCCGTCAACAACCTGCCTTACAAAGGAGGAAACACCATGACAGGTCATTCAACTTTTGTCCAATCTTTTTTTGATTCAAACTAATTTAGTGTCCCAATGTGTGTCCATCAGCTAAAAAAGTACAGAATTTCACACTATATCATTGTTTCACATTGCTGCTAGAACAAAGTGGAATACACAGGGTTTATGTATGTATGTGTACCTTTGTTATAGTCAGTCAAGTCAGAAAATTGCTTTGCTGTCAGCACTGATTTGTAGCCCCACATTGTAGAAATTTCTCCTACTACACTACACTAATTGTAATCTTCTCTAAAGACTATATGGCAGGAATGAAAAACTGATTGTATAGATTTGACTTGGTCCCATCTTTATCTAAACGACAATTATAAAAAACAATTTTCAAGTCATTGTACTAATTATGTCCACATTGAATGAATTATTCAGATGTTTATAGGGTTAGTTGAAAACTATGAAATCATCACCTAATGGCAGCAATAAAAGCTAATTGAAGTCAGGAGTGTTGAACCGTGGAATCTGGTCAATAAAACACGTTAGGACGTGTGGGTTAGAGCTACTTTTGTTTTACTGCGTATCCTTAAAAATGCCACGTTTACGTTTCACATGAAGCTGCTGATCCTTCCGATCTCACACGAAGAATTGGAAAGAGCTAAAGAATATTGTGTTTGTCTACAGCGAGACGTCGCATTTTAGGTCTCATTAAGGTGAAAGAGTTGGCACATTTTTTGACACTGGCTTATTTGTTTGTGTAAAACCGCTTCATTTCTTTCATGCAGGAATGGCTCTGAACTTCATCCTCCAGAACAACTTCATACCCAGCGTGGGACAGCGACCCGATGCCCGCAAAATTGGTGTTCTGATCACTGACGGAAAGTCCCAAGATGAAATTGTTGTCAACTCGCAGAATCTGAGAGACAGCGGCATCGAACTCTATGCCATTGGTGAGAGTTTGTCAGCTGGAGCATCAGCAAATCCCATCTCAGAAAAACCTGTTGGCTGTGCTAGAGAATTTTAGTTCTTTGTCTGGCATACGTTAGGTACAGGTCTAATGAGTGACTTGCTTCTAGGTGTGAAGAACGCCGATGAGAACGAGCTGAGGTCCATTGCCACCGATCCAGATGAAATTCACATGTACAACGTCAACGACTTCAAGTTCCTGCTGGACATTGTTGACGACCTCAGCAATAATCTCTGCAATAGTGTCAAGGGTTCAGGTAGGAAGAGAGTCAAATGATGGCTGGTAGCGTAGTACACAAGCTCCGCATTCAAGAAGAGGTTTCAAAAGACCATACAAACATTTTTAAACTGAGCATGGAATGCTAGCACCACTCATGGCTAGCTACCACCTAGCATCAACCACTAGTATCAGTCACGCTGAAGTTCAGCTAATCTGATAAATGACTCACTGTGTTTGATCTTTACAAAAAGCTTTAGTGTATTTTGTTGGTCTCAGTAATCCAGCCCTGACAGAAGTGGTTCTTGGTTGCACCCAGCAAACTGTTGGTGCCACAGTGGAACCAGTTTTCCTGGCAGCCGATTCTTTGGCTCTCAAAATGCAAAGAACTGGTCTGAATTAAACACTGGCTTCACAGCAGCCCCAATACTGACTGAATTCACTAGACATTCAGTACGTTCTCACCGCTGTAGTACCTTTTGTTATTTTCTTAAGAAAGACATTACTGAAAGTTTTGCATTTCTGTAAATAAATATGTATCAAACTTAGTGGAATGGCTCCGCTTGACGATGGGTGACTATGTAAACCAATAAATACGTGTGAGAACACTGAAGGCTATGAACTAGACTTCTATCACTGAAGAGCTCGGACTGAGTTGGACTGTTGCTGCTGGAGATTGTAGCTTATTATTATATTGAGTCAGATTTACACCGTTTGGTAATTACTAGTTTTTGGCTTCAGAACATTCAGCTTTTCCGGAATTTACAAAACCACCATTTTTACGAATGACAAACACACATTACCTCAATTTTACTACTGGCTTTTAGGTGGTTGTAAAGATACTGAAGGGCAGGAGACGTTTCTGTTCTCATGAAAGATGACATAAGCCTTCGGTCCCAGTAAAGGCATGAACGTCAGCAAATTGCTGTTGCTTTGCACAGCTGTTTTTATTCTATTTAACTGATGAACCAAATGAACGTTGACAGGCGGAGCGTAGAAGTAATGCACTCAGTGTAAACATTACTCTGTTTTTCACAAATCAATTTTACTCATGAATAGAACAACTGAAGATCATCATGACTGGGCTGATAGATTTGCAGAAGAATTTAGGCTGACAATTTTGATTCTGTCTGAAGGATACTGCCCACAGATTCAAGCATCCAATGGAAGAATTTCTAGTGTAAATCAAATCTTTTAGAGGAAATGGGAAAATGAGTTGCAGCACAGCAGAAGGAAAAACATTTCTAAAGGAACACTTTGTCACTGGAAGTGACATATTCGAGAGGCCAACAGCTTCACTGTCAGAGGAACAAGTGGAAACAGGGTTCACGGTGTGAACTATTCTATAAGTTGGTTCATATCTCAGCTCTTGTTTGTTCCATTTCAGGAGATGAGCTGGAGGCTCCCACCAACCTGGTGACCTCAGAGGTGACGCACCGCTCCTTCCGCGCCACCTGGACAGCTCCCGGCGGCCCCGTTGACAAGTATCGCGTCGTCTACATGAAAGCGGCAGGAGGACCCGAACTGGAGGTGAGATGAGGCTTCAGTCTTCAAGGCCTGCAGCTGAACCCGAACTTGAACTCAAGGTCACTTCACATAGGAAAAACAGCGCAAACATAGAGTGGTGCAAAGCAAGCAAACATTTGGTAACAGGTTGTTTTTGCCATCAAACATTAGTTTTCTGTATTAAAACTGGTCTCAAGCGGTTACAAACGGTCTCCAACAGCCTCTTGGATAATTAGTTTGTGTCACTGAACTTCATCAGAAAAATCTGCTCTGTGTGCTGCAGAACTTTGTTTATCATTTGTTAGTACTGGATCTGATCCTGGATCACACCAGTACCCTGCTGTCTGCTTATTAATTCCCCTTGGGGCCCATTAGATGTCATTCAAACTGTAACAGATAACTATTGTGTTTGCATTTTCTTCTGTGAAACACTTATTTAGTTGATTTACTACCTGGGACAATGAAATATTGCCAGTTGGGGAAAAAACAAAAAAAAGACTCTTAAATCAAAACATTTAAATCATTCCCTGTTGTTTTTATTCTGGTGTATTTCATCCTTTGTGGCAAATCTCACATGGCAGGTTAAAAATTGACTCTTGGAAGTCTTCACATACCCACGACTGGCTTTTATTCAAAGGCCTGTTTACTTGGCCCCAGGAACTAAAGTCTGGATCGCAGTGTCTTTGGTGAACCTGCTCTCAGTTTACACTTCCTGTCTGTCTCATTTTAAAAACAGAACACTGGGTCTTCTCCATCCTTTGTACTTTGAATGCCACAAACAGTAATACGGTACTTCTTTATCATTCCAGGTACTGGTTGACGGGTCGGTGACCACCATTGTGCTGCAGAACTTGACCCCTCTGACCGAGTATCTTGTCAATGTTTACTCTGTGGTGGGTGAGGAGCGCAGCGAGCCGCTGAAGGGCACTGAGACCACCTGTAAGTGTCTAAGTCTTCACCTGTGTCTGAAATCCATTCTACAATCTACCGAACGGTTAAACTACTCAGGTGCTTCACTGAGCTGTCTCTTGCTTTATGTGCTTTTTTACGTCAGTGCCACTGTCAGCTGTGAAGAATATGAATGTTTATGATGAGGGTGTAACCACCATGAGAGTGAGATGGGAGGAGGTGGCAGGGGCCACAGGCTACCTGCTGCTGTACAGATCCATCAACGCCTCTGAGCCTCAGGAGGAGAAAGAGGTAATTCAGTTCTGTAGACCCTGCTAGTTCCTGATTGCACTTTGCTATTGTCTTTTATCTCTCATGTGCCGGATGTGCATTAATGTTACAGGGCTAACTCTCTCTAGAGTTGTACATGGTGGCCATTTCTACAGTTTTAGTTAGCTTCAAGATCACAGGTTCATCAATTCCTTTCTTTACTGTAGGTGTTCATCTGTGTTTAGTTTTTTTTTATCCTTGCTCTTAAAGCCAAGCTTAACCAAAAGCATGTCAACACTTAATGGTTTAAATTAGGACAAGATCAACTTCCTCAAAGTGTGAATAATTATTAACGTCCTCAAAGTTAAAAAAGGTGCAAGGCAACACCCTGATGCCAGCACTTAAACAATGGAAACAGACATGTGGACACAGAAACTCACTCATGTTTGTGTGCTCAGCATTTCCACATCAACTTTATAAGACTGGGCTGCTGCTTGTGCCACCTTACTGCTTCCAGATGGACGAACACACTAAGCAGGAAGTGGTAGCTCAGACCTACAAAAAGCTGAGCCCAGGCACACTTGGTAATGGGAAGTATTAGCTCATGGCCTGAAGTCACTGGGATCATATGAATAGACCTGAAACGAGCACCTCTGTGGCGTTAACCTATATATACTATTGTACAGCTTTTGTACAGAGGTTTGTGCTGCAAAATATGCTCTTGAAAGTGAATCGGGACCTGGTGAAAAAGTGGACACTCTTATTTTTTAATTATTCATGATGGAGTTAGTAACACTAGTACAGGGCAGGGATTCATTCACTGTTAACTGTTATCTCCCCTCCTACACCCCACGTCCTC
This sequence comes from Macropodus opercularis, assembly GCA_030770545.1. Taxonomy (NCBI): domain Eukaryota; kingdom Metazoa; phylum Chordata; class Actinopteri; order Anabantiformes; family Osphronemidae; genus Macropodus; species Macropodus opercularis. The sequence continues at coordinate 932,207 of CM061112.1, read as the reverse complement.
TCTGTCGTCCTGTTTATTTTATTCCTCTCCCCCACATAGGTCCGCGTTGGAGGAGATGTAACTAATGTCCAGCTGGTGCAGCTGATACCCAACACAGAGTACTCCATCTCACTAATGGCCCTGCATGGTGAAGCTGCCAGTGAGCCCCTGGAAGGGAGCGGAGTCACATGTATGTAGCACTGACAGCGCAGTTACTAATAAAGACTAAAACTCTAATGACCTGATCTTCACCTATCACATCAAAGACTAAGAAATCTTCTGTCTGCTCTTCCAAAAAGAGTGTTAACCTGAAGACCTGAAGGATCCAACTAAGCTTTTATAAACTAGTTTTGGAATGTTTTATCAATATAGGCCATTTTAGATTCACTGCATAACATTTACAAGGTAGAAACTCGGATCCTGTAAAATGTTTCATTTTCAGTTTCAAAAAGGTTTTTGGGACATTTACAGAATATAGGAGAGTTTCGTTTTCTTGTGGGAGAACCCACATCTCCCACATGCTGGAGTTTATGTTTTGGATTGAAACCAACACAGTAGATAGAAAACAGACGCCCTGAAAAACAGAATATCCAAAGCAGCAAGAAAAAAATGAGCTGCAGCCTGTTTTTCAGCTGTTCAGTACATTTTGTCAGTCAGCATCTTTTTACTGTAAGTCTTCACAGAAATATTGACAGTGGGATCAGAGAGTGTTTTAGATTCAGTCAGGGTGGACCAAGTTATAAAGCATGTCCTTTTCCTGTTCTCCCTCAGTGCCTGTGCCTCCTGCTGGAGTCCTGAGAATCACTGATGTTACTCACAGCACCATGAAGCTCCACTGGGACGCTGCACCTGGAGCCGTGCGCAAGTACTTGATCACCTACAAACCAGATGAAGGAGACGTAAAGGAGGTAAGACAGGCATCTGGATTATTCACAGCTCCTTTAGGATACAATAAAACTATCTATTATTGAAATCAGTTTTGTTTTGTGTAATCATGATTTGAATGTCTCTACACATCGAACTGTCCACTAAAAATAACACTTTGTAGACATGTGATAACCTGGAAGCTTGTGACAGAATTGTACTTTCTTTTTACTCATTTTTGATACTTAAATATATAATTTGTAATAGTTTTAGACTAAACTAGAACTTTTTCTAAGGGACGTGGGGATTTGAGCCAGCTGGGTCTGCAAGGTTCAAACCAGCGGGGAATAGAGAAAAATGATTCACACATCTAACAGGCTTCTGCAGCCGTGTAACCCTCCTTTGCTTTACCAGACCATTGGTTTCATGTTTGCAGCAGGGATGTACAGCTGTGACCTTTTTTTTACTCTGCTTCACTAATGCAGTTGGATCAAATGTTTGTCAGATCACTGAAAGGTGGATTTAACAATAAGCTGCAGTATCTTCAGTCTGGGAAAGGGACCAAGTGGAGAGTTACGACCGACCTCTCGCTAGCACCAGTTCCACGTTGTTGGCTGATCTTTATGAGAAAAGCTGGATCAGGCTGTCAGCCCAGCCTGACTGGATCATCACAGCACTGCTTTGTTCTCATCATTTCTCACTTGGATCTCAGCAGAGGACAAACAGCCTGGGACAATGGTGGACAGAAAGTTCTGATGGATGACACGCAGCCCCTCAACTTAGGGAACCTACTGACAGCTTCTTGTCTCTTGCCTGCTGAGCGTCTGTTTTTCTATGGTTGCTTATTTTACTCATCTCTCCCCAGAAATGACTCGGCTGAGATCAGGTGTCCTAGCACTTTATGTCAAAGCTTAGTGATTTATTGTAGCACCTGGTATTCAGTGACCCTGTGCTGTCTTTTTGATCTGATCTGCATTTCTCATGATCTACATGTGAAAGTTTAAACTGATTAAATTTGTCCCTGACAGGCTGAAGTGAACGGTGATGTCACTACCCTGGTCCTGACCAACCTCATGTCTCAGACCGAGTACGACGTGGCTGTCACCCCGGTTTACGATGACGGACCTGGGAGCACAATGATCGGAAGCGCCATCACAGGTCAGACTTAGCTTTTTTTGCTCTCTGGTCATACAATGATTTTCCAGTTCAAGCTAATTTTTAAATCCTCTGCAGACCTATAGCAGCGTTTTTGCCATATTTTTTCAATGATTTGGGATGAAACCCAGATGAGAATTTGCAGTATGGACCAGAGAGCAGGGCATTGGTCTTAAACCTCTCAGACACCTTTCGTATCTTTTTTTGTTTAGTAATTTTACATATTTCTGCTTGTCTTTATGTGCACACCTAACAACACAGTAAATGGTCCTCAGATGATTTTGCCCTCCTCATAAACACTTGGTTCTTTACTGCCTCTGCTGACAGACGTCGTCCCAGCCCCCAAGAACCTGCAGTTTTCGGAGGTGGCCCAGACCTCGTTCAGAGCAACGTGGGAGCACGCAGCCCCGGATGTGGCCCTGTACCGCATTGGCTGGGTGAAGCAGGGGGGGACCGACGCCCATTATGTAAGTCAAGGAGCCTGTGACAGTGTTGCTCAGTGAAACTATGATGCCTCACAACACTTAACATACCTCCTTCTGTCTGTTGCCAGTCTATCTTGAGTAGCAATGAGAACTCTCACCTTCTGGAGAACTTGGAACCCGACACCGACTACTCTGTCACTGTCACAGCCATCTACCCAGACGAGTCAGAGAGTGAAGACCTGATGGGAAACCAGCGCACGTGTAAGTTAGCCGCTGAGGCACCGTCGTCTTCCCAGCTCATCAGGAACTCGTAACGAAATAACTGTTGTTTTCTCCACATCTCTTCTAGTGTTAAAGGGTCCCGATGGTATGTTAGGAGAAGTACTGGTTCCAATTTAATGTTCATAAGTGGGACGACGATGTGGACGATAAGGGGCACTTTGTATTTGATTGCATGACGACACATCCTAGGCTTCATTTAGATTCCTCCAAATGCAAAAAACCTGGCTTTTAATCCCATTGCGATCCATTTTGTTTTTGTCCCATTCACCATCATGTTTTCATTGTCATATTTTAACGTCATCCATCATTTTTACAATCTCAGCGTTTTTTCCTGTTATTGTTGTTTGCATGCGTTTTTGCGTTATTGTGCAGCCTTTCTGTTGTAGGGTTGGAGTTCACTTCTAAATCAGCTCAGTGTGTAATAATCAATGTCATATTCATGTACATACTAAAATTAGTTTTATCATTATGGTAAATCTATCTGACTGAGAAGTTGCTGAACTCCCACCCTGCTCTGAAGAGCTTCATCCTCTTTGTGCTTTCATCCTAATGTTGACCCTTGCAGCGCCATAACCTGCAGGACTGCAGGAGCAACACCATCACTGCCATCATCATGCTCACCATCATCAAACCTCATCCAACACTTCATGTGCTGATGTGTGGATTGTTTATCTCACTGGATTTATCTGTACTCTTCCAGTGCCTTCTGGGCCTCCTCGAAACCTGAAGGTTTTCAACGCCACCACCTCAACGCTCACTGTGAACTGGGACCCAGCCCCTGGAACAGTCCAGAACTACAGGATCACCTACAAACCCGTTGCAGGAGGCGAGCCCGTTGCAGTATGTTCACTCTCAAATTTACAATAGAACACATTTTTTTGTCTCCCACCCCCAACGATCCCAGTTAAAGCCACTTTGCCAGCTGGCACTTTAAAGGAGGGAGAATGAGCTGGACTTTCTGAGCTCCCTCAGCACATTTTGAGTTTGGTTATTGACAGTGTTCTTTAGTGTGATTGTATAGTTAAAAGACTTCTGCTTTCCAAGCTTGCATTCCTGCACAATGACTTAACAAGTGATTAGCTCTGGCCATGACTTCAAAAGACTGAGGGATGTATGAAAAGAATTTGAGCCAGTTGCAGTTTATTGTGTCTCTGAGATGTTTTGACAGTGCTTCTTCAAACAATCAGGGTCGATTCGAGTGACGTCAGCGCTAGTCTGTCTAATGGATCTGTGTTCTGACCCCTTGCTACGTCACTTGTGTAACAGAACACTGAGAGCATCTGCAGCCTGCTTGTCTGATAAAAGGCAGATAGTCTGCAGGATGAGCTCAGGGTTCCCTCGCCGTTCTTTGAAGTGCTGATATATAGTGAAGGTTCAGCTTGGGGGCTGTGCAGTAAAAACACTGATTCAGGTTCTGCTACTCCAGTACAGTTAAACTTTATAATTAGAATTCTAGCAAAGGGCTAATCTGGTCAAAACAACCATAACAGAGATGAAGACATCAAGAATCCCTTTCAGAGTCTACGGGTTAAAGCATCTCTAAAAGACAGTGGTGTAACTGCTGTAGCTTTTTAAAACTTGCAGACGCTTTGCCTTGCTAGGTGACCTTAAATGATGCATGTGGTGATAGCTCTGTCCTTAGGAGTACCTAGCCTTAAAATAAAGCACCAAACGAAACAAAATTCTCACTGCTTCCTGAAAACAGAAGGAGATTGGAGGGAAGAAGACGAGCATCATCCTGCAGAAGCTTGACCCTGACACTCCGTACCACATCACTGTGGCAGCTGTGTATCCCAATGGCGTCAGCAGAGACATTTCTGGAGAAGGAAGAACCAGTAAGTGTCTGACATGACTACCACAGTAAAACATTTCAAAGAAAGAAGATGTAGTAGTAAATACAGAACTTTGATGTGCAGTAGAAGTATAGGTGGTTGAGTCTTTTAGATCAGAAAGCTAACAGGAAGGAGGTAGGAAGGAAGGAGAAGTAGGAGGAAGTGGAGAGAAGGGAAAATGGGAATGAAATGAACAAAAATGTAAACATGTCTGTGAAAACGGAGTAAAAGGACTCTACCTTTTAACATCCCAGAGCCTCTGGGTGGAGTGAGGAACCTACAGGTGTTAAACCCAACCATGACCACTCTGAACGTGCGCTGGGAGCCCGCAGAGGGTCGAGTGAAGGAGTACAAAGTCATTTACGTTCCTGCCGCCGGTGGAGCTGAGAGCATGGTAGGACTGGTAGGACAGCAACAAGTCGTGTCCTTCAGCCGCATGTTTGGGCTACTTACTCCACTCGAAGCAGCTGACTTGGGTCATTTGTTGTTGACCTCAGGAAACAGTGTCAGCAGGTACAACCACCACCATCCTACGAGGCCTGCAGCCAGACACCCTGTACACTGTCTCCCTGGTGCCAGTTTACTCTGATGGAGATGGAAAGACAATGTCTGAAAATGGAAAGACAAGTAAGAACACAAACATTCCTTCCTTCCACAGCCCGTATGTAAGGAACAGAGTAATGGCAAATCTCAGAGAGATTATTATCAAAAAAGCCATAGCGTATTATTTGGTTGCTCCAGAATGTCTGGTGCATTTCTGCTTGACTACAGACATTAATGACATCAAGTTAATCTGATAATTAGCAGGACTATTTCTCCTGAAATGTGAGAGGACGCATCTAAAATACTATGAACACAGATGTTCAGTTTTTATACAATGTATGTGTATGTGTGCAGGAGCACTGGGAGGAGTGAAGAACCTGAGAGTAACCAACCCCACCATGACCTCTCTGACCGTCGACTGGGAACCGGCTGACGGTGCAGTCCGGCTCTATAAAGTCTTCTTTGTGCCAGCGGCTGATGGTCGAGAAGATATGGCGAGTCGGACACAAATAGATGATGTAGCAGGTCATAGCTAGAACCATGTAAATGACTTTTGTCTCATTTTGTAAACAGGAGCAAGTTCCTGCTGGCACCACTTCTATCGTCCTGAGGAACCTGACACCTGATACGCTGTACACAGTGTCGGTGTTACCTGTGTACCCAGCCAGAGAGGGAAAACGCCAGTCTGACAACGGAAAGACACGTGGGTCACTGCGTCGCTAAAACTGGCACATCCTCACAATATAAATTAAGACTGTTTACATTTGCCAGTTAATAACCATCATTTTCCTTCCTAGTGCCTTTGGGCGGCATTGGTACCATGAGGGTGACCAACCCGACGATCACCACGCTCACTGTAACCTGGAATCCTGCGGATGGCAACGTTCAGGGCTACAAAGTGATTTATGTTCCTACAGATGGAGGAATGGAAATTGTGGTAAGATTGTCTCACTTTCCATTTGTAATGAATGAACTAGACCATGAGAACAAAATCTGATGTAAGACAAATAAATTACTTTTACTGTGGGTCACATAATCTGTTAGAATAGTTTGTCTGTTTATAATTTTAACTTAATGACTCAATAAGTGCAGTAAAACAGCAGCAAACAACATTACTGCAACAAAGGGAAGATCCGAAAGCTTAAGTTAAGCTAACTTAAGAGTCAAGACTTAGGAGAAGGCTTGAGCAGATTAAAAAACGAGTCAAGTTGACCACAATCAGACTAACTGAACAATTTTAGACTTTTACTTGATGACTTTGTAAACTGTTCTGTGAAATATTTGACTGTTGTCAGATATTTAAGTTACACTGTGTTGTCATACTTGTAGAAATACGGATCATAGACTTTGAAAGCTGCCGTCTCTGTTCCTCCCTTCCTTTCATTTTGAAACATCCCTCGTTTTGCAACAGATGTTAAAACCGTCTCACTTTGTTTGAACCACTGAAAGAAGCTAAAAACTCAAAGCCGTCATTGGAGACTTAGTGATGTCATGGTTTTTGACAAGATAATCCCTTCATGCAGTTACTGCACAATAGCATCTAAATCTTTGGCAGAGGGCATGCGTCACTGTTGCATGGCTTGTTTGTGGGGTTTGTGTTTCTGGAATGCAGCTTGCACAGAATTATGTGCAAATCCTGCTAATTAGACGCCTGCCGTCAGCATTCGATGAGGTTAAGAGCCGAACAACACATCTGAGTGGCTGACTGATGATTTGGCTGCTACTTTTAACTACAATTAGTTTTACAGAAAATATTTGACTTTTGTGCCAAAGAGTTTCAAACCTTTTCATGTGGATTTATATGTTGCTTCTTCATTTAAGTGGAAGAAAATTATATTATGTATATTATTATTATAATTATTTAGCTAAAGTTTGAGCAAATCAGTTTCAAATATTATTTCAAAAATGGTCCTTTGGTCAGTTCTTGTTGAAGCCCTGGGAGAAGTTTGAAGTTTTGTCTGTAAAGCCTCAAAGGTTAGAGCTGACTCCTTAGACTCCTGAGTTCACTAGGTTTGCCTTTGTAGGAGCAAGTGTCAGAGAGCACTACCACAACTGTTTTGGAGAAACTCCTACCTGACACTCGCTACAGCATCACAGTTGTCCCCGTCTACGCCGAGGGAGACGGACCCCGCCTGTCCGACAACGGGAAGACAAGTGAGTAACGAGTTATGTTGTTCAAGCGCCAGAACATTGGTATTCATTCAGTTTAAATGGTAAATGGTCTGCACTTGGTATAGCGCTCTGACACTGTGTCTCATTCACCCATTCGCACACAAACACACACATTCACACAGTGCTGCTATGCTGACACACAGCTTGGGTGTCTTGCCCAAGGACACTTCGGCACATGGCTGGGGTAGCCAGGAATCGAACCACTGATCCTACGATTGGTGGGCGACAGCTCTACCTCTGAGTCACTGCCGTCCCTGTTTAGCTGATGGCAGATAAACAGACAGAAACTGAAATCGGAACGCTTCTTGTTTTGTAACTGTGCTCAGAGCCGCTGGGCTTTGTAAGGAACCTGAAGGTCACTGATCCCACCACCACCACCCTGAACGTCCGTTGGGAGCCCGCTGAGGGAAATGTCCGTGAATACATCGTGATCTGGGTGCCGAGTGCTGGAGGGGAGCAGGAAGTGGTAAGACTGAGCTGAGCTTTAACTTTGTACTGAGTGAGTAGCTTCATCAGGATTTAGACTTCAAAATCAAGAAAAATGAAATATTGATTTATTAAAATAAGGAAATTGCTGTATAACACTGTTGTATTTTGACTCTGCAGAAATCCATATTTATGTCTATGGTTCTACTGTTCAGTGACAGTTTCTGAGAAACGCTCTGTATCAGCCAACCCCCTTTTTCTTGGATTTGGCTCTTCTGACAAATCTCTAAATCTCTGAGGAGTTCACACAATTCAAAGGCCTTTCCTTTCTCTCCAACCAGGACCAGGTGACTGGAACCACCACCTCCACCGTCCTGAAGAACCTGGAGCCAAACACTGAGTACTCGGTCACCGTGGTGCCTGTCTACCATGAGATGGAGGGCAAACCACAGTCTGAGACCGGGAAGACAAGTGAGTCAGACTGATTTCAAGCTGCTGGACTTGGCCAGAAGTCTGCCTCCAAAAACCTTTAGCTCAGGGTTTACTAAAGATGCGAAGAAGGAGGAATAAGAGAAAGTTAAGCTTATCGTCAGGCCATTTAGCTTCTGACTGTACAGATGCATTAACCAGCAGTGTAGTCCATAAATCTAGACGTTTCTCACATTAGTTCGTCCCATTGGTCACGTTTGTGCATCTAATCAATCAAATCCAAATTTGAAGCATATGAGGACATTGAAACCTGTCTGAGCATGATTTCCTGCTGCTTCTCAGACCCGTTGGGGGGAGTAAAGAACTTGAAGGTGATCGACCCGACTATCAACTCATTGACCGTCCGATGGGATCCAGCAGTGGGCAACGTTAAAAGCTACAAGGTCTTCTATGCAGCAGAGCCAGGAGGAGAAGAGCGAATGGTAGGAACAGTTGGAGTTGACTATGGTGTGTGAAGATTGATTTTACAGCTTGACGTTGATCTAAGTTATATTTCAGCTGCAGCTCCACTTCTGTTCACGTAATGAAAACAACACCCTTCTCACCATAACCACAGTAAATTGTGAACTTGCTGATGGAGGTTTTAACATTTTGTGGAACAGGAGGAGGTGTCGAGCACCTCCACCGTCCTGAGGAACCTGGACTCCAACACAGTCTACAACGTGGCTGTTGTTCCCGTCTACCCAGATGTGGAGGGCATACGGCAGACAGAGAAAGGAAAGACAAGTGAGTCAGTCATTCCAGACGTTCAGCTCTTCTCCACATGGGCACAGTGTGAGTGCAGTGCTTGTGCTCCGGGAAGCGTTTGTGTATTGTTCCAAAGAGGCAAATAATCAAATCCAAAAATAATCTCATGGTTTGTTTATGATTGTTAGTTTCAAGGGGAAGTTCTGCAAATACAGTATTAACATTCCTATACAATAAGAACGTAAAGGAAGATTTTGTTCTGGCCTTTACATCAGTGTTTAGTAAATGTTTTGTAAAATTGTTTCAAGCTTGTAAATCAGCTGAACCAGTAAATGTCTTATGTGGCTGCTTGGGAACATCTGTGATCCCATTGATTATCCAACAAAGCCTCTGCAGCATCACAGGAATAATAGATCATTTAAATTTATTTTAGGGTGAAGAGCAGCACTTTGATTATTCACGGTACATGATGCGTCCATTCACCGTCATATTCAAACTTGCATCTCAGAGACGCAATGACGCTTTCTAGTGTCTCTCTCTCTATGATGCTAATGGCATTCAACACTATTTGACGAGCTAGCTTGATGTCCCCTACAGTATGTACCGTACACATTGTTACAGATATTATATTATATATTATTATATTTCAGATGTATCTGCGCTCACAACTGCTTTGGGCTTTTCAACTTTCAAACAACAAAAGTTTTATTGCTACTATAAAACTAAAACTAAATTCCTTCTTTCGTGATATTAAAGTTTGTTTAATTTATTTATTTGCTGGATCTGTTTGTGTTTGACGTTTATTTTTAATTACAGCTCAGTACGTAGCAGGAACATTTCACAGAAACAGAGGAGACACAGTTTTACAGAAAGCAGTAAACAATGTAAGAAATGAAAAAGCAGCAGCGATGCAGTTAATCTTAGGTGCATCATTTAAATCATGTGTGCTTAATTTAATTTTTATGGTTACAACCATTATTCAAGTGTACAGGAGACGGACAAAACAAGAAGCTGCAGTATCTCAGAGACATTAAGACTCACTCATTTTAGTCTTTTCGTGTGCTCCAGTTTTCCTGAAGTGTAAAACATCTTCCCTAAAAAAAGTTTAGTTTAAAGTTTGTTTTGACTGGCTTTGTTTGTGTTAACGTATATACAGTACTTTATACCTTTGGACCATCAGGACGCCCTGGTCTATTGTAATTTGCTTCACTCTCACATTTCACATCACACCCTTTAACCAACAGCCAGACGACAGTGAAAGTGATGCTCTATTCCTAAGAGCTACTGTAATCGTGGCTGACTTGTGGTTGTTCTCTTCGTGACAGTATGACATATGACAGTATGACACTCTGCCATAACGTACATGTACCTTTGGCAAAAACAGGATTAAAAACAGGCAAAAACCACTCGCTTGTCACTGAAAGGCTGCTATTGAAGTGAAGTAAAATCAGTTAGAGGTGTGGAATGGTCAAAAACGTAGAAACACTTTTATGGTCTTTTAAGACAGAGAATAGAGAAATTTGTTAATATGAACATTTGTAGTTCACAGAGGGACATAATAAATAACAAAGTTCACAATAACAAGTTCCTAGAGTCTGACACATCTGGACAGTCCTGACGTAGTAAAACCACCATCTGCTGTGCCCTCCAGCGTAAAGCAAATGCTAAAGATTATCTACAGCAGGTATTTAAGGCTCTTTGGAAAGAATTAAGTTTTAAAACCTAAAAACCCCTTTAATGAGGATGTTTGGGCATCACAGAATGCCAGACAGTTTAGTCAGTCACAGGATGGAAGAGCCACTTTCTGTGATGGGATTCCTGCTTTTCAGGTGTCTGATGCACCTTTGTTCTTTTAGAGCCTATGGGTGGAGTGAAGAATCTCCAGGTGACTGACCCCACCACCAGCTCACTGAGGGTTCGCTGGGAACCAGCTGAGGGTGACGTCAGGCAGTATCAGATCATCTATGTGCCGGCAGCTGGAGGAACCGATAGCATGGTCAGTCCACAGCCACAGGTTGTTCGTTACTCTGGGAAACTGGATATTTATTGACTGGAACGTTATTTTATTGGTCATTCACAGACTCAGGTATCTGGGATGTCGACCAACACAGTGCTGAGAGACCTGCGTCCAGACACCGAGTACAGAGTGACACTGGTGCCTGTTTACGATGACATGGAGGGGAAGCGCACGTCAGAGAACGGAAAAACAAGTGAGTTCAGCCAGAGCAGATCAGCAAATCCATTAAAAAGTCTAAACATTCAATCACACTGATCATAACACTATAATGTTGTTGGTCTATAGTAGGTGTTAGAAACTCAAGCACACATTTTTCGGCTCTCTGCTGACAGAGGCTCTGGGTGGAGTAAAGAATCTGCAGGTCACTGATCCCACCACCAACTCGCTCAAGGTGCGCTGGGAGCCGGCGGAGGGCAACGTCCGCCAGTATCGTGTCTCCTACGTCCCTGCATCAGGCGGCGCTGAAGACATGGTGAGACAGACAACATCAGCACGTTGCCCTCTTATAATGTCATAAATGTTTAACTGCGAGCGATAAGGAAGTGAGTTTAGACGATCATGTCCTTTTTCCACGTCTCAACTCATTCTGGGATGTAAAACATTTCTGTGTGCACGAGCAGGAGCAGGTGTCAGGTGGCACCACCAACACTGTACTCAGGAACCTGTTGTCCGACACGCCCTACACTGTCTATGTGGTTCCAGTTTATCCAGAGGGAGATGGTCTGCGCCAGTCCGACAAAGGGAAGACACGTAAGTCCCAACTCTTCTGTCAGACTGATAGACACTGTTGACAGGACGGATTCATTAGTCAATCAAGTCGTTGGCTCAAAACATAGCAAGGGCTTAAAATAACGTCTTTTTAAAGATAGAAGCTTTAAAATGTTCTAATTCTAATAACCCTGTCTAAGCAAAAGATGTTCCTCATCCTGAGCTTGGCAACATCAAATAGTTCTGCTGCAGCTTGTCCAATCAGAGTCACACAGGCGTGGACACCTTCAACAAATTGTGTTTGGACCAGTAGAGAGTTAACGTTCACAGTTAGCAAACAGCTGATGTTCCTAGTCCCGTCTTTTTGGTCCTTTTGCAGACGTTGACATCTGTGTAGACAAACAGTGTCTCTTAAGTGAACCTTCTGGAAAAACCCACAGAACCGGCAGAGTTGTCCAAAAACACTAAATCACAGAAAACCCTGACTTCATCCTCAGGAGTAGTCGACTGGAACAAAAGACAAGCTAAGGCATCTCTGTGATAAATGGTCTAGAAATGATAAAACACACGTAATGTGGAATTTTAAAAGTGCTTCTCCATGATATTGTCTTTTTCGTTTAGAGAACCGTTGTGTTGATGGTTGGATGTCCTGTTTCTGTGCTTTGGTTTTGTTGCTTCTCGGGCACCTGGGAAGCTGTGAAAATGATTTCCCAGGAAGCTCCATTCTGATTCTTGTCTGGTTTGGAAATGTTACGTGTCGTCATCCAGATGTTCTGTTATGTGCTATATTGTAAGTCAGACATCTGTAGTCAGTTAATGTCCAATAAGAACATTGGTCACTTGTGGAGCATAACATATGTCGCATAAACTGAATATTTTGCTTAAGGCATCCAGCTTGACCCAAAACTTATTTATTACAACGTCTATGTTTTTTTCTCTATTGAAAAGACTGACTGATTCACCACTGGTACGACCTGGTTCACTTGTAAAAACAAACCCATGCATACGAGGGGTTCTCTTCTCAGTGTCACTATGAATGTTGTGTATCTACGCACAGTTGATTGAGCCAGACATAGAAATTCTGCGATCACTTTCAGTTGTAGGAAGCCTGAAGCTTCACACAGCAAAGTGGTCCAGCTCTGGTAGCAGAGTATTAGTTTAGGCTGATAAATACAGTTGAAAGCCTCAAATCCCTTTCAGAGACAAAACTACAGGACGACGGAGGGAAAAAGGTGAATGTGGCTCAGCTGGGCTCAATGACATGCACCTAACCCAGGGACGCTCTGTGCCGGCCAATCAGTCGACAGGGAAACCCGCCGCTCGCCTAAGAAACCACTGCAATAGATAGTGAAAAAGTGCCACTTTAGGAGTTGGGTAGTATTAAAAAACAGTGGACTGTTAAACCAGTGTATTTATGACTCAGATGAGGCTCAGTAACTTTAAATTATGACATTAAATCATCTGTCTGAGGGGGAGAAGGTCATCGGATTCCTGGATATGAGAAGTGAACGTGTTTATACAACAACACAACAGTTTTATCTCTGTGACCACCTACTGCATCTAGTTTTCATTTATTGGGTAAAGCTCCAAAAACCCAAGAGTAAATACTGTACATCTGGTTCAGTTTGAAGAGGAAGTTAAGGGCTTCAAACCCAAAGCTGAGCTACTACACATTCTCCACATAGATCCTGCAGCAGACTTAGTTTTAGCTCTACCTCAAATTTGACTGTGATAGTTTGTGCCCCTACCGCCCCTGTTTTTCCTTCATATGAGCCAGAGGTTTTGTTGTATTGAAGCAATTATTCCAACACAATCAGCTTCTTTTAATTCACAGTGTGAATAAGAGCAGATCTTCTGTTGGTTGACTGAACAGTTAGGTCTGAAAACCTGAGCCTGAGCCTGTCTTGTTAGCACATTACTTAACATCTGTGAGAGATCTGAGATTTTAAGCTGTGTAATCACTGTTTGTAGATCCTTCGGCTTTAGTTGGTATTAAAACACCACATAAGTCTTTGATGCTTTGCTCACTGACCTTTTCAAACTCTGCAGTGCCACGCACACCACCCAGGAACATTCAGGTGTACAACCCCACGCCCAACAGCCTGAACGTGCGCTGGGAGCCCGCCTCAGGCCAGGTTCAACAGTACAAGGTGGCTTATGTTCCGCTGAGTGGATCCAGACCCGCAGAGTCGGTGAGTAACTGTCCCCAGGCTGGTACGATAGTGACACGAGCTTCAGAATCTGTGGTTTTCCCTGAGATCCATGTCTCTGCTGACAGGACGAGCGGATTAGAGCACGAAAACACAACACTCTGGCATTAAACAGTTAGGTGTTACTGCAAATCACCTTGTTGCCAAGGCTGCACGTCAGCGCTTGTTGGATGTTCCTTTAAGACATTTATTGGAAATTACACTGGGGAAGGAAAAAAAGAATTATCTCACGGCTCTAGCAGTTCTTGCATTGTTTGATTGACGATAAAGAGGATATTATTACAGATAAGCCTGCAGCTGGTGATAAGAGTAATTACTCAAGCTCAGGTTGGTGTCTTCAGTTCAGACAAACAGCCCAAAACTTAAATCTAATCAATTTACATTTTCTATTGGAATAAATATGTTCAGAAAAACCTGACATCACTGACATTTTCTACTCTACGGCTCACAGTTGACCTGAAGGTTCTGTCTGACTTAAACCCTGCAAACTTTACTTTTAAATAATAAGCTATGTGAAAAAAGCCTTCACAAATGTGGAGGAAGAGGCAGCTTTGGTTTTATTAAAGACGTTTGTGCCTTTGAGAAACAATCCACAATAAAAACTTTAGCTCAAGAATGTGAACAGTGTTAACATTTATATCTTCTCCACGTCTGATTTAAATGATTCCACGGAAGCAGGTGGTCCCACTTGGTTGGTGCCGTTAGTCTCACCAGTCGCACTGATGTTCCACAGATGTTTTCTAATTATGGGAATGCTCTTAAATATGGAAATCGTGACTTGTCAGCTACATCAGCGCTGATTTCATGCACCACTGAAATTATTTGGATTGTAGGGAGACGATAAGAAGCGCAGACGACTGAGGTTGTCTTGATGATTAGAATCTGCTTTAATGGTGATATGGAGCTATCAGTGTTGTGTCCTAACCCCAGTAGTAATTTCCTCTGTTTATTTTTGCTGTTACTGTTTTTTACTATAATTAGCTTTGATTTTGTTTCAGTGTAAGAGGATGTGGGTTTGGCAAACACCCAGAGATGAGCTCAGATAGATTCACCAACTATTACAATACACAATAATTAAGCTAAAATGGGCTCATTTAATTCAGGCCCTGAAGCTGCTCAAGCAACTCACTGGGGAATACATGTTCCTATTGTTTCAGCCAAACAAGCTAAAAACAACAGTTGAGGTCTGAACAGAACCATCGATTTAAAGAATAATTACACATCGACTTCATGTATTTTATTTAATACTCCTTGCTCCCCAGAGTGGTAATTTAACAAAGGGAGGGACTGAGTACACTTCTAACCCAATTAGACACTCACAACATGGCTTTTTTTTTTTTAAATCAGTTGACTTATCACTCAGAAGACCTGGGATTCCTCGGCTTCACCAAATGAGATTTTACTCAAACGAGCAGCGTTGCCTAAAGGAAATGACTGAACGAGTAAACGTCAACCCTAACGATGTCCATCCTGTTTTAAAAGGACGTTGGCCAACACAGGCCTGAGTTTACTGGAGGGATTCAACCCCAGGCCTGCAGGCGTACGTGTGCTTCCTCTACATCACCCCTGAGGAACCCATTTCACATCTCAGCGTGCCAAAACCTTTACAGATTTGAACTAGCACATACACTGCTCATGATGTAACGGTGCTGATTTTTACTCTATGGCCCAAAAACAGAGGAAAAAGCCAAAGATAAATGTTGTGATTATCCTTGTGACAAAAGATGTCTGCACTCAACCCTGCTGTTAGAAAACACGCTGAGCTGCATGTTGCGTCCCGCTTCCTGAGCCGCTGACAGAGCCTGCACTCCAGCCGCAGCCTAGCAAAAACTGTTTATGCGTCAGTCCACTTACCGGATGAACAATTTGTTTGGCATCTAACCTCCCAGGACTTTGTTAGTGTTTGAGGAAGACTTTGGCAGCAGGAAGGCTTGGAGATAACCGGCTGTGGGATTCACAGTGAGCTCATTATGTACATTAACACTGCCAGTTTGTTACGCAGTGCACAAAAGCTCATTTGAATAGACAGAGTGTCCCCGGTGTGGTTGTCATGATGATAATATCTGTATAATTTTGACCCTTTGGTTTCTTCTCCACAAAGATGCTGGTTCCAGGAAATATTAATAACGCCTTCCTGGACAACCTCATCCCAGACACTCCCTACTCAGTCACCGTCTCGGCTCTGTACGCTGACGGAGAGGGACAGCCCGTGAAGGGCAACGGCAAAACACGTACGTACAACAACGACTCACCGACGTACACAGTATTTGTCTATGTCTTGTGTGTATGTGCCTGATGCTTCGTACACTGCAAAGCCGGACGTGTTGAGACGGTTCGGATTTTATTGTTAACTATGAAGCGTCAATCTCCACACGCCCCCGGGCAACAGGTGCCATTATTTTCCATGTAAGCTAAGTGTGTTGCTGCGGTTGCAGTGCCGCGTGCCGGTCCCAGAAACATGCGCGTCTTTGACGCCACCACCAGCAGCCTCACCATCGGCTGGGACCACGCAGAGGGACCCGTCAGGCAGTACAGGATCGCCTATGCTCCCATGACCGGAGACCCCATCACTGAAATTGTGAGTACTCCATTCAAACCTACTGACTGGTGAGGAAAAGTTGGATTTTCCTTCAAGACAGAAGCTTCATTTTTAGCTGAGCTTTAATTTAACCAAATAACTGAAACAAATGAGACCAACAATATTAAGCTGAAATTTGTACCACAGTTTGAGGAATTTCCTTTTAAGGACAGAACAAAGAAATGCACTTGAATGAAACACAAATTCTGTTTGGATAAAGTTCTGCCATAAATTTTTTCTCTGAAGCTATGAGCTAAAGTCATGTTTTAGGATTCCCTGAGTCATTTCTATTCTAAATCAGCGATTAGTGAGACTAATTACAGGCTCAGTTAAACAAACAATGTAATTTGGGCCATAATAACATATTAATAGACCTAAATGATGTTGAAGTTGGATGTGTGGCAGTGGGCGGAGACGCCCCAGCTGTGCCTCCCTCGCTGCTCGTTAGCCAAACACCTGTGGCGTATGAGTCAGAACTATAGCAGAGGGATGGCGATAAAAGGATTTTTCCACCGTGTGACTGACAGGAAAACTCGTAAGCGTTTACAAATGGGTGCACTTATTACAATTTAGCGTTTGTGACTAATGTAGTGTGTTTGTGTTGCTGCACAGCGTCCATAATCAGGCTGAACTGCAATTTTATGCTTCAGAACACTGGCCAAATGATTCCTTCCTGTTTATTAGTGATTTCTTTGCTAAAGGAATGGAAACATGTTTCAGATCTGATGATGGGAACGTCACTGTGATTCAGACCCTTCATCCATCATCAGACCAGCACATTAATATCAGATGGGAATTTTTAGGGGCAAATAAAAGTAACAAGTAAGGGTGTTTGCTCCAAATGTCAAACACAGGATTCGTCTTAACGTAGAACCTGCTGTCTGGTCTCACACCAGTCTGCTGTGCTGGTGTGGGACCATTCCCCAGTTTACACTGGGAAGCTCTTAGACTGACGGAATTCATCTACTAGTCAGTGAAATCACAGAGAAAAGGGATCTGACAGATGTTATAAGTGCAAACCAAACACAGTTTGTCTAAGAGGCCTGATGGGGAGATTCATGTGCACAGGCAGCTTCTGATTAGAATCATGTACCTGCAGCATAAGCGGAAGCAGAGCGCAACCAAACAGCGTAGACTCACTGCGCTGTCAGTGAAACGTCTGCTCTCTTTTACCTCAGACTGTGGTTCCTGGAAACAGGAACAACGCGATGCTGCAGAACCTGGTCCCTGACACCCCGTACAACATCACCATAGAGGCCGTCTACGCCGAGGGGCCTGGAGGGATGCTCAATGGGAATGGACGCACAGGTGAGGCGACAACAGGTCTAAGACTTCCAGCAACAAACACAGGACACACCACTTTCTCCTGCTGCCGCCTGAGCCGCGACTGAGAAAATACAGTAGACAGACAATAGTCAACAGTGCCGGTGTGTGTTAACTTGAAGAGCGCTACATCTGCTCGTGTGCGTGTGGCTCTCTGAGGTGTCGGTCCAGCACTGAAAACCCACATCAGTCAGACGTCTCAACAAGGCTGAGACCCAAATGTAAACATTCCCTTTATGTGTAGGAGACAGAATCGGCAGCAAATTGCTACTGATGAGGCAGAAATTTAGTCTGAGGATGTGGTTTAGGTTTTAGTACAAATGCTGTGATTATTACAGTTAACTGAAAAATATTTCTTATTTTAACAAAATATTGGTTTAACGGAGCCACGGTTTCAGTTTATAGGTTATACAGCTGCCACACTGTTTTAGTGCTGTTTGATGTTTGCTACTAAATTACGTGAAAAGAGTGGTTCTTTATAATTTATCCTGTTTAATGACTACATGTCAGATTTACCCACTTTCAGCTTCTACAGTTCACTGCCCTCAACTTGATCTGAATAAATGTATAAACAAACTTCTCTCTGCCAGTCGGGCTGTTGAGTCCCAGAAACCTTCGCGTCTCTGACGAGTGGTACACCCGCTTCCGAGTGGCCTGGGACGCGGTGCCGGCTCCGGTTCAGGGATACAGGCTGATCTACTCCCCTGCAGGTGAGACCATGTACAAAACTGTACTTCTGGCTTGTAATTCTTGATTGATAAGCTGCAGACGAGTCTGTGGATGTGAGTTCAAAGTTGCACTGATGCACTGCAATTCTTCTTATCATCAGCTATGAAATATTTATCCTGGAACTTGGTTCCCACCTTCAAAAGTCCTTCTTGTTGTGACTGTGGTTTCCTTCCTTTTGGAGACACATTCTTTTTCATTTCTATTCTGTTTTGTTTGCAGGCACAAACCAGCCCACTGATTTCTTTGTGGGCGACGTGACCTCCTACACTCTGCACAACCTGCAGCCTGGAACCACCTACGACATCAAAGTGATAGCTCAGTACACCGGCGGCATGAGCGCACCGCTCACTGGACAAGGAACAACACGTACGTACGACGCTCTCATTTAAATTCTGAGCTCTGCACAGGGGATCTCACTTCACAGCAGTGTTACTTGTGATGAATCTAGATTATGCTGCTATTACTTGATTGCTGTGAGACAAAACAGATTTAATTTGAGCTTGGAAGAAACGTGGTTAGTGCAAGTCTGTGGTCCGTAGTGAGGGGGTTAAAGTTTAAATTTTCTCTCTGCAGTCTATCTGAACGTCACCAACATCGAGACCTACAACATTGACCACGACAAGTTCTGCATCAAGTGGACTGCTCACAGGGCGGCCACGTCGTATCGCATCAAACTCAACCCTGCAGACCGTAAGTCCCTTCACGTCTCCTTCCACTGATCTGTAGTACAGTTGCAGATCAGTTGCATAAAGTTGCATGCTGTAATCCAGCCAGAACCCAGTATGAGCAGCTGCCACAGGCCAGGTATTCACTTCACTATTCACAGGTATTGGTTGCATCAGACAACCAGGCTTTTTGTCTGCATGCAAATAACACGGCCTTTGAACATACTAGGTGCCTTTGGTTCTCATCTGGTTAATAATTACACATGGACACGGATTAGGGGTAAATAAGCGGGGAAAACAACAATATTTTAAAGCGGTTGTCGTCGGTTGTTTGGGCTGTGTTGACGAGTTGCCAAAAGGGTTTGCTGAAGAGAGACAGATGGTTAACCTCAGCTAGAAAATCACAACTCCTCCATCCAAGAATCCGTCCTGGTGGAAGGCAGCAGGCGATGCTCTCAAGTCAACAAGTCAGTGACCAGCGTGTTCTCAACTGGCAGTGAGCTAACGGTGAGCTCACACTATCTCCAGTGTTTCCTTCATATTCTCAAAGTCAAGGAAACACTGGCTTTAAGACTCACAACTATCTAACATCCAGCTGTAACATTTCACAGATCACATTGTGTCAGCATCACATATCGCTGAATAAATGTGTGTATCTTCTGCGTTGACCACTGAGAGCCACTGTTCTGGAGATGATCTGAGAGGCGCGTGTGTCCCCAGAACAAGAGACTGTGTTCGTAACTTGTTGATATTACATCATTCTGAAACGGTTGCATCACCGGAGCAGCTGGATGGTGTCGTCTGACCCGTATGTAAAGTCAGTCACACCGAAAAGCATCCGTCACCCTCTGTGGCAGCTGCCCCTGCTGTAAACACGTGTTGCTATGTTTGCTCTTACTGAAGCATCACAGTGTGAACATCAGCAGATGGATGTGAGGTAAATCTAAAAACGCCAAATCATTTATCAGAGCCCAATGTAGCGACTGTTGAAAATGGAGCAGTAAAATAAATAGCCCTTCACTGTGTGCTGAGCCGAGACGCAGAGGTTGCATTGTTACGAGCCATTGGGCCTGGGTGTCAACTTTAAAAGCCAGATGCAAGAACCTGGGGAAGTTATCGTTGAGTCATTGGTCAAAATCAAGAATGTTATCAACCCCCAGGAGATGTGTATAATGAGTAACTATTATGCTTTTCACTCCATGTATTAATCTTTCATGATGATTCAGAGCTTAAACTGCATATGAAACCCACTGGGTTTGTTTTACGAGGCTCAGACCGTGGATTTCCAGCCATCATGAACAAACACTGGAGCTGCTCTGTCTCTCTGGTGTTTTTAGTTGGCCTCTGAATTCAATCGATCCAGTTGATGAGTCCCATAAAATATTGAAGTGAACTGAAGTGGTAGGAAGTTGTTCTAATGGGTATGATTCTCGTGTAGTGATGGGATTTAGTGCACAAGAGCTTCTTTAAACTGGATACAAGTTACATGTTTGGCGCAAAGAACTTTAGGAGTAACACCATACAAGGATAGGAAGGAGACGTCAGTGGGAGCTCTAAGTGTACGCTCTGATAAAGGGTGTAACTTACGCGTAAATTAAGAATCTGATTTCTTTCCTCTGTAGCCTCTAGTAAAGGACAACAGGAGATCACCATCCCCGCTGGGCTGCCTCAGTACTGCTTTGACGGACTTTCTCCAGTTGCCCTCTATACTGCCACCGTCTTCGTTCAGACCCCAAATCTGGAGGGACCAGGAGTCAGCACCAAAGAGAGAACATGTATGTTAACATCCGTAAAAGGGTTCGTGAACCTACAGACAGCATCAGGTTTCCCTAAAGTCGAGCTGTGGAAGAAAGTTGGCTCAAGTATTTATGACTAAACTGGATCAACGATCCTTGATTTAGTTTAAACATAGATGGTCTAAAGTCAGAAAGGTCTGAAAATGGAAATCTGCAAAGTAACACAAAACTAAGAAGATGGAAGAAAACATTTGAAGCAAATTCTGTCTGAGTCGCTACAGAAACCATGAATGTAGTAAGAAGTTGCTTCACTCTAACACATCCAGTCAAAGAAAGAACCGCGGTGTTTGAGACATGAAGCATGATTGAGACTCTGCAGTTACCTCATGGGCTGGACCCAAACCAGTGACTTCATCGTATGATGTGTTTACTGTTCTCCCCATCAGTTCTGTTTTTTACCAATATGATGCTAACAGTTTGATTTTTCCACCCAGTGGTGAAGCCAACTCCAGCTCCAACACTCCCGCCGACTCCAACACCTCCACCCACCATCCCCCCTGCCTGGGCAGGTAAGCACGGAACAATGCAGAGGATTAGCTGCATGTGATTTTATGACAATCACCACACACACAACTACTAAGCTGCTACGACCAGAAGGTTCACTGTCTAGACACAAACCCCAGTTAATGGAAGCAGCTCATTTTAGAGCCACCGTAAACCTGAAACTTCTGCCAGAAGAAAAAAGCTCACTTGGTTCCAAAAAGGTTTTGGGACTTGATGTATTTTTAGGTTTGTGTCTAAGAAACATAAAAAAACAACACATTTCCTATGAAATGTCCATTAATCAGATGTTTGACATCTAACATAAAGTTTAGAAGTTAACACTTTGCAGTCAAATCTTTCACATGATGAATTTATTTCCATTAAAAAAACAGTATAACAAAGGGATGTGATTTCATTTGTCGCATATGCCTTCACCCTGACTGAGCACGTTAAACTCCACGGCCATTCAGGGAACTGGGGTCAGTGAAGCCGATTAAACCTCTTTTGAGGAAATCATGGATCATCGCAGGGCTGATTGCACCATGTTGGCTGAGGTTGGAATGCTGACTCCTTCTGGATCCCACTCGTGCCAGCAGTGAATAAATAGCCACCACATGTGTAACTGGCCCTGTGGGGCGCATGAAAGGGAACCCACCCGTTCAGAACCAACAGCCTGGGTGTTAAAAAGCAAAGCAGCCTGGTCCCAGGAATCTGTTTGTGTTGTTTGGTTTTACGTAAATCTTGTTTATACATCTCTGACCTGGAAAAGAGAAGATTACGAAATGTGCTCAATCACATCAGGCAAAGATTATTCAAAACTTTCCCAAATCTTATTCGTCTGAGAGGAACTCGTTAAAAACGCCTCCCATTCAACCCTTATGGTGACCAAATGTTCTTTGTTAGTTGTGCAGAATTCGTAGTTATGCGTAAACCCATAATTCCTATACGTGGCGTCAGTGTCCCTCAGCCACGTTGTTGTGTTTTTATGCGCTCCAGCTCACGAAGCGTAATGATGCCGTGTGATGATGACTTTCTCTGCTGCCCTGAGGACTGGACCTGAACTCCTTATCGACTTGTTTTCTTGACTCAGTTTGCAAAGGTGCCAAAGCAGATGTGGTGTTCCTCATCGACGGCTCCTGGAGTATCGGAGAAGACAGCTTCACCAAAGTCATGCACTTTGTGTCCAGCGTCGTCGGTGCTTTCGACCTCATCGGACCCTCAGGAATGCAGGTTTGTACTGAAGACGGCTCCATGCTTTTTGTGTTAAATCCTAAATCAGTAATACATAAATTCTAAATGTTGAGCCAAAGGACTGAAGATCCTGATGCGAACTTAACTTAATTGAAGCTGTTACCTTAAGATGGATGAGTAGCAGCCCAGACCAGAGCAAGACTGTTGGACCAGTGAACCCACTTCGTGTGTTGACAGTGGTTCTGATTCAAATATTTATTTATGACGGTAAATCTGTGCAGTTTATTGTAATTCAGCTCCATCTGCTTCCTGAAACACCGAATCCCTGATGATCTGAATGTTGTCCAACTCGTCTTCCAGTTGTTTTCTTCTGTCCATCTGCTTCAAACAAATCTTATGTCCAGTAAAAAATTAAAAACTAAAATAGACTTTGAAACTTTCCTCAGTTCCAGCTTCCAGTTCCAAACTGAAAACCAAATGTGTTTTGGTTCATAGTATCATCCTTTAACTCACTGAGATGGTTGTCATCTTGGTTTAGTATGTTTTCCTCCACGTTTGCTTGACTTTTTTTGTCACGCAAGCATGTTGTGAGGATTCTGCTCATCTTCTGTGTTTCTGTTTGACTCTATTGTCATTTTGCTTTTCCCTTATTGTTATGTTTTAGTGGAGGTTCACTGCCGTCATAAATCCTTCTTGGACAACACTGACTTCGAGCTGCGGGACTAACGTTGCTCATGTCCCTGCCTTTCTACACAGGTGTCGTTTGTGCAGTACAGCGATGAAGCTAAAACAGAGTTCAAGCTGAACGCTTATAAAGACAAAGGCATCGCTCTGGCGTCGCTTCCTTACATTCGCTATAGGGGAGGAAACACGAAGACAGGTTCGATCTCACACTTCTTCACCCAGTAAAGTCTTCTCCATCATCCTGAAGCCTCTGAGGTGTATGTCGAGCAGCTTCTCTTCTCCTTTGTTGAGCAGGTGTGGCACTGAAACACACCTATGAAAAGGCCTTTTCTGTGGAAAACGGGATGAGGAGAAATGTCCCCAAGGTGGTTGTGACGATCACAGATGGACAATCTCAGGACGAGGTGAAGAAGAATGCTGCCAAACTGCAGCAAGCAGGTAACGACGAATTGAAGTTCATCCTCCTCTGACCTTTCACTGAGCTGGACCAGGATCTGACAGAACTGGAAGCAAGGAAGGACTATTGTGTTGCTGCTTTTTCAGTTGGCTTGTCTTTCAACAGGTTACAGTGTTTTTGCCATCGGTGTGGCTGATGCGGATTTCACAGAGTTACAGGAGATCGGCAGCAAACCCATCGAGAGGCACGTCTTCGTTGTGGACAACTTTGATGCTTTCGACACCATCAAAGAAAACCTGATTACTTTTATCTGTGAAACCGCGTCGTCCTGTGAGTTTAAACTCGTTCTTCTCGTTCGATGGTGTCTGTAGGCGTCTTCTCATGAAATCTGAACGTGTGTCTCTTGTTCTGCAGCATGTCCCTTGATCTTCCTGAACGGTTTTACATCACCTGGTAAGAACAAATGACGGTGCAGGGAATTCATCAAACTAATTCAGGGTTTCTGAGATGCCTTGTTGAAACATCTTGCTGAAGATGAAACTTGTTTTCATTCAGGCTTCAGGATGCTTGAGGCTTTTAACCTGACAGAGAAGACCTACAGTTCGGTTAAAGGCGTCTCTATGGAGCCCGGCTCCTTCAACAGCTACACAGCGTACAGGCTCCATAAGAACGCTTTCCTGACTCAGCCCACAACGTGAGTCCACATATCATTTACTACAACTCCAACCTGGTTTAGTTTCCACATGTCTCTCAGCAGCTTGATTAACTGACACACACAGACTTACATGGACGCTACTGGACTCGTGTTGGCGGAATGGTTAGGATTGTACTTATTCCTGTGATGTGATTGGCAGTTGCGTGCTTTGAAACAGTTATGAACAGTTTATGAAAGCATCTCTTACGCTGCCAGGAACCAGTTATGGAAAAGCAGATCCGTTTCGTGAGGCTTTCTTTTAGGCCTGTGTTACTAGAACAGAGGAACTGCTGTTTATTAGCTTCACATCCTAAATCTTTCAATTTATTCATAATCCACAGTGCATAAAAAGTAGTTCAATGTGCTTTAAAGCACAAACACATGACAGAAAAACAACAAAACCACAGCTTAAAATGTAACAAAATAACTTGTGTGTATCAGTCAATCAAAAGCCAAATTACAAGTGAGTTTGAAGTGGAGGCTTTATCTTTGCCGATCAGCTGTTCCATATTATTGCATAATTAGAAAATGCTGCATCTGTCACAAAGCGCAAAGCATTTCTGTGTTAGAGGATTGAATCAAAAACTGGATTACAGGGTCATAAAAGGTCTGTGACACATAAGGAAGCAGAGCCATGAAGTACCTGAGTTCAGGAAGCAGCCGCCGATGATTATCGTCCTCTACAGAACAACCCCAGCCTTCTAGGTTCTGTTCCTATGTAAAGAGGGAAAAAACAAACAAAGACTCTTGGAACTACATTTTTGCGACCACAGTATAAGATGATACTTCACTCCCGTCCACTTTGCAATTGAATGTTTATCTACTTTCTGGCTTGTTCTGGCTCGTGGCTTCGGTGAATCCTCTTATTTTTTTCAAAAGAAACAGCTGGAACCAAACAATTTTCAAAAGCCATTTTATTTTAGACAAGAACAAGAAGAATAAATGTTTCCAGTCATTTGGAAAACATGTTCTAAGTGGAATACTTTCGAGAAGTTGTAGCTTTGAATCTCTCCCCTGCTTCCAGGTTGTTCATGTCAGTAACATGAAGCATCCTGCACAGCTGCGTCTAGACGGTTTGAGCTCATTCCCTTCACTAACTGGGTCAGCGGGTTTACGATGCTGTGTGAGGTTGTGTGGGCTGAAGCTCATGATGGAGTGCAGCCGGCCGGTTCTGAGGCAGTTTCACACAACATGCTGCCGTACGGCTACAAAACTAGAGCGTTAACACTGGCCACCGCCCAGCAGAGATGCCCCCAGCCACAAAATCACAGTCAACACAGAGCGATTACAGAGATTCAGCTTTAACATCAGAGGGACAAGCATCTGAGGCGATGCTGGAAAAATGACTTTAACCTTTATCATCAACAAAACATGCTTTGGTTTTGAAAAAAGAGTGGTCCCATAGTAACAGTGGGGACCAGACGCTCCTGTCCGCTCTCAGTCTGAATTAGAAGGTTTTATTTCACAGAAGATTTAACGCTATCTCTCCTCTGGCCTCAAAATCAGGGACATCCACCCCATCGGGCTTCCCCACGCCTACACCATCATCCTGATGATCCGCCTCCTCCCTGACTCACCCACCGAGGCCTTCGACATCTGGCAGGTGTCCAGCAAAGACCACAAGCCAGAGACCGGCGTCACTATTGATCGTAAATATCACTGCCTGCTCTTATTTGCTGTTACTGTGGTAAAAACAAGCAGCTGTGCTTCACTGTTGTGTCTGGTCACTAAAGACAAAGCTGCTGTAAGTTCACAGTGCGGCCTTAGAATATCTAAGCAGCAGCCATCCTCAATGTTTACAACTGAATATTGGTTGGAAACCCACAACACATTTGGCCAAACATCGTGACTGATTTGCATTTCCTGTAAGTGAAAAATCAGCCTATGGAAAACTTGAAATAAACTCTAAAGGGCTTTAGTTGATATTTAGCCTTAATGTCAGGGACTCATTCTCTAAACTTTGAGCCTATATTGAGACAGAAAAATTCTTTGGAAAGCAGAAAACGGAGCTGCTCCCATCTGCTGCTTTGGCTTTTGATCACAGATAAAACCCAGGCTTCTTTCTAGAGCAGTTGATGTATAAGTGTAATGTCCTCCTGTCTCTGCTCAGCCTCCAGCCAGACGGTGTCCTTCTACAACAAGGACGAGCGCGGTGAGACCCAGAGAGTCTCGTTCAACAACAATCAAGTGAAGCAGCTCTTCCACGGAAGCTTCCACAAGGTAAACGCAGAGCACCGCGGCCGCCACACACCTTCAGTCACCACACAGACACAGTGACACAGTGTCACGGGTGGGTCACTCCAGAGACGCTCAGTTCGATTCATACAGGTCAGACTTTGACTGAGCTGGTTTGAATGATGCTACTAAAATATTCAAAGTTCCACTGACTTCTCTAACTTGGCTTTGCTTTTTAAACTACCTCCAGGTGTTTGTTACTAAACTCTTATTCCAGTGTTTCCACTGGTAGCTGCCGTTTTCCAGCCTGATGTGGATGACACAGATTTTGGTGAAAGGGAAAATGAGATCAGCCTCCGCATGGAGTCTGATCCACGCTGTGGTGCTGATAGCAATGCAGAGTTACACGATGCCCTGCTGAGGGAAACAGCGTAGACAGCTGTTCAACAATATCACACAGATCCATAAGCTGAGAGGGAGACTGTTAAAAATGCACTGCAGTTCCTGCTGGGACACTCGCCTGGAAAATATTGGCTCACTGCTGTTTCTATTAAACAATTACATCAGAGCAGCTGATCAGCGCCAGCAGGGAGGTGGGACATTGCTTCTATGCAGCTCGCTCAGTTTCCCATCTCTCCTCTGGATGAAGGCAGCCACTCAGTCCTGCCTCTGCTGGCTCGTAGCTGACCGCAGGGGAATTCACGGCTCTACCTCCCACCAAGAGACTCACTGCTGCATGTGCTGCAGGGCAGAGCGTCAGCTTTTAGGCCCGTCTGTCAGCGAGTCTGTTGCAATAACCGTGGAGGCTTTTGGTGATTTACATCTGCAGGTTCACCTGTGCTAAAGTGACAGCTGTCCTGTGATAATACATCAGGTTAGATCAGGCCATAACTCACCTTCTTCATCAATTTCCTGCTAATCTCATTCTGTCAGACAGAAGAGTGGAGGCAGTTGAGGGGTTGATACTGACTATCTCAACACCTTTTAGCCTGGATACCACAACTACAGTGCTACAAACAATTAAACTTAAAGTATATATGAGTGATTTCAAGCTTTGGACAACTGATCCATTCGTCTCCTGTAGAAAGAGGCTGTAACAAGTTAAAGTCGCTGTGTTGTTTTTTCACCTAGAGAGACTCTGTGAAGGGAAGATGGTGTTGGTGTGTGTTCACACAGTGACTCACTGTTATGTTTAATAGTAATGAACAGTAATGGATCCTTATGCCACAGAGGAATAAGATACTATATCAGTAGATCAGTTCATTATTGGTTTTGGCCTTTTCCAGATCTCCCTCTAAATGTTTGAGCCATTGGTCATAAAGCTGCTTTCTGGTCCAATTGATAAGCGATGTTTGATCAAAGTCTTCCACATGTGGAACAGCTTGAAAAATGAAAGAAATTCTGTATTTGGCACCAGCTTTATTTTGGCAGGTCTGATAGGCTGTAATAGTCGATATTATCCACCAGAGAGGGGGATCCACATGTGACTAATACACGCGTCAGAGTTTCCTCTACAGCTCAGGAACGAGCAGGAGTCTGGGTGAAGCCTCCTGGCACGAAGCTGATTACATTTACATACTGGCAGCTGGAGTAGAACCATATCAGTGTTATTGGCTCGTGAGACCCACAGCCCGTGAACCCCAGCATCCAGAGACTGTTGAAAGCAGCCCAGCGAAGCGTTCGCAGAACCTGCTGACGCCATGAAACGAAGGCCTGAAATGTCCAGCGTCAGTGGAAACGCGACTGCGCCTCCCTGGCCTCTCAGACAGTTAAACATGCCTCTGCATTTCTGCGGATGCTGAGGCAGCCACAAGCAGCGAGCCGCGGCTTCCCAAGAGC
The DNA here is from genome assembly GCA_030770545.1 of Macropodus opercularis. NCBI lineage: Eukaryota > Metazoa > Chordata > Actinopteri > Anabantiformes > Osphronemidae > Macropodus > Macropodus opercularis. Next base: position 903,864 of record CM061112.1, on the reverse strand, counting down.
AACGCTTTCCCTCCTTGCAGCTGGACTGCTTCCGACTGGCCTCTGCCTCAGAGGGGCCGGCTTTAAGGAAAAGTTGTTGTAGAGGCAGCGCCGTGGTTTACCGCAAAATGACATCATGAGATGTGGTGAGGGAGATCTGGGTTGTGGTGTGTGTGGAACAGAACTGAATCCACTGCCACAGTTATTTCACACTTAAGAGCTGAAGCAGCAGGCGACGCCTTTCCAGTCAGATGGAGGCAGAAGAGATTCCAGATATAATGTAGCTGTGTAGTAACAGGAAGTGAACTCGTCCTCCTCCAATCACATGACCAGGTCATTGGTTTGAGTTTGTGCTTCTTTCATCTGAGCTGTCAGTCCATGGGGTTGATTCAACTCTGACCACAAATCCTCTTCTTGTTTATCAGCTGATGGTTTGTGTTACTAGTAATTGTTTTATTTTACACAGAAAAGTGTTTATCATCTCTAATACTAAATTGCCAGGACTCAAGGACGTCTACGGTTTATAATCTATGTAATCATAACTCAGGTTGCGTGTGTTGTGAGCTGGTAAGAGGCAGGACGTGCTGCTTTCTCTCTGGGAGAGCTCCTACATTCCGCTACTAACAGAACTACAGAAGACAGCCGAGCATGTCGGCCTCTACCACCAGACCCTGCACAACCTAATAATCTGCAGACCTCAGACTTGGTCATAGAACAAAGGATGTGCCAATAAAATCAATTCTTCTCTTCTCTCTGCAGCTGCACATCATGGTTTCATCCACCAGCGTCAAACTCAACATCGACTGCCAAGAAGTGGCTGAGAAGGAAATCAAGGCTGCTGGAAACACGTCCACCGATGGCTACCAGGTTCTGGGCAAGATGTCCAAGGCCATCGGCTCCAAAGGACAGTCAGCAACTGTAAGTGAACGTGGATACTGAACGAAGGATGAAAACGAAATCCAGAGACGTGCAGAGGTGCAAAGGGATTTTACTCTGATTTGTAGTTTTGGAGATTGAGGTTCATTCTTAGGGGAGGATTATGTTCATTTAGTTTTAAGTGAAAGTGAATCTGCCCACAGAGACAACGCTGCTGTTCCAACAGCAAACTAATCCACAGGTTTTCTGCCTATTAATTAAATTACTTTGAACTACTCAAGTTCAAAGCTGGGTGTAGCTGACAGACGTCAAACATCAGGATCATTATAACAAAACAACAGCACAACTGACTTCCTGTATGATAATCTGTCATCATGGCTCCAATAGGAGACGCTTCCTGTGCTGCCTTTCTAGTCGTCTCCAGGGATTTGTCGAGGGCGTATCACAGTTGTGTACGACACCACTTCCGTGTTTTCACAGTTTGTTTCCATTTCCTCTCTGCAGTTCCAGCTCCAGATGTTCGACATTGTGTGCAGCTTGGCCTGGACCAGCAGGGACAGATGCTGTGACCTCCCATCTATGGTAAGGAAACTCCCCGCGATGTATTTCATGTGCGCTCGATCAGCAGGCATCACGTTTAACCTGCAGCCAACACTTGGCTGATGGCAAATGTTTGGCCTTAGCTTCGACTTCGGCGTCCAGATAATCAACTTCTGCATGGAGCATCTTCTCGGCGCACAACTTCTAGTTAGCTTCCAAAATACAGATGTGTGATGGTGTTTTTGGCCAGAAGACCAAAGTTTATCCTCTGATATAATTTTGAAACAACCTACATTATTGGCTGAACAATGCAAAGACCTTTTCCAGGTCTGATTACACATATGCTTTTAATGCAGGTCATGCTGCTCAAGGCCAAATAGAGTAAAGCACAATAACCTGAGATCATTTCTGCATCTAAAGCAAGTGCAAAAAACAGGTCATTCACCTTTTTCTGTGTAGTACTGAAGTATGAAGACTCGTATTTTAAAGGGGTTAAATCAAAAACAGCTTTCAGTGGTTACAGCGCATCCGTGGTTTTCTTAGGATTGTACACATCAAAGCAGACGACTCAGAGCCGCCTAAACAGAATCAGAACAGACTCAGAGAGAATAATAAACAGTGCACATGCGATATACAAGAGTCTGATCAGCTCACACATACGATGAAAGATGATCCAGTGCACAAAGCGTTTCCAGCTCTATACAGGGCAGGTTTAAAGCGGATTCTCCCCACGTCTGTCACACGTTAATGAGTTTGTTTAGCCGGGCACAAAAGCAAACACGCTTTCCTGACTATTAATTCATTCTACAGCCGTCCTGTAGAATAGAAATAAAACTGTGTAAACAGTCGACCTTGCTTCAGCACAGAATTCTCTCTGTGAGACGCTGGACGAAATACTGAAGGCACAAACATCATCTCCACTGCCTATTGTAGTTCGCTTTTCTCCTTTATCCTGCCAGGCTAAGAAGAGTTGGTTTCCAAGCTGTTAAATATTTGGAAATCAGCTACAGTATCAGGCTGTGGCTCAGCGTTTGGAATCTGGCCTTTCTCAGTGTGAAGGCAGCAGAGACCTCTAGAGACCCTGAAACAAACGGAGGTTTGTCTGCAGTCAGACTAATTATTATGTGAACGGCTGCAGAGCACGGACAGCTGCTAAGTCAGACGCGATCTGGGCGGTTAAGCTGTGTTGGATGAATACACATCCACCCCGTCTCTGAGCACCAGCAGGGGCTCTGCCCAGTGTGACAGGGCTCTTGAGTTTTTGACCATTGAATGTTTGCTTCTCCTACAGAGAGACGAGCTGAAGTGCCCGTCTCTTCCCAACTCCTGCACCTGCATATCAGAGGCCAATGGGCTGCCTGGGCCTCAGGGACCAGTGGTAAGAGTCTGTCAGCGTCAGTGGATGTGTCTGTGTCCCAGGTTTTTAAATATCTACACAGGAAAGATGAAGGCTGTCCACGCAGGTCTCTGTGTGATTGAGCCCTTAACGTGTGAAGTCATAGTGTCTTCATGTGCCGGTGGGGTGGGTGTTTCCCACAGTCATGTCTGTGCTGTGTTAACGGTGATAAATGCTTCTCCTCGTCAGGGTGCTCCCGGCACCAAAGGCCCTCGAGGTGAAAGGGGAGAGGTCGGACCTGCTGTAAGTACCTTTTCCAAAACCATCCATCTTTCTGCTCTGCTGCTGCTTTAATTAAGGAGGAAAACATGAAAGTCCATGACAGCTCCTGTTCCCTGAGCTGGAGTTTAAAGTACGAGAGCTTTGATGCGAGTCACATCTGATTCCACTTTTCCACTGTTATTGCTTTTATATCAAACCGTGATACGAAGGAGAGTCCGGTTCAGTCCGGTCAGCAGCATTCCTCAGCGCCTGTTGGTCTTTTTTCTACAGATCGCACCAGTAGCATTCCTGAACATCAGCAACAAACTCCCACTGTGTTTAAATAGTCTTTATCTGACCTCCTGTCTACGTTTCACAGGGACCGGTCGGTCCGCGGGGAGACATCGGACCACCTGGGCCTATGGGTCTGCCTGGCCCTCAAGGACCCAGCGGACTTTCAATTCCAGGGGAGGCTGTAAGTCTGCAAACACTCTGGTCCACAGCCGCTTTCAGCAACCTGACATAAATCCCCACATGCGCTGGCTCACCGGAGCAGGGATTACTTTGACATTTATTAAAAGCTGGGGAGAATCTGAGGACGTGACTCAGAGAACTTCATGTCTGAGGGGAAGACGTGATACCAGAATTACCGAACGCTAATAAATCAGTCTGGAGATAAACACAAATGTTTCCTACGTTTTGTCTTCGGCCTGAGACAGTGACGGAAAGTTCATCTATTTAAACCACATATTATCATCATCAGTGTCACTCCTGCCTTTGAAGGCACGTAAAGGTTTATAAGACATGTATCAGCTGTTCAATCATTCAGCGTAGTGGCTCAAAGTAACCAACAGCACAAACCTCCTTCAAACACTCTTTCCAGCTACTGTCACTCACGTTCACTTGTGTGTCCTGCTTTCAGGGACGCCCTGGACCAAAGGGAGACCCTGGTGACTCAGGGCTACCAGGACAGAAAGTAAGTGCTGCTGAAACTGGACTTGAGTGACACAGATGTTGTGACTCGTCTTTCTGAGTCGCTCATCAACACTGATGCTGCGTTTAGAGGAGATTTTCATCATTTCATTTTTTTGTTAGAAGTAACAGAGTACGGCAGAGGTTAAAGGTCATTTAAGGTTAGACTGCAGTGAAACCTCTGAGGAGGTAAACAGTTCCACTCCCCGGTTTCCTGTCACGCAGCCGCTCGCCGTACAAAGATCACGTCTCTGTAAGTCATGTAACTGTTACAGGCACAAACGTTTACTTCAGCCGTCGTTTGCCTTTTGTCTCGCTACGGGAGCTCATCCCTACATGGAAGCAGACATCTCTGGCTTTAACCCGTCCACGTTTACAAGGCTTCAGAGAACAGCCTGGAGCCAAAGGGGAGGCAGCGGTAAAGCATCACATTAACGGGCAATAAAAACCCACTCGCTTCCAGAGTATATTAAATTCTAGGTGACTGATGATGTTCCTCATCCTCGCACATATTCTGTAGCCTGTAGATAGTAAACAGTGTAATTCATAGCTAACAACAACGTTCTGCTTGGACTGTGGGGCCACAGAAACCAAGTCATAGCTCATTCAGAGGGAAGCGGTTTAATGTGACTCAGACTGATTAATCCGCTCGTAGCAGAGTTTATCTCCAACTGTTGGTGTTAATGGAGCGCGACAGCTGCAGGTGACCATGTTGGAGCAGATGCGGTAACATGCCTTTAATGACTTGCAGCCCAGACAGAGCCTGGTTTAAAATGCCTAATAAAACAGATCTGGAATATATTATGGTCACAGTAAATGTCAAGGCATCAAAGGCCAGAGAGGACTGACAGATAAAGCAGCAGGCTTTGAGCAAACGAGCACATTAATCGTTCTGCATGTTAAAATCTGGCACTGAAGTGGTTTGAGTTGGACCGAGGTCAGAGCTGAGGTGAACGTTCTGCAGGGAGGTCACACTAAGATGCTTTCTCGTGTTCTACAGGGCCTACCTGGTCCTCCAGGTCCTGTTGGACCGATCGGACCAGCCGGAGTGAGGGTAGGTACAGTCAGGCTGGTCTTTGAATTCTTCTGAATCTGAATTCTGATCTGATCAGTCCCGTTTTTTTCATCTCAGGGCCCTCAAGGAAAGGAAGGACCAGCTGGACCCAGAGGCCCCGCTGGGCCCATGGTGAGACCTAATGACTCAGGGTGTAAACCAGTCGAGGCCCATGTTGCTTGTTTGGAAAGAGGAGAATGTGAAGATTTCATTTGCTCTGATTAGATTCCACGAGCTGATTTGTAGCTGTGCTCCCGTTTTCAGACCTTTGACTGACTTCTTGTGCGTTTCCATGCAGGGACCTCCAGGATCTCCTGGGATACCAGGCATGGCAGGAAAACCAGGAAACACTGGAGACTCTGGTCCTCCTGTAAGTGTCCTACCTGTGTTGTACGCTCAGCCAGCAGAAGGTGTGTCAGGTGTAAACGTTTGTGTTTCTGCTTTCAGGGCAACGTTGGCCCTAAAGGAGACAAGGGCGAGAGAGTGAGTAGCTAAAACTTTAAATGACCCAAGATGATTCCGCTGAAGATGGTAATAAAATGTCAGTTGTTCCCAGTGCAGCTTCCATCTAAACAGTAGAAGAATCTGACTAAATTAAAGGCGACTAGACACTGTGAACATTAGACAAACATTCAGAGCCTAATTTATGAGCAAGGTTGCCATTAAAAACAAATGCAGGAGCATCGTTCATGTGCGTTTGCTTTAGATCCTACATCTTTGTTCCCAGGGCGACTTTGCTCCTCAGAACATGATGCGATCCATTGCCAGACAAGTTTGCGATCAGGTAGTAAACGGTGAGTACGGCCTTTATCCCCTGGACTCTGTGGAAATGCTTCTGGCATCATTAAGCAGCGAGACTCTGAACTGCCTCCCGTCCGTCTTGATGCTCTGAGCCTGCCGCAGACTTAATTCGGTTTCTCCTCTGCTGTTCCAGCACAAATGACCCGTGTCAACACGTTACTGAACCAGATCCCCAACGGCATTTACCGCAGCAGCAACAACCCAGGACCTCCAGGGCCTCCTGGTCCTACCGGCAGGCAGGGACCTCGCGGAGAGCCAGGACCCACGGGACAAAATGGTTTCCCTGGAAGTCCAGGCTTACCCGGCCAGCAGGGAGAGAGCGGTAATCACACAAATACCACCACGCAACGCTTAAACCCGACAAAGACGTCCTGTAGCAAGGACTCCACCCTGGTACTACGACAGACGCAGACGAGCGATAGATGTGTGAATCATTCATCCTGGTCGTGTTCCGCTGGTGACTGGCTGGTCTGCTCTGTGTGAAGGTCCTTGATAACCGTCACACTCCCATAAACTGAGAACATGTTCACACACATTCAAATCGAACGCAGCTCTTATCATTTACTGGTATCAGAGATTTGGATGAATGAGGATTCATGACAACAAACTTCTACAAAGTGATTAATTACTCTGAGAAAGGTTGATTTAAAAAAGGCAAAACCATGACAGGATGCAGACGAGGCTCCATCAGGCATCTCAGGTTCACAGCCCGAAGTATGTGTCAACCTCAGTTTTCGGGGATTTACAGTATAGATGACAGCTTGTAAGTATAGAGTCCAGTTCTGCACATTAGAGCGTGGTGGTCAAGTTGGTCGGTGCCCTGAAACTATCCCTGTCCACACAGTCAGGATTCCTCCAAGCCATCATTAAAATCCACAGGTTTGTTCCACACTGAAATGTGGTTTCATGTGGAGTTTCTGACATGACCACAGTCTGATGTCGTGTTTTACTGCTGAACACAAATAAGTCTGAGTAGTGTAGCGTCACCGACTCACTGATTAATCATTGAAAACCTTCAGCTACTGACCAAGGACGAGCCCGTTCTCTAGTCTTCTTCATTCAACTCTCATGCTCCTCTGTTTCCTTCAGGTCCTCCAGGGGAGAAAGGAGAGCGAGGAGCGCCGGGTATCGGACAGAAAGGACAGCGAGGGCCTCCAGGTGAATCCACCTAAACGCATCACGACGACACGAGAAAGCTTGGCTTGTTTTCTGTGTTACGACATGTCAGAGGTTTCCTAAACGCCACAGAGCGTAAATTATAAACAAGCTTCCCACTGTGGGAGGGTTGAAAGTGATACAACCACTGAATGTTGGTGTGAGATTCCTCCGTTATGAGCTGTACCTGCTCAACGTGTGGGTCAGAGCAGACGTTCTGCTCCCGCTATTTTATCACTGCTTTCATTCTGATGGCGAAAGTTGAAGTAAATGCTGAGTCAGCAGCTGTGATTCCAGCGAGGTTTAGTCCATTTTAACTACACATCTGTCTGAACTCATACACTGTCACCTACCGGTAGAAATCCGCAGCTTTGAGCTAATCCGCTCAAGCAGCTACAGTGTAAAGTCATGACGCCAGCCTGCCTGGGGGCAAGCAGCTAATCACCGCTCGTCCAGTCCTGCTGTAATCCAAGAAGGAAAAACGTTCCTCGAGTAAACAGGGTCCAGTTGTGGAAACAGGAGTGAGAAGGGAGGGAATGCTGGACAGCAGGGAGTCATTTCTTAAGACGGCCGGCGGGTAACCGGCCAACGCGGCTTTGTCCCTGTCTAGACACAACGCAGGGGAAAAAGGATCAGCCTCGTAGTCTGGATCAGCGTCCGCGTGCCAGCAGCAGCCGCGACTGCTCGTTCAATGTTTGTAGCTTAAGTTGGTGCAGGGTGATAATCCTGAGCCATAATTGGTTGGTTAAACACCACCGTGGGAGCATATTTACAGCAGCACCATAAACTATGTTTGTCTCTTAATGATTCAGAAATAACAACTCAAAGCTGAATTTCCAAGAACGATCATAAAACCCGAACAGTCGCTCAGCGTTTCTGAGAATCAATACATCAGCAGGAGGAACATCTGGCAGCAAGTGGCACAAAACCAAGCGAACGCTTACGAAGCCAAACACGAGTAACGCGTCACATAAAAACGGACACAAGTCGTCACCAAACCCTCTTAATTCTGACCTGTAATACGGAGTCTTGTGTTTCGCCTCCAGGTCCTCCAGGAGAAAGCAGGACTGGACCTCCCGGCTCTACGGGCTCTGCTGGAGCTCGCGGTCCCCCCGGACGTCCAGGCTACGCTGGAGTCCGCGGGCCTCCTGGACCTCCTGGGTACTGCGACTCTTCTCAGTGCGTTGGGATTCCGTACAACGGTCAAGGATATGCAGGTGCGTATCACGGCCGATGATGTGTGAAGTTCTGGGAGATAAGACCATGGGTCGGCTCCAAAGGTTCTGGATCCGACCTGCTGAGCTCCTTCCACCGACTTCACATCTGACCTGCTGCAGCTGTAGCAAACAAGCTACGGGACAGGAGTCACCTGCTCCAAGCGCAGCTACAGCTGGTAAAACTCTGTGGAAGAAGCCGACTCTTTAGTGCTCAGCTGGTCCTGGTCCAGCCTCTGAACCCGACCCATGGGCGTCCACCTGTAACGTATCAGTCACATGGTCTGCTGCGGAACCATGTCAGGGGGTTAATGCATGTTGGGGTTGTACAGTCACTAATCTAAGGTAGACGTTGTTGATTTTCTGACCTCTGCTTTGACCTGACTCCTTCTGTCCTCTTTGGCCTGTTGCAGGTTCACCATAGTAGACTTTCTAAGCCGCCTGTGCTGCTTTCACTGACTTCCTGAAAACCAAAACGTAGAAGTAACTGAAACACTTGCTCACATGCTAGAGCTGTTTAGAGGATAGCCGCCAAAGGAAACCATTAACAAACTCAACAACAAAGAGGGAACCGGTACTAACATCGACTCACAACCCCACCGGCAGCAGCGTGACGGCACCGACCCCTTTAATGGCCTGTTGACCCAACAGAGACACGTTGCGTTCAGTGGAGGAGCATGCGCCAAACAACACCACAGCAAACAGCACCAATACTAACAAAGGTGAATTAGTGAGGGAGGAAGTGCAGCTACCACAGCCAGAGCGTTAACAGCAATTCTGTCAAAGTGACGTGTACATAAACTAATTTGTGCCTTGTAAATGATGTTTACAATCCACTAAACGTAGCTTTTAACATCTGTAGTTTTAAAGCTTGTGCCTTGCAAACAACAACCTGCTGCTTGATGAATGCAAACGAACGGAAATGTCTCTCGTGCCCAGGTTTAAACTGTGACCCTGGAGGTTCACTGTCACTGCAGACCCCTCACTTTACTCCACATCCCCCCAAACCAGCAACGCAGCCGCAAAGAGCCGCGGCACCAGACTAACACCTGAACACCTGAAGTGCACTGAGCTGTTCGTCAGGGGTGCGTCGGGTGGTTTAGCCACCAGATCCTTTTGTTTTTAAAAAATTGGTGAAGCACATCAACAACTTCACAAGTTTTCTGCAGCAGATGTTTAACACGTCAGCTGGTTCCTAAACTAAACTGCTGGACTCACCCCTGATGCTCAGGCACAACTACACCCACTACATGTATCCAGTTCTCTTTGTGTATGTTGAGACAAACTGAGGAAACTTGTACTCAATCGGCCCAAACACTATCTCCGATCAGGCCGATACCCTCCAGAACCTCAACCCAGAGTAGTGTCCGCCCCCGAGGAGGAAGAGCTGTTGCTAAACCGGCGAAAGAGGTCGCTACCAAGGCAGGCGTCCAGCAGGCTAACATAAGACAAAGCCCCGTTCAGGAACCAAAAGATCGAGGTTTGACACCTCAGCTCCATTGAACACATTTCAGTGCCTACAGACGTATGTGAATATTAGTTTAGCGGTTTGGTTGGAGGGAGGGTGTTTAGCCGTAGCCAGTGTCAAAGGTCACACATCCAGTGAAAACCTGTGCGATTAGTTTTTCCACTTGTTTCTTTTGCTTGTAACATATTTGCATCCGTTTGTATGAACCTAGCAGTGTTGAACAGTGCATCGTCCGTGGAGCATCAGTTACACACAGCTTTCATCTTGTATCCCTAGACTCGATATTTATCGGTTTCCCAGCTAATGTTACCAGCCGTGGAATTGCATGTCTGTGGTGTATATGTAGTCTATGTTTTGTTTATTTCACTTTGTGTTAACCAGAATATAGTTGTTGTCATTCTTGTCATTATCTCAGTATCGAAAGCAGTGGAAACCAGCATGTTTTGCTGCGTCCTGTTTTAACTGCAGTTTGTGAATTCCACAGCCTTATTTTCTTATTTATTTCTGAAAACCAAAGAGGCATTTTTCAATAAAACTACTGAAAATTCCCGCTGGTGTCATTTCCTTTCATTGTCATTAAAACCAACACACTGAGAACCTGGGCGGACGCACGTCCCGTTTAAATATCTGATTAATAATCAACACGTTCTGGAGTCAGACCAGGACTATTAGCGTATATTTGGTTTCTCTTCCTCCTGCAGTGGAAGCTTAGCCCAACGTAAGCAGACCAACCAGTGACTCAGTGCTATTCTCAGCCTATGTTTGGTTTTTATGAGGCAGTTATGTTGCTGTTAAGAATTTAACAGCTTCGCTCCTGCTTGAATTTCTGCCACTGCTGAATTTAAACGCTGCGAGAGGTTCGGTCACGGACGCAGCGAAGAGTCAGTCGGCGGAGGAACCGCTCAGCTCATCCAGGTCTCACTATAGTAACGTGTGACGGGTTTGTGGTTTGGAAAAAACAATGAAAGTCGACGCGACGGTTTGTTGGGCTGAGACTAAACAAAAGCTTTTACATCTTCCTCACTTGTTGAGTCACAAACCAAAGCAGTGAGCAGCGCACGCTAGGACGGTACCTGCTCAGAGACGCCCAGCTGCACACACACGCCTTTACTCTAAGTAGAACCGGATTCATTCCCTCTGAGGGTCGAGCTGTTCCCCAGCTTTGAAGTTCCTCCCTGGACCTTGGAACACAGACGAAGACACAACTCTGGCAAAATCTAAAACAAGTCTGAGCTTAATGAAACGTGTTGGGAGGGTCATTACAAGTCAACTTCAGGCATGTTCCTCGGATCCTATGGAGCACAAATCTAATTATGGACCACAAGCAACGACCCCACACTCGGTTTCACGCTCCTACGTCCACTGACTTAATGTATGAGCCATATTACGAAAAGGTTCCTGTTTTACGCCAGTGGTGTCATCAGGGCTCATTCCACAAACTAAAACCACATTTCCCATAAACCCCAGCTTCTAGGTGCGAAGAGTTTATATCAAAGAAGTAGTGCAACGCAGAAAACTGAATCACTCTGTGGTCAGTGAGGATCCCGTAGTAGAACTAGACCATCCAGAAATGACCTCATGGAAAGTCTGGCAGCAGCAGCTCGGTGCTCGCTTTGAGGCCTCCCACCAGACGCCGCTGTGCAAAAACCAAACCTGTATCACTGCGCATCTGAGCCGGGAGGTCGTCTCAGTCAGACGCACTCTTAGTTCAGTCTGCTGATCCTAATCTCATCACATCTGAGCCCAGACTCTTTGGCTCTGAAATACGTTTCAGTCCAGTCGCTAAGCTGTTCCACCAACTACAGCTTTGCCAAGTCAGACTCAGCCACAACATCAAAACTACCAGAAGGTTTCTGAGAGAGAAGACGTGAAAAATCTGGCCGAGCTGCGTCAACGAGGAGACGGACGTGACTGAGCACCGTTGTTTCACGAGCAGGTAAACGTCACGACCGGCACCACGGTGAAGCAGCGACGCCTCCAGCAGAGACGTGAAGTCAACTTCACTAAACCCAAACCACTAAACGAGCTGAATCAGCTGCAACACGTCCAAAGCGACGTCAGAGATCTGCACAGGAACCTAAAACGCGTCACTGCAATATTTAGACCTTTTCACGTTGTCGCGTTTCACATATGGTCAAACTCTCACGTTCCCGAGGCTGCTGGGGTCCGACCTTCTGTCACCCCAGAACAATGAAACCCGCTCTGCTGGTATTCAACCGTTTCCAAATGAGGCAACAGCTTTATTGCCCTTCAACACAGCAACGAGACCTCAACACGCTGAGAGAGAAGTACAGCGTGTCCTTGCACACGCGCTTCAGCCAGAGCTGCAGAGCTTTGAAAGGTCAAATTAAAGTCTGATCCATCCCCAGAACCTGACAAACCACAAACACACACACGCTCAAGCTGAAGAAATCGGTTGTTTGTGTGGTTTGGATCATGATCAGCTGACTCAACAAAACAGTCACATGTACGACGGTGAATCCGGCAGGATGGATCTTTGTGGGCAGTCGAGCCTTAATAGGATGGATGGTCTTTGTTTGTTTACTTTGGTTTGGAGCCAACCGGATCCTCTGAAGAAGCTGACTCAGGATCAGAGGTAACACATTCCACTGGTGCTTCCTGTACAAGGTAAACTGCTCAGAGCCCCCAAGCAGCTGAAGCACCAGCCTGGACTGAACATCACACAACGACACCCTGCTGCTGCTGGGCTCCGCCCTGCTTCTCAGGACTCCAGGCCACGACAACCTCATGTTGGCCTAGTCAGTGACCCTGTAGCGTAGGTTCTGAGTCCAGCTGTGACCAGGCTGCATTTCAGCCTCTGTTCGTTCTGATGGAGGAATAAAAGCAGAGATTTCACCTCTAGTCGTCTTTCATTCTGTGGGTTCTGTCGTATCTGCTCCCAGTGCTGATCTGAAACTATTTACGCAATTAATGATTAATTTACTCCCCACAAACTGCTGCCCATTACTGATGACTCAGACCGTAGGTCCATCCAATAACCTGCTAAATATTAGCACAGATGATGTGCGTGTGCTGGTTCTGAGAAACCCACAGCCCTGTTTCCTCTGCTGGACTTGGTGCCAGAGGAAACAGCTGATCCCAGTAGAGGAACCTGGTCCCAGCAGGGGACGGTGTTCAGGTTCTAGCAGCAGACGCCCTCTCTGCTTTAACACTAGGCTGAAACCTTCCTTTCTGACAAGGCTGATGGTTCCAGATGGTTCTGGTTCCTCTGATCCATCTCTTAGATGCTGAACCTCCTTCATTCACTGAGCTCCTCTGGTTTTCTATCTATTCCATCCACTAACATGCCTCCATGTCCACATGTGACTAACTTTGTCTCTGTTCTCTCCTAGTTGTGTTTCTCTCTTTCTGTCTCTATTCTCATCTCCAGGTATCGTCAGACTCAGAGTCGTGTGTCTCAGTGTTCAGCTGCTGGTCCAACCATCCTGCCTGAGTCTGTTGCTGTTTTCTCTCTTCTCTGTCCCTTCACTCCAACCGGTCAAGGCAGATGTTCTCCCACTGATCCTGGATCTGCTGGAGGTTTCTTCCTCTGTAGAGTTTTTCACTGTTGCTATTAAATCACCGTTTATTGACTGGCTCCAGTTCAAAGCTGCTCTATGTGGATGTGTTGGGTTTAGTGTCAGGTCTTAAACCTCACTGTAAAGAGCCTTGAGATCACTGCTGCTGTGAATTGGCGCTAAATAAATAAAGTTGAATTGAAATGAATTAATAACAGTGGTTTAGCATTTAGTGTTGCTAACTAGCTTGTACTGGAACATTAAATATAATAATTATATATATTAATCCCTCTTTTCCATATTATTGTGAACCTTCTGCGCTGACGTGCCTCCAGATTTACTGACGCTGAGCGTTCAGCGCTGTCTTACGTCCAGCACAGTCAGGTTTCGTTAAGCCCAGTGCTTGTTAAGTTGGGAATGTCGTCAGAACTGGAGCCCGCTTCACACGCTTCTTAGAACCAGCAGATATTGTGGCTACGCAGGAATAAAACAAAGAAGATTTTATAATAAACAACAAGAATTGTCGTAATTATTATTTAATCATCGTTGCGAGTACATCTGTGAAATAAAGTATTTTTGTGGTGGTGAGAACGTGAAGCAGGAACATCATGTGCAGACGCTTCGTCTTCTGGGGGAACATTAACCTAAAACAACCTCACAGCAGGTTCATTAAGTGTATTGTTAGCTCAGCGTTTTTAAAGACTGATGACCGATTTAATGCGCTTCCTTTTATGAGACCCATCAAACTGCTGGACGTAAGGTTTCCGAGGCTGCTGCTTAAAACATGTGCAACGATAAGGTTCATACCAATGGGAAGAACACGCTGTTCTAGTCAACAACGACCTGAAGCCATCGGCTTGAGCGTCTGAGCTCCAGGGATGCAGCCTGAGACCCAGCCTCTGCTCAGCTTCCAGGGCTTCGTCTCCATGGAAACCAAAGCTTAGGAACACACTACCTGTCAGAAGCATGTGGGCCTGCTCTGAGTGACTCATCGTTTACTGACACTGGCAGATTATTCAGTTTGACCACACTCGCGCCACAAATGGGCTCGTTGGACAGAAGTTCAGAAGCTGCACAGATTCCTGTAAAACGCCAGGACAGAGACTAATTCGTGACCTAATTCATGGTCCAGACACGAAGGCCTGAGCTTATACACAAGAATATACAACAAGCTAAATGAGGAAACGTTCACATCTTTAAACTACATCTGCGTAAAACCAGTTCAAACTGATGAACGAATGAAAATGTGAATCAGACAAACGCATCAAATGTAAACTTCAGCATCAGCAAAATTCTTACTTCATAAACTAACCAAGGGGCAGATGACGAGGAAACGATGACGAGGCTTCCCGTGACGAGCGCGTTACACAACGCAACGACCCATTTCCAGCCTTGGTCCAGACTCATCCACCGCATCATCTGGAGCAACGCAGTCACGCTGCTGATGACAGAGGATTTACAGGAAGAATTTCTGCAGTTTGGACACATTGTCATCGTCTATAAACACACAGCACAGATCCTCTAGTAACCTGTCGCCACTGGATGAGTAAGTACGTCTGGGATTTTGTCCACATGTGACTCAGGTGCTGCCTAATTATAACAACAGCAACTGTGCTGAACGATTTTCCTCATGTGTTTACAATTAGATTAAAAGTTCTGTTAAAATAACAACATGGGAAAAGGAAATCGCTGTTGCATTTGAGTAAATGAGGATGAAAGGAAGAAAAACAAAAGGTCTTTCTCACATGGTGACGTAACGTAGAGTCTGCAGATGGCAGAGGTTGATCCACCTTCCACAGCAGAGAACAGGCCTCAGATGTAGATGACACAGAACGTTTCCTAATCCAAAGACGTTTCATGGTTGAGCTGCCAGAAACATGAACCGAGCATTTCAGGGTTTCAGCCACTTCATTTGTACGTGGTTTGTTCAGGGACACGTTTTCTTCTTCTGCAGCTTTATGCATCTACCCTGTGGATTTTTTTGGCCATATAATTCTGACAGTGACATTTATTTTACAGATTAAGGTTTTAAAAAGATGAAACCTCTCATGTGAAAACGGTCTGAACTCTTATCTTACCGCATTTCAAACGTCTGTGTGTCATTTCCTCTACAAACATCTCATATGGTTTCAATGAAGAGATAACATTGTCTAATATTTCACAAAAAGGCGAAGATCAGAGAAACGTCCGTACAGTGAATGCAACACTGACGGTTCTATTCTCTCCCATGAATCATCTGGTGACCCCTCAGGTTGGTGACCTTCGTGCTGGGCACAGCTTTCTACTGTGTTTGTGGTGTTGAGGGCAAGCGAGATACAATAGAAGCTGACAGCTGATGTTTAGAGGTTACTTCACTGCAGCACCGGCCACCAAGTCGTCTGGACTAATGAGAGACAGCATCCGCTTCGGTTTTTAGTCTGCTTTGAAAGGAGGCTCTGATGAGGCTGTAAATAGCAGCATCTGGTATCAAGGCGTTTGCTCTCTTACGTTTCTGAGTCAGTCGGGCCGACCCTGCGTCGTACTGAGAGCGTACTCCACCATTAAAACACGGCCACCACATCCTGTTTCCAGCTCCTTCCTTCAGGCCTGTGCCGCAGCACAGTGTCCGTTTCAGTCTCGTCACGTTCGAACTTCTTTTGTGCTGACTGACGTCTGTATTCGACTCGGCTGTGACAGCTGATTGTTCCAGGGAGACCGAACAGGCTTTGCTTCTGTCAAAACTAATGGAACATGTCATTACTCAAATCACATCCTGAGCCTCTGGGAAAACAAAGCAGCTATTAAGGCTCCATTTGTGGGACGTGGGACACAGAAGGAACGGACGGTGCTGACGGAGGATCATCGGGGCTTCATAAGCTGGACCCGCACTCGCTGTCTGTGTTTTAGGACACGACACGTTCTTTTTCTCTTTGATGCCGTAAAACACGTCGTGCAGCTTGATCCTCTTGTTTCTGCTCATCTCTGGCCCGATTACCCAGTTTAATAAGACAACTCAAAGCCTGGCTGCTCACGAGCGTCGTAAACCTCGACGCCCTTCAGGTTTTCCTCCGGTGCGTGGAGGCCTCGGTAGGACCAGCACACGTGGAAACAATCCTCCCTAATGAAGGCTGGATTCCACGTAGCGCTTCGTCAGGCATCCTGGCCACTCGCTGGCTACAGCTGCCTTCCTGCAGCACTCACAGGTTTTAGAAAGCTCGTTTTCCACGCTGGATTTTTGAGACAATTTATTGGCCACTGTTATGTGTAATTAGGTTAATTACTTGCAATTGATCTAGTTACGTGTAATTAACCTAATTACATGTAATTAACGTCGTTTTCATGCAAATGTTGAGCTGGAAATTTCACACAGGGCAGCATCCAAATAAAATGCAGAAGAGAGTCTGTGGCTGCAGTTCTCCGTCCGATTCCCCTGAATCAGCAGCAGCTTTTTGCTTTGAGCAAATCACTATGACTGATCTAGATGAACATCTTACCTTCCTCTACGAGTGAGCTGCAGGAGATAAAAGTCACATTTACCGACACGAGCACAATGTTTTCTTACTTCTGCTCGTTCTCTCAACATGTTATTCATAATGTGACAGGTGCCAGAGAAATTCAAACATCTGAGTCATCGCCTTCATCAGTTCTTCCCTGGATTCCACCCAACAATCTTTGGTGATTTCTGGTTCAACCCAGAAACAGACGGATAAAAGCAGTGACGATGTGTAGAACCTCCATCATCTACAAACACAAACCGTTAAGAGAGACTCAAACAACAACAATCACATGCCATCATGTGGCAAAGCTTCCTGCCAAAGCTGCTCCGTATGATCATCGCATCCCGCCTGGGTTTATACCCCCTCCTGCTTTTTAGAGCCCTCTTCCTCCTGCACAACGCAACCAGCATTACACCAATTTAGATGTGAACCCGTGACTGGATGTCTGAAAAGCGTGAGCAGCTCCAGTGTAGCCAGGGAAGGCAGGACTGTTGATGCCTGCAGCTCCTCTGTTAGCACGACCCAGGTGCCATTAGAGCAGAATCCAAGCTGCTTGACTTTCTGTTTTCACTTTTAACGTCATACAAACAAAAGGCATCAAATTTAACGGCTTCCTCTTGCGTTTGTTGAGCATGTGTTGCTGCTCCTCGGCGTTAGGTTCTGGTTCTGGTTCCCTCCCCACATCTGCCACATCTCACCTCTGCAGACTACTTCACTCACGTTAGCAGTGTTTGCTGCGAGATCATCACCTTTGTGTGTCAGCAGTTCACACGTTGGCGACTCAGGGCTAAGACCCACGGCCGCTGTCACCTCTGGCCCTGAGGTTGAGCCTGGACCCGACTGGGTTAGATCAGGTTTTCATCTGTGGTTTGACTTGCAGACATCTGTCCGACACATGAGCATCTGCTTCATATGAGCAGGAGGACAGAGAACACATCTGCTCAGGCAAACGTATGTGTAACCCAACCTGCAGTGTCAGAGAAGGACGTGGACTCTGAGCCAGTCGTGACGCTCCCACTGTGGCTGACGGCGCTTCCCCGTACGATGGCGATGGTCTCGTCACCGTCCATCCATCCTCACGTCCTTCTGCCAACAAAGACGCATCATCTGTAAGCGAACTGATCCGTAACGTACCCACCGTTCCTCGCTCTGCCGTGTGTGAGGTGTCCGTCAGTCACGGAGACGCTGAATAAACACAGGTTCTAAATGTAGACTCCTAAAGCGTTTTATCTGATGAGGTGCCACTCACCTGTCCAGGCTGTCACTGTAACTGATTATCTCGTCAAGCGTAAACCCTGGCAGCATCAGCGATGAGGTATTTTCTCTTCTTTGCTGGAGGATATGTTCCGTCCTCTTCTACAGCCTTCAAAACAATAACACATACCACTAGATGCTGAAGGAGCATAAAGGCCCCGCACAGGAAAGGAAGCAAACTGGAAACCACCAACCTGGAACGTGCTGCAGCCGTGAGCATCATGGTGAGAAGAACGGCTCTGTAAGAAGAGACGAGGCCAGAGCAGCACAAACCAGGAAACACGCTAAACACAACTATTCAGCGTGAGGCTCGAAGCAAGAACAAGTCTCCCGACCTGAGTCTCGGAGGGTCGGAAGCAGGAGAAACCAGGCTCCAGCTTGTGCCGAGGGAAACGAGCCTCTTTCAGCCTTTTGTTGATTTATTCTGTTTCCGCTAATGTTTTTAGCAACGTTCTCCAATTGTTGCCAACATTTTAGTATGTATTTGAATTAACTAGAACCAGAAGTGAGACTGGAAGAAGTCACCTGTGACTGCGTTCGTCTTTACCTCAACACACTGTGACAGTCGCGATCGTCTTCACTCCAGTGCAAACGGAACCAGAGTCCGTTCAGAAAGAATTTTAAAGCAAACACAGGAAAAGTGGAGGCCGTGGTGTCGGCTCTCCACAGAAACACAGCGACCTGTGAAAAGCAACCGGAGCCGACCCGCAGTCAGAGCCCAGCCCAGAACAACAGCTCCACCAGTGACTGGCACATCGCTGCCTCCGACCTCACCAAGCCCGGTTGTCTCTGCTACTTGTTGCTACCGTAGTCGGGCTGTTTTCAGACGACGCCATAACCTTGATGGTTCTTCGATGGAGGCTGGTCTTGATGCGGACACTAATCGCGCCTTTTACTTCTCTCAGCAACGTTACTTCATCAGTAAAATGACGCTGTGCTGCTATTTTGGAAGCCTTGTGCCGGTGCCTGCAGCGCTTGGCGTCCTCTGTTCCTTTGTTTTCCAGCCGCGGCTGCCGAACGTCACAGTTTACCGTCTGTCATCGCGGCCGTCATCCTGCACCGTTTAAATAGCGTTAGGATCATGTGTCGTAAATAAATTACCCAGCTGGGGAAATGCCACTGTGACAAATTCTGGGAATTCGACAGCACTTTCTGTCCTACGCGGTGCGCCACATTATATTTATAGTCGCAGTAGACTCCGCTTAATCCAGGCCTGTCATCCGCCACATCTTTTTTCAGTTACAGATATCAGATCAAAGGTCTGCGCACGTCAGAGTGAAAACAGATGGAGACGAGCTGGAAAATCACAGTGGCCTCAATGTCTTCGGACACAGGAAAGACCTCGTTAAAACATAATTGCGTTTAGCTGAAAGAGCGAAATCTATGAAAAAAACTCATCTTTGTTTAATATTTGTCCTTCGTTTATGTAAATTAATTTGGATTTATTCAACTTTAGCCGATTGTTTTATTGTTCGTGCGTGACCGTCCTCACCAGCCTCCTCCTTCCAGCTCAGTTCCATGTGTCACTGATGCTGGAAACATGTTTCTTTGGAAAATAATCCATGTATTAAGCAGATTCCTCATAAACCTGACAGACGTGAGTCTCGGGCTTGTTTGTCTGTAGAGGCAACAAATATCAGGATGCAAACGTAAAGAGCGTTGAAAAGCAGACGAGCAGCCCTCGAGGCACAAACATCTGATCGAGAGCCTGACTCGCGTCCTGCCAAGTGGCCCAGGAAGCCGGTTTAAAGTTGCAGCCCAGGTTGAGTTGGTTTGGTTTAGTGCCAGGACAAATCCAGTCGAAAGCTAAGCTCAGGAATCTGACGCATCACATTAACAGCCCATTAGTGACTGAAGGCCTGAGTGGAGTGAGTGTGGACAGAGCTGAAGGCAGAGGTGCGACGTGGTTAATTAGTTAATAAACGCTTTACTTTATAGCTGACATCTGTCAGGATCAACAAATGAAGCTCGTGGGATAAATGTCATCTCGTGTTTTTAAGCCAACAGAGATCCAGCTGAACATTTCATAAATCTCATTTTATGGATCAAGAGCTTTTGATGAATTCCATACTCCTCGTTCTGGGTTGTATTTATTTCAATAGTCAAACAAACACAATTAATCTACGAGAGAAAAACAGAACAATTGATTAAGAATTTTAAATCCACAAAAGAAAACAAACGTCATCATTTATCCTCTGCTTCGTATCAAACGGGAGAAAACCAGTAGCATGTTTGGACTGAACTGCCACTTTTTACGAATAATCCTTAATGATGCAGGCAACAAAGCCAAAGCTGACGAGTAATTATGTGATCATTAGGCCAATTACCTACCTTCAGCTTAGACTTAGACTTCATCCTGCCGCTGGGCCTCCTCACACAATAAACTCTGTGTTGATGCTGACGTCACCCTTCGAGTGGGATAATTTATTATCTGAATGAACTCCAGCTATCAGGTGTTCCTGTGCCAAAGCAGTGAAACAACCAGTGGAGGAGTAGCTGCTAGTTAAAACCTCTTAAAACTAGTCCACACACATCTGAGGCAGCTCATCCATCTGCCTCAGGCACAGGCGAAGGCCAAGCAGTGCGCGCGTGGCCGATGTACGGGCCCTGCTCAGACCTGGCAAACCGGCCACAGCAGCAACAGACGTCCAGCAGAAGCAGGAGCTCGTTCAGCCATATGACGCAGGACCCAGAAGACGCTCTGGAAGGACGAGCTCTCATCAGCACCATCCAAGGACCAAATGAGGGACTTTGGTCCTAGTGGTGGAAAACACACGACTAACAGGCCGTTTATTCTTTCCACCAGTCTGTGTGTTGGAGAAAATCTTTACTACAAACAATTGTGCTTTAAATCTAATAACGTCAGTTCATTGCACTGCTTTAGTCAGAGAACATTTCATCTATGAATCCAGTTCAATAAGGAAACGCGCCACAAAATCCTACAATCACAGCCACAAATAATAAAGCTCCAGACAGAAGACTCCACAGGTTCATCTCACCCAAGCTGCGACGCAATTATCGCAGTTATGGTTATTTTATACGATAATGATAATAAGTTTACTGCTGCACATTCACTTTTGGGTCCATTTGATTTAGTCAGTGTGAGAAACAAACGTAAGTGAAATGGGCTGTAAACAGGAATACTGAGAGTGTTTAATAGTGTGTTTCCATTTGGGGCTTTTCTGAGGCTCATTGTGACAAAACAGCTGTGTTAAATGAGAATTATGAATAATTCAGACTTTATCTGTCAGCTCTCATAAGAGTTCGTGTCTACCCTGGTACAAAGAATCTGAAAAGCTAAATACTTTGACACGAGTCCTAATACAAACCAAAGGAAAACACGCGTCTCAGCCAGTTTAACCGTTAGTGTAGCTGCAGTCACAGGCAGCTCGTGACTGGCCTGAACATACGCCTGAACATACGCTGGCGTCTGGAATGGGCCACGTCATGCAAATGTTGTGTTCACACAGAACACAGAGGTTTGAAGCAACGGTTCTACCACATCGTCCTGCGTCTCTCTGTGTTTTACATGAACCAGTGGAGGACGATAATAAAAGCCGTTGAAAGGTGTGGAATGAGTCACCGCGAAGAGCCTCGGCTGCGTGGCGTTGAACAGAACGTCGGAGAAGAGCTTTTCCTCAGCCGTCCCTGGATTTAACCAGAGCTGTGTTTGGTCGCTGTCGTCCGTTCACAGTTGAATATTGTGAAACATTCATATTTATTAGTGTCGTCGTGCAAAACTAGTCAGACTAGACCAAGAGCAAATACATAAAAAAGGCCACCGGCTTATTTCCACATGCAGCAAACACGCGAGGAAGCAGATGAACACACACAATCCGTCCTGAGACGACAAAGGGGAACGAACGGGCTACGAACAGCTGACTGCAGATGACTGGAGTAACATATTATGGGCAAATTAGATCAACGTGTTGAAATTACAACTAGCGCTTTGTTTTCATCTACAGCAAAACAGAAGACAACAACAACAAGATTAATTCCATGCAATTCCGTTGATCCTGGCTTTGTAATGAAAACGTCTGCAGCATCATGAGGAACAGAACCGAGAGCATCGACTGGAGTTGAGCAGAAAGCAAACAGCCCACTAGTAAAACAGCGATTCCACCTCCAAACTCACTATTTACAAGCTAATCACTTAAAACACTGAAAAGACCTCTTGTTCTTTTATCAGATAAAGTGAATTAATCCTTTGCAGATCTGGGCTTGTATTGTGTTAGAGCACGTCTCTGGTAATACGGCATTTAATAAGAACACCGCGTAACTTTAAACTCATCTTATCCGCAGAGCTGCCGCCAGTCGCATCTTCTCTGACCATGTGTGTCCCTCATGGCCCATCCGCTGCTCATCACTCGTTTGTTTCCAATTAACAGAACAAAGGCAGATTAATGTTCACAGCGACATCGACCCACCGCAGACGGATTTACTGTACAGACCCTTGTACTACAACAATCTGCAGCTTTTGTGTTTGCCTGTGATGCCACGAACAGATTCATTGCTGGGACACGTTGTCTCTTGTTTACCAGTGTTCTGCATCCTCCGTTTTACTTTTGTCTCAGCACCTGCTGTCACTTATTTGCGCTGAAGCAGGTGAAAGTGACTCACAGTGAACAGGCAGATTCAAGTCCCTGCAGTTCAGCTCATCTGGTGTTATACTGAGATTGAGCTGCGTTGTACAGGCTGCTGGACGTCTTCTATCAGCACTTGAAGGTTTGTTGTCGCTCTTCCACAGCTTAGGCTGGGAAGCACACAACAGCTTCTGTTAAGCCTCTTTCTACCTGTTCAAGACTCATTACTTCACTGCAGCTGTGGAAAATGAAGCCAACGAGTTTCACCTGTCAGCACAGGTCCAAACAGAAGTAGCCGACACTGATGGAGAGGCTGGAGCGAAGCGCATCAACTCAGTCACGCTGAGGTCAGAGCAGATGGCAAAGTGTGAAACAGTAGAAGGTGTAAAGTTGAGGTTCAGGGAATCTGCTGCTCACAGAAACAGGATGAAGCACCTCACACCCAGTGAGCTCCGTGTGATTCTATGTGTTATTGTGGAGGCACACTGTGTCTCCACACGTCATGATTCCACCGTCTGCTGCGCTAACGCCTCCGTTTTCATTTGCATGAGCCGCAAGTCCCAGCTGAACTGAACTGGCACAGACAGGGTCTAATCCAAACCTTCGCTCTCAGCACCTGTCGCTTATGTAACAGGCGTCAGAGCGTCATGTTTACATGAGGGAAAACAGAGCTGGAGCTGATGCTGCGAACACTCGGACCCGTGACGCATTTACATTTTCATCCTGACAACCGGGAGAAACATTTATGCATTAGGGGAAGTGGAGAATACTTTTCTATTTGGATGTGACTGATGGTTTCGTCACTGATCAACAGTCTGTGTTTGCGTAATAACCCACTGATTGGAGACACGGACGCGTTAGGCTTCTGTGCGTTTGTCTGCGTTTCCCCTCTGCATGTTTTCAGCCTCAGGAACACTGGCACCCTGTCGCTGGGTCCGACCTCTTTTTAAAGGTATCGTCTTTCCAGATGCGGTCGCCTGGAGGTGAAATGCGGTAGTGGAAAAACCTCCTCTTCCACCTCACCTCATCAGTTCTGCTGCTGTCGGAGCAGCGAGGGGGGCAAAGCGCTGGTGGAAAATGATATCACCATGGACCACTACCACCAAAGCCCTGTAAACCTCTGCTCTGTAGAGAGCTCTGCTGACCCCTAATGGCTAAGCCGTCTCCTCCATCACTGCACCGAAGCACAATGAGAAGTTTAATCTAGACGCAGACACCGAACGGTTGACGAGTCAGTCATCATCCTGGAGACTGGCAGACAGAGACAACCCTCACACCTATGGGCAGGTCGGAGGAAGCCACAGTAAGACCATTAGACAGAGACACGTATTCTACATTGTTCTAGCTTTTATTCTGACTGTTCTGTTCTATTTAAGTTCAACCCCCTGATATTGTCCTTTAAGTCTAAAAAAGCTTCTGTTTAGGTCAAACTGCCCTTGAACCTCTTTTGTATTTACGGCAGCAAGCGAACACAGTGATGGGAATAAAACCAACTCTGCATCACCAAAGCACAGACATGGGAAAATGTACACAAGTGGAAAATATGCTCAGGGGAAAAATGTCCAGTCCATCAAAACAAAGCCCAAAAAAGGCCAAAGTGAACGCTGATGGGTTTCCCTCCACACTCCACGCCATCGCTTCATCTCCATCTCCACATCGCTCCATGTGCGCGTGGGTGTGGTGGGATACTGCTCGTCTCCGCCACGTTGCTGAACCAGACTCAAAACCACACGACTAAATGTTCTCATCAGCTTGAAGTGGAAAACGCTCGATCAACACCCAGAAGCCACAAACAGATGCTGCAATGCTGCAAAGGAAGAACTCAAACACACTCGCATCCCATGCAACTCTAAAGTTTCCAGATCTGGACGGAGGCTCCAGACTTCGTCTCACGGGTCGAGCAGCTGTAGACGTCACATTTCCTGGTGCTGTTCGAATCCAATCACCAAAGCACCTTCCACGTGGTAAACGAAGCGTTTACTATAAAAGCACCGACTGCTGAATGGTTTCACTGAACACCACAGTCCTGCCACGGTTTAGTGGGGATCCTGTTGAATTGAGTCTATAATGAAGCCAGACCCAGGCCTTAAAGTCAGGACCACAGGTACTCAGCTCACGAACGGCAGCGTTTTCCTGCAGGGCGTCTTCGCAGCCTTCTCTAGTTTATGCACGTGTGGATTCTTTCACTTCACGCTGGTTCTACACTTTCTCCTGCTCCCGTGTTCACACTTGGCTCGTCGCTGATATAATTGTCTCTTGACCTATTCCCAATACTTTCTAGGAGGTTTCCACTTAATAGGAATTTTAATATAGATTTTGTGTGGCGACGGTTGAATTATGTACGGTTTGTCTTGGCCGGTGACTGAACTCATCAGTCACATTGTCCTGGTTCTATTACGCATTGGCTGGTGTCAGACGAATCATGAAGATGTCAAAACGTTCAGCGGCTCAAGACTTTTCACCCTCTCTTCTCTTCTCTTCTCTTCTCTTGCGGAGGTTGAGTACAAATTGAATGAAGTTCGTTCTGTGACTATTAAACTTCCTAAACTTTACTTTTTCTTTATGTCACTGTATGTGGAGCATGAATCTTCAGCAAAGTTAGAGCCTGGAAACTCATTACAGCAGATCACTTTCTGCATAGGAGACTAATCCACCACTGAGGTTTCAGAAGGAAAAATAAAACCAGAAAGGAGTTTTTTGTGAGAGGGCCTGAGACCACCTGCTGGCTCAGATAATAGAGAGCCGTACGCTCGCTGACTGTGAAGCCTGGATTTGTTCTGTGTAACTGAATAACTGAATCTGTAGTCTCTGAGCCAAGAAAGCTGATTTTTATCTGCCCTTCAAGCTCCAGGAACCATTGGATAGTTCACTCAGTACTGTTTTCAAGGATCATTCCAAGGTTTTGGGTCCTGGAATTCGTCTGATGATGCTCCATTTCTTAACCGTCTTGGTTTTAGTCCTTCAAACCATTAATCGTGTCTTCTGCACAAGCTCAGCTTTTACTTTTAAAATTCCATTTTATAGCTACGAGTTCCAAGTTGTCATCATGTTTTCTCTAATATCTTTGCCTTTATTGGTTCCAAAAGCCCCAGAAACTTATTTTGTAACATAGTGGGAGATTAAAATCCTATTGGAACAATAGGATTAGCAGCTCTTAAAAAGCAACGTAGGAAAATCTGGAAAACATTATGTGAGGGAACAAATACGTCTTTAGTTTGAATAAGGAAAGAGGCTTTGAAAAGCAAACATAACCAATCAATTACACAGCTGCACAGGGAAGAGAGGACGCCACGCTAAGAGAATGGTGGCACTTCAAGGAGCCTTCAGACGTGAAGCTGATGGAGACGGTGTTGTGCTCAGGTTTCCTCTCAACGATAACTGTCAGGGATCAGAAATGTAACCTTAATATTAGCAGCTCCAGTAGCTACATAAGCTTAATCTTTAGTAAACACATTTCAAACGGGTTTAGCTCTCATCCCATTCAGATTCTAGCACTTTGTCTTCCTAGTGGAAACATCAACACTAGGTAACGTACTGAACGCTCAGCCCACTGGGTACGTGGATTATTGGATGTGTTGGCTGGATTCATAGCACCTTGGTGACAGTTGTAGGAATTATTCAACCACGAATTCTCTGAAATATGTCATGAAACTGTCTGGAGATAAACATTTACGTTGGGGAAATAGGGAGAGATCTCATGTCACTAGTATGACTTGCATTTGATTTTGAATGCTGTCAGTTTATGATAATGAGCCATTAAAAATAAATGTAGGCTTTCATTAAGTGGAATGAAGCAGCGATCATTTACCAGAGCATGGTTGAAACCTAGAGGCGTTGCTGAATGGGGTTATCAAGTGAGGGTTAAGCACAGAACAGTGTTTATGGAGCTGGACTGGAAAATATTCCAACACCTCAGGCAGTTGGAAAAGCCCAACGTTAATAAAAAGCATAGCTGGCAACTATGTTACGTGTGGAAAATGTTTGTTCTTTCTGGTGCAGACATGTGGACACTTACATTAAGCTGCTGATCACAGGAGTGAATGTCTGACATGTCACAGCAGTGAATAATTGACGTGTGCAGGGTTTTACAGTGTGTGCAGATTTTAGCGTGATAATCTGTGAAGTGTTTGCACAAGTGCATGTTTATAACCACGACCTACCAGGATCTTTGAAACTGCAGTTGCACTGTCCTTCATGGAGCCCAAATCAACGTCCTCGCCCTTAATCCAGTAAGTAAACA
This sequence comes from Macropodus opercularis, assembly GCA_030770545.1. Taxonomy (NCBI): domain Eukaryota; kingdom Metazoa; phylum Chordata; class Actinopteri; order Anabantiformes; family Osphronemidae; genus Macropodus; species Macropodus opercularis. Next base: position 877,137 of record CM061112.1, on the reverse strand, counting down.
GAACGTGATGTGGGTTTGATGCTGAGCTCGGCATAATATCGAACATCGATGAGTGAAGCGGCATCTCACCACTTCATGGACCTGACATGACTGTGGACATAACGCAGGAAACAGAATGCAAACGATTCGCAACCGTTAAAGACGATCTGACCCGTTTTACTGACTGATGTCCAGATTTCTACTAAAATTGTGTCCTTCTAATATCGTCTAGTGATCATGAGATTCTGGAACAAGCTGAACTCAATGCTACCTACAGGGTCTGTAAAGGGGCAGGAGTCATTTCTCCTAAAAGCTTTGTACTTTTGCCCTCACACACATTTGCATGTTGACAGCATGTTACCGGTTGCTGTTCATGGTCTGTCACTGCACCGAGCATAGAACTAGAGCAAATATCTAATGAACTCTACAGAAAGGTGTATCCACCACCTCATAATAAAAGCAATTAATGACAGATTATGTTCCAGGTAACCAAACGACACGCCGTAAACCTATTGTATGTGTCTTTGCAGGCTACAGTACATTTACATTATATTGAGAAGCTCTGCTTGAACACAGAGGATGGACAACTTTAACTACAATATCCAGTAGAATGCTTTTCCCTGGGGCCTCACTCATTATCTGCATATCTTTCTGTTATTTAATGCCCACCTGACACCGATCTTCCCAAGCTGATATGTTGCTAAAAGGAATGGCTTCCCTCTGGCGAGTACATATTTCTCATAATGAAGGTCATCAGTGTCTGAGTCGCTGAACTGAGACCTGTTTCAGACGACGGCGCATTTACAGATCACAGGCGTGACTCACTGGGCTTTGGCTTCGATCCGCCGCCAGCACAAATGTCTGCTAGTGACGAGAGATGTAGTCGGCCAGCGGAGAGGTTGCGCAAGCTACAAACCGGGCCTGCGAGCGTTTATCTGCAGTGTTGGTTGCGTGAGATCAGTGTCTGACTGAATCTACACGAACAGGTCCAACCCTCATTTAAAGCCGGTCAGTGTTAAAATAATGAATTAAGCATTAGAAACCTAATGTCTAAGGTAACTGGGCTGTGAACTGTAGTTTGGATCATTTCTCCTCGTCAGTCATGACATATCACAGCATGTCGCGGTGATAAATGAAGCAATTAAGTCATATTTTCAGATTGGACAGCTCAGATATGCATGTGTACGGTTGGCTTCTGCAGCACTGAGGTACACACTGTACCTGCGTCTGCACACACCACCTGTCATGTGTTTGAAGTGAGCCATCAAATTCCTCAGAGAACATAACTCTGTCGAATGTGGAATCCTGCTTCGTGCGCCACCTCCTGTAAAGACGCAAAGCTGCTCGGAAAACGAGCGGGTCCAGTTTTCTGATTTGTGACGGTCAATCATTTGGCAGCTGGTGGATGTTTGAAAGACCATCCAGTCGCCACAAATCATCCTAAAACGTACATAAATATGCGAGCGCGACAATTCACCTTGATCACATTCGTACAGGCCTGAATGCAGCCTTACTGCAGTCTGTAGCAGAGTAACGTGTCAGAAGCGAAAGAAAAGAAACAAATGAAATAAATCTACCTGCCAGCGGTGGAAGTAAATACTTTGGAAAAGCAAAAGGCCTGAACCTGCAGACAATCTCGTCTCAGTGAGGCACTATTCACATGTACTGAAGTATTCAACAGTATTGGAGCTCCAGCTCTGCAGGACGTCCGAGCTCTTCCTCCTGTGCTCAAACTCTTAAACTAACAAACACAACAACAAAACACATGTCTGCTTATTGATACCATGTTTCCATGAGTCTTTTAAAAGGTCGCACAAAACCAATGAAATCTAATTGCTTTTAGCGCATGTTTGTTCAAATGAGCAGCATGTTTCCACATTGCCTCATATTTATTTTATAGAACAGCCTTTGCCTGAGGTTTTTCAGTCTGCATCTGCATCTCTGTCACATTTTAAGCAGAACTGAACTCAGCCCCGTGTCTTCAGGTGACTGTGCTGCCTTTTTCCTGACCTCCTGTGCAGTTTGCCCCACCGTCTGTGCAAAGACCCAGAGGCCACAAAATGTGCAGAACTGATGAAAGCTCGTCACGGTTCATCCACCGGTAATATTTGAAAAGGGTTTTATCAGATCAGTCATGTTATAAATTACTCAGCTAATGCCTGGTACCTGTGTCAAACAAACAGTGGAGGCCCTTCAGGGCAGCTGCTGCAGCTTCCCTGTAAATCAGTGAGGGCATCTTAACAGTTCGGGCCTCGATCTCAGCCTCACCCTCAGGTCATTTAAGCCTTGTGTCACTATCTGTTATTAAAACATTTCGTTTATTTCTCATTTTCTGCCTTGTGTCACTTTCAGTATCAGTAAAGCTCTTTTCCTTTTTCAAGAGGAGAGCGGGGCATGTTTTCAGCAATCAGATTGATTTATTGATCTTGGGTTAAGAGACCCACACTGTATGAAGGACTGGAAGTAAAAACATTTATATTTAACGCTGGTTCTAGGAAACCAGTAACTCACCTACATGACAACATGGACGTGATTCTCACACCAGGCCCAAAAGCAACTTTAGTCTGGTGATTTTTCTCTCTGCATTATATCTGCAGTGAATCAGTGATGGTGATCATTACTCCTAACTGGAGGTAACTCTGTGTCAGCTGACTACTCGAACTCGTGCTGCGCTCAGGCTCAGTACCAACGGCAGCTCTTCCGCTAACATGTCTGGCGCTAGATGGTTTCCATTGTCTGGCAGCGGCAAACACAACGACAGATGATTTGTGTTGAAATAACGTCATGTTGTCAAGTGTAGGTTGTTGAAAATTTTGTTAGTATACAATATTTACTTTAATTTCATTATATTTATGTCCATGCCTCTAAACATCCAGGTAAGATCTCAGGTTACCAAGAACTACCTTTACATAAATAAAAAGCACTTTAAATCATCAGTCACTCTCCATCCAGCCTGTTTGAGCTCCCGCACAAACAAACCTTGTTTCGTTGCTGCCAGATGTCAGACTCATTGATTCAAACAAAACCTAAGGGTTCGTGTAACGTCAGAGAAGAAGACATAAAGAGTAATGATGATGCAAAAGGATCACCTAAGATTTGCTCTAGTGTAGTGTTCAAAGTGGTTGACTTCCAGGAAACAGCTCTTTAGTTACCAGAGAACCAGTAAAGATGAGTTCAGATCAGTCAAGAGTGTTCACAGCTAAGATTTGCACCACTGACACGCGATTGTACTATGCTGGCATTTCAGCCAAACCTATGCCGCCGTCAGCAGCCTTCGTGCTGTCCAGCACATTATGACCAAGCGTCAAGCAGCTGAAGCCTTGAATTCCCAAAGAATGGGCAAGTATTCCACTTGTAAAATTGCAGCAAATAGCAGCCTGAGTTTCCAAACCATTAAACAGTGATTAAAAGGTGACACATTAGTACATTTTCCCTTTATCCCAGTTTTTCTGAGCACGTTGTGGACATCAAACACTACATTATAGCAGGAAATTTTGAGAGTTTTGAGCGCCGGTGGTTTGGCTTCTCTACTCACTCAGATTGTAGCAACTAGAGGCAGGAAGCATGTCCTTCCCACTCAATCACATAGAGTAACTCCCATCAATAAGTAAGTGCTGTTCTCATCCACATATCTAGATGCTAGAAAAGTTTCCCTGTAGTGTGAGAAATGATGCTGTAGAGCAAACATTCACCAAGATATGTTACAACAATTAGGTCCATCGTCCTCGCAACAATCAAAGACATTTTCTAGTCATTCAAACTGCCAAATGCTGCACCCAGGCAGCATGATGTTACCAAACCTCTGTCCAATGAAGATGACTTTGATTTATCCGCTTCTTCTTCCACTGATTTACAACAAATAAAACAGACCGTAGTGGTAATCACACGCTGAGAATAATCAGGCCGTCGGCCAGATCTAGATCTTATTCAAACTCCCACCAACAGATCGTTGCACGGCAGTGATCTGCTGGCGGTCCCTTCAAAATGATATCACAGCTGCTAAAGTTCAAGGCAGAAACAAGATTGACATTAAAGAGCCTTGCGAGGTCTGAACTTACAGATTTACGTAACGCGAGGCCAAGACACGTAACTGCCAGTCAGACTGATCGTCAGTGAAGCTTGGCCTCACAGGCTTCGTCTGTGGATGAAGTGATAAACAAGTCACATTTGGAGATCAACTCCAGATACTGTATGACTTCAAAGTCATGCAAACTATCAAATAAGCTCTTCCCGACAACAAACACGTTTATTTAGGTCCACCCATCCATCTGTTAGCTGTACCACTTATCCTGCAGAGGGCTGTAGGAGGCTGGAGCTGATCCCAGATCACGCTGGGTAAGAGACACCCTGGACAGACTGCCTGTCTATTGCAGGCCCACACATGAGGCAATTTAGAGTCAACAATTACCTGCATGTCTTTGCACTGATGGTGGAAACCAGAGCACCCATGAAGAAGGGGAGGCCAGCCAAACAGAACAGGAACAGCAGGTCTGAATGAGGAACTGGTATTGAACCTGTATTAATTAATTTCTTTTGTCGCTTTCAGCTTGTGCAACAAGCTGTGAACACAAAACCACGACAGAACAACTCTTGATTTAGTGTCTTGTCCAAATTGGCTCTGTTTGATGGATTCCAACATGCTCTCTGTTTTAGCTCTGTTTACGGCCTCCACCAACTCCACAGGGACACATCTGGCTAAGTGTGTGCAGTGCAGAGTGTTAACTAGCTAGTCTGAAGGCCAACTCATGGCCTTGTGTAACAAGGACGGAGAAGTGTTCATGTTGGATCCGGCCAAAAGGTATAAGGGTAGATATTAGCGTCTGAGATTTCTTGCTGTTATAGTTATTAAAAAGCATTAAGAAACCGAACAAGGAGGACGCACTGTTTGCTGCAAGACGTCTCACTCAAAACATTTACCCTTGTCGATAATAAAATAGAAATTTGGGAACACCTGCTCCAGGTGTTTACGTCTGGAGTTGCTGTTCATGTGCTTCTTGGACCAGGACTAGGTTATGGTTGTCTGCTGTCTGGAGGTCAGTAAATTTAGTGCGCGGTGGCTTTCCACTGCTTGTTTGCCGCTAACGGTGAATTAAATGGATAATTAGCTGTGTTGACTTATACTGATGATGATATATGGCTAATTTATTGTGTATTTCAGCAGGTGTTGAGCGTTTTTACAGTGGTGGCGCAACAGGAACGTTTAGAGGGTCACTGAAAGTCAGTAGGTTTCATCCTGAGGGGAGCGTAAACGTCTGGGCAATGGTTCGCAGCCATTAATCAGCCTCAGTGCCACCCTGCTAGTGTTCAGTAGCTATGTGAACTACTCTAAAATGAACAGATTTTTATCAGACACCTTTCAGCTGTAGTAAGCACAGGTGTGCCTGTAGACACTGAACAGAAAACTTTCACTGTCTCTGCGTTGTCTTCTGTCGTCTGTCAATCTTCTAGTCTTGTGTAACGAGTTCTGACCTCATTCTCTCTGGGGGCCAGATTAGGGGACTATGCCTTGTCAATATGACTCAGTTACGTCCACATTCATACTGGAATGAATGCGATCCCACACAACCAAAGCACGTAAAGCCATCGTTTCATGGAAACTTAAAGAAGGGTCCGACAAAGAGCCTGTTGTGTTCAGAAGTAAGATTATCGCCATTTATTATTGTGCAGCTTCACGGCATTTTCAGATTTCATTTTCCACCATGAATCCCTGACCTTCTTCTTCATAGGCTCTAAATGTCAGGCTGCATTATTCTGAGAGGAATAATTGGCTCAGCTCTCCCTCTGTGTTTGACAGCGACACAGCAAAATATACAATCAGCATCCAGCCGCTTTCTTGTGTGAAACCTCCGCTGATTCCATATTTCCCTCATTAGAGAGCACGGTGCCGGCCAGGTCCATCTGCCTCCCATTAACAGTGGCAGCCAGAGAGGCTCAGCTCGCACACAGCCTTACGCAGCTCTATAAAACAGTTTCCCGTCGTTACCTTTGTGTCATGGAAAGTTGTCATTTGTGGGGAATTAAACCAGCATCTTTTCCCTAATGCAACTGTGCCACCTACTGGTGCGGTTGGGAACAGCACCTGTACCATCTGACCCATTAGAAATGTTTTCTGAATGACAAACGTGGAAATTCACACCATCATCATCATCATTACACAACACACTCTAAAAGGCCAACAAACCAAACCTACGGGGCTCCACGGTCACAGAGGCTTATCTTCAGAACTTTGACTGAAAACCTGCAGATAAATTCTCTTTACGCAGGCAACACGATGATTTACGTAAGCAGCTGAACGAGCAGAAGCTTCACTCACCCCCACGAAGAACAAGCCGCTCGGTCAGTCACGGAGGCGAGCTGCTCACTAGGCCGGGCAGAGAACTTCCATCGGCCGCTACTTCCTCCCTGCGCCGGTCCGTCCTGTCCGCTCAGGTGCGTTTTTACTCTTCTTAGACACTTCTTGCCCGTCAAGGCAACAAAATGGCTGCTGAAGGTTAGCCTTAGCAGCTAGCGGCTAGCCACTCAGTGCTCGCTAAGTGCTTTTTTTCTCCTTTCTATGTTTACCGCTTCTATGTTTACTTTAGTTTAGTTGGCAGGTTAGTAAAACAGCCTTTTACTAAAAAAATCCATGCCCCCACTGTTATTACCTGCACTTAATGAAGATGCTAATGCTAAAGATAAGACATGGCTGAAGTTGCCGTTGACGCGGATTTGATTGGTTTCCCTTGACAGAGAGCGGCGTGACGTCAGATTCTTTTGATTGGTTGATATTTTCACCAATGGACGTCGGCGTCTACTTGTCGCGTCTCGACGTTTTGCCGGTGGTGGGGTTGCAATACAGTGTTCGACCACATAGCAGTGATGGCGCTGTTTCACCGAGGGCAGCCGCGTCCTAAGGTTTGTTTCAGTGGGGGATCGAGCACATTGTCTCAAGCTGTGAGTCAATATTGTTTGGACGGTGCAAAGGCTGGGACTGAAATGTAGCTGTTTTTATGTGGAGCCTTTGGACCAGAACTTCCCGTGGTGTCCCGGTCCAGGCTGCGTGTGACCAACCATCCCCACGTGTTGAGATGTTTCACAACTGGCTCGAAGCCACCTGTTTGCAGGGATCCCATGTACCATCACTGCTCTGAATCTTCTCCCGTGCGACCGCAGACGACGTCCTCTCTGGCGGCTCAGACGCGTGTGAATGACTTCAAGCTGGAAGCAGGCTTCTCAGTCTCCTCTCCATCAGGGAAAATCCAGGACAACTGGTCTGAATCTGCTGCAATCGTTTCTCACGTTTGCTGCAACACTGTTCTGTTTCACACTTTAGATAAAACACAGTTTTTGAACTTTAATTGAACTTTAATTTAAATCCAGAGTAAATAAAGTCAGTCAGGCGATGAAGTGAAATACTGCTGCAGACATAAACCAAAGCACTTTAATTATGTAAGTAAGAGAGATTGTGTATCTTTTAATGCAGAACAGGACAATGTGTGAGTCCAGCAGCATCTCAGCAACCACATGTAATCAGTTTTAGTAGTAGAGAGATAAAGGAATGATTCCTGGGTCACAAAATTGTGTATGAAGGACTTTAAAGATTCATAAAAAACACAATCACTTCAGAGGTAAAAGTCCACCTGTTACTAATTGTCTAATTTAATTTCACAAATGTATACATCTGTTTGATTTTGTTCACGAGCTGAAGGCACCGATGAGCAGAGCTGCTAGTAAAGTGCTCAGCGGAAAGGTCCGGATGCCGAGCGACGCCGAAGAGAGCTGAACGTCTTCTCTGCAGTCGCTGCAGTGTTCACCGCAGAAGTAGCAGATGGACACGTATCTCCTCCAGTACGACTCATACGTCCTCACCGTTCGCCGCCCTGACAGAACAAATCAAAGCGATGTCGCTCAACTAAAAAAATACTTGAGTAATGCACAAGTACAGGTTTAAGGTTCTGGTTCAACAAGTAAAAAAGGGACAAAGACACAACACGACATCCCGCTGGACTCACTGGGTCCCTGTAAGGAGCCAAGACAGGACTGAGGACTCACTTGGTTCATAATAATCATAGATGACAACAGCTGCTTCCTGGACTTTGGCAACCTTATACTCCAGAACCAGAGGAATCGCCAGACACATCTCATGCGCCGTCACCTGGAAGCACATTTATATCGTATCAGTTTGTCTTCGTGTGAGGAAACAGGCTCTGCAGTGTTTCTGTGAGGCTCACAGAGTCCAGGTACACGATGACCTTCCCCGGCCGCGTCTCCACTTTCTTCACGTAGCTGTCCGTCTGGATGCCGCCCGGAGCCAGAATCAGGCCGCTCAGCAGACCAACCTCCAGGATGGCCATGCCCGTCGCTTCCAGACCCAGACGCTCTGATAAACTGCAGAGTACAGGAAAGTAATCACCATCACACATCTATGAGGTTCAGCTGTTTTCAGTTTGTAGACGCTGAGCAGCTCACCTGCAGCAGACGAGCAGACGCTCTGAGCTGAAGTCTGAGTCGTCCAGCTCGATGTGCAGATTGAAGGCTTCACCGTCACCGGCCTCTCGTTTCCTCCTCATCAGCTCCCAATTCCTGATGTTGTAAAAGACGTTCAGCTGAAGAACGGGAGGAAGAACGTGACATTTACATCCACATTTCGTGTAGGTTTGTTATTATTACTAGTCATGTGTGGGTAGAAAACTTTCCCTGTCCAGTGTTTTACCTGACCATGGTAATATGCTCCCTAACTCACCACCTGCTTATACTGTGAACATTACGTCATCGTGGTACCTGAAACAGAGCGAATCCACGTCCCCATGCGTTCACCTGGAGCTGCAGCTCGTCCGTCGGCACGAGCTGAAGCACAACAAGAAGAAATAATGGGAATCCTCCAGATTAGATCAGTCAGGCCATTCAGAATGTTTGAGTACCTCAGACCAGAATCCCCATCAGGTATATTGTACATATGTGAGCCAGGCATTTAATTTATGAAATGATGGCGTAAGATGAGAACATTTCTCTTTATATTCATTTATCAGATACTTTCCTGATGATCACTGTTTACTGTACATCTGAGAGACACAAGCCAAGTAGATTTGGATGCAACAATCATTTCTCAAGCCAATCTGCTCCCAGAGGATGAACCCTCCAGCTTTTAATCTCCGCTCAGCAGACATTTGATAGGTTCATTGCTGATTAGGCTCATAGATCAGTTTTTCCACCTGGCCTCTCGCTGGTGGCCGTGTGGATGCTGTCAGCGTACCTCCTGACTCTGGTGAAGCAGGTAGTTGTCCGGCTGGATGTGGAAGGAGGCCACGGTGGTCGAAGCGTCGTTCACCGTGAGCGTCACATTAAAGTCGTTAGACTGTCTGAGAGCTGCGAATGTGGATAAAGCCTGCAGAGCCATGACTGTGTCCTGAGAAACAGGAAATGAGATTCATGACACACACGACCTGTTTGATTCCACCTCACACATCTGCTCTGAGGTATTGCATTACAGTGCATTGATGATGATGCCGACGAGCTTTTGCTTTGATATTCGCTGCTCATTTCCTGTTTACAGCTGTATGAGTGTAGTTAAACACAGCGTGATGAACGTGTCTGTGCGTCTGTTTAGGTAGATAAATGAAAACGTACGGAGCGTGAACCCTGAGGAGGTAACTTCCATGGAACATTCACGCTAAAGACGGTCTATCGACCCTTTCACAACTATCTTAAAAGATGTCATTATTTCTGGTTTTTAATTTATGTTGGGACCTGAGTGCTTCCGAATCCTCCCATGTGGTTCCGCTGCTGGCTGAGCCACTTCATGAGGGCGATGCCCTCGGCGATGCGGCTCAGTCTGTGCTCAGACAGCAGAATATAGGACACCATCTCAATGTCTGCGGAGCGAGGCTGCCAGGACGACGCCAGGCCGCTGTCTGGGAAGGACCACGTTGGCTCTCCATCTGCAAATGTGACAAGCAGCTAACGTGGACTTTCTTTTATTTGTTTACCGAGCTATGCCACGCTTGGAAAATACAAGCACACACCCTGCTGTCATCGTACCCGTCATCGCCGCTCGTTCAATCAGAGCGTTCAGCGCCCCGTTGGCACCGGTGCTGCCGGACAGAGCCAGAGCGTAGGTGAGCAGACTGAGGCTGTAGTTACCAGACACTCCCAGAGCCAAGCGGGTCTCCAGGAAGAGCAGGCTCGAAGACACCTGGCTCCAATACTGCGCCTGACAGACAGAGACCAGGACAGCTTGTGTTTTAGATCAGTTCAGCTCAATGGCATTTATGAGATCATAAAGATGCAATCTGATGAGGCAACATCTCTGGAACTGAAAATGTTTGTCTTGTTAGGACGATTTTTAAACCCCCCATCTGTGGCCACTTTAGTCTGTCCAGATTTCACTTTCATGTTTTCACAGAAAGCTCATTAAATCAAACTTTATTGATCCCTGTGGGGAAACAGAGCCACAAAAGAGTCAGGAGTGTAAGAAAACAGTCAAACGGGTCTTATTTCGTCCATGTGCTCAGACAGCAAAACCGTGTCCTCATGTGGAGGATAATCGTTACAGTGTTGCTTGATATTATCATAAGAATTCTAAAAAGAATTAAAACATATAAGTCTTTATGCAAAAATGATATGAAATTCTACTTATGTGACATATACAGAACTATCCTGTTGACTCTAACCCTGATGCTGCTGTCTTCCAGCAGAGCGATGAGGACGTAGGCTGTGAGAGAGATCGGCCCGTCCTGACCTCCCTGCAGCTCAGTGTGGATGACCCGGCCGGGCTCCAAGAACCTCCCATCATCCCCCTGCCAAGACGCCAACCAGGCGGCGGCTCGATGCAGCACCTGGCTGTCGATGGCGATGAAGGGCCGCGCCTGCAGGAAACACCTCAGCACGAAAGCGGTCAGCCTGCAGAGAGGAACTCTCTTTAGCTGAAGCGCGTCCCTGGCGGTTAAAGTACGGATACGGAGAGTTTTAAAACGCACCAGGTGCTTCCAGACGAGTCCTGGTCGCCAAACGCGCTGAAGGAGCCGTCTGCTCTCTGGTAGGAGAGCTCTCGCTCATAACCTGAGTGAATACAGCACAGAGGTTACATGTCATCATGAGGAAATCACGTCACCGTTCTGTACATCTGTTTTCACGTCTTCAGCCTCTGCCAGGCTGTAAATCAGGGGCCCTCGTTTTCTGACCCTCGGCCTGTTTTTGGACTTTGGACAGTGTAACTAACTGAATCTATACAAACGTTACTCATCTTTACTTGAAGTTTCTCTTCATGCACATGAACATATGAGTGAAAACCAGCGGACATGATATTTGTGCTCCACTTCAATCTACGATCAAACCTAATCCAGCTGTGAAGGAGTAAATGCTCACTGCTGGACAGTAGGGGGCAGCGTCACTGCACACAAACAGCTACAGGTCAGATGTTGAGCAGATTTATGTGCAGTGAGCGGCACTGGTTCATGTGTAACTGCTTCTGGTTCAACCTTTCATCATGCAGTCTATGGCCCTGTTCCTGATGTCTGCGTCCATCTGTCTGGTAGCGGTCAGATACTGGAGGATGTAGATGCTTGGTGCAAAGTTGATCATGTTCTGTTCGCCGCAGCCGTAAGGCATCTGGATCAGAGCGTCCAGACCGCGGATGGACGGGCCGAGGATGTCACCTACATGGACGACAGAGACAGAGGGGTGCATGGGTCCATCGCACTCAAGACCAACAGTTGGTGCCTCTAACACATCTCTATACACAATGGGCTTGTTTACGTACCGACAGCCGTCACTGAAACTCTGCTGCTGCCCTCCACAACATCTGCTGGAAAGGAGAACGCTAGGTTTCTGGAGAGAGTTGGCTGTGATGGGGAAAACTCAACCAGCAGCGAGGTGGAGAAGGACTGCTCCAGGCCTTCAGCCTGTAGACGCAATGAGAAAGGGTCAAGCGGCATAATAATCTTTCAACCCCCCTGGTAACGATTTGTTTTTCTCACAGCACCTTGACAATCAAAGTCTTGTGGACAAGGTCAGACGCCATAAACGACACGGCCGTCACAGAGAGGAGGATCTCTCCGAGGACCAGGGGCTTGATGGGAAAGAGGACGGACCTTTGTCTCTTACTCTCCACAGAGACCCGACGAGAGCCGGGCATGGCGGGCTGCTCGACTTCTGAGAAGTCGAACTCAAAGGCGTTGCTCTCTTCTACACTCACAGTTACCTGACAGCAAAGAATCCACCCAGATCACGTTCAACGAAACACAAAGACGAAGGGAGGAAACAAAAGCAGCTTCTTGTAATGAAATATCAAACGAAGCTCACGGCTGTTTATGTGCCTTTGTATAGAAGTATTAATGTCAAATTTCCACCACATTCTGTGGCCGGTTCTACCGCAGCGACAAAGGAATTCCCATGAGCTTGGGAAGGGCATTTATTTCACCTGAAATCCAAAGCGTCTTCTATTCTAATGATCACAGTCACACAATTTGTAATGTGAGAAATCCAACATCATTCTGTCATCTTGTAAAATGACCTGAACATGTGAAGTTATGAAGAGAGTTACAGCACAACAGCATTAACATCTTTGCTTATCATGGCTCGAATTTAAAGCACTAATCAACTTTCACAGGAATTAATGTGATGCTCTTATGTTACATATTGACTAAGTTGTGTGAGGAGCAGCAGACAGACCTCTAGGTTTAGTGGGAGGTAGTTGAACAGAATGACCTCAAGCAGCAGCATCTCTCCTCGGATGACGTAGGCCGGCAGATTCAAGGTCAGGAAAAAATCCTGAAACACTGTGAGCTGCAGGAAAACATCAGGTAAAATCACCACGAATACGACAGCATACAACAGTCAGGCTAAGAGCTAACTTCAGCTACACTACAAATGACTGGTTAGAGGAGTAAGAATTCACAAAGTACTTCCAAACGTTATATTAATACCAGCAAAATAACCGTAATGGTAAAACACCTCTGCAGGCTTCTCTACGATGCCCAGGCCCAGCTTTTCAGACATGACGAAGGCAGTGGCCGTCCACGTGGTGACGCTGTCGGGCACCGTCACCGCTATCTGCGCTCTTTTAGACACGCTGTGAAAATGAAAGACAAAAACATTAAAGTGAACATCTTTAACTACATATAAGTTGGATCCAGTAATATATATATATTTAGGCTGTGCCAGAATAAAGAGAGGTATCGTCTGCATACAGACTGACTTTGCAGTACATCTGTTGTAATCAGTTCTATGAGCTGCTGACTGAACATGGAACTGTGCTGAAACATTACCCTGTTTTGATGTCCATCCACAACCAGGTCTCTGGAAAGTTCCTGCGCTCTCGTACATCACCTGCTACTGCAGGACGCATGGCAAACATTGCTGTTTAAAAGAACAGTGTTAGTGGTGATAGTGAACAAAACTGGAAAGCTTAAAAAGATTTGAAGTGAAGCTGATATTTTAAACTCACTCCAAACAAAGGGCCCCATTACATGATCCACCATTCTGTGCAAACTGGCATCAGTCAGAGCCACAAGACCACAGGACTGGGCACAGATATGAAGCAAGCAGCATTTCATGTAAAGTAAGTAAATGACGAACGGACTAAACATTCAAAGAGCAAAGGAGACTTCAGAAGCAACTAACACTCCTTCACTCAATCAGCTCACCCTCTTTGAGAATATACACCTTAGAGTTTAAACTATAACCATCCCCAAATCTCAACTGTGTAACGTCCTTGTGAAGGAGCTAACCTCAAAGATGGCGTATGGATCTGCACCTCCCTGTGTCTCAACAGAAGGCTTCATGTCCTCCAACACCTGTGAAGTAAACGCCAACATCCTCAGAGCTGCTACCGATGCACACAGTAACGACACGTTGTCCAGTTTGACGAAGCTGAAATAACAGTTTGTGGTGCCACCGAGGTGGGAGCTGGTGTCACGGCCACCTGATGTTAATGAAGCTTCAGTTTATTCGGTCATCGTTAGCATACAAGCTAGTAAAACCTGCTAATCATACGTGTTCAGGGTGACAATTAGCCTCAAACATAAACCTGCACTGAAACCAGATGTCAGACCAAGTGTCAGACTTATTAAGGAGTCAGTGCAGCCACCGTTCTCACCTTCTCCTTGGTGATGTCGTCTGTTCCCATCCACTGTGTGACCTTGTCGACCACCAGGATCCCGACCAGAGAGCCCGGCTCTGCCACAGTGACGCTCAGCGTGACCTCATCACCTGGTCTGGTTAAAGGTCTGCTCCAGCTCAGAGACACCTGCCCGACATATCACAGCATAAATCTAATTACATGCGCTCATCCTCCAGTCCATACCTCACCCAGGAAAGCCAGTCAATAGTGAACTCATTGGTCTGACAGATTCTGACGGTCCTCTGTGATTAACTGAAATCCGAGCAGACGAGGGTTCACTAGTGTTTTTGTCTCACGTTGTCCCAGTGGTTGACTGCTGTTTAAAGGAAGCAGTAATGCACCTGGTTCTGAAACGTTTGGGCGATGGGCAGCTCCAGCATGTCGTTGACAACCTCTCCGCTGGGAGTCACGGTGTAGACGACGACTAAAGCCACAGGAGACCAGGAGGCCTCTGGGACCAGAGTTACATCCGCTGTGCCCTCCCCGGCAGAAACCATCTGGCCTCGCGCCTTCACCTTCACACAATCAACAGATGGAAGCGATCATACTGAAGACCAGAATATCTGATAGCAGACAAACCCTGGAAGAGGTCGCGTCTTTCTAAAGTCGTATCATAAAGAATTTATTGTATTATTGTCTTACTATGTAGTGAAGCACGGCATTTGGGAAACTTCTTTCAATGTGCAGGAGGAGGGGAGAACCAATCTGACAAAGAGAAACAGCAGGAAGAATCATGTAACGATGCGTATTACTGTAGCTACATCACTGAAATAACTGACCAACAATCTGTGGTTTACCTGAGCAGGTGTGGTCGGTCTCTGGATCTGCAGGTAAAGGTCACTGGGGGATGTGTAGCTTCTCTGGACCTGTAGAGTGTTTTGGCTGTCCTCAAAAGAAGCCTGCAAACGCAAGGCAAGTGGTTGTTGTTAGCTTATATAACCGAATTGTCGTTTGAATGAGACGCTTGGATGATGCTGACACTTACATCAATAGTGAGTATTTCAGTGCCATCCAAGACAAAGATGCTGAGGGGTATGACTCCATCCGCAGGGACAGGAAACCATAGTTCTTGAGGCATGGTTGATGGAGAAGGAGCCGACACGTTGGCGCTGAACAAAGCCACGTCCCCATCCCCTGCCCAGCTCCACACACTCTGCTTAATCTGTATCACCGACAGCTGAACAGATTTTTGTTGGTCCTCCGGCGACAGTGGTCGGTTGTTGTACGTAGACAATACCAGCTACAAAATAAACAAGCGATGAACAAGGACATCACGTATGTGAATGTGACATGGTGTAATTATGTAATGCTTTCCTTACACGAGCAGTGAAGTTTAGACTGGGCCTTAACGCAGGAGGAAAATCCTCAAAGGAAAGTTTATACAAACGCTTTGCCACAGACACTTCTGTGGAGCTGCTGCATGTGAAACCTGAAAAACATAGACAACATCAGTGAAGTCTGACCTGACAAACGCTTCAAGCAGCTCTAAACGTGATGTGGATGAGGATCTGTTCTCTGCTGCCATCAGTTCATCGCTACGTTAACCTTCAAACAACGTCTAGACACGGAAGAGAGGTCAAATAGGTTACCTGTGATGTGTTCAGTCACGTTAACTTGAATAGTCACAAACTCATCGTTTAGGTCTCCGCCGAACATTTCCACAGACCTCTCGATAAAGGAGTAGTCGGCGTCTTGGAACGAGAAGGCCGCAGTGCCGTCGATCTAAATCCAAGCAGCACTCACGTCATTGTGACCTTCACCTCTGGCTCTCAGTCAGCAGCCACCGTTACCCACCTCTGCGTGTTCTCTATAAACCTCTACGGTGCCCAGAGAATGCAAACGGAACGTTACGGTCATGCGTCCCTGAACAGGCTTCCCATACGAGTATCTGCGGAAGAACAGAGGACGTTCAGTGACCGTTACTGCACAACATCAGCGCAGCGTCCGCGGAGGCAGCGAAGGGCTCACTTGGCCGTGACGGAGCCAGACAGAGTGTCGTCGTGGTAGATGACGTCCGGAGCATCAATCGCGACTTCAAACCTGGGCAACACTGCGAGCAGACGTAGGGACGTTAGAGCTGGATGACGCTGACAGTCAAAACACGACAGACATACTGCACAGCTACCGGACCTCAGGATGTTTACAGCGAGTCAGACCTCATCGCCCATGCAGCGAGACCACTCACCGTAATAAGTCACGTTGAAACACTTCTCACTGGAGACCGTCTGTAAAACACATTAAGGCACAGCTGCAGTACGGTGTCGTTAAAACTGGCAGTGGCCTGAACCATAACCTGACTCACGTTGCTCGTAGCAACAATGGTCCATTCCCCTAAAGGAGGGTTTTCAGACAGCTCAAACTCTCTGGAGACGACTCCAAGGTCGCTGTTTGCAGCCAGCCACTGTCTGAGCAGGTTCCCCCTGGGATCCTGAAAAGCGGACATGACCTTAGATTCCGCCACGTTTCCGTTGGTGGCACTATACAGTGGTCCAGTTCCCATGTGTACAAGTGTCTGTGCTCACTTTGACGGTGATGTCCAGTGGACTGCTGTAGGGCTTCCCATCGGGCTGAAGGGACACTGCTCTGATCTTCACCACCTGCCCGGGCAGGTAGTTCTGTTTGTCTGTCTGGATGAAGGTGGAGTGGCCTTTGGGGTCAAAGTGCAGCTCCGTTGAGTTGGAAAAAACCTCGACCTTGCCCACAAAACCACTGACCTTCAGGATGTAGGGGTAGTTGGACTCGTTGCTGTGTATCTGCAAATAACAATACGAGAAATGAATCCTGAAATAAACGGGAACATCAGCTCAACATGTGTTGAACTGTGTTTCTATTTTATATTTCAGGTTTGGCTCTAGCGTTTCAAGCACAGACGGACCTGAACTATGAACTAACCACATAAGCAGGAGGCAGGCGTCGACATTCTTGTCTTACATCACATCACTCAGTTGGGATTGAATTGTGCTGCAGATGGTTTTGATTCCCCACCACAGCTGTTCCCAGCATTTACCCCTTAAACTGAAACGCTGTGACTTTCATTACAAATTTAACGTCATACATTTGTCCTGAGCTGTATATTCACTTTACACGTGTTCACTCTAATTCGTTCCAACGCTGCCATCCCCACAGGATACTTACAGGTGGAAAGGTCAGCAGCTTAGTCGAACCTTTAAGCACAGAAGTTGACAGCACAGTTAAATCGTGTAACACTCAGAAAACGGCCACTTTTTGACGGCAGCAGATGATTTACCTCCTTTAACTGTGGCAGAGGTTGAGGCCACCGTCCGTGTGAACTGATTGGAGCTAATGTTAGCTTTGACAGTGACAGCTGAGCTGGTGAGGATGGTGACAGATACTGAAGGTGGAACTCCGGATCGGAGGACGCTCGGAGCCAGCAGCAGGTAGGAGGGTGGCGGAGGGCCAGAACTACAGAAAACAACGAGACGCAGGTAAAGCGAGAAACAAGACTCCATACAAGCCTGCAGACATTACGGACATCACCATCCGCTGTAGCAAACACCATCCAGGCATCTCTGAGACCAGAACCGGACCCTTTACCTGGACGTGGTGTTCAGCGCCGCCGTAACGGCGACGAGGCTGAACCATCCCCACACCTGGAGAAGCTCCATCTGTGAGAATGAACCTGGCTCAGCTGAAGCAGGTGAGCTGAGCCGTAACCTTCATACCTGCAGGCCACGCCCCCACCCCCTGCTGGTACAGACTCACCTGACAAACAGACTGGGCGTTTCCGCTGACATTTGATAAGACATGTGTTTCTGTCTCACGGCTGCCACCAGGACCTTAACTTGACTCTCTGCTCCTTTGTGTGAAAAGTAGGCGCAGAAACGAGAGCTAGAAACTCTGATATCTACTGTGTTATAGAAAGCGCTGAAAGACAAAACTCTCCTGCTGTTCACACGTTGTGAATGAGGAAACGGGCTCTTAGCAACGTCTTAATGTCAGTAGAGGAGAGAACTGTGAACTTCAACCATGTCTCAGTCTTTTCTAAATTGAAGTCGGGAAGCATAAATATTAGTCTATTTAGTGTTTACCTGGTGTAACAGTTGCCTTCAGACAACTTCACCTGGATGAATGAGAATCTCCTCAGACTGGTGTAATACACTTCCGGTTCGACAGGCGTCGCTGCTTGTTTTCTTTGGCCTTCAGTAGAAGTCCAGTCTGTTCTTCATCGACTTAGGTCAAAGGTCACAGAGCGGAGCGGAGATGACAACGTTACGACCGTTCAGCTGCGATGATTTGTTTAAATTCAACAACATGTGAGTCGACGCTTGTCGCGTTAAGTCCTTTCCCGTGTTGTATTTGACCTATTTACCGAGGTGCGTGGTGTTTAAACGCAGGTACGCTGTGCAGCGCCGCTAGCAGGCTAAGCAGCGTTAGCTTCCGCGACAGCAAGAACCGAGCTCCGTTGGAAAAACGCGTCCTTTGGGGACGTCCGTGTTATTAGCAGGGAATAGATCCGCTTTAGACCGTGATCTAACCTAATGTCATCCATAATTAATTGTGTAAAACGACGGCAGACACCCGCTTGTCAAAAACACGCTGTACACGCATTTAAACAGCAGCACTAGGTGCTAGCTCGTTAGCTACCGTTAGCGACACAGCGTCTGTTTTGTAGTTATAGGATTTGGTCGGGAAGGTTTTGCCGAGTTCGTGTATGAACAGTAACACATTAAAGTCATTACGATCCACCAGTTTACGTGAACGCACATAACACACGTGTTAGTAATCTTGAAATAATTGGATGGAGTTTGGTTTGTTGTGGTGTCACTTGGATGAGAACATTCTCTTGAAGGATGAGTTTTTGTATTGTTACTATAACACACGAACTGATTGTTGGTTTAATTCTTTTTCCCCCAACAGCAACTTGGACCCTTTGACAGAGACTGTATCCTTCCGTTGAAGCTAGCGTTAGCTTAATGTTAGCTAAGCTGTCATGTGTAACTGACAGACCTCAGTTTATTTCAAATTAGTGACACTGGTCATACATTCAGTTAGTTTAATAGGTGCAACCTCCTAAAACTTTACCTTACACATTATCATATATTCATCATGGTAAACAGGTTTACCATGATGAAGGTAATGTGACGTTTTCACTGACAGTTTCAAAGCTGTTGAGTTTCAGTGTTTGTGATCTAATGTATGTCGCATTAAAGTAATATGACTTAAGCAGAGGCAGTTCTCTTTAGCTTTGACCTGCAGTATGGGATCCCGTTTTACCTCCAGTACCTCGCTCACTGGCCGGAGTACTTCATCGTTGCTGAGGCTCCTGGTGGTGAACTGATGGGTTACAGTGAGTTATTCTGCGTTTAGTCCAGTAATATTTGAATTTGAGTGGATGGTAGCGAGTAGCATGTAGCATCGCCCACTACAACCTCTGCAACGTCACCATTATGACAAGTATGTAAAATGTTTTACAGCAACATAAACGTGATATGAAAACACATCTAGGCCAGAACGAAGCCATGGCTCTGTCATAACTCAGGTCTAGATATGTATATTTTCATTTTTTGTATATAATGTCAAACAAATTTGACTTTTTTTTTGTAATTATTGTAATTCTTTTCTGACTGTAATTTTGCTGCTGCTGGGTCACCAGAATTTCCCCACTGCGGGATAAATAAAGTCCTTTCTATCTATCTATCTATCTTCTGATTACGGCCTCTCTCTGCATTCACTCGCTTGCTGTTGCTTTACTGGCAGTCATGGGGAAGGCAGAAGGATCTGTAGCTCGCGAGGAGTGGCACGGTCACGTCACTGCTCTGTCCGTCGCTCCAGAGTTCAGAAGACTGGGCCTCGCCGCCAAACTCATGGAGATGCTGGAGGAGATCTCAGAGAGGTGTGTCACTTCCTACCCTGTTGGACAGTAAAGTCTTCATTTGTGCAAATGGCGACGTTCCAAGCTGGTTCTGAACATACTGTTTTAAAAGTTTGGATTCTGACAACCTGACAGCTGTTGAGCTGTGGAAGCTGATGAAGTTGCAACTGACTTTAATGTTGCAGGAAAGGTGGATTCTTTGTGGATCTGTTTGTGCGAGTCTCAAATCAAGTGGCAGTGAACATGTATAAACGTCTGGGCTACAGCGTCTACAGGACAGTGATAGAATATTACTCAGCTAGCAACGGAGAACCGGATGAAGACGCTTATGGTGAGTTGGGTTGGTGAGCGTACAACATGAATGAGAAGTTCCAGCTGATTAAACAAGTACTTATACTGTTTACCTCAGCCAATATTAACAGAGAGCTCTCTGTTTTTCCTCATATGCTCAGATTCAAAAATGTGACTTAGTTGCAGATTGTTGGAAAATGCGTTTCTATAGACAAAGTCTCAAATGTCTGAAAACCTGAACAAATGAAATGAATCTGCACAGATCTCACCAGAAGTGATTATCTATCACATCAGGACAATAAGTCAAGGAGACACCACGTGCCATAAAACACCAGCACATGATCGAGCCATTCATTCAGAGTAAACTGACGTGATGAAGCTCAGTAAGACTGATTAACTGATTTTTCTCCACAGATATGAGGAAAGCTTTGTCCAGAGACACAGAGAAGAAGTCGATTATCCCGCTGCCACATCCTGTCAGACCTGAAGACATCGAATAACAGTAGACTGTGCCTCTCTGACGCGCTGCTCCCTTTATCCTGATAATCACATCATCCAACTACAGACCCTGCTCAGTTGGATTGTACATAAACTGTCACGGAGGCCATGTACTTGTTTCTCAGTGCTTAATGGTCAGAGAGTCACTGATTGTATGAATCAACATTTTTTAGATTCTAAATTAGATTTAGTCTCATTTGTTGTAAGAAACACCACAACATGCCAGTTTGAATTGAATCGTGTAATAGCACAGCTGTAAAGAAAACCTGGTTACACAATAAACACTGCTCATGAGCTGGGTTTTTAAAAAAACGAAACAGTAGAAAAATCATTCCAGGATCAATGTTCACACCCCATGTCCCCAAATATGTGGTCTAATCTTTGTCTTCTTCGCTGCTCCTGCTCTCTTTCTTCTCCTCTCCCTCATCGTTCTCACTGTCGCTCTCGCTGCTGCTCTCTTTCTTCTCCTTTCCCTCATCATTCTCACTGTCGCTTGCGTCATCTCGGTCGTCGTACGTGTCCTGTTCTGTTTCAGGCGCAGCACTTCTATCCGACTCTTGGGTTTCAGGAGGAGCTGGAGCTGTGTCAGAGGACAGCGATGTCGCTTCTTCAGCCGTGGGACTGTTTTCTGAATTGTTCTCATCCTTGCCTTCAACCTGCTGCTTCTTCCACATCTTGGCCATGGCCAGCAACTTGAGGTTGGGTTGGTTGGCAGAGTCCTCTGGGAAGATGTAGTCGTAGTATTCCTCCCAACCTGCATCCGACTAGAGACAAGGAGGCCGGAATTAATACCTGTAGCTGCAACTAATGAGCTTTTAAACTTGAACTTTTCAACTTTAAATCAAAGCTTTTTTCACCAACTCGTCCACCTGCTTTTGCTTAACATAACTTATTGCAAATTATTTCAACCCAGTTACTTGAATGGAGCAATTTGCCATCACATTTTTCGGATTTTCCCTTGATCGACAATGATCAAGGCTCGGCTTAGTAGTGAGTAATAACTGTACATGTTAAATGCAGTTTAGATTCTTTCGTGTAACATTACAGAGCCCGGTTTTGAACCGTTGCAATCCAGTGTTCATTTCTTACCCCATCCTCCGCTGTCAGCTTCCTCCTCTTCTTCACCTTCTCTGGTAGCAGCTTCCTGACTCTCTCTATGGTGCTGTCAGAGCCAAACTCCCTCTCGAAGTCCCTCCAGGACTCGAGCAGCATGAGCCGCTCCTCCTTCTCCTCGCAGTTCCTCAAGCTCTTGTTGGCCTCCTCATAGATCTGACGGCACTTCTGCAGCCGCTCTGGGCTTTCGACTGACAGCTCGAACTTGGCGTAGCTGATCCAAACCTGCAAAGGCAGAAGACACAATCAACTGTTTTACTAAATAGGTTAAATCAGTTCTACTAGATTTTAGAAAGGGCTCTTTTTTATAGGAACTATTGACCTAAATTATCTTTATTTCACACACAGGGTTGCAGTTCTCACCTTTACGTGCTGGGTGCGCTGCAGCAACCGTTTGTAAAGGTTTCTGGTGTTTTCATACTCCTCTTGCTCGATCTCAAAGTCAATGTAGGACTTCCACAGCACCTGGAAGGAATAAACAGAAACTCAAGTTGTTTGCTTGTATGTGCAGAGAAATCCGTTTTTGTGGCATCCTAGTTGTATAAAGGAGAACAACTGACCTCGGGCATGTCGAGTCGTGGCTGCCCAATTGCAAGTTCAAAGATGGCACGGGCTCTGTCGATGTCGCCCAGGATCGTCTCCAGTTCTGCAAACTTGATCCAGGTGGTGCAGTTTTCCGGACTGAACTCCAGGTATTTCTCGTACAGCTTTCGGCAGCGGTCGAACTCTCTGAGCTGAAGCTCCAGCTCGATGTAGCCCTTTAGCAGTTTGTTCTTCGGACATTTACCAATCGCTGTGCCCTGAAGCAACAACAGACAATCAGTCACAGATTCAAACAGACGGTTGTCCAATTTTCCTATTTTACAGTTTTTTTCTTTGAAAGTTTTGATTGAGTAAATTAGACTTTCAACTTTTTCAAAGTCATTTAAATGTATGGTTAGCATAGAGACTACAGACAGAGAATACAGGCCAGGTTAAATTAATTCACCTTAAGTGTATTAGTGTAGATTTACATGTTAATCATGTTCAACTTTTTGTTAACTCTTACCATGACCTTTCTGGCTCCCTGCAGATTCTTCTGTCGAATCTCAAACTGAGCGTAGAGCAGCCAAATCTTGGCAAATGTGAACTGAAATGACAACGTTAGAGATAATCACAGTCTGGTTACATCCGTAGCAATACATTTACTGTAATAGCAACATACACAATATTTCACAATTAGTATCAACAGTGACTGAAGGAAAATGTTACAAGAAAACACATTCTTACTTTTTTGTGAGGGATGAGGTCCAGACAGGCCTGGTACACCTGCCGCGTCCTTTCTGCGTCCTGGTGGAGAAAAAGGAGTACATTGATTAGCACAGAACCCAGGATGGGACTGTATCTGCATTTAGTTAGGTGAGAGGTAGTGAAGAAGTAGTGAGCTGGGCAGTTGATGAAATGAACATAGTTGTAGCATTACTTCTTTAACAGACCTTGACCTCCAGCTCTTCGTACAGTGCATAGTTAATCCACAGGTAGATGTATCGTCTCCAGTGTCTCTTCTCCTGGATGGGGGGGATGTTGGCTATGGCTCGCTCGTAAATTTCTCTCACAGTGTCAGGCTCAGCGTCACTCTCCACCAGACGAAGATAATCAAACCATGCGTCATAATTGTGTGGATTCACCTATATACAAGAAGGAAAAGGGTAAGTCAGCAGCATATTTACACTCAGTAAATTTAAGTGAGTACCATATTTAAAATATATCACCAAGGCGTGTTACTCTTATAAACCATAGGTGCTTTCCTATTTCCTGTTCCTGTCACCTTTTAAATTATTTAGATCTTTCTTAGTAACATGAAACATTTAAAATCCATAAAAATTAAGAGGTGTAAAGCATAGATTTTCACAAATTAACCTAACTGTTAAGTCTTAACATTAGTTTGAAGTATGAACCTTGACTTCCTCCTCGTACTGGAACCGTCGTTTGCTGACGATGACATCCTCAATTCCCCTCCGGTCTCCAAACTTCTTCTCAAACATTGTGTAATTCTTGAAAAGCTCCTGCGCCTGACTTTTAGGGATTCTGTCCAGAGCGTACTTATAGATCACCCGGACACGCTCAAACTGTACAGGAAGACCAAGTATTGTTTAAGAAGTTATACTTTAAGACACAAGAACCATATTCTTAAATTTACTGACCAGTTGCACAAACCTCTTTTTGTATCTCTTCAAATTTGGCAAAGGCCACAAAAAGGTTTTCATCCACGTGTTCCTCTCCAAAGAACTCCACTGCCCTCTCGTACACCTTTCTGCTGTGAGCAATATAACCATGCCTCTCTTCAAAACGGGCATACTTAATCCAGTTCTTCACTTCAGGGTGAACAATGACAAGTGCAGTGAAGTTAAGGAGTCAGCAAACAAATATGTTTATAAAATTACAGAAATAAAATAAGATCAAATATCATCAGCACAAATATTATCTACTCATGAGATAATATATAGAATGTATATATATATATATATATATATATATATGTATATATATATATATATATATATATATATATGTATATATATATATATATATATGTATATATATATATATATATATGTATATATGTATATATGTATATATGTATATATATATATATATATATATATATATATATATGTATATATGTATATATGTATATATATATATATATATATATATATATATATATATATATATAAATAAATAAAGGATATATCGCTCATAAATGGTGCGGGCTTTGTCTACTTCCTTGTAACGCAGCTCAAAATTGATGTAGGAATGCCAGGCCTGCTCCTCAGGCTCCCACTCCATCCAGCGCTCAAACACCTGCCTGCAGCCAGCGATGTTCCCCACCATCTCCTCCATGTAGGTGTACTTGTACCTGTTAAACATTTAAGTATCTATTAAATCACAAAAACATAGAATGTTTTTTTTCATCAAACATTTGTAAAGGAGGTGTACACATCCCGATCAGGTCTGTACCTTAACACAATAAAAAACATTCCTACCAGAACTGGTTGACTCTTGGTAGGATTGTGATTGCTCTGTCCCAGATGTTGCGAGCGTGGTTCACCTGGCGACTCTTCATCTCCATCTCGGCGTACTTCAGCCATAGAGTGACATTGCGATGATCGACATCCAACGCTCGCTCGTAAATTGACCGAGCCCTATAGTCAGAGAAACCAGTATTGAGGGAAAGCAGTGCACAGACACATCACTGCCAACTATGCTAAAGCAGCAAGATGTGTGAGAGAGACAATTTGCCAAGGATTTTCAAAATGAGGAGAGCTGACTAGCTGGAGTATTCTGAATTTATCAAACCGATGGTTTCTGGTGAAAATAACACATCTATCATTTTTAAAGTCATAAATACAGATACCTCTGGATCTCCTTTAGACTTTCCTCCCATTGTGCGTATTTAATCCAGTTACTGATGACAGTGCGGTTTTTTCTGATGTTGTCCTCAAATCCCTGAAACATAGACACAAATCTGAAAAATACGTCTTTCCCTATATGTAGTTAAATAAACACACTTGCACAGGTAATGCAGCAGTGCTTGTAAGACTTTGTTATGTAGGCTTACCTTCCGTTTCCGCAGTTTGTAATCATTCAGCTCCTCCTTATCTGTGATCTTCTGTTTCGGTGGAGGCGGCAGAAGTTCAAGCTCCCTCTCCTTGGCTTCCCTCAGCAGCTGCTCAGCAGTGATCTGCACCTCTGCCGGTGCTTTATTTTTAACCTGTAGACAACAGAACATGCTTTAATATGACAGCAAACTTAAAGTCTGGGGGCCACAGGTGCAGTGTAGAGGTCACAATATAGAGAAAAAAAATCTCAGGAAGCTGTGAAGATTTGACTTGACTGGCTCAAAACACTAAAACCTGACATTAGCTGTAGGAAAGGAAGGATTACAATAAAAGGAGTAATCACTGGACACGTCAACTAATACAGGACAACAATTACTGCCCATTACTCTGACACATATACATTTGTGACGGACGCGACCCGTAGTTAACTTGTATTGAAAACAAGCTAATGTGTTGTCCGTAAACCAGCGCAAATAATAAATCTGTTGTTTCATTCACATTTGTTTACACGTTGATGTATGATTTTAACTTCATGAATGAATGAAATCATGTCTTATTTAACGTTAATCCGGCAGCAGTTAATTTTCCTCGGTTGAACTTTGCCGCTGTCCGTTAGCATTAGCTCAAGTTAGCCCAGCCTAGGTTAGCTCGCGGTTCTTTCACTGTGCTTTGTCTTCTTACCTTCGCCACCTTCGGTATCCGTTGTTTGCCTGCCGCGGTAGACGCCATTTTACCAGCAGGGTTTGACCAAAACTACTTTCCAAAACTTTATTAAATGTTTGACAACAATTAAAATAACTTCATGTAACGCAACGTTTCAGGCACATCCAACGTCGGCCGCCATGACAGTACCCAGCATGCCCTGCGAATTCCCATATTACCCATGTGCCGCGTTCAGTTACTATGGTAACGTAGTGCGTTAGCTAGCTGTAACAAACCGGTACAGGTTTTAATGGACGTAACGTAACATTGCGTTGAGTACAGTTTAGCTTCTAATTTCACCTACCCAATAGAAAG
Source organism: Macropodus opercularis (assembly GCA_030770545.1). Lineage (NCBI taxonomy): Eukaryota > Metazoa > Chordata > Actinopteri > Anabantiformes > Osphronemidae > Macropodus > Macropodus opercularis. The sequence goes on along the minus strand of CM061112.1, from coordinate 850,706 downwards.
TGACTCTATCAACACTTGGACGGGTAAGTAACAACCGTTTGGACCAACTAATAATGATCATTTATAGTTTATTTAACAATTTGTATATGTTAAATAAGGCTAATAGTCACTGTGTGCTAGCTTACTGACTTAAGGTCGTGTTCTGTGTTGTTTCCACTTTTGCCATGTTGTTAGCATCATGTCTCTCCTCTAACACCGGTGAAGATGAGGACCATAACCTCGGCCAGCGGGGAGGAGGAGCGTGTGGCCGTGAGAAGAAGTGAATCAGCGGACGCCCAGGGGATCGACAGCCTCGTCAGCCCCTCCACGCAGGCGCTCTTCGGAAGGGTCAATGCAATTCAGCTCCTGTAAGAAAAACGCTGCTTTCTAACAGTCTAGCATTCAGACAGTGGCACTATGCCACAAGTAAAGACAGGTTAATGGGCTTATTTAGTTTGCTTTTACTCACTTCATGTTCACTCACGCTCTTGTTTTTAACTCCCAGAGAGAAAGCCAACCTGGCTGTCACGCTGGCCAGTGGAAGCAATGACATCGTGGCCCATGCTTCCTTTTTCGATCACCCTGTTGCAGATTTGGTGGATCAGGCTCACTGGGAACCTTACTTGAAGAAGCACTTCAGCGCTAGAAAATGCACAGTCAGTTTAATTTATGATCTGATCATTTCAGATGATTCTGCAAAGGCCTGCAGATGCATAGTGGAACCGAGACTGTGTTAGATCAGTAGGAATAGGAAGGAAACTGACAACATTTTCTCACCCTGCAGCCTTTGAACACACTGTTCCTCCACCTTTTTGTGGCACAGCTGAATTTTGCCACAGCATGTGTAAAGGAGATAATGAGGTATGAAAAAAGTGCACCCTTTAATCTAAACTAAAGTAAGAGTAAAGTTCTGCCATTCTTGAAGTTTCGTCATGTTTAAATGCCAAATGTTTTTTCCTATTCTGAGCTCATTGGTGTATTGATTATTAGCTTTGAGTAGATTTTTAAAGGCCATGTGATGTCTTTTAAGCCATAATTACTACTGATATTATCCATGTGTTTACAGGGCTGTCTTTAATGCCACCACAGAGCTTGAATACATCTGCTTGGTCAGCCCACATGTCAGTGATTTAGGTAATGAACTGCTTCAAAATAATGGTTAAGTTTGCTTTTATTTTATTAACTTTGTGAAATGAACTCTTCACCCAGAACCAGCTCTGAGTGAGACGTTTGAGCCTCTTCAGTGCCTGACTGAGTCCAGTCCACCGTGCTTAGCATTCATCTGCCACAGAAATGTCCATTGTCCCAGGCTTCACATCCGCCAAGCCAGGTCACTGCCACTGATCCCTTCACTAATGACAATGTATCTGGATGTATCTGAAACACACAGTACACTGCATGCCTAACCTGGAAAAGCACTCCGACAGATGAATAACCCCACAACAAGCCGACAAAGCTTCAGTCATCGCACATTATGCCACTAAATCCAAATCCTTTAATCCTGGGAAACAATCTCAATATACTGTATGTATCATCATAATTTTAGCTACGAGCTGCAGAGAAAACACAACAGTCTCTGACTGTGTTGGTTTGTGTTTGTGTTGGTTTCTGTGCTTTCTGTTGCGCAGGTTGTGTACAATGGTTTGACACTTGTTTTTTATTTCGCAGAGTTGAAGATCATGACGACATGATGTGTATATTTGAAGAGCAGGCAAATTCACCAACATTTGTGGACCAACCATACTTCCTAGCGCAGCTCATTAAAGATCAGAGTGAGGAAAATCACATTGCTGTTTGTGAGGTTTGTTAAACTTTTAGTACATCTTTTACTTAAAGGTATCGTTTTTAAGTTTTGGAAGGGTCTATTTGCAGCAATGAAATGCACTATGTATAACTTAGTGGGAAGCTCATGACCACTCACCCTTAGAAACAGAGCCTGCATTCTGGAACCTTACCACTGGATGTCGCTATACCTCCCGCTCCGCAAATTTAAACAAAAAATGTCATATTTTCGTTTTTATCATTAGTGGAATAAAAGTGAACCTTCTCAGTGTCCCATTCACTTCTCATTTGCTGTTCTATTATAAAAATAGCGCAGTAGCTGCTCTATGACGAGGCTTTGACTGGCTGGTAGAAACCCTGCTGGGACAGATTCCCTCGAGACCTGGGAGACGACAGATCCTCTCTCCCCTCCCCGCTTGTTAGGGTTGACATGTGTTCATGGCAGCATATGGCAGATGCGAGCTGATACTTGGCCAAGACATGCTCTCACTGAACATATTGTGTCCAGACATCTGAAGCATTTTGGGCTTTTTGTCTGAATATGTTCAGCACAGAACAAACAGTGCAGCGTTGTCCCAGAGGGCTGGGCTGTCCAGTCTGCTGCTGGTGTATTTAATTTCAAATATTTTTATTGTGGTTGAAATGGAACCTTCAGCGTGACTCTATGTGTTTTCCCACAGATCGATGGTGTGATTGTCGGCTTCATCAGTCTTACTGCTGATGTTGATTTGAATGAGCTGCACAACAGCTTTGACTTCAGTGAAATTAATGATTTGTACGAAGCTCAGGAAACAGGACTCAATGAACCCACTGCTCCTACTGGAGCAAAAGACGAAAGTGAAGAACCAGGACAGGTCCAAACCTTTACTTCAGTAGGTGTCAGATCTTCACCGTTAAGACCACCAATTCATCCGTTGACTCCAATTGCACACATTATTGTTAGTTTGGAATTAAACAGATTTGACAGAAGACTCTGAGGTGTTAGAATTAATATTAGACATGAACTGTGCAGTCCATAGTCTTTACCTTCTCCTTAGTTATTTTTGCGATTTCTGTCACTCTCAACTCGGCAGGAGGAGACGATGTCGGCTGGAGCAGGACGGATTTCAAAGCAACCAAAAGTCTTTTGTATTCAGTTGTTTGTTTTTAGGAAGAATTATGAAATGAGGTAAGATTTTTAACATTTATTAGTAAAATGTTTTTAATGGAGAGCTAAATAATGTCAAAGTGAATTAAGACGCAGTTTTTGCCTACGTCAAATAAAAGAAATATACTCAAAGAGATATTCACAGATACGTAACAGATCCCACTAAACACACTTTATGGCTGTGTATGTTTGAAGTATACATTTTTTCCTCACATTTTTTGAGTGGCTGCTCCTGCTGCACCGGTGGCAGCCGTCCAGAGTCACATCAGTCATATGCTGTGTTAAAGCAGAGAGAGTGACTGTTGGCTGGCTCCTGCTGTGCTCCTCTCACCACCACCTTACCTCCCAGCTGTTACTGAATATGGAGGCGAGTCGCTTCCTGCCGAGAGTGAGCACGTTATTAATGAGAGCAGCACTTAAAGTGACAGCGAGTTGAAGGCGAGAAGTTGAGCTGGAAGTAGTGGACAGACCACAGTGATTACCAACCTGGCTCTGGTTGGGAAGTTGGCACACACACATATTTTCAGTTAACTTCCCTTTTTTTCTGTTCTCTTTCAGATCAGTGGACTTTATTCCATATGTAGTTAAACGCTTCCCTGTGAGTATGCACGATAGACTGATGGCACTTACTGATGTGTGTCTTTACACATGACTAGCTATCAAATAAACATTACACAGATTTTAGGTCTTGTAGACTCTACAGTGAACTTGTTGATGATTGTCAGGACTTGGATTTCTGCGCAATCACAGTACCCACACTACCCCCTGAGATTCCGTTGCTGCAGGGCCTCCTCAGGGTGCCGCCCCGTGCCACCAGTTTATTGCTTCGAGAACTCTATCTATTCCACCCCGCTGGACTCATGTGAGTTATCCTTTTCAGCAGGATCAATTTGTAGCTGATTTGTAGCTTTCTGGGGAAACCACTGATTCATTTTCTGTCTTCTATTATACAAACGAACCAGTGATGCTTTCTCTTTGTGGTCTTTCTGTGCTTGTTCTCACAGGCCTGTAGAGGTGAGGCCAGCTCTGGCTGAAGACCAACTGGCTATCTCTTACCTGGTGAAGGGTTTGAGACTGAATGAGTCCCTGTTACAGGACTTGGACCGCTACTACGAGACCTGCAGAGATCTGGTCAGTTACCACCAAGGCCGGTGGGATTTACCTTCACATCCTAGACGTGAATGTTTTTTCTGTGCACCAGGGAATGATGTCTGTACAACCCAGCAGAGATCACTAGTTAACTTACAGTAAGTGCATCATGTTAGCAAAGCTGGGCACCAGCTGGGGAATCTTTATGATCTGCATGTGACACAGACTTACTATCTTTGCTAAATATATTTTGTCCAGTATTAGCTAGTTTAATCAGCACAAACAAATCCATTACAACCACCCTCTCCCTTTAACTTTAAAAATGAAATAATGATTGATTTGGACCATCAAGTGTGACTCGAGCTGGTACCATGATTGTCTTGGAATAGTGAGGAATATCGCACGTATGCCAGGGAACAGATTGGTGAGAATTCAGTTGAACAGATTTTCCTCTGTGACCGACAGCCCAGCTGTCACTACCTCAGCTCCAAAACTGATAATTACTTCTCAAATGAGAAAGCAGCCACTTCATGTGAATTCATGGCACTGGACTCGGCTCATACAGGAAGGCGTACTGAGCTGGTATTCATTTTCACACGTGTACATTTAAATGCTCATTGTTTGTTTCGTTGTTCCTAGGACGGGGTGCCTCTGCAGGCCTTCGTGGCTCAGGTAAACAGCCAGATTGTTGGGATCCTGATCATCAGCGATGAGCAAGTAGGTGCAGTTTTTCACCTTTCAACAAATCTGAGCGTTTGCAGTTAATTGTGGCACAAACAAATGGATTCTACAAAAAGCACAAAACACTGAAATGCTTACTGACACTTGATATTATATTATTAGCATGCGTTCAAGTTCAGTTGTGTCTTTTTATCAGTGCAGTCCTTAAGATTATTTAGTTCCAGAGCTAATCTATTTAATTCCAACCTTAAAGTGAAGGTAAAGGACATTTTTCAGGTTGACATATATACAATAAAAACAAAAAAAAAAAAGTTCCGTGCACTTGAGTAGTTTTTATGAGCTACAGTATAAACCTTAAAATCGTGTTGGTTAGTTTGACATTTCGTGGCATTTGCAACCTGTTTCCTTTCTGACTGGTTGCTGTCATGGAATTGATAAACACAACTGTGAATCTGTCTGTGTCAGGACATCGAGTACATCCGCGCCCACTACAACATCGAGAACTTCATCTATTTCAGCCATCACCGTGATGAGGAGCACGCTCAGATTCGCCACTTTGTCCTCAAACCCTCCTTCCAGCACTTTGCCAAACACTTGTTCAAAGAGGTCCTGCGGCTGGCGCACAGATCCTGCCTCTACCACAGGATCTACCCTCCCTACCACAACCAGGAGGTGCGTGCTCAGGACCCAAAGGCCCTCAGTGGCCCCTCATGACTGGGCTTCTTCCAGCTTGTGAGCATGTCTGCTCAGATACACAGTGTCATTAGTCTAATGATGCTCAATGCACACACACACTGCAAAAAGTATCCTTCACAAGAACAAATGAGCTTTGAAAGCCTTAAATAATTTACCATCCAGACTGGAGGCTGTAATACTGTATGTGGGGTTGTCAGTAGTGGTGAATATTTTAATTAGAGAGGACTCCTCTAATGTATCTATTTGCTCACCTAAATAACACATTATCATGTTTGATATATTTGGTCTGATCTGTGGCTAAAGCTCACGACAGAACTTCACAGGGTTACAGCACAAACATTTATTTAAGTTGTGCAAACAGAAAAACTCTTCATACTGAGTTTGCAGACGTCTTCTGTAATGTAAATGATGTAAAGATGTTGTGGCTGTAAGCGGCTCATTTTTTGCAGAACGTGGCCCTCAGCACACTGCTGTCCCTGGGGTCGGGGCAGCAGGTGCCGATTGTGCTGCCAGCTCCACCTCTCGAGCCTGTAATAAGACATTTCCTCGACATGTAGAGGCCTCCACTTCCTCTGCTAATTACCTTCCACAAACAAGCACCAGATTGGGAGATGATGATGTGCAAATAGAATAATGGCATAAGATAACCAGAGAACTAGCTCTGTTCATGCGGTGGGTGATGCTTTCCACTCATCATCAGCTCATATCATTGGTGTCAACTTTGCATCACCTAACCCTGTTCACCTGGGCTCAGTAGCACTTTGCCTCCTTTGAGATTTTCTGTCTCTGAGCTAACTGACACTGTGCCCTCTTGTTCTGCTCACAGAATTCCTGCATCCACCATCTGGATTTCATCCTCAACTGTGCGGTTCCCGTTCGCCCCCGTCGCCAGATCATCTACCCGCTGGTGGAGCTTGGCATCAACGCCCCGTCCAAGCAGATCACAGAGGAGCAGGTGGGCACAGCAGCAGCTGGCTGGCAGGGAGCCGCCTGCCAGGGAATCAGCTGCTGGTGAAGGGAATGCAGCAGCAGGGTGTGGATGTGACCACTAGTCGGAGCTGTTTCAAAAGATATATGCTTATAGGGATCCAGAATGGGCTGCACTTAAAGGTATGGAGGGACACTTCAGCACAGAGACATTAGGGCAGAATGATGGAATGAGGCACATCTTTATAGAAATATTTCTTTGTAATTGTGTTATGGTTTCCTCTAATCAGCTTTTTCACATCTATGTTGTGCTTGTGTTCAGGTGAGCTTTGTTATGAACTACTAAGACTCTGAACATGCTGTGAGAGTTTAGTTTAGTACCTATGCTGTCTGTAGCGAGCTGTGAAGTCAGTTTTTCAATAGCAACGTATTCAAGTAGAACAAAGCTACAGGTGAATGATAATAGTCTTGGCTCTAGTTGTTTTCCTTGTTGTTGGTAAATTTCCCCATGTGTCATAGGTTCGGGTCTTAAATCTCCTCAGCCTGGTTGATATTAATGTGGCTGTGATTTATTTTAATGCCCTGTACCTCAAATATTTATTTTAGACCCAAGGCGACACTGTGTACACTCACATGTTCATTTCACTCCAGGCCTTTATCTTGGTAACGCGGCAGTCATGATTTCCAGGCTAGCGTGCAGATAAGAGCTTTGCCTCTGAGCTTTGTCTGTCCCACCTGATGTTAGCCTCAGGATGATTAATCAAATCTAAAGCACCTGTTCCCTCTCTGTCAATACAGGATCATATTACGCAGAGCTGCTGTGTGTGTAGGTAAAGATGAGGCATCTCCTACATGATAAGAGCTGCTGCACCTGCTCCTCTGCACATGCAGATGACATCTTGGGCTTTGTCTCTCTGACTAGCTCATCTGGTTAATTCCTACAGTATTCACATGGATGCATACAGGCATTTAATCTTCCTTCAAACCTACAGGTTTTCATCTCATTTGTAGCGAATGTCTGTCCTGTTGTTTTCACAGACCTTAAACTTGAACCGTATTATATTACCTTCCACGCTTAATACGCACTCAGGATGTTTTTTCCAGAGAATACTTGCTAAAAGCATTTACTGGGATTTAGAGTTACTTTGCAAGGTATCTGTGAGGTCAGTGATGATCTGTTGCTGACACCTATATAAAGTTTGTTTATCCTAGCTGTGTATTCCTTTAATTTCCTGCTACGGTCAGCCCCAAAGCCATTCCCTGTATGTGACAGATGTTTGGCACGCAGGGCTCTGTGGAAATTATTTGAATATTACACAAAGGTTAATTCCACCCCCAGGTCTCCCTCCTATTCGCTCGATGCTGTTTTTATCCAACAAGGTGCATTGTGGGGCCAATCTGCCTAATTATAGATGATGAAGGAGCCATTAGCTGCCCCAGATTCACCGGGTGAGGACCAGAGATGCTTGGCAGTGGAGAAATTGGGAAATTGGGACACTGTGTTCTGCTAATTCCCGTGGGAGTCTTTTGTAATTATTGTGGAAAAGTGTCCCTTAACCGTCAGGTCCCACGTTTGGTCCCTGTGTTTCCTCATTAGAATCTGCAGCTGCAGTAACTGAAAGGCTCCTGTTTTATAGCCGTGTTTGTTTATTTAGGAGCATGTTAATGGAGAGTAAACATTAGATTCATAAATACACCAAGCACATGGATATTAATAATATACGTCTTGCAATGGGTCTATGAAACTACCAATTACTATTATATGTTTATTCAACTGAACAACGCTTAGAGTTTAGCTTCGGTAATTGTAGTTGATTAAAAAACATGTAATCTTAGCAAATAAGTACTGACAATCTGTCTTCATTCCCTTTCTCTCAGGCACCGTTTGCTCTCAACCTCCTCAGCAGAAAGTTAACCATGGAGCCAAAGGTCACCGTTAATGCCAGGATAGTGGTGGTGGGGGCGTCAGACACTGGTTTATCTTTCCTCGAGGTGCTTTGTTTGTGGTGAGTCTGCCTCAAAGTAAGACTTTCTTTCTGTGACATGTAGCTGATTGTGTGTGGAGTGGCCTTTTTTCTGAATTCGTAGCAGCAGTGACTAATAGTGTCCCAGTGTTCCTCTCCTGGATCTAACAGCGATGGATTAACCTGTTAGGGGGCCCAGGGGCAAAAATTTGGCCTGGTTCCCCTATTGACTCTGGTCATACACACACCTCTCACCATCTGTGCATTGTGCGAGTAACCAATCATTGCCAAGCTTCCATCAAGCAGAGTTCACACTGTAGACCACACACAGCAAGGTTAATATTCGGCAGGAAAGCAGCCAGATTCAAGGCTAGACCTAAGCTATCTGGCTTGGGGTTAACAAATCGAATCAAATATGTTTTAAACCATTTCTCTGTGCTGCAGAGTCCACGCTGTTCTTTACCTCATTGCTTTGAACACGCATGTCATTTGTTTGACTCAGCCTCACGAACACTGACAGACACCTTACAGGTTTACTTTTTATGGTATTTGTTAACCATGAAATAATTTTAATATATTTAAACTGAGGTCATTAATAGGTTGTTTATAAATTCAGAAGATAATTCATTCAGCTCAGCTAAAAGGTAGATTTCAGATTAGGTTTAATGCTACAGTAACATACAGCTTGTAGTTACTTTATATCTCACAACTATCAAATTTCAAAGTGAAAAAGAAAACACAGAAACAAAATAGAAGCATACTGAGAGTCCGAATGAGCCGATGTACGGCTCAATCAGGCAGGTAACACAAGTGAGTGGGTTCGTTCTACACAAAGATGGTTCCTGGGGCATCATAGACCTGGCAGCTGTAACAATAAAAATATTCATACTTCTGTGTGTGTGAGACATACTCCACTGTGCTAAGCAGAGCAGCAAAGCGTCTCCTCCTGTTCTTTTATTCCAGGAATCCAATCTCTGTAAATGTCACTTGACTCTGGGCCGGATGTCTTGCGTGTTTGCCTTCGCGCTCGCTTTGTGAGATTAACTGCTCCGGCAAATGAGAAGACGCGCAGGCCTGCTGATTCAGACGCAGGCGATAGCTGCCAGGCAACCAGGTTTAGTCGTTGTGCGAGAACGCGATCTCATAGCTCACAGAGCTGCTGGGGCTGGCACGGCGGTGGTGGCGGAGCAGGCACACGCAGCTGTCTGAGACCTGGCATTCAGCGGGGCCAGGACTGACCCCCCTTTAATTAGCCACTCCACTGTTTCCCCTCGTCAGGGATCTGCTGCAGCGATCTGTGTACGCTGTCACTAATGAGTTGACTAATGAGGCAGTTAGTGTCCGCTGAACTAATGGTGAGGCGGTATCGCGTTGAGAAGGTGAAGGATGGGTCAGTTTTGGCCTGATGGGGTCCCCCTTATCAGACCTATCCAAATGTCTAGCCCCCCCTCAGCCCCTCCACCACAGCACAGCTTTCCATGTGCTCATTGAATCCAGCCCAGCAGCACCAGCAGAACCCTCCCAACCCCATTACTGGCAGGGACGGGGTCAGACAGATAAAGAGCTCTGTGGCAGCTCGGCCCTCTGCTCGCTGTGGTCAGGCTGCAGGGTCACCACGGCCGTCTGTCACCGGCTGATAACAGAAAATCCAGAGCCCTGATTCAGCCTCATTCACAAACCCATAATGGGTCTTAATGCCTCAGTGCTGTGCCACAAATCCACCTTCTGGCACAGATTAACAAGGAAACTTTGACTGCACTCATTGTCTGATTCTTCTCAGGATCCTGATTATTATCATTTCTGTGTTCACACTGAAATAAAGCTTCAACCACTTACACAAACCTAAGAAATGTCAACTTATGTTTTCTTGTTACCCAGTCAATAGGGCTTAAATGTTGCTGCTCATGTCTTTTGTTTTGTTTTACTGTTAAAGTCAAATTGGCCTGTGACTCTGAAATGCAGCCTTTTTACCTAAACAAGCAGATTATTCAGCAATGACAAGAGCAGTGGTTTCTGTGCGCTGTAGTCAAACACACATCCAGGCTCTACCCGTCAGGTTGCCCATGTTTCGGTGTCTGGTGTAGTAGATCAGTGCCAGTAGGCATTAATTTAACAGGAAAGTGAGATAAGAGCAGAGCTGGAGGTGATCGGAGAGGTCAGGGTGATAAGGCTGGACACTGTGAGGTACACGCTCCTCTATTCACTGAACACAGGAGCTGGAGCTGCTGTTATCAGCGATGTGATGCCCTGTGGGCCTCCACAAAGGAGGTCATTTACATCACAACAGATGCTTTCCCATTGTAAACACGTCACCCGGCGGCAGAACTTTCACTTCTCAAACATGTATTGAACATCTGAGATGTGGTGTATGTGTGTGAGATAAAGTACAATTTAGAATATGGTGTGAACCAGCGTAATGTCAACATTAGCTGAGTCACGTTAAACGTGACTCTTTGCGCTGCACTATTCTCTGAGTGCAACTGTAATAATCACTGCAGTCGTCATTGCACTTCTGTGTTTGCTTCTCTCTGCAGCTGCTTGGTCTCATTCCCTCTGATCCATCAGACTTTGCCTCGGTTCCCAGTCCTTTGACTGACCCCTCTCACACCTGTTCCCACTTCCCCCACCACTTTTTTCTGTTTTGCTCTTATCACTTCAGTATTTAGGAGCCTGGCAACCTGTTTGCTTGTCATTTTCATTAGTAAAGTTACTTCAGTGCACCTGCCTTCCTGCATTTAAGGCCTCCCCTGTGCTCTGTAAACAAGTCGTGACAGTTGTTTGCCAAATGTTTGGCTCTTGTCCCATCACGATGCTGACTAACCTAAACATATGAACAGATTCAGCAATTAAAGCAACACATGCAAGTTGGCAATGCTGCAGCGAGCTGGGAAACTTAAAGTCACAAAGACCCTGTACAGTGTCTTTCTGATTATACCTCCGCTCGGGTAAGGCCTCACCAGATTCTGACTGTTTGCGGTTCTCAAACCAAGCCCATAATAGGAGACAGAACCATGGATCACAACAATGGCTTCCAGGTGCCCGCAAATATGATAACAGTCCGTATATGTCATATAATACAAAGTAATATTCTGTCCGTATGCCGTGAGCTGTCACCTAAAGCCTAATTCTGTTATTGATATGAGCACTTGTTACAGCCCGGGTCGCTCCCCGGTGGTGCAAGCAATGCATGGTCGTTCTGGACTCTTTCCAGATGCACATCAGTCAGTCCCCTCTGTCTTGAGTCTGGTACAGTATGTGACTGTCTAAGACTGGAGGTAGGAGCATGTTTTTACATTGCTTCTTGACATGTACTTTATTTACCTCTTGACATGTCTGACTCTACTCAGGCTGTCTTCGTGCTGTGGTATATTTCTGGATGAAGAAAACAGTTGATGCAGAAATGAAAGTTGTCCTTCCCCAGAACACATTCCTGTCACGCTAGGTCCTGTATGTATTCACTGGACTCTGTGGAAGAGCACTCATGCAATGTTTGTTCTCTCACAGCCCTCACCTGAGGTTCAACAACCTGACCCTCATCTCAGCACACGGTTTCCCTGGCGACTACAACTACGAGGACACTGCATTTCTGTCCACAAGGTAAGCAAATGTAACAGCATTGGATATGACTGATGAAAATTGATTTAATGTTGAGAAAAAAATCTAAACTTTGCGATTGGTTTAAATCAAATTAAAATCAAATCTGAGGATTTTTTGTGAGGTGTCTTTGCATACTGATGGATTCTCATCGCAATGAGGACTAATGATGCTGATCCTAACTTCAAACATTATTAAAGGAGCAGCTGTATGTAGTCATATAACAAACGACTGCGTAAATCAAATGCTGGTGCTTTAAGGAAAGTTAAATGTCCGTGATGATTCTCTTTTATCCAGGTGACATTATCTGGAAGATGAGTCATAGTAGTATTTTTTGTGATTGGGTCAAAATATTTAACAAAAACAAATTCAGATACTATGATTCAACTTTCAGATAAATAAAATGTTAAACGGAGAGTCCGAGAAGATGCACGTCATTATACGCTTTTCCCCTGTAGTCATGCTTACAGCAGCAGAGACTTGGCTCGACTTCCTCTGCATTCCTCCGTCAACATGGTGATTGGCAAGATGGTGGGCATCAACAGGAAGTCTAAACACGTCCTGGTGTCTGGTTCCAGGAAGGTGCCCTATGATTACCTCATCCTCTGCACAGGCCTGCAGTACCAGGTGAGACAGAAGGCTGACAAAGGTGACAAACTGACACGTCGCTGCTCTTAGAGCTTTAACCTGATTGTGATTGTAGCCCACTAGCACCAGATGTTGTCACCAGAACCTCTAAAGCTACAGCAGCGCTGATGTGCTGTCAGTATACAGACTAATTCCTGGAGGCACACTGACTGGTACACAATGAATCTGTGTCCTGTTTTCCTGTGCATATCTAAGTACACCCAACACGTAGCAGAGACACAGGTGTTGTGTCTGGATGATGAGTTGTTTGACATATTCCAAATAAAAAAAAGAGATACATGTAAATTTAATGAATTGAAGAGAATTATTGCTGATTTGTGAGACATTGTACAAACTCTTGGAGAGCGGATGGGCTCTACCTGTGATGTGTAGATGCCGTGTCCCACTGGTGTGGATCTGAGCCAGCCAGTCACGAACAGTCAGCTGCAGAGCCAGTCCCTTCAGCGCAGATACACCGGGCCCATCCCCTCCAACCTCTTCACCCTCAACGACCTCCACGACTGCACGGCTGCTCGCCGCTGGCTGCGTGCCAACTTTGTGGAGCTGGAGGGTAAGTGAGCACCTCCCCCGTACATAGTCAGAGAACCTTAAATTAATCTGTGGTAGTATGTCATTACTCAGCCAGTCAGCGCTGAAGTACCCTGGTATAATTAGCCGCTAATTAGCTGCAGAGACATCTTTCATGTCTGTGAATCAGGTCGTCCTCTTCCATCCATTTTCCATTATCATATCACTTTCTGAGAGCCGGGCTTTTCAAAGCAGGAAAACATACAGTGTCATTAAGCAAAATTAATCTGCTCTCTGAAGGAATTGAACAGTGATCTAGAGTGAGGCTTTTATACATACTAATTAGTTGATTCCAATCATAAAGCAGAATCATTAATAAATGCAAATTAGCAGTGGCAGACTCTTGCAGATGTATATGTATTTACATATTTAAAGGGACACAGACTTTAAATGCAGACTTCAACGTTAGACAAGCAGAATGCAGGTTTTTCCATGCACAGCGTTGACAGCACACGAAAATAATACAGGCTCATTTATTAAAACATGTGACAGTGTAGCGCTCAACAACAACAGCTTGTCTCCCGTCACTGGAGGTCGGACGGAACATGTCACCCAGTGTGTTTGGTTCAGCATGTTTCAGCACCACGGACAGAGACGCTGCGTTCTGAGCGAAAACGTGAGAAAACGAACGGCCTGCATTCGTTCAGATCTCCCTTCACACAGTCATCTGTCAGTGTTGTCATGTTATTTGAAATTTAACCAGGCAGAAAGCAGCGTTATGCCACCCCCCACCCCAGAAAGTCAAACGTTCTTTCTTTTGTATATATATTAAATCACTCGTAACCTTTTTCTACTCGCTGTCTGACTTTGAATCAGACCAAACCTTTACTAAAACTGTCTTATTACTTTCACAGTCCTGGATAGTTTCTGTCGACTAAGACACTTTTGAGAATCTGAGGCTGGTAAATCTTTGATTGAAAATAGGAAATGATGTGTAGAGCTCCTTTGTTAGCGAGCTGCAGTGCTTCATAGTTATCATTCAGTTCCTCTGAATTGTAGAGCTTTTGTGTTTGGAATATTATTATTATGTAAACTTTTCGTGCGCGGATAATCACAAGTAAAATAACAACACAAGTACCGAGCTGTGGAAAATGAATCTACAATTGATCTTTTTTCAGCCAATGTGTCATCAGTGTGGTGGATATTTTTCTTTTGTATTTTTTAGTGCATGTCTGTCTAAAACGTTCCGTAATCATCTTTCCATCTGTTATTCATAAACCAACAGTGCTGCAGCGTCATTTAAGAACTAAGGTGTCATTTTATTTTATTCTCCCCGATGATCTTCTCAGTTCTGGATGTTGTCCTGTAGGAAATAGGAGGCTTCTTAGTGGAAGTAGATCTGAACATTGTGAGCTTTCAGAAATGCTAATGGCTACATCCTGGTGCTTTTTCAGATAATGCTGTTGTCTATGGAAACAGCATCGATGTCTACACCACTGTGGAGACCTTACTCAGCCTTGGTGTGCAAGGATCTCGTATTCATCTGGTTCTTCCACCTCCTGAACCTGGCGTCTCCTGCTTCAGTGACTCAGCTGTGGAGAAAGCTGTGGTGGCAGCCATGGAGAAGGCTGAGGTGAAGGTCCACTGTAACTGCCTGCTGGCCCAGATGAACAACGGTGAACACCCAGATCCTCTCACGCTGGTGTCATTCACCACTGAAGCAGAGCCGCTCCATCTGCAGTGTGGAGTACGTCTTCAACGCTGATTCATTTTGGCAGCACATGCATTGAATTACGCTGATTGGTCTGATTTGAAGCTGGAGTATTTAATGTAAGAGTTGTTACATGTTGAGTGATTCCTCCCTCTAACAAGCTGTACAGACACAAGGTGTGGTCTGAATTTGAAATGTCCTGCCTTCTCTCACTCCGACTGAATCACAGCAAAACAGAAAGCCCACAAATTATTCATCTCCCTTCAGGTGTTCATCAACCTGTCCAACAAGGGAGTCGACTATGATGCCTTCAAGAGCATCAACAACGCCTTCCTGGTCTTCGATAGCAGACTTGTCATAGGTTCGGCCTTCTGCACCGGTGATTCGGCTATTTATGGTGCCGGGCCCCTCACCAAATTCTCCCGTAGTTTCCACTCAGAGGAGTGGTCACATGCCAGCTTCAGCTCCGAGGAGGTGGGCCAAGAACTGGCGGCCATCTTGCTGTCTCTCTTCGACCCAACACTGGCGTCCTCAGACGAGCTTCCACCAGAAATGGATCGTCTTGTACCAGTGTACAAACAAGCCAAGCTTCGAGGTCAGATTCTGTGTTCTCCTCTTCTTGAATATACTTTATGGGCTTTTCTGAGAAAGTTGAGGCGCTTTTCTCTCAATAGTCATACGTTTCATTTGTATCTAGATTGATTTTGGTTAATATGTATTAAGTCCTTTAACTGTGAGTCATGTGATGTTGTCTGAATAGGACCCATGAACATGTCCACTTCACCGTGTAGGCTTTCTTCAAATCATTTAGTAAAATTCCTTCACATTCATCAGCGGATGTGTTTTCCGCCTCTGCCAGTTTTACCTCGATACTCTCCTGTGTCCTTCACGCCGTCCCTGTTTCCGTCTGCTTTTATCTGAGAGAATTCGCACTGGCAGTATTTTTTTTCATTACGCTTTTGTAAAATGTTTTCCAATCTTTCACCCACCCACCCACTGCTCATGTTATTGTGGCTGACACTCAAAGCATAGCTGGGCACAACAATGCCGTATTGTCCTGCAGCATATCCACAGAGCAACCAAGGCCACTCCACAGGTTACACAAACACAACGGCCACTCTGCTCCGTCCTTCTCACTGAGATGAAACATGCATGAACTTTTCAGAGGCATTTCAGTGTTCAGGGAGAGCAGAGATGCCATATCACAGTCTGCTATCTGAATTCATTGCCTGAGCTGTGGTTTATCCTGTGGGTCGACTGCGAACATTTCTGTTTGCCTTGTCTAATTTATCTGTTATTCATTCAGCACACAAAAATCTTGTGAATATAACAAATCATCAGTTACAAAGTTGTCTGAATGACACATGTAACAGTTAACTGTTTTTACTGACTAAAACTTTCATGTATCCTCCTCCATTATACGCTTTTCCTTCTTTCCTCAGGCGGGAAGTTGCCTGGAGGGTGTAACTACCTCCACATTACCAAACCCCGTCCCACCAGTGTGACTGGTCCTCCTGTTAAATGTGTACGTTTACTTCCTCTTCTTTGAGGGGATTTTCTTTTTCATGTTGAACTTTTTGCCTGTGTCGTCGTCTGTTTAACCATCATTTCTCCTCAAAATGCCAAAGGGGACAAACGTGTTTATGCAAATTAGGAAACCTGCAACCCTAACTTTATGCTTGGTATCGACTAAGCATATTTAATACCTTCATTCTAGTTCTACTGTGCTATATGATTAACCGTGGACAGGTTGGACAAGTCACTGTTCTGATGTGTAGCATGTGGTTTTCTACTTGAATCTATTTTTACTGGGTGAAACCAACAGTTAACTCGTTTCTTTATTCATGTGAAGTTGCAGGATCGCGGCATCATCACTGGACGAGTGGAGACTGGGAACTACTTCTGTTTGCATCTCGACTGCAACGAGCTGGTGGAGACTCTCACCTGCTTCTCTCTGAAGCCGCTCGCTGTCTCCAATTACCTGAGTCTGTACGGGAAACACCAGCAGCTGCTGGGCCAGCTGTCGACCTGTTACGCCCAGGGTCTGATCCACGACTTGTACAGGTGGGACCAGCACAGCAAAGTAGTTCACTTATGAGCCAGTAAAAACAAAGATATCCTGACAAAAATTAGCCTATGAATCAATTATACACACACACACATATATATACAAACACACATATATGTGTGTGTGTGTGTATAATTTCTGAAATCCAGCAGGTAAAGTCTTGGACGTGGCCACTTGACCCTCACAGAAGGGAATGTTTGTTCAGTTCTGACAGAAAGTGTAATGAAACACAACGGATGAAATGATGGAGCGAATGATGAAAAGCTGAATGATCCTTACTAAAGACATAGATATGATCAACACTTCTTCCTACCTACGCATTCAACAGCACAAGGAGCATCAGGATTACACATGAGGCAAACCAGCAGCCAGACAATACAACAGATCCACAGAAATGAGCAGTTTTCTCAAGACGCCTGTTTGTAATTTCACAACAAAGAGCTTCTCCGGACTGATTATCGGCACTGTCGGAGTGTTGAATACTGAGTTTTTAGCAGAAATGCAGAGTTTATGTGCCGCCAGTCATTACATGACTGCATGTTTCTGTCTTTCAGCAGCAGCAGGTGGTCGCGGTTTTAAAGGTAGCGGATTTATTCCCACTTTGAAACAGGAAATGTTTAAGAAAACCTGAGGTAGCGAAACATCCCATCATTCATCTGTTGACTAATGACCTCACGTGTCAAAGTAACGTGTAAGAGGCGAGTGAGATTTAGGCCATTAGTGTCCTTTGTCCTCCTGCTGTCTGTGTGTTTGCTGGTGTGACTTTGCTCTGTGTGTGTGTTAGTCAAACAGTGGGTGACCTGCTTCTGAGATTTCAACACAAATGACCCCCAGACATGACCGGCTATTGTCCCCCGCCTCCTAATCTGTTTATGCAGCTCCTCAGTCTGTCTTTGTGGTCGGCCGAGGACGAGACAAAGCCAGAAGCCTTCGTGCTGCAGAGGCTGATTCCTGGTCACGCTGCTCACTCAGCTGACTCATAAAGTCATTGTTGGTGCTGACGGAGCAGCGTGAGCCGTTAAAGCAACTGATTGACCGTGTGGCTTCGGGATGGGGGAGGTTATTCCGCATCCACAGCTACGGCGGCTTCTGGTGCGTGAGCTGCGTTCATGTTGACATTTCACTGACACAGCTCATCCAAACTGCAGAGACACGTGGTGTTTGTCTCTATGACGTTTGGTGAGAATGATGAAATATGATCCGATATTTGTGCAGATAAGAGACAAGGGCCTTAAATATAAGTTCATAAGTCCATAAGAGTCAGCTCAGCAGATCTTTGGGTTCATATACATCTCTCCAGAAGAGGACACGCCTCCACCTGTAAATACGTTACCAATGTTTCTCTGTAGTTTTGGAAGTGGGTGAACATCTAAAGGCCATTTTGGTTTTTCCATCTTGAAACAGTTTCTTCAGTCAGAGCTGGTGTTTGGCCATTTACCACGACAGATTCTCTGACCTCCAGCAGGAGCTTCTGCAAATCACCTCGAAATGTCTGAAGGTCTGATCTGAAACTTTTAAACTGAATGAGTTCACGATTCGAATCTAGAATTTAGAGCATCTCATTAGTTTCTAGCTGTAAGCAGTGAACTGTGTGGCTGCAGGCTCGTCATCTGTTTGTGTGCTCCTCCTCCTTTGTGTGTGAGCAGGACAGTACGGATGAAAAGCACGACGTCCTCCCTGACGCTGAGCTTCGAGCTACTCTGAGAAGCAGCGCTGTCAATTATCTGACCTACAACAGAAACCTGCTGCCCATGTTTGCCAGCCCAGGACAACCGTGGCACAAGAAGCTTCCATAACCTACATGTGTTTGAGGTGCAGAGCGAAGTTTAACCAAAACACGTGAATATCACACAGTCACAGAGAAGAGGTTTTTAAAACACACACCTTCTTCACGTGCCACCAGACCCGTGACCAGCATCGGCACTGGACAGGCGTGGTCTCAAAGTGGAGTTAAATCGATTTCTGGAGACCAGAAGCGTCTACGTTGGTTTCCAGTGTTTACGGAGCTGCAGGCTTACGTGATGGAGAACTCAGCGTTGCCCAGGAGAAACCTGCCAGCTTAGCTTCTCCTAATCAGAGACAAATGGCCACAGACCGGTTAAAAGTTCCTCCAATAAAAACATGCTAATTGACACTGTCATGTTATATTAGTATCAGTATTAGATAGTGTTTGTTAAAGTCAGGTCTATCTGTAAATGCCACAACATGGCGCTGCACCCAGCCTGCACCATAACTCAGCCCTGACCCCTCGGCAGCGTGACCAATCTCTCAGCCCGTGCAGCAGCCGGAGATGAAAGTGGATGTGTGGCTTTTAGGAGGAGGAGGTGGAGGGTGTCACTTTACAGCTGTATGCTAATGAGGCTGAGCTGGAGCCTGCAGGGAAAATAACCGCACACACAACAACATATGTCCACACCTACAAACAACCCGCAGGCTCTGAAGACACAAAGTACAGATTAAGTTGCATTCATTTGCAATTATGCAGCAGTTAATATTTAAATCTAGCTCCGTTTTCTAAAACTAACAGCATGACGGAGGACACGCAGACTGGATTCTGATGGAGGAGGCTTCTGGCTTTCATTAGCTTCACTGAGTATTTATGCTCCATAGTTGCTTCAGTGCTGTGGCGTTGGACCAGGCCTCTGAACAACAGTTTTAGGTTTGTATGATTTTTGTCTGGACTATGTTTCTAAAGCAGAGTGTGTTTCTAGAATTTACAGTAATTTTCGCTGAATTTAAAAAAATTAAGTCAAGATGAAAGTGTTTCTATAAACTAGAAACTGATGATAGGATCTTAATACTGAGCCAGATAAGTTGGACATAAACCCACCAAGACATGACAGCTGAGAGAAAAGGAAGATTTTAGTCCGTTACAATCTGCCTTTAAATTGTTATTGATCTGCTCTCAATTCACACATCAGTCAGAAATGACCCAATCAATAGATGTGACCCTGAGCTGAAACCTGCTGCTTTCCAAACATCTCTAACCTGCTTCTCGGGCTCCTGCCGCTCAGCACCGACCCGTCTGACTGAGGACAGACTCATATCCGACTGACCGGGTCACAGCTGACCTTTAACTCAGATAATCTCGGTTTGTCCCATTTCGAGACACAGAAAGCGCGCACTGATTACGCACAGCACACGCCGGCGGTATCTGGGGGCCAGATTGCTTCTGGCGGCCCCCACTTCTTCTCCCCCGTTTTATTTTTTTACTGTGCAATTTCCTTTCCAATCACTGCGGGCCTGCATCTTGCACAAGCGCCGCCATTGTGATGCAAAGCAGAGAACCCTCCCTCGCTATTAATTATGTATGCGTAAAATGACGGGTTCATGTGTCCGGAGCTAACTGTCGCGCCAGCAGTGCTGTGTTCGGCTATTTGAAAAATGTTTTTGATGCCTGGTTGCGTGGTTCGGTGTTTAAATGGACTCCGCTACGGACGCTGTGCCCTTGCTTCCCCTGAAAACTGAATTAGATGCAAGTTTTTGGTTTTGGTTTTGATTCCACTACGCGGGCGGGTCTTTTACGCATGAAATGCCTTAAAGTTCAGTATTGACGATTGGAGTCCACGGCCTCCAACCGCGTTTCCTCGCTGCTCAACCTTTACTCTGTGCTTCCCTTGCTGTCATCTCGTCCTGAGGCCGTTATGCGGACGGATGTCTCCGTTTTGGACAAATCAAACCCCCTCCACCTAAAAGAGAGCCACACAAAGCCGAGGCACGTGGAGGTTTCTATACAAACTCATCAGACCGTAAAAGCAGGAGGCTCCTGGCGTGTGCCCGGGTCGAGACGAGGAGGCGGAGGAGAGAGTGAGTGAGTGTGTGGAGTGGGGGTGAAACACAATAAACCCCTCAGGTACATCTGCTTTGCAATCTGCAAATCCTCCCTCCATCACCCCCTCCTCTCCCCCAGCCTCTCCATCCTCCCACACCCACTCCCCAAATCCACAGGGTCCTCTGCGCCTTCTGATTGGTCGGGGATGAGGCAACAAGGGGGGACGGAAACAATGTCATCATGTCGCCTTAAAAGAGTGCAGCTATGTTGTGGAGAAAGCATCTCAGGAGGACAACAGAGGATCTGTAGCAGGAAGAAGCAAACAAAAAGGCGCATCAGATGTTTGTGCCCGCGAGCGGCTGAAAGTGGATTCGTTCTCTTCAAAGTGCCTTCAGCTCCCCGTCCAGCGCGAACATGCCGAGAGGATTTTTGGTGAAAAGGAACAAGAAAACCAACCCGGTGTCCTACCGCGTTCGGTCAGACGAGATGGAAGTGGAGCAAGCGGCGAGTGATGCTGCGCCGCTGCCGCCTTCCTCCTCCTCCGCCTCCTCGCTCCCCTCCGTCCCGCTGCGCTCACAGACGCCGACGCCCACCTGCGGGGCGGCGGCCCCGGCTCCGGAGCAGGAGGCGAAGCCCGTCCAATTTGGGAACCCCGAAGCGGTCTACCAGGCGCTCTACAGCCCCACCCGCCCCGTCAGCCAGGACCACGACCGCTCCTACTTTGAGAGACGCTTCAACCTCGGATCACCGATTTCCGCCGAGTCGTTCCCCACACCAGCAGCGCTCACAGCTCTGGACCATCTGTTCGCCCCGGTTGACCTGAAAATCGTGTCCAGCAGCAGTAGCCGCACCGACACCTCTGCAGCATCCACCAGGACGCTCCCCACCGCCGGCACCAAGCGTCCATCCAGCGACACTGAGCGCAAAGGCAAACCACCGTCCAAGAAAACCAAAGCTATCCGGAAACTGCACTTTGAGGATGATGTCACCACGTCTCCGGTTCTCGGGCTCAAAATTAAAGAGGCCCCGGTGGAGCAGAAGCCGCCCAGACCGCAGCAGGCCGGAGGTGACAACCACCCGCTGGGCGAGTTTGTCTGCCAGCTGTGCCGGGAGGCGTACGCGGACCCGTTCGCTCTGGCGCAGCACAAGTGCTCCAGGATAGTGCGGGTTGAGTACCGATGTCCTGAGTGTGACAAGGTGTTCAGCTGCCCGGCCAACCTCGCCTCGCACCGGCGGTGGCACAAACCGAAGCAACAGAGCAGTGCGCAAAATCTGGAGAGCGACAGTGTGGCTTCATCCAGTAAAACGGCTCCGGATGAAGCGAAGGATTCTAGTGACAGGGACACACCCAGCCCCGGGCCGTCCGAGTCCGGCTCAGAAGAAGGGCTGTATGACTGCAATCACTGTGGCAAAAGGTTCAAGCGCCTGGCGTACCTGCGGAAGCACCTGGCGTCACAGCACGGCTCCTCCAAAGCGGCCGAAGAGGAGGAGGACGCGCCGCCCAGCGCACAGAGCCCTGCGCCGCTCAACCTGAGCTCCTCCACCTGCCACCTGTGTCCGGTCTGCGGGGAGAACTTTAGCAACAGGGGCAGCCAGGAGCGACACGTCCGCCTGCTGCACTCCTCGCAGGTCTACCCGTGCAAGTACTGCCCCGCCGTGTTCTACAGCTCGCCGGGACTCACCAGACACATCAACAAATGCCACCCGTCCGAGAACCGGCAGGTGATCCTGCTGCAGATGCCGCTGCGCCCCGCCTGCTGATCCGGGCCCTTCACCACAACACACCGGTGCGAGCAAAGAGCTGCAGCTTTAGTCTAAACACCGTCTAAACTTTAACTCGGTTTGAATCAGGTAAAACTCTGATCAGCGGTTGGATCCAACCTCCACATCTGTTGAGGTGAAACTAAATGATGAGTGTTTGCAGTGTGACACTGCAGCAGGCAGGGAATCGGTGCCTTGCTTAAGGACACGAGTCTGAACCGGGCTATGACCCCGCTCCCCTTGAAAAGGATCCTTGACATCATGTTGGAAACACTTAAAGCGTTAGACTGTTCGTTTATTTTTCTAGCATCTCTGCACAAGTGCTATTAGCTTCTAGACCTAAGAGAGGGGCCGACCTGCAGCCGGTAGGAGCCAGACTCTGGCCTGAGCAGACCTTATCTCACCTATGATTAGCTTTAACATAGCTTGTGGATCTGTGGATCAGTAGCTGTTGCCTGAACCCGAGTAAAACTAGTGTAGCCGTTAATGCCTTTGGATTAGAAACTGCTGTAAAACTGCCTTAAACTGATCTGATTGTTTTCCATCACTTATTTATCACTGACTGGGTATGATGTGATTATTGTCTACAGAGCCCTCTGTATTACCACGATACAGTATATTCAACTCCTGTTTTCTATTTATTTATGTATTTATTAAATTATTTGTGTAAATTATTGCCCTGTGTGGTCAAACCTGTGATCTGTTACTGTGTTTAGTAGCCAAGATGGTTTTATTTTGTTTAATTTATTTGGCAATGTTGTGAGGATGCTGTGTTGAAGTGATTATAGCAATCAATGAGTTTTATCAGCCGCTCTTGAATAAATAACTTAATGCAATCATCATTTTGAATGTTTTCCTTTCGTTCTGGTTTCCTTGTAAACCTTAGCTCTTACACTGCTTTGGATGTTTCTGCAGTATGTTGCTAAATGTCCAAAAATAATAAAAACCAAAAATGAGAAACTGCTTTTGTTTCCAACTTTTTGTCACAAGATAAATAAAAATAAATCCTCGTAAATGATTCAGTTTTAAGACGAAATTCCTCAAATGTATATTTAATGTTTACCCAAAAATGACGTGTTTAGTAAAAAGCACCATAATAAGCTTCAAGTTCTCGTTTGAATACTTGATGTACAGCTAAACGTGTCGTGTCATTCAAACCACGTGGTCACAGGGTCTTTAAACCCTCAGTGAACTACACAACAATAAAAGCAGCTACTGTGTCGTCAGTGACGTCGCATTTCCCTTATTCCATATTTACATTGTGCTCATGTCGCAGCAGACACAGAGGTCAGAGGTCACCTGCAGGTCACCTCACGCATTCCCGCAGCTCCACGCGTGTGCGGCGGCAGCAGGTCCAGAAGAGGTCAGAGGTCACATTTGAGTAAAATCATCATCTTCCTCAAAAGGTTTTTATGTGTGAGTTGAAAATGCAGAATGAAACCAGCAGCAGAGAAAGTCACTTAGAAAAGACTGATTGAATTCATTTCTGTTCATTAACATGAATAATAATGTTTGTGCTTCCTGCTTTCACTGCAAACACTGACAGTGAAACATTAAACAATCAGCTAATGGATAAAAACCTTCACCCCCAGCTTTCCATCAAACCACTGTTCATCAGCTGTGATGATCTTTAGATTTTGGAATATTTTCATCATTTGTTAATTTCAGAATAAATCAGTTTGTGTGGTAACAAACTTACAATGTGCAAATTAAAATGAATAATTCAGTTCCGTCCTCCTGTGTTGAATACATTTGGTGTTTTAATGTTGTACTTTCATTCATTCCATTAACGCTTGGTTTGTGAACCGGGCCTCCACAGTTGAAGCTGGAGCCTTTAGCGGGTCGCGCGGTCTTCACGCTGTCCTTGCGTTTTGGTTCCCTCCAGAGCGGACCCTGGCTCCAGTCCAGCCCTGATGACGTGTGGCCTCCATGACAGTTGGAGTCGCTCAAATGGGAAGTGAATCCCAGTTTGCTTCGAACAGAGACCGTTCAGCTGAACGCTCTCAGGCCCGGCAGCGTTGTTCTGACAGGTGTCGGCCAGGTGTCAGTTCTCCAGCTCCATGACCTGCAGGTGAGCAGGTGCTTTCCACCAGGACTCACTTCTTCACGTTCGTTCCTCGTGTTCCCCTTGAACCCAGTGATGCTCTGCTGTGGCCTGCGTTCATGTGATGGTAATCGTTGGATGTGCTGCTGCGTGTTTTGTTCACGTCACACGACTTGTTATCAGACGCGAAAGTGACACGACGTGATTGGATTTGTGTGCTTTAATCAGACGGCCACTGCTCTAATGCAGTTACCCCAGGACAGGGAGTCACGTTACAGCCCCTGTGTTTATTAGCACGGAGCTGTGGTGGAGCTGATTCTGCTTAACTAACCAACCATCATCTGTCCAACCTACGTACCAAGATCCCACCTTCAGTCCATCGAACCTTCCTGAGTCTGTCCAGCCCAACATCTTACCAACCACCCAGCTGTTAATCCATCAACTATAAATCCACCGAGTCCACCAACAATAATCTGTCTCTTGTTATCCGTCCATCGTGTCTTCACCTCCATCACACATTCACTGCTAATATTCCTTTGTCCAGCTCATTAGTCGGGCCAGGCTGTAATTCCTTCAGCTGTAGTCAAACCTGCTCTTATTGCCATCAGAGCGTGTGTTTACCCATCATTCATCTTTCCAGGCTGATGTCAGTCTCTCCATCCTTTCACCTCTCTGCCTGCTTGTATCCATGGAGGTCGGTCAACACGGGGTCAAAACCAGGCTTGACAACATTATTTTCAGATCACACTAATTAAATTCTCTGGCACATTATTTAAACATATCTGGTGAATGTCATAACAGACACAAGCATGAATTTAAAATAGGAAATGTGAATTCCTGATAAGTGGAGCATTACATCAGCGCAGCTCTCTGGTTTTAAACTCCGCGTCACCTTGTATCTTTCCACCTCCATCACGACTGCCCCTCTCAGCGGCTGCCTCCCTGCACGCGTCCGCTCTTATCTTCAACAGCCTCAAACAAAGAGGAAAAAAGAAGGAAAACGAGTAAACATGGCCTCGCCGGCGCTCTGCGTAGGCTGAGCTACGGCAAACACACCTTGGAGTCATTTTCCAGGGCGGCAGGTGTCGGTGTCAGAGGCAGGCGAGCGTGGAGAGAAACAATCAGTGAGAGGTGAAACGCAAACACGGGAACAGTGAGCGTTAAGTGCAGATCAGGATTTAGCCGCCGCTACTCGTACGGTGTTTGCTGTCTGCGCTGACTCTCGTTCAGGTGACGCGTCGTTAATCTGGGCCACAGGCCTCCTGTCCGGCCCGGCAGAACGCTGAGCGGATGTTCTGCTACCCACGTTCCTCTGTCCGGACGACACCCAGCTCCGAGATTATATAAGATTATATATAAGACGCTCGAAAGTCCAGGAAAAGCTTTTTGTACTGATTGAACCAGGAGCGCGGTCAGTACATCGAGCCAAGGTCAGGTTCTAGAGCCGGCGCTGATCGGCTTTACGGGCCCAGCTACAGAGCTGTGACACCCATCTCCCCTCTGACTAGCAGGGCTCAAGTGAAACCCTAATCGTCTTGTTAACTAAAGTGGGAAAGCTCATTAACTCTACCGAGCAGCACAAAGGCAGGAATCTGTGTATTTACCATTTCTAGTAGTTGGATAATCAACACGATTTCAGTAGCACGTTCTGAATGTCAGAAATAGACATGACAGATATTGTGAGGCACCGAAGTCAGCGGCAGCTTTGAGTCACCACAACAATAGCTACGAGCTGGAGGTTGTGGTTGTCTCAGTAATAACGTGGACTAAACCTTTAAATCCTCCAGACATGAAGGAACAACGATCATCTTCACAAACACTCACACTCAACACAAGTATTCTGTCACGAGGTGACGAGCACATCTAAAGCTGTGAACGAGCAGCAATCAGTTAAGTTTGTCTCGTTATCCAGCGGGTTAGTTAAACTTCAGCTAAGCGCTGGCAAGAAGCCGAGACACTGACTAAAATGATGATCTACTGGGTGAATTACATGAAGACAAAATACCAGAAGGTCCAGCAGCCGCGACGCTCAGTTACTACAGGATAAAATATAAATAGTTTGAGGCCCTTCTGCGTCTGATGTTTGTGTGTCTGTGTGATGAGCCTCTCTACTGTGTAATTCCTACAATCGCGCCACAGCAGCGAGTTGTGAGAGCTTTTGTTCGGCGTTGAGGGAGTGGGTGCGGCAGGGGGTGATACGTGCTGTGTATGCGTGTGAGGTGGGGGGCAGCTGATTTGAGGGTCCTGGCCGACACAAAGGGGCCAGGACCTCCTCCACACATGCAGCGCACAATGCCCCGGCCCTAATGCTTGTAAATCTATTCACACATCCAGAGGCCAAAGATAATAACAAGCTGTTCAGAATGAATTTCTAATGAGCAGACTGAAGCCTCACCACTGGAAACCTGCTCCGTCCACGCTGCCACGCAGACGATTTCTAATTCCTAGATCACTGCCCTGTTCATCCCATAATATTACACCTGCAGGTGGCTTCATCACACAGTGGAGCCTTTAGCAGGTAGAATAAATCAGTATCTGAAGTCGACTCAGCTGAGAGGTCACCAGAGGTCAGAGCAGCTCGTTTCCACTGCAGCAGATTCAGTTATGCAAATGAGCCTGGACCCCAGATTTTATTTAATTTGAGCTGGATATTTGTTGTGAAGACGCTCAACTTGAGGCGTTAATGTGTGATGAGACAGAAACCTCAGCTAATGAAAAGCCTGCAGAGAGGAAGGAGGCTGGGGCGGCGGCGAGGGCTTCATTGTCTATTCCTGTCCCTGGAGGGGCGGGGCCGAGGGACCGGTTGCCAGGGCCGACAGCGACTCCGGGGCCCCTGGCTGACAGCGGCAGGCTGTTGGGCGAGCAGGCGTCTGGCGAGCAGGCCCGGCCGTCCTCGGTGAGCTGGCACGCGCTGACACGGCAGCTCGGCTGAGGCGAGACGAATCTCTGAAAGAGCCCCGCACGAGGTCAGGCACAGGAACACCTGAGCCAGCGACGGAGGGCGGGGCCGTCGGACCCCCGGCACCAGGACACGCAAGAGGTAGAAGAGCTTCAACACACGTAGACGCTCAGGAGCCGGAAGTGATCTGCGCTGATCAGCATTTTAAAGTTAAAGCTGCTGCTGAACTGGCTGCAGACTGACCTGCACCGTAAACGTGGAGCTAAACACCAGCAGCTCAAAATGAGTTCAAATGTAATAAAACCAGGAAAATGTGCTTGAATGGGTTATTTGCTTTAAAGCCAATGAACGAAATTCTGAGTCATCCTTTGACGTTTGAGTCCTGTTTCACTGATGTCATGATTTATTCTGTTGGCAGATGGATGGAAACACTCTTTGACTCTGCGTGACCACATTTCACAGGCTCCTCTGACTGAAATATTGATTATTGCTGGTTGAATCTTAAAGACTTCATGAATGATTTTTCTTTTCCAAATTGGCCTCCCAGTTCAAACGCTTCTCTCCTGTCACGCCAGAACAATGACGGCATCAGTAATTGAAACATTACGACGCCCCGGTGATGTGGCTCGAGGGCGCGGGGTCTTCGGAGACTCTGTGTGTGCGGTTGGGGAGTTGACGAGGACCTGAATCAATAAGGGCCAGAGAGAAAAGGTCGTCTGACGTCCCCATAAACTGACAGAGGTTTCAAAAGGTGGCAGCTGAGGCCTTTCGGCGAGCGGCTGCTGCTGGATTAACCCCCTCCAACCACATTTGGACAACTTGCTCCATTGGCTAATGGAGCTGCAGGCCGGAGGATTACTGCAATGGCAGAGCATGACGAGAAGCTCTGAGCTCAGAGGTGCTGCGACAGGTCTTTACCCTGCTTCCAAGAGAACGCCGAACATGGATGAGAGTTCAAGTGTTTGCAAAGCGGCTCCAGCGCGTTCGCAGGAACGGACCTGAAGCCGCCTCGGACCTGAGCACTGGGCGACTCACACTCCTCTTGAGCAGCGCTTGCTTGATGAGCCCCGTCAACAGCTCACAGCGGCCTCCTACGGGAGATAATTGGCCACACGAAGCCGCTGACTCGGGTCAGGGCACCTGGATGCCGGGCTGGGAACCCGCTGCCTTTATTCTCCGTCCTCCTTCCACAATCTCCTGCATCTAGAAAACTCTGAGCCCGTCTTGTCCCAGATGGCGCAGCGCTGAGATACGCGATAATCTAATTTCCATCTCCATTACCCAAATAAGTGAGCAGATTAAATTTTCATCTGCATCCCGGGTTTAGGAAATTAAGACAGTGCTGTAACAGAGATGAGGCCTGATAGCTGCTAAATGGGATTGAGTTGACTTTCAGTGATGGGGAAAATTGGGACGTTTCTAAGTGCTGAAGGAGGCGATAAGAGACGGAACCGCTTGAAAGTGAAAACGAGCCAAGCGAGCGATGGGCCGATCTCAGACGGCTCGACCTGGACGCGCTGACGCCCCGAGACCCTCCCGCTGCATTAACCAACCACATAACAGCACACAGCGGCACCTCGCACTTCTGAGAAAGCTTTCTGTGTGATCATTAGCGTCTCCCCGCTCCAGCAGGCAGCTAATGAAGGCTGAGAGGACCTGTGGCAGCTCGCTAATTGAACCTTGGGGACATTCTCTCACTCTACATCAGCATTTTGTTCTCCTGAACTTAGACGCAGCTTCGTGCTGCTGCAGCTCAGGGACAGAGGCTCCGTGTTGTTTTTCAGGCGGAGCTCGTCATGAAGACTTGTGTCCACATGCGGTGATGCTGGTAGAAAACGTGGGACTAGTGACGACAGCGGCAGCAGTAGGACGTTTCCAAGCTTTGCTGAGGGTCGATGTCCCCTCTGCAGAGAAACCAACCGGTTGGGTTGGTTCTTGTTCTTGTGCTTGTTTGTGTTTTACAGGCATCTTCTGGTCTTTGGGCCGATTCGCGGAGAACAAGCGGATCTGGCTGAGACGAGAACCCACCTCGGTGCCATCGCCTCCTGGCAGCGTCTGCCTCAGAACCAGACGAGCTGGGGGACGTCTACCACGTCTGTCCCACAGATGGCCCCGCTCTCCCTCTGTCCGCTGGCTGGACCCGCTCTGCTCGACGCCGCGCCGCTGCCAAGTCTTCTCCAAAAAACTCCCGACTGCTCCTGGCACCCGAGGCCAAGCTCTGTGTCCTCGCTCAGCTCATCGGACGGTTTCTGTAAATAAATAACAACAACAAAATAGCAACAAGAGGGCGACACCCGGCAGAACCCGCTCCGCCATATGGAACCTGCTACCGCAGGGTCACAGATGGCGGCCCCCCGCCCTGTCCCACATTTTTCTGGGCTGCTGTGCTTTTAGGTCGTCCCCCATCACTAAACCGTCCTTTTTAAACACATTTTTCGATTGTTGACACAGGCTCAGATGCGTAAAGCACAATAGCAAATAATTAACCAAAGGCGCTGAATTAAAGCGACCTATTATGAGACGGGTGGTGGATGACTCACTTTGCATTAGGCTTTGAAGACGGTCCCTGGCGGCCGGCGCCGAGCTCTCCGGCATTAAAAGCCTGAGCGTCTTGGCACCTTGCTCAATAGAAAAGCAGGCGGTTGATCTGTGCTGCATTAGCGCTGAGCCTTTGTTCTCCCGAAGGGCTGTCAAATGGAGCGACGACTCCCTGAGACGTTTTATAGATACATCCTCCTCTAAGGCAGCTGAGCTCCGGCAGGATGAGGCGGCTCAGGGAGTATTAATGCTGTGCGTTCGCTGACACCGAGGCTCTGAAGCTCACTTCACTCGGGTCATTGGGTGGTTTCACGTTTCTCTGAAAACACCTGAATCTGAAATGTGTGCGTCCAAACAAGCACATTGGCTGTTTAATATGTTTAATGAGTGTTGAGACGTTGGGGAAGTGTAAAACTGAGACCGGTCGGCCTTTGAATGTCAGGACTTGGTGGCATGAACGGACGTCGTTGGAGAAGCTGATTTTCTGATCAAACGTCTGCTTTGGCATCTTTCCTGCACGTGTCGCATAAAGTCCATCACTGAACAGCTTTTACCGCGTGTTGTTCTGTAAGTACGATAATCCTGCTGCTCCTGCGTCGGCCCCGGAGGACGGTTACCTGGCAGCCGAAGGTCCCTGAACGCAGCAGCTCTCAGCCTCCTCCCACTGATCACAGACACCTACGACAGAACACGTGCTCTGAACATGGACGTGTGGCTTCGAGGCTCCAACGAACGGGAATAAGCTGGACGTTGGGAGGCAGGACGGGTGAGACGGGTGAGACGGGGCTGAAGAGTGATGGATTGTAAATTTTGAATTGTGGCCCCCATGTCCTCCTTCCCCCCCGGCCCTCCCTCATGTCCTCCCTCGGCCTCCTCCTCGCCCTCCCCCATGTCCTCCCTCGCCCTCCCCATGTCCTCCCTCGTCCTCCCCCTCGCCCTCCCCCATGTCCTCCCTCGCCCTCCCCATGTCCTCCCTCGTCCTCCCCCTCGCCCTCCCCCATGTCCTCCCTCGCCCTCCCCCATGTACTCCATTGTCCTCCCCCATGTCCTCCTCCCCCACCCCCCGGCCCTCCCTCATGTTCTCCCTCAGCCTCCTCCTCGCCCTCCCCCATGTCCTCCCTCGCCCTCCCCATGTCCTCCCTCGTCCTCCCCCTCGCCCTCCCCCATGTCTTCCCTCGCCCTCCCCCATGTACTCCATTGTCCTCCCCCATGTCCTCCTCCCCCACCCCCCGGCCCTCCCTCATGTTCTCCCTCAGCCTCCTCCTCGCCCTCCCCCATGTCCTCCCTCGCCCTCCCCATGTCCTCCCTCGTCCTCCCCCTCGCCCTCCCCCATGTCTTCCCTCGCCCTCCCCCATGTACTCCATTGTCCTCCCCCATGTCCTCCTCCCCCACCCCCCGGCCCTCCCTCATGTTCTCCCTCAGCCTCCTCCTCGCCCTCCCCCATGTCCTCCCTCGCCCTCCCCATGTCCTCCCTCGTCCTCCCCCTCGCCCTCCCCCATGTCTTCCCTCGCCCTCCCCCATGTACTCCATTGTCCTCCCCCATGTCCTCCTCCCCCACCCCCCGGCCCTCCCTCATGTTCTCCCTCAGCCTCCTCCTCGCCCTCCCCCATGTCCTCCCTCGCCCTCCCCATGTCCTCCCTCGTCCTCCCCCTCGCCCTCCCCCATGTCTTCCCTCGCCCTCCCCCATGTACTCCATTGTCCTCCCCCATGTCCTCCTCCCCCACCCCCCGGCCCTCCCTCATGTTCTCCCTCAGCCTCCTCCTCGCCCTCCCCCATGTCCTCCCTCGCCCTCCCCATGTCCTCCCTCGTCCTCTCCCTCGCCCTCCCCCATGTCTTCCCTCGCCCTCCCCCATGTACTCCATTGTCCTCCCCCATGTCCTCCTCCCCCACCCCCCGGCCCTCCCTCATGTTCTCCCTCAGCCTCCTCCTCGCCCTCCCCCATGTCCTCCCTCGCCCTCCCCATGTCCTCCCTCGTCCTCCCCCTCGCCCTCCCCCATGTCTTCCCTCGCCCTCCCCCATGTACTCCATTGTCCTCCCCCATGTCCTCCTCCCCCACCCCCCGGCCCTCCCTCATGTTCTCCCTCAGCCTCCTCCTCGCCCTCCCCCATGTCCTCCCTCGCCCTCCCCATGTCCTCCCTCGTCCTCCCCCTCGCCCTCCCTCGCCTGCTTGGCCTCCACTCTGCTGCTCCGACACGTTGCTGAACTACCGGTAGAAGCAGGAGGAGCTCGTCAGATGTTCTCTGATCACCTCCCGGAGGAACATCAGGCCCGGTGCCTCACCCCTCCTCCCTGCGTCCCTTTTCCTTTCATTACCGCTGAAGGAGTCTCTGTGTGAGCTAAGTGGAGGCTGGGGCTCGGGGGCGGTGAAAGGAGTCTTCTGTGTGCCTGCTAGCAGCAACAGCTTTTCAGAAATCCCAGCCCCGAGCTGTACTGTGCACTGAAGCAAGCTATTACATGGCAACAATTAAGAGCCGACGCGCAGCACCTGGTCCTCCCCATTCTCCCCCTGCCAGGTGGTTCCACTCCAGTCACATTAGCTAGTCGCTGCAGGGTTAATAAAGAGCGAGACCCTGCCCGCTTCTGCTCTGCGCCGACCTGGAGACGCCTCCGCTGCTGGGTCGTGAAGGCGGCAGGACGGGCTCCTTGGAATCCAGGGCTCGTGTGCAGGAAGGGGCCGCGGCGGAGCGGGGGCCCTGCCGGTCCCCGTCCGCTTGT
This sequence comes from Macropodus opercularis, assembly GCA_030770545.1. NCBI lineage: Eukaryota > Metazoa > Chordata > Actinopteri > Anabantiformes > Osphronemidae > Macropodus > Macropodus opercularis. The sequence continues at coordinate 818,184 of CM061112.1, read as the reverse complement.
ACAAAGAGCAGAGGATCATAATAGACCTTTTCACAGACAGACAAAACAGATGGAGGCCAATTGAAGCGAGACAGGCAGGGAGACTGTACGTATCTGCCCGGATACTGGCGATTGTGAAGCGTCTCACAAAAACAAGTGGCGAGCCAACAGCGGGAACGGCGGCTGCTCGGCCTTTGTTTGTCCCCGGCGCTCGGAGCGTTATCACACTAAAAGCAGCTTGAAAACCGAAACCTGTAAATAAAGGCGTTCGGTCCGAATGTGTCAGCCTCACAATCAATAGTCATTTGTAAGCACAGAAAGCAGATGCACGCAGTGACATTTAATGCAGCGTGGCCTCCTTTCAGCTGGAGGCTAATGCTACGTTTCTCCACTTACCTCCTGTTGCTTTGTTGATTTTCTTATTTTGGGGGAAAAGTTTGATGCTTTTCACTTTTATTCCTCCAGCCGCTCGAAGGAGGCGCTTTTGTGCCTTCACAAGAGGAGACGTGTAAATGTTAAGACAACACTTTAATTCAGTGACAGGAGACACTTGAGCACAAACCTTCTTCCCTGAAGCAGCCTGTTCAGCTCTTCACCGGACGAACTCTGGATTCATGTGTGTCGGACAGATTCCTCTCGTGCCACCAGCCGCTACGTTCGGATGCTAATCGTATTGTTGGTTTCACAGACGTGTCTACGGGCGACTGGCCTGGGAGCAGCTCACCTGGTCAAACTGAACCGACCTAGTCCAGTGATAGACGAGAAGCTGAGGAAGGTTTTGCTAAACCGTCTCCTTTTGTTTGTTTCCTTTTCATGGAAGGAATAAAAAGCCTCTTCACAAACCCTGATCTCACACGTCTGAGTCCTTTGGCTGCAGCAGCGTCTGCCTTCCTCTGAAGCATCACGAGACACATCAAAGCCCCGAGGCCGAGCTGGAGATGGAAGGAGGGAGGAGGCAGGAGGCAGGAGGCAACGCAGGATGCTGCACTTTAATCTTCTTTATCCGCTGATGTGAAGACAGACCGTCCCAAATTCCATTTATAAGAGAAATACTGATGCAAAAAGCCCGAGCGTGTCTTTCTAGCAGAGTGAACAAATTGGGATGCAAATGCGCAGCCTTTGAATTGTGTAAAGTGGCATAATGGGAAGATCCATAAATTATTAATCAGTGTTGGCTTAGAGCTGAACTCCGAGCGTCACTGGAAACCAACAACCGTTTGGGTTTGTAGCTGCTTCTGTTCAAGCGTCTGGCTTTTTAAAGGTACTTGTGCCGATGTGAGCAGCTCTCACGTAACTGAGCATCCATCAGCTGCTCTGACCTGAACCTTCAGAGGGAAATGAAGATGAAACGACTCTTCTACCTGCCTCCAGACTCTGCAGGGCCTCTGCCATTGTTTGGGAAGCTGGATTAGCGACGCCCCGACCGACTCGCATTGCTGTGTTGACCGCGGGCCAGCGTCGGGGCTGACGGCCTGGTGGTGACGCGCAGTCGCCTGCTCCGCTGCTTTTTCTCATTCACATTCAGCCTCTCGTCAGGCGTCAGGGGAAAGGTTGCGTCGCTGCACCTGTGCCCACAATTATCCAGTTGCACAGAATAAGTAGAGTGAGACCACAAAGGAGCAGTAAAGCTCAACAGTTTCGTGACATTGCTCACGATTCCGTTTTTACTGAACTTGTTTTTGCAGCCTCGTGCTCAGAGCGACATCTCGCAGCGCAGTGCGGTGGCCAGACCCGGAGCAGCTGGTCAGTTAGCGGCCACATCAGCGTCGGGCCGCCTCACTGATAATGGGATTAGCTTAAGCCAGGCAGCAGGGAAAGCAGAGAGGGAGCGTGTGGGGGGGGGGCAGAGGGAGACGGCCCGGCAGAACTCAGAAAGCCCAGAACTGTGAAAGCCACAAGTGCAGGTATGCCAGCCAGAACCAGTTCAGGGCCGAGAGAAAACTCACTCATTTTACGTTCACGTTTCAATAAACCAGCTCAAGTGTTGGCTTGGAGTGTTTCCAAAGCAGCTCTACCAGCCCAGTGGAGGGAACCGGGTGAAGCAGCTCCACGTTCCCGTACAGCAGCAGCAGCAGCAGCAGCAGCAGCAGCGGCGGAGGCTAAAAGCCCCCGGTGCTGCTGCGGGGGGTGTCGGGGGATTGATCTGAGAGAGTAGATGGGAGTGTGAAAGCCTACAGAGCCTATTGATTTAGACGACATGCAGGATGAATCCATGATAACAAAAGGTCACCGCTCCTTAATCCTGGTCTTTAATCAGAACCCAGACCAGCCCAGACGCATCTGGGCCTCTTCAACACAGCTACAGCCACCTGGACTTTCACAATAAAGGCGACGAGAGCTTGGAGCATGATGACGTAAAAGCGTCTTCCACAATATTTTACCTGTTCTCTCTCAACCCAGGCAAAGACTCTGGAACGTGCCCACACACTCACCGCGTCAACGACAGGCATTTCCCACGAGGCACCTGGCTCACGCAGCCGCCTGTAGCCGTGACATGACCACACACGTCAACCTGAGCCTTATCAGCACACAGGAAGCACTTCTCCTCGCAAGCTCGTGTTTTATCTGTTTGGATCATCATGACCTCTTCTCATTCTGCAGAACGTGCCTGATGCTCCACCACCTGCTCTCAGCTGCTGCGCCGACGCGTTCGCACATTGTCCTCGTCTCTAAGTTGTGGGTTTAAGCGCAGAAAGCAGACAAAGCCACGGTGAGTCCAGGCGGAAGCGGAGCGAGTTAGCAGAGAATGAGGACGTCGTGGCGCGACCCATTAACGAGATCCCTCACATCACACGGCGCCAGTGCGACTGAGATCAACAAGGAGCAGCCGGGGGACAGGTTCTGTCCAGAAGCACTAATGAGCTTGTTGAATAAAGTCCAACCTCATCAAGGTTTTGTGTGTTTGGCGCGTTTTCGGTTTGTTCGTTTATTTTGGAGCTTTGACCTTTTGAGTGTTGACACAGATTCAGATTCTACAGTGGAACATGATATTTCTGAATGAACCCTGTTCGGTGTCCCCTCATCATCACACTCCTGTAATTGTGCATCGGATTAATTTCAGCAGGATCATGTGTTGCTATGGAAACGCATTATAAGATGGGGTAGACAAAAAAAGAGAAACTTGCTCCGTCTGTCAAATGATGGGGCGGGTTGACTCATGACTCATGGTGTTTTCATTTGACCTTCATTCTTCCAAGTGAGACCTGGACTGTTATAGGCTTTCTTGGCGTAGCACAGAAACGTCCCATAAATGTCTGTTCTAGACGTCATGCCGAGCACCACGTACCAGTAAAAGTCCTGAACTGGAGGAGCTGAATCAGGGGCTGCTGGGATCCGGCATCTCTTGGGGAAGAGGGGCAGCAGGGGCAGCAGGGGCAGCAGGGGCAGCAGGGGCTGCTGGGAGCTGCTGGTGCCGTGGAACGAAGCCGGAGCCACTGTCGACTCCTCCACTTCCACTGTAGGGCACACAAGCTGAGCGGCCCCACCCCCGCCGGCCGAGCCTTTGTCTGAGGCGTCCGCACGCATCTGTCATGCATGGCAGCGCTGGCAGTGACAGGTTGCTGTCGCTGCCCCCCTCAAGCCTCCACTCACCCCTCTTCAGCGGGAGACGCAGCCACAGTTTGGGGTAATTGCTGGTCCTAATTAGTTCACACACACGCTCACATAAATGCCAAAATACTGATTAAATGCCCAAATCCAATTAAAGGGAAGCTGCACTACAACAATGAAAAGTTGAATTTTCCTAAAGCATCTTTGTTCCTTTTAGAATCGATACAGAAACAAAGTTTATCCCTTAAATCTGGGTTTAACAGCTCGGTTTGGTTTGGAGGCTGGAAACTACAAGAAGAAAAGCTTTAATTGGCTTGAGTTTGAATTTCAAGGCTTGTTTCCATGTCAGTCGCTTCATCATCCTTAACATTTAGATATTTTCCTTCTTGTCTTTTTGTCCACGTGGTTCAGAACCGTGCAGACAAACGTTCACCTCTGATCTGTGTCATGGACACAACGTCAGGAAAAAGAAGGAGAAGCGATGTTCGCATCTGAACTAAACTCTAACTCTGTTTATCTCGCCTCTGAGGCTGTAACCTGACCGTAATCGCAGCTCCGCGCTGGGAATACGTGCTCCACTCCCAGTAATCGTCAGAGCGTGGCCCCGCTGGCTCCCAGGGGCCCAACACCAGCACAACCCTCAATTAATCTGCTCATTATTACACGGAAAAATACTGGCGAGATGCAGCAGAGTGGCTGCATGTCCGCCTGCCTTAAAAACAGTAACTTTAGAGAATCGTTTGAATCAAGTCTTCTTTGACAGTTGCTTTATTACTGTCGGTCTGGTGACCTCTGACCTCTTCCTTCCTGGGCGTGTGTCTGTCTGCTGTATTTGACTCAGCATTATTCATTTGATTTGATTTGATTCTGTCCAGTCAACAGGTGGAGCAGCAAAGAGCCAGAGCTCTGAGGTGAGGACGGGAAAGTCTTTCATTTTGACGCAGCAATTATCAAAATAAGCTCAGTCTCTTTAACGGAGGCCACAGAATGTGCTCAACCCCTTAAATCAACGCTCCCTGAAGCCAGAGCCAGTGATTCTGTGGAGCTGCTGTGTGCAGATGGATCCATTTTACAAGGCCTGGCGCCATCTAGTAGCCGCTGGCCACAAACACAGATGAGTCCGTTTACGTCACTTGCACAGAGAGAAATGGCAGAAGTAGAATTAATTTACATGACTGTGAAATTAAATATTTAACAGTATTTTAATTATGTTTTGATTAAATTAAGCAGCATCTGGTTGTCAGAATACACAGTATAATGAATACAGAAAAATAAAAGGTACATGTGCGTCTTTCAAACGTGAAACGTGATTTTATTCCTTCATAATCTACTGACGGCTTTTAACCACATTTAATAAAAAAATAAGAATCAAGACGTGAATCGACCTCAGACCTGTGACGCCACCAGCAGGTGGCAGTAGAAGACCAGTCATAAAGTCCTGAGTAAACGGCGTGTGGAGCAGCGTGTAGCTGGAGAAATGGGAACAAGCTTCATGGCCGTTGATTTATAGACAACAACCATCTCTGACAGAGCCAGATTTCAGCAGAGGGGACGAGAGAGGCTTCGATCAGAGAACAAGGGCTGTACTGAGGTTCACGCAGACGGAGCCAAGGAGCCAAACAGCAGCAGCAGGAATCACAGAGGAGGACGACGTGACACGGTTAAGATTAGGTCACACAACTGAATAAGTCACCGCACCGAACAGGGAAACACCAGACAGAGCAAATCACATATAATTCAGAGAGAAGACGTTAGAAGAAGAACAAGGAGGGCGAGGAAGACCTGCGTTTGACTGCACATGCTCAGTCCTGCCCGTGTAAATGTTTAACAGCGTGGGGTCAGACTTTGGTCCTTCAGGAGCGTCGGGCGAAGGCACGATGGTGAGTTGACACATGTACTGAGGTTCATTTTACCCCATGGCCTCCAGAAAAACGTGCAGGTTTATTCTAACAAGGATCCGTCTCTGCCACGTTAACTAACCGGGTTTGTGTAAACCAAGCTGCAGCAGGTTCACTGCTGGTTCCTCTCGTTCAGCCGAGTCGCAGCTGGTCAGATTAAGGAAAGAAGAAGAAGAAGAAGAGGTTACGTCTCCACTTACAATAATTAATGTGGCTCCGTGATAATTGTCACAGAAAGACAACACATAAGTTAAAAATACGACCACGAACAATTAAACACAACCAAAATAGGCACAAAACACCAGGAATAACCACACAAACACGACTAAAACGTGAGCAAGGAGCAACAGTAACATGACAATTACTTCAGGAAACATCCCAAATCAAATATATAAACAGGACACGGTGCATAATACCACAGTTCATGTACAGAATTAGAACCAATAAGATACTAATGAAAACGTTTTATTATGTTTGTGTTTTTGCTTGAGAGTTAATTAATAATGTAAACGGTAACTGGCTGAAATCCGTTCGATGTTTTTTCCCAGAGTTCAGCAGGAGGCTCGTCTCTGCAGGTGCACGCGGTTCGGTTGGGCCCAGGTCAGGAGCTGCTGGGACGTCTGCAGGCCTTCGTGGAGCAGAGGCGACTCCGAGCGCCGTTCATCATCACGTGCGTGGGCAGTGTCACCGGGGCAACGCTCCGACTGGCCAACGCCACGGCAACGAACACAAATGAGGTAACGTGTTGGTTTTGTCCACTCGCTTGGTTTGGGTTCCAATAAATTCCCGAAAGAGCGACGACTCTACTGAGACACTGGCTGGAAGCTGCTTTTCTTACAGCCTCGTTGTACTGGACGCATCCGTTTGGTTGCAGGTGATCCACCTCAGCGGGAGGTTTGAGATCGTCTCCCTCGTCGGCACGCTGAACCCAGAGGCCCACCTGCACATCTGCCTGTCGGACGCGGAGGGTCGCACGGTCGGCGGCCACGTGTTGGGGCATCTGGACGTGTTCACCACAGCCGAGGTGGTCGTGGGCGAGGCGGCCGACCTGCGGTTCACCAGAGAGCTGGACGTGGAGACGGGCTTCCCTGAGCTGGTGGTTCGGCCACGCTCACAAGCAGAGCAACCAGCCTGAGCGTCGGTCTGGAGACGCATCCAGAACCAGGTGACGTCACCTGAGAAAGCTGTTAATGTGGAGCAGCCAGGGAAGAACGAATAAAACAGAACGTGAAGGTTCTGGTGGTGGACTTTCATTTGTAGCTCTCTGTACAAAACGCTTTATCAGCCAAATCCAAGGGACAAACTAATGTCCTGTCATCCCTTCGACCAACAGATGACCTTCGCTGATTTAGTGAAGTTTCATCTGGTAACAAACTGAACTTTGCTGCAGAACTAAAACTCCAGCCGCAGTTTTGTGGTAGAAGGGACAGATGAAAACCGTGAAATGTGAGCTGAACACAGCATCAGTACAAAGTAGCTGTGGCAGCAGCAGCTCTGCAGGGGTCACAGCTTTCTGCTAATGGATGTTAAACTGAGCCACGGCCTTTCACAGCCTCCAAGGGCCCCGGGTGAGACGAGACAAAACCACCACCCAACCCCACTCCCCCGCGGGATCAGGCACAATAACGACAGCAAGGCCTGGTGGGGAGGAGGGAGAGGGACTGGAAACCAGTTCCCTCTAAGCCCTAAATGCCGATTTGGCGAGTGTCAAGGCTGCAGGCGGCTGAAGTGAACAGTAGGATTGGGCAGCTTTGTCATGTCGCAGTTGTGTTTTGCTGTGAGGCTCTTGCTTGGTAAAGACCTGACTCCACCTCTGAAGAGTCTGAAGCTTCGACCGAGATGCATCGTCGCATCGGTCAGACCAGGGTCTCGGGTTCCCGCTTGGCGGAAGCCTCCTGAGCCTCCTGGGCCCCGGTGGGTCCATCCGTTACTCAGCGCACCTCAAAACCAGGATCCGTCTCTCTAGCGTGAGAGTAAGGTGTGAGAGTCTTTCAGTCTCTTCCTTGCTTTGACCGGAGGGCAGTGAAAACAGAACCAGAACCAAGGTGACAAAGGGTCAGTTGTGACTGACTGAGTTCCTGCAGTGGAAAAGCCCACGGGTGACGGCGAGGAGCAGGAGTCCGGTGAGGGTGCTCCTAATTCCTGCGTTTCTTGTGTCCTCTGTTCCTCATTAGCGGCTTCTCCTCCCTGCCGCCTTCTGTCCGTGTTGTCAGTCGGAGTAATGAGGCGTGTGCGCTGCTGAGCTGCCCCCTCTCTGCCCCCTCTCTGCCTCTCTGCTAACAAGGCCAGCCCAGGCCATTTGGAAGGCGGCTGGATAACAGCCTTCTGTTTGGGGAAACAAGAGAAGGCGCAGCGGCGGCCGCAGGCCTTTGCGCGTCCTCCGGCGCGGAGATGCAGGCGGCCGCCCCCCGGAGAGCCGCCGCCACTGATCAGCAGCTTTCATGTGGCAGCCTAAGATCTCTGCGGCTAATGACGCGCGGCTCTGTTTGAATGCCGCAGCATGAGGCTGCAGAACACACACAGATCAAAACACCGGAGCTGTCACTCGCAAGTTTGCTGAGTTTTGTGCTGTTTAGACATTTGGAGACTCACGCTCCCACACAGAGAAGCCGTTAAATTAGCTGGGAATACAAATGATGTCCACACAGTTCAGGTCGGTTTCCACCAACAACCACGCGTCTTCAGAAGAACAAGAATCCACTAACAATTAAGTAAAGCGCCGACGCGTCTGAGGAACACGGTCCTCACAAAGCCGCAGTCTGACTGAAGACGAGATGGGAGGAAAGAGGGACGAGGTCGACACAAGGAAACGCTGATCCACGAGGTCACCGCGTCATTAGTCAAACGGGCCGAGGGACTGGGTTCTAATCAGTCCACAGCGAGGTTAGCGCGGAGAAACACGAGTTGTGACAGGCTGAACACAGATTCTCCTGCAGGTGGATGGAAGTGATGCTGGAGCTGCTCGTCACCAGGGGGCAGCACGAGGCTGCAAACTGCTGCAGAGCTGATTCTGGCCGAACTGAAGTAAAGTTGATGCTTCTTGTAAGAGCTCTCGTCTCAAGTGGCCTGTTTGTTCCAGGCTGGAGCTGCTCGCCGTCACCTCCAGCATCTCATCAGCAGGAAGGAGGACGTGGCTTCGCTTCCGGTCAAGAAATACGTTCAATCCCCAATTAGCGTCGCTCGCTCTGGATGGATGCAACGTTTTGCTCCGCTTGGCCTCAGGCACAACAGTGACGTAATAGTAGTAGAATTAGCAGGTGCTGGGTGAATATACTTGATTTGCACTGACCAGTGAAACAAACAAGTAACGCAGGGAACCGAAGTGTTTCGTTGTGAGGCAGGTTTGTGTAGCTGAAGCTCGTCCATCTGCAGGAAAACGTTCGCTTTCGAAACAGAGCAGTGAACTTCCATTACTCGTAATGGAGGCCACTCAGCGGGGGGGGGGCGTTGCTGTTAGTGCCTTCCGGGCTAATGTGCAGGTAAGGACCTCGCGCCGTCTCGCGCTTTGAAGTGAGCGCTTTAATTGAGCTAAATTTGTCTCAATTAAAGCGCTTTACCTCAGCGGCGGCCTTTCAATTAGATTCACCACTGATCCCGTCAGTGTTTGGGTTCCTCCGCTTAATGGACATTTACACCAGAGAGGGCGCAGGGATCGACAGCCGGGCTCTGGGTGTGTGAGTCGGCTTCTGTTTCCTGCTGCTCGGAGCCTCCAGATGCGGGGACAACCGCGAACCCACGCGTGTCTGTGGCGTCAGGACCTGCGAGGCCTTCGCGCATTTAAGTCCAGGCCTATGACCGTGTTTCACCTAAAATGGCAGCATTTAAACAAACTGGTAGTTTTAGCTCAGTGCTTTCCTAAACGTGTTCATTAGTTCCAGCCAAGCCAAAGTAAAACGGCACCGGTCACAGCAGCGTCTCCACAAAGAAACATCACACGGTTCGGCCAAACCCGGATAAACAGGGAGCAGATGAGAAGTCACGCGCGCGTCTCTGTGTTTTGTCTGCTTTTTATCAGGGAGATGAAAACTGAGAACCAGCAGGTCTTCACTCTGCAGAAACGGACTCAAAGATGCTCCGGTTCCAAGACGTTCAGCAGCCGCGTTGTGCCGCGTGAGCTCCTGCTGCGCTTTCATGTGCAGGCTGAAGGGACCCGCTGATCAAAGGCGCCGAGGCTCTTTGTCCGGTATCAAACTTTTATTAATGTGATGCGAAACGTTCTGAAGCTGTGAGTGTTGGTGGGAGAGACCCTGAGCGTCTCTGCAGGGCCGTTATCCAACGCAGCACAGTTTCCAGCTGACGTGAGGAATGAAGGGCCACGAGCCGCTGAAACACGGTGACGGCTCCGCGTGGCCCCCTGCTGTGCGCCGTGGTTCAGTGGCGCTGCTCCGCCACAGGAGGCCGCTCTGCCTCCTCCAGTCCTACGTTCATCGCTGCAGCGCCTGTGTTTTCATTTGGTTTCCTCCTCATCGCCGTTTGTGGCTTTTTGAACCACTCACTAATTTAGAGCTTCTGGGTGAGATACATTTTCATCAACGTGTATTTTAATATCATACTAAACGTGTATGTGTTTTAATATTTAACCCATTTCACTGATATATGCATGTATATGTTTTATTCCTAACTTGTCAGCTGGATCCATCTGGTATAAGTGCACACACTGACTCCTATTACGGTTCAGATGAGCACAGTGGACGCTCTGCGCGTTTTCCTGCCACATTCCTGAGCTGTGAAACCTCTGAAAGGGTTTTCGCTGCAGGAGGTTTGTGCCATTTGCATCATCTCCTCTGTTTCCCTGCACAAACGCAGAAATGACGGCTCCATCCTATTACCTGCGACTCTAGTGTAAATGTTTATGGAAATGGCCCCGTCGGAACGGGCCAAGTGTTTTCCATCAGCGGCGCTTTGCTGTAATAATACTGCAGTGCTGATGTCAGACCCGCCCTGGCTGAGGAGAGGAGGCTAATGGCCCCTCCACCCTCCCTGGCACCGCCAGAGAGGAGCAGAAACAACCTAATTCACCTTAAATGTGGCTGGGAAGCAGGAGCATCTGCTCCGAGGCCCATTATTAAAGGAACATTATGTAAGAGAGTCTGGATGATGGAGACTCCAACGTGGTGCAATTACAGGAAATGAGTCTGAGGGATCACACGTTTCACGTCTTCACCAAACCACAACAGTTACGGGGATCATTAAAAATTCTCCTTAAAGAACTTGTGTATGTTATGTTCTAATTAATCAGATTGTTGTCAGCTAATTAATGCTGCTTGGTTTCTTCTTTAAGCCTTTTCACTTATATATGCATGTTTTATTCCTAACTTGTCAGCTGCATCTAGCTGGTGTTTCCCACCACATCAGAAAAAGTAAATATAAATGTAATAAACATCCAATAATAACAACAACAACAACAATGATCATCATCTTTATCATTTTCCTTTTCTTTATTTTTTAAGATAAAATACGTTTTTAAAGAAATTTTTTTCTGACTTCAGACCGTTTAATTTAACTGCTTGTTATCTTTTCTTGTGTCTGTTTTTAATGTGAGTTTATTTTTATTTAAACGTGAACAAATTGTTTGTCACATCATTTGTGATATTGAGCGAACGGATTTGCTGCAGTTCTTGTTGTAGCCGTTGGGGTCGCTGTGGTCAAACGAGACTTTCCGACGTGATCCGGAAGAAGTCGACATAAACCGGAAGCAACCCGCAGTGGTCATGGACACTGGTGCGTACCCTGCGTGTTAGGCTTATTTACAGCAAGGCTTCTGTTTTTAATAAGGCCGTTCCAACCTTCCTGGACAGTTGACATCTTAAGCTAACAGATACACGACCCTTTGCCGGAGATGGGAGTCCCGGCGTTTTTCCGTTGGCTTAGCCGAAAATACCCGTCAATCATCGTGCACTGTGTGGAGGAGAAGGTAGGTAACTAGCTAGCTAGCATGTGAGCTAGCAGCTGCTAAACCAGCGCAGTTTTCGGAGGCTTGTTTTCAGGCTCAATGCCGCTGTGTCGACGGATGTTTGTTTTGAACGTTTTGTTCAGGGATCCCACATTTAACGGATGGACTCGGTCCCTTAACAAACCGTTAAATGTGTTCACTCAAACTTTCAGTTGACGCTGTTTTGAACTCGCTCGAACAGTCAGAAGTTCGTGTTCAGATAATGACTTGGCCACGTTCTGAGCGTTTTGGTCCATGAAATGTTTTCCAGCGCAGGCAGGATGGAGACGTTAATTAGCCAAAAGCTCGACTTGAACGTGGCGCAGTTCAAAGTCGTGATATCTCTGGTAGATCCTTCTAAAAGAAGACGTCATTGTTTGTTTTCTATCGCCACAGGGAAAACAATGCAACGGAGTCCGTATCCCTGTAGATACGACCAAACCAAACCCCAACGAGGTGGAGTTCGACAACCTGTACCTGGACATGAACGGAATCATTCACCCGTGTACACACCCAGAGGACAAGTAGGAGCTCTCACCTGTGTAGCTGAAGACCGTTTAGCAGCACGTTCCCCAGACAGAACCAGAAACGTGTTTTAGATGATGCGACTTTCTTTCATTAGTACTTCAACTGTTCTTCTGCTGCTTAGCTTTTGTTTAATTTTTTAGTTTGTGACATCTGTGTCGTGACACAGGGAACATCCTTTACACACCTGACTCGGTTGTCTTCATCCACAGGCCTGCTCCTAAAAATGAAGATGAGATGATGGTCGCCATATTTGAGTACATTGACCGCCTGTTCAACATTGTGCGTCCCAGACGGGTTCTCTACATGGCCATCGATGGGGTGGTGAGTGCCTGCCACTAACGAGCTGCAACCTCAGCAGAGTTTGCTTAGGATGACAGCTCACAGTCGTGTCAGAAGCTGAATCTGAGCCCAATCATGTAATAGATGCTATGTGCTAGATACTAGTTCATCAGGGGCCCAAAGGTCGTAATCAGCATTTAATTTATAATTTACTACACAATCTAAATAAACTCAGAGTATAACTAACACAGTTGACTCTTACCAGGCTCCACGCGCTAAAATGAACCAGCAGCGCTCTCGACGGTTTCGTGCCTCAAAAGAAGGAGTGGAGCTGGCGGATGAGAAGAGTCGCATCAGGGAGGAGATCATCCAGAGAGGTTGGTGTCGCTACTTTATAATGACGGTTTGGTCAGTTTTTGTTTAGTCCAGACGTTAAAAACACAATTGGTGCGTTAGTGGGTTTGAGCTGAAAGTTGCATGTTTAAAAGGAGCCTCATCGTCCTGTCATCTGCCTCATTTTGTACAGTGGTGATTGTGCTTTACGTATCTGAAGTAAAAGAAACAAGAGGAACCACTCACTTAACCTCGATGAGGACATTTTTATTTACTGACCACAGCGACTAAAGCTGCAGCTTGGAGTTAATCATACAGAACATCAAAACACGAACCTGTATTTTCAGAGGTTTAGCCTAAATTCACAGTGCATGAACCGATGACCTCGGTGTAACACAACTTTCTCTTCAGGAGGTTACCTTCCACCTGAGGAGATTAAAGAGAGGTTTGACAGCAACTGTATCACTCCAGTAAGTAAACTCTATGTATTTGAGTGGTTTGATGGATCATATTTTCTTTATTTTTGTTTTTGACTGGTAATTTTGTGACCTTTTTATTTCTTTTCTTCTCAGGGAACTGAGTTTATGGACAACCTGGCACAGTGTCTTCGATATTACGTTGCAGACAGAATCAGCAATGATCCTGGTTGGAAGAACGTCACTGTGAGTGCTGCTGCTCCGCCCCAAGATATTTTAACAGCTGATTGTTGTTACAGATTAGCACAAAAGTTATCAGTTAGAAATGAAACTACAAATAAATGGCTGGATAAATCAGATTCTGTCCTCCAGTGTTATCCGTGTTGATGTAGAGCCAGCCTCTAAAGTCTGAGTTGTTTCTACAGGTCTTCCTGTCTGATGCCAGCGTTCCTGGTGAAGGTGAACACAAGATTATGGACTTCATCAGGAGACAGAGAGGTAAAGCTGCCACTCGCGTGCCGCATTTATTGAATTATGTAATATTTACATATTTAACATAAACCAGTACCACTCAAGTCAAAAGATTAATAAATGTGATTTATTTGTGAATCATGTTCACAGCTCAACCCAACCACGACCCCAACACACACCACTGCCTGTGTGGAGCCGATGGTGAGTAACTATGTCATCTCATGACTTGTACTAGTTAATGAACAAGTGCAGTTGAAAATAATTGATGATTAAATATTGTTAGCTAGATATGGCTGTTACCTTCTTTAAGTAACATGTTTGTCTTCTCATGCTGTGACTGACCAGCTGATCTGATCATGCTGGGTCTGGCCACACACGAGCCAAACTTCACCATCATCAGAGAAGAGTTCAAACCCAACAAACCGCGACCCTGCGCCCTCTGTGGGCAGATGGGCCACGAAATCAAGGACTGTGAGGGGACGGCCAGAGAGAAGCAGGGAGAGGTGCGAACCTGGACATCTGGTCGTGTTATAGTGATGCAATGCTACGGCGGAGACTTTTGTGTTTAAAAGGAACCCTGTGTTTTTTTTCTTTTTCTCTTCTTGTTCAGCATGATGAATTTGCAGGTTCGATGCCGGTGGCTGAGCAGGAGTTCATATTCATCAGGCTCTGTGTGTTGCGAGAGGTTGGTCAAATATTTTCAGAGATGATAAAACTAGAAGGAATCTTTAAGTATTTAACTAGAGTCAGAAATGTGGGCTCCTATTGCACCTTTCGCATCACTTTTGCTCTCCCTTGGTTATTCCAGTACCTCGCCAGAGAGCTGACCATGGCCAGCCTGCCGTTTCCCTTTGACTTTGAGAGGAGCATTGATGACTGGGTCTTCATGTGTTTCTTTGTTGGAAATGACTTTCTACCACACCTGCCATCCTTAGAAATCAGGTGAGCTTCAGGATGCATGTTTACACTTATAAGAGCTTCAGCCTTACACGGCTGGTTGGGCGTTTAGCAGTAGATGTATCACCTTTTTGCTTTCGTTATTTTCTGTGGTTGTGAGATGTAAATAAGATTGATTATAAATGTATGAATTATCATTATTTACACTTTGAAGCGCAGGGAGCAGAGCTGCTGTTATGCAGCAGCTAATGTTTCAGAGATCAATGGACTGACCTGAATTGTATTTAAATTAACTCATGACTAATTATTCACCCCTGCTGTTTCTCTCAGAGAAGGGGCAATAGATCGACTGGTCAACATCTACAAAGACGTTGTCCACAAAACTGGAGTGAGTATCACGGCTAATCCAAACAAAACGTCAACTGTCTTATGTCAGAACCGCTGCTGCTGTTGAAGGAGGTTTCATTCAGTTTTCAGCTGTTGAAACTTGTCCTGCACTACAACCTAGAGGCTTCCTTACTCCTGTTTTTGTCTGTAGGGCTACCTGACGCAAAATGGTTACGTCAACCTGGAGCGTGTTGAGATGATCATGCAGGCGGTGGGCGTGGCTGAAGATAACATCTTCAAGAAACGCAAGGAAGATGACGTGAGATTTCACTGCACTTCATCTCATATGCGCCGAATTCTGTTTAACAGAGCTGCTAGTTCACCACTGTTCACACGAGTGATTGTTTGATGTTTCTCTGTTTCCGTTCTCATTAATTTGCCTTATGAACACTTGTTTTCTTGTAGGAAAGCTTCAAGAGAAGAATGAAAGACAAACGAAAGAGGATGAAAGTGAGTGAAGATAAAGCACTTTAGTTCTCGCTGTCTGAAACGTTCCTTTAAACACGAGATTCAGCTTCTACATCAGTATCCATTCGAGTCACTCGGATGAACCTACATTGTTTTATGATAATAAATATTTTCTTTGTTGTTGCAGGCAGAGCAGCGAGGTCCTGCCTTCTTGACCACAGGCCAGTTTGCGCCTCAGGCCCTGGGGAGAAGAGACCGACCTGAGCCTGTGCAGAACGCACGTCACCAGGCCTACGGCATGAGGATGCAGGGCCGGGAGCAGAACAACAAGGTACGAGTTATGAGCCTAAAACCTAAGTCTGCCTGAGCCATACCGGACAAACGGGCTATAACTGAGAAAGTAAAGACTTCTTCCTAAAGCCAGTCATCTCACTTGTGCTTGAATACAGTCAAAAGCTTGAGCTCTGAGCAGAGGACATGTAAAGTCTTTTGTTTCCCTGCAGGACGCAGCTCAGTCTCTGAAGGCCATGATGAGGAACGGAGGCAATGTGAGTTTAAAAAAAAACCTCTAGAATCTCTTAAAAATATTCAGTGTTGTTATACACTTAAGTAACCAGGTTTACATTTGCTAAGGACACTGAGCGTGTTAAGAGAAGTAATCTTTCCTCAGACATTGCCCAGAGATTTGAGGTGTATAGTGACAGGCTTCCTACATTTTTACTGATATTGTTAAATGGAGTTGTCATTAACTACGTTCAGACAGTAGATGATAGAGTCGACCAGGCGGACATTTTCGGTGGTAGGACCACAGCAGTATTACAACAGTGTTCTGTATCGTAAAGAACTGAGTTTGAACTGAATTTAATCAAAGATGATTTATTTTAACAGGTTATTGTGTCCCAGCACAAATATTTAAGTCTTTCACACACTAAAACATCCAGGTCACCTTTTCTTCAGCCAACAATGAAAAGTTGATGACTGTCCTTGTAAAAGTCTCTACACTGGTTAAACGCTCTGCTTCAGTCACTTTGCAACCCTGCAGTCCTTTCATTTATGGGCGTTTGAACAGACGCTGGTTTGAACGCCGCCTTCGGCTCAGTTCACGGTCGTCCCTCTATTCAGTCTGTCACTCAAGCTTTTAACTTTTCCTGCTCGTCTACAGCTTTAAACATATCGAACAACAATAACTGGCCATACATTTGCACATGAATGCGAAGAGCTGAAAAGCTTGAGAAGAAGGAAGGATAAGTGGCCGAGGTAGTGATTATTCGACTTCGCCCTCTTCACACATAGAAACCCATGCATGCGTACAGCAGCGTCACCCGTGTCTGATGTGATGAAATTACTCCTGGTCGGTTTTGTGACAAGTCAGGGTCAGCACGTTAATTTGTGCCTCTTGTGCTCTGAAAACAGCCAATACCCTTTGCTGTAAATATTATGTGCTGCTACATTTGACTCTTTGTTTTTCATCTAAATGCCAGGCATCAGCTCAGTACCAGCCTCATTTTCTCCCATCATGATCTTAATTGGCATTATTGATCTTTAGCTCCTGTTTGAATGGAAAAATAGAGCTCAGCCGAGATTATACGAATAGCTTTTAGTAGGTACAGATACAAAGATAATTCATTTATGAACATATCAGTATTAATAAATGTTTCTTCAAATGCGGCGTTTCTTCATAACTTCAAATAGCAATTAAATAAAATATGAATGAAGTTTGATTCTCTGCTCAGTCATCTGCGGGGCCCAGCGATGGTGCCAACAGCAGGGGGGTGAAGAGGAAAGCCGAGGACAGCGACAGCGAGCCTGAGCCGGAAGACAACGTCAGGTAAACAACAACGATTACCCTCGACTCACTCTTTAACGCCAGAGAAAGAAAGGGCCTGAAAACAAAGACATGGTTGCAGACAGGTTAAAGAGCGGCTCTTTGTGTCTAGTCTGGGCTACAGGTCCCACCAGAAGCGTAAAGCCAGCCTGCTTGCTTATGTCATATCAACACTTGAAGGTGGGCGGTGGGGCTCCAGCCTCTGCCCTCTCCCTCATAATTCAAAGATGCCCCTCTTAACATTAATTAACCCTTAGTACAGCATTGTTATCTGGTCTTGAAATGCATCTAACGTATGAACGTTCTGTCCTTCTAGCGTGGTCGTTCCAAATTGTCCACCGCTGACAAAAGCTTCTTGCGCGGCCTAAGCAGGCCAATAGCGTTTGAGCTCCACTCTGCGCTTGTGGCCCTCGTCTTTTGTGTAGTTGAGTAGAAGAGCTTCGAGATCTAGGTTCCATTGTGTCGCGGAAGCTGTTCCTCCTGCTCGAGTAACACTTCTCATACTAGAAGTCACATGTTCAGTATGTATGAGCTTCTGGTTTTGTCTCGGCTGTTCTGAAGACGAAAGCTAAACCGTGTTGATCAGCAGGTTGTGTCGGTGGTTTGATATTCACAGCTGTGCATGTGGAACTCTTGGCCTGTTTATAGTTTCTACCAGGAGGATAATCACGGGTTTGTCTGTTCATTACCACTAATTGCAATTAATTCAGATCACCTTTTCAAAATTTGAGCCTGTGCCCCTGGAAAGGCCTGTGCACATCCTGCTGCGGAAGCTCAGTGTGCCACTGGTACATTCTTTGAGCATGTTACCGTAAAACGTCTAGAATTCGTGTGTGTTGATTCTGTATGAATGTTTGTAGCGCCTGTCGGTAAAGATGGTAACGAACTAGAGACTTGTCTTCATTAATGCTTCAAGCTTTTTAGCTCCGTGCCAACACACACACTTGCTCCTCTCTGCATGTGATTAATATGGAAAGCAGGAATATTCGAGTGAATTCCTCTGACGCACTCGTCAAAGCTGCTAAATCCATCGGGCTAAATTGGTATTCATGGAGGCTTTTCTCTCAGGAGTCGGGGCTCCCTGCTGGCCGCTCCGAGGATCCACCACACAGATGCTGGATGGCCTTGATTATGTGTGCAGAACGGCATCGCTGCCAAATTTATGGAGAAGTCAAAGCCATTAAATTATTCCTGCAGCAGTGAGGAAGTTAATGCAGTGTGTTTCAGTTTATAGAACAGAGGCACATCCTCAACGAGCGCATTCGTCCTTTTAGGTACTTTTATTCAACAAACATCAGAGTCTCTCAATGTAAGGAAGAAAAAACTGAATCCAGACCCTCACGTCTGTTTTCCACTTGTGTATTGTAAATAATTTTGCTTTACCCGAATCTACCAGCTTAAGCAGAAGCCAAGTGTGTTTTGTTTCTGAATAAATCCAACCACCCAAAACCGTCTTAAGCGCAAACCCTGAGGCTGTTAATAAGCAATTTGTTTGAAATTGAAATGAGATGTGATAAAAGATTGCATCTGACTCTCGCTGCATTGTTTACATCAGGTCATTGACAAGCGATTAGAACTTATGATTGAATTGAACAGAAAACAAACTTTAACATGTGACCTTTGCATGAATTTAGTCTTTGTCCATGATATTTGGTTCTGTTTAAATGTTTGTCTTGCGTACTCGCTCTCAGTCTTGTCGTTGTAGTATAACAGTATTTTATGAGCACGTCTGATTTTCCCCAGGTTGTGGGAGGACGGCTGGAAGCAGAGATACTACAAGACCAAGTTTGATGTGGACGTGACAGACGACGATTTCAGGCAGAAAGTGGTTCAGTCGTACGTGGAGGGTCTGTGCTGGGTGCTTCGCTATTATTACCAGGTAAGGTCTAGATTGTTCTGACTGGACCCTTTTTATTGATGAATCCACCAGTGAACATTGTCCCAACTCAACAGCTATGTCCTTTAAACTAAATGGGACCAAAAGCAACTTAGTCGGACTTCTGCGTGCTGCTCGGTGGGATTTGAGACAGTCTTGGTGTGAGGACGTTTCTTTGCATGATCTTGGTTTTCATCAGGTCGCTCCACCTCACTACTTTTCTTGCCTGTTGTCTTTTCTCATGCCCATCTTAAAAGAACTATTAGAAACGTGGTTACACACATGTATGGGACAGAAGTCAGCAGGTTCTCTCTGGGTGAAATGTACCAGCAGAAATAACCAAAGGCGGGAAGCGCTGAAGGCAGATCGTCGTATAAAACACATCAGGCTTGCTGCTAATGGGCTTTTTACTCTTAGTCAAGCAGGTAAATGAACATTAACGCTGATGTTGAAGCCACTTGTCTACATGTACGTACGGACATGAGGCGCACTCATCAACTATTATAAACAGCCGATCTGTGTGGTGATGGAGGAGCCGCACACATGAAGCACTTTACTTCAAAAGTGGTTTGAAAAACAACAGTACAGTAAAGAAACCCATTTTCCCACTTTCAGTAGAACAAAGACGCCTCATGGACGATCCGTGTGTTTCACAGAACTGTTCACGTTCCTTCATCGTAAAGGTCAAGGACGTCGGTTTGGTCCTGATATTGTTATTCACTAATCGTTTTATTGTCGCAAAATATTGATCTTTATCTGAAAAATTAAATGATGCGCTGCGGGCCCTCTGATCACGAGCCGCAGCGCCTCGTTGAGCTGGGGAGGTTTGTGTTGACTCTACATGGTGGCCAATCCAAAGCCCGTCTCAGGGGACCGTTCTGGATGAATTCGTTACTGGGCCCTCAGTGAACGGGGACGTGTCTGCTCTTCCCTGCCACACATTCACGGCTCTGTGTTCACGCACAGCAGTGTTTCATAGGTGTGGAACTGACGGAGGCAGCAATTGTGTCCAAATAACACATTAGAGCAAAAACATTTTAAGTCCCAACATCAGACGTCTGTGATATTGGGTTAAGGTTTGGTCTCATCCATGATGTGACTACACACACGCGCCAGATATTTGGGTAAAATAAATAAAAGCTTTATTTTCCATCTTTTGTTACAACAAATATAAAAATATTTTGACTGAAACAAGCAAACATGAGCAGACAATAAAAAAAAATGAATTATAATATACACTCTAGAAAACTAGAGGGTTGTGTGTTTGTGCCAGAGAAAAGAGTCGACACGACACCACTTTGTAAACTATCAGTGCCTGATAATCAAGTTGTCTTTTCTACTCAAAGTGTTGGTTCCGTTCAGTTCTTTGTAGCAGACGCCTCCAAAAAAAAGCTAACGATCGAAGGCTTGTTTTTCTTTGACAGTTTGTTCCTGATCTGTCGAAGATTAGATAACGGCTTTGTCTGTTAGTAAAACTGTAGAAATGCTGCAACTAAAACGTTTTCATGTCATCGTTTTTGTTTTTTATTTTTTCTGTTTTTTAGTGTGTGTGTGTGCGCATTTTTTAATTTTGCTTTTTGTTTCAAATGCTTGTCTCTGATGAAAATTTTGAATCAGTCTCTTTTTCTTTGGAGCTAAATTCTTCCTGTCGCTGTGTAATTTCACTTAGTGCTTTATAATTTCTCTAGGTTTTTGTGAGCATAAATTCAGGTCACATCAGTTTTGATGACAGAAAACAACTTTAAAATGAGAATGTCTGCGGTTTTGTTTTAATGAAACTGAATGTAAATATATCTGTAGGTGTTTCTTGTGCTTGTCGCCTGCAATTAATTAATATTACTATTTTTTACTACAATTAATTTGTCCTCCAAACATTTTGATGTTACTATAAATGATCTGTGCCATTATTCAAATGAGCCCCACACCCCCCTTTTATCATGGTAAAGTCCCATATTATCATTTGAATGCCCATCTTTAAAATTAGAGTAGTGGGCTTTAAAGCCACATTGGCCGAGACGTGGGGCCCGGGGGGGTTTATCCGGGCACCTCGTTCTCTCAGAGGTGGATTGTGGGAAGTGAAGGTCATTCTTTGGTGAGAGATGTTTGCACAGGACGTATAAGTGGTCCAAACGTTGGATCTGCATGTTTTGTTTTTTCTATTCACCTTCATCTTTGCTCACCGCTTAGACATTTCTAAGAAACCGAGCGAAGGAAGGGAATTCTTGAGAGAGAGGCGATTTGGCCCCAGAAGCATCGTGGTTCACTGTCGCATCTTTCCAAGGATAAGATGTTTTTTGTTCCGCTGTAGTTGAAGCACAGTAATCGTCCAACAAAGTCTGAACATGTTAGACAACAGGCAGAAATTGAATTTTGAGCTGCGGCTTTTGTGCAGACTCTCATACAGAACAAACGCACTGATCTGATGAGGATTTAGACTTTTGGAGGTTTTTAAATGTCAGCTCGGCCTCGTTGGTCTGATCCGTGGGCGTTAAGCTTTGTGCTACAGTGGAACTTCTGGAGAAAAAGGGCAAAGAAAAGCTTTCTCTTAAAATGTCTGCACATTTTTAGTTTTCATTGGTTTTGTGCTGTTTGGTTATTAATCATGACATTTTTCCTCAGTCCAGCAGTTCTGCACCGCAAAGAAAAATGTGCATTGGAAACTCATAATAAAACTATCTATGAATTTGTGGTTCTTCTCTTATCAATAGAAATGAACTTTTGGTTTCAGCCGGAGTACATAAACTGATACAAAGGCCTCATAATGAACCGGTGGATCTCATTCCTCTGTGGCAAACAGAGGTGGTGCTATTTATTTGGTCAAACTCGAGTGTCTTCTTTGTTCTGACATCAAGTCATTGACGTGGCTGCTTCTTTTGGATTTGCAGGGCTGTGCTTCCTGGAAGTGGTACTTCCCGTTCCACTACGCGCCGTTCGCCTCCGACTTCAAAGACATTAAGGGGATGTTCAAAGATTTTGAGAAAGGCACCAAACCGGTAAGAAACTTCCCCTGTCGCTTCCTGTTCGTCTTGGGTTGCAGTCAGCGCTGTAATAACAGAAAATTGTTGCCTCATGAAGTGTGGATCAGTGATTAAATGTAAACAACCTTGTTTGCAGTTTAAGCCTCTGGAGCAGCTGATGGGAGTGTTCCCTGCTGCCAGTGGCAACTTCCTGCCGTTAACATGGCGAAACCTCATGAGCAGCCCGGTAAGTTCCAGGTGTAGGAGACCTTTAATGGTCATCGTTTGTGTGGTTCTCTGGCTGGTGGAACTACGAGCCACTGCTCCCTTTTCTAAACTCGTCCTTTATTCAGGATTCTGCCATCATTGACTTCTACCCTGACGACTTTGCTATTGACCTCAACGGGAAGAAATACGCCTGGCAAGGTGAGTCGCTGTCCTGCTATGAATCACCCTCCTCGACCTTTGTAACATTTGTTTTCACCAAGAAGCTTTGTGTGTGAAGTGTAATGTCGTAGGGCTTTACTTGCTAAACCGCGGCCTCCTCTGTTTACCTGCTTCTTTCTTAAGGTGTGGCCTTGTTGCCTTTTGTGGATGAGCGACGGCTGAGGGCAGCTCTGGCCGACGTCTACCCTGATCTGACATCTGAGGAAGGTCAGAAACGCGTTGATGAAACGGCCTGTTCCTTTTCTACTTCAACTCTTGTTTTACTGCATTTTATTTACCACTCCTCATCTTAGTATTCTTTTATTTTGTAGTAGTGATGATGACAGCTGCCGCTTGTTTTCTGTTGCAGTCAAAAGAAACAGCCTGGGAAGTGACGTGTTGTTCCTTGGGAAGTCTCATCCGCTCTTCGACTTCATCCAGGAACTCTACCGCACAGAATCCAATGAGGTAACGCATCTCAAGACTCCTCTCACATGCACAGACAGAGATTGTGATTCTAGCAGGTGTGTTACAGACGGAGCTAAAAAGCAGCTTATATGTCACCTTGAAAACTTTGTCTTTTCATTTGATGCACTCGCACAATCAACAGTTTTCTTCTGCTCTGTGACTCAAATTTTCCAGCCTCTGCGTTACAGGCAGCATCGCTCTGCTGCAGATGTGCTGTGTGGTTCTGCAGGTGCTGCCTGAGTCAGATTTAGTTTTGTTGATTATAGATTTGTTAACCAAAGCAATTGGTGTTTAGGCTCATTTTGCTCTGAGTGAATTCTGCGTAATGAGACTGTCTGAGCAGTGATGCATAAACAAGCAAGCAGTTGGTTGTTAAGGATTCTCAGCAGAATCTGTGGCGACGTCACTGAAGATCCCAGGTTGATGTCTGGATGTTGGACCTATGTGGAAGATTGGAAAAAAAATATTAGAAAAGACAGCGGTGTGAGAAGGCTCTGCAAAAGGCCGAGCACAGAGGGAGCACCTCCTGGGGAGCAGCATTGATTGTGTTCATCTGTGTCATCGCACATTGAAGGTTTGCTCAGTCGGGCTGGGTGCGAACCAGCCAGAGCTTTCCCAGACCTGCTCGCCTCAGAGGTCGACTCTGAGAAAACAGACAGTAAACGTGGTGACAAGTAACTTTACATTTGTGTCCTGCAGGGCACTGAGATCCCGGCAGAGCTGTGCCACGGAATCCAAGGCAGGTTAAATCTCGATGACGACCCTATTCTACCAGACAAGTAAGGAACGCTGGCGTTCGGGGCTTTTAACTCCTCCTCAGTGATGAAGCTGTGAGCTGTTAACTGATTCACTGTTTAACATTGATCCTCAGGACAGTGGAGTCACCCATCCCCATGCTGCGTGACATTTCACACAACAGTTCTATCGGGTAAGACCGTAAGCAAACGAACGTGTGGTAGTTGGTAAAGGTCATCGGCAGGTCGACCGACTGTCTGTGCGGCAGAGCTGAGTGGCTGCATGTCCCTCTACAAACCTACAACGAAGCACAGTTCAGCTTCAAACACAGCGTGGATGCTTAACAGTACTTTAACTCTGTGTCCGCGTTTGCGCTTTACTGTCTGTCTAATTCACGTGATGCATCTGTTCATCCACCTTCATTACTATAATAGTGGGCAGCAGTTCTGTGAGACCAAGAAGAAGAATTTTCTTTGTCTCCTTTTAAAAACCTGAGCTAATGGACTCATTTTGTCCTCCTATTTTCTTCTGCTTTCCAGAGTGAAGTTCAGGGATCCACAGTATGCAGATGACTTCGTGTTCAAGGCGGTCCTGCTTCCTGGAGCCAAGTGAGCTGCTTCGCTTTTAACGCCTTTCTCAGTGTTTGCTGCCGAACCACCTCTACACCTGCTCTTCAGGCGTAGAGGCTTTTAAGGTGGACGGAGGGTGTTTGATTGTAAAGACTGAATGACCGACACTAGCAGTGATGGTTTCTTGAATTGATGATGTCGAGCCTTTGGTAATTTTGTTTTCATGTTTCAGGATGCCCAACAAAGTCCTGAAGCCAGGTGACTGGGAGAAGGGCAACAGGGAGTCGTGGAGGCCCCAGCTGGGCTTCAATCCAAACAGACAGCAGGCTCATCTGGACCAGTCCGCCTTCAGGGCTTTGAGGTAAGATTATCGGCCGTGTCTAAACCCGCTGCGTCCTTAGCAGCTGTACGTGAGAAGGGAAAAGTCTGGACATGACTCTACCAGCGTACTAGTTCAGTCTAACGTCTGAGCAGGTGCCTCTCTGGAGACGTTGGCTGTTCCCTTTCAACACCACGCTAGTTTGCTTGCTGCTGTTGTTTCTTCCCCACTAAAAGTAGAGTCAGTGTAAAAGCAGAATCATGGCGGAGCTGCTGTATTAAGTTCACAGGTGTAACCGGCAGAAACCTCTAAAGCACGTGTCTGCATCACCCGGTTTGTGTGACCGTCTCATTTTGTAGTAAGCAGCGTTAAACCGTGTTTAGAGGAAGAGCAGTTTTAATATGAAAGTGTGTTTAAATGTTTGTCGCCGCTGACGGCCCCCATTAACCAGTCATCCTTGATTATGATCTGAGCTCTCTCCTCCACACATTGATATTATCATTAAGGAAATGTGAATAATTGAACATCTGGCTCAGTCCGACTGTGGCATGCTTGGGAATTAATTATGCTTGGATCTGAAGAAACACAGCGAACTCTCTTTTTTCTTTTCACTGCTAAACTGAGTCGTTAATTCAAGCATTTTTGCGCCTTGATGGGGCCAAAGAGGCAGGTGCTCTGTGGATGGTGAGGAAGAAAACCTGGGTAAAGTTATTAGGATTGAGTTATTTCTTTTTGCTGCTGTTGAAGGTCAGTCTTGGATTCAATAACACATCCTTCCTGATCATAGTTTATACTTGTAACCCTCTTATCTGTGAATCTGTGCATAATTCATGCACTGACTCAAGTTTCTTGAGCAAAATACCCAGAACCTTTGTAATTTACTCAGAAAACTGTATTTTGACCCCTGAATATTAAAAAAGCCTCTTGATGGTTTAGAAGTAGCTGTAATTAAGGCAGGAGGCGGCTGGAAGGATGTGGATGTGGTTTAACATGCAGAGCATCGCTAACAAAAACAAATCATTCTGTCCAACTTGGTCCAAAATGCAACAATAAGTTTGAGTCGGTGAAACAGAGCATGTGATGATGTCGAGTTGGTTCTTAGACCCACGTTTTGTTCTCGTTTCAGTCACAGTGTGAACAGGAATCAGCACAGTGGTGGGCAGTACAGCAACACTCCTCCACCGAGCAACTACCAGCGAGGAAACCACCGCCCCTCGCACAGCAGCGGCCACCAGCCGTTCCCACGTAAGACACTCGCCTTCAGTCGAAGCCTGCTGCGTTCGCACTGCCAGGTTAAATGACCCTTCTCAAACGCTGACTTTAGGAAATCAGTCCAACCACGTTGGCTCGGTATCGTTACTCAGACCAAGGCCCTGCAGCACCACTGTGCGACTCCGACGGATCTTCATGTCATTTAATTTGCGTATCGTGGAAAAGCAATGAATAAATTCATCATTGGCTCCATCAGAAGCCGTCTCATCAAGCTCTGTCCCGTGTTCAGCTCGAGCTGATTCTGCTTTTTAATCAACTAAATAGTCTAAACAGCCGCTTTTATGACCACACAACTCTTTTGTTACTGTGTCCACAGCCTAACAGCTTGGCTGGAAAGCAGCGAAGTCGCCCTGGCGGCAGAGCAGCCTCGAGAGATGGTCCCTCTTTAAGGCCGATAATTGTGTTATATGATTTCTGTTCATCACATGAGGGACAGTTGAACAACTCCGCTCGTGCGGAGGCAGAGTCTGCTTCTGCTCCTAATCACGGTCTGTGCTCGGCCCTGGCCTCGGCCCCTCGGTGCTCTGCCAGCGCTTCTTCAGCTTGACTTTGATGTGCCAATTTGCAAGTAGATGAATAATCTCCTCTGCCCACTGATAGCGTGCGGGGGAGTAGCGGCTATTCTGGTGGCACTTGATGCAAATGGGGGTTTTTGGCTTCTCCGGATTCAACAGCACCTCCCCTGGCTCCTGCCGCTTGTTCCTAATGTTCAACTTAACAATTAGCCGTCCGGGGTCGTCCGTCTTTACTGTCGCTTGCTCTGTATCATTTCCATCATTTGTGAAATATTGCTCTTTTAATAAAAGTGAGCGGTTCTACGTTTTTCCGGCTTCTGGTGATGGAGGATGGTTATGTTATCTTAGCAGAAATGCACGGCTTTTCAAAGGGGCTTTAAGTTCTGCTTCGTTTGTATCGTTCTGAGCCTTGGATTTATTTTCCTATGGCCTGATGAAATAATTTAGCTTTTGTTGTAATAATTCGAGCGGCTTTGGAGCTTTTTTGGTGTGTAATTTAACATCGGTGGTGAAACCTGAGTTTCAGGTGGAGCAGCTATCATATTGGTGTCTCTTGGAATGCGATTAATCTGACAAGTAGGCCTTACTCCACAGCAGAGACCAGAGTCGTGCTTTTGTCCAACACTTTCTCAGGGCCAATCCTTTGCTCGGCCAGTAATCAGTGCAGGCTTTGCTGCTCTGAGCCTTTGTGTTTTTTGGGGGTTGGTTGGTGATTAGCGTTGTGGGAGACTGGGCCCAGTAATGAGACTGTGGAGTGGCTCTGCTGGACACAGTGGCCTCCTCTGATAAAAGCACCCAGGAGGATCCCGTTTGATTGGATGTGTGATGCGTTGTGAAGAGGGTTGAAACCAAAGTTAACTTCCCCCTTTGACGATGCTGCTACCTCCTGCGGTGATGTGTCAACATGCCGCCTCTGAAACATGCTGCGAGGCTTTGTGCGCCGCCGCCGGACCAGCTGGTGTTTAATAACCAGCCGGGGAATCTCTGCTGGTGGCCATTATTGTCTTGACACATAGTGACACCAAATTTTAACCAGGGCAGCAAAGTAGCAGTTTCATGCAGCGGTCACAGTGGCCGATAAGCCTCCAAGCTCCCGGACCACTTCAGAGTAACAAATGCACATAATAGCTGCTCGCACCGGCCGCTCTACCAACCCACACAAGCAGAAGTCAGCAGAATCGTGGCTTTGGATGCAGTAAATAGTGAGGCTGTGTTGGATGTAAGGCACAGTCCTAAATCTGATGCCTCTACATGTTCTGGTACCGAGGAAACAGCAGTGTGCTCGCAGGCTCTTTGGTGGTTGTCGAGCTTCGTTCTTCCGCTTTCACGTGTACGAGCATCAGGTCTGGACATTCGTTCACACGGTCGGCACTTGCTTGGGTTCTCACTTGAAGGAATAATTCAGATTTTAATGCATTATTAGTAGTAAAATTCATGTTTGTACTCCTACATGTCAAGTGATTCAACCAGTGAATGGGCCTTTGGTGATGAGTTGATTCCACAAGAATAGCGAAGTTACAAATGTCTTTCTCAACTAGTTTTAATCTCTTGTTTGTTAGTCAGCGAGTGGACCCGAAAAGTCACTGTCCTGCCTCTGTTACAGACCTGAGCTATCTGGACTGGAGCCGAGTCAAATAGTCGCTGAACTAATTGAAAATGGGTGGAGAGAGACGTTTAGTTGTTTAGCGCGGTTGTAATCCTGGCATTAATACAGTGGACGCAGCGTGTTTTAAGGATTTAAAGCGTAATCCTTTGTTGGCTTTTGTTCGCCACAGACGGGAGGTCTATACACTTTCAGATCATTGTTAATTAAGGAGATTGACAGGTGTCCACTTGTAATTTTCTCTTTTGAGTCATTGCTGGCAATGAGGAAAAGAAGAGCGGAGTGTTGTGGAGTTATAATTGGAGCCCAACTGGGTGGTCCACTTAAAGTTTGTTGGATGAGGAGATAACCAAACATGAAAACTGAATGACAAAAACAAAATGATAATGTGGCGACAGCAGTCTGCCTGCTGGCTGCTAAGTGTGTGGGTGGGTTTATCCAGTTGGTGGAATCTTTTCTACTTGACTTCCCTTCAACTTTCAGCAAGATTTAAAGTTTGTTGACTTGTGAGTTAAAAAATACTCTGTAAAAAATGTGATTTTAACTATTGAACAACATTTGATAATAATATAGTAAATGTAGGTCAAGGACGCCTGGGTTTAGCATTTTATAGAAGCAGGTCAATCAGAATATTTATAATATAAAAACAAAACATGGAAAGGTAAAGATGCTAATCGAGTAGTTCAGTCCAGTGTCGTCTGCATATCATCGTAACAGAGGAAGTTTTATCTTAGAGGGATTCTACTCCAGTACAATAAGCTTCTGCCTTGGAGATGAACCGTCCTCAACCACGTTCTGCCAAGGCTGGTCGAGAACTAATCCTGTTCAATTCCTTACATCAATGAATGAAACATAATAAGTCCAATTAATTAATTCCATAATATTCAACGAGACCATTTACATTAGACCTGTCATATTTGACCATCTAGCAGCTCTGACCTAGACAGAATTGTAGCAGCACTTACACGTCTGGAGAATCGTATGTGAAGGATGCTTTCAGTTCAGTTCATTGATGTGGGTTTTCTTTGATTTTAAAATCTGCTGGTGCCTGAACATTATGGGGAAAGATTCTACAGATGTTATGATGCCGTTTAGGTGCAGCAGAAAATGCTTCGTTTTACTTTCTTTGTCTTCATTCACTTCTTCAACTTGTTCTGATTGTTTAGAATCTCTTAAGAGAAATTGCAGTTTGGTAAATTGCCTTATTGATCTTAAAACGCAGTTCGCTCAGTGGTTCAGTCCTGATGGATGCAGGAGCTGCCGTGGGTTTATAAGAGCCTTCATCCACATCAGCTTCTGTAAACGCGTACCGGTGCGGTTTTCCTCCTTCTTTTAATGCAGTATCCTCCAGGTTTGTAAATCTGAGCCTCTGGGTGCTTTTCGTGGGACCCTTCACCCACCCTGAGCTGAGCCACTCAGCAGGCCTGGCCCTATAAACAAACAGGTCTGCAGCTCGCAGCTGGTCATCGCCTTGGCAACAGTGAATCTGGAAGAAGCCGTTCATGTTTTTTTTTTTTTTTTTTTTTTTTTAAGTGTGTCTTTGTGAAGGGCTTGCAGCGATGGAACCAGGGTACTTGAGAGGTTCACAATGCTGCTGGCTGAATGCTTATTTCATTTTCCGAACAAAAAAATGCAAATGTGGCGCTGCTGCCGCTTTCTCCCATCGTCTGCACCCCCAACACACGCATCTCCCGAGCTCAACATTAAACTTGTTTAAATGTCGAATCGCTTTATCATGACAACTGATTCGATCTGCGTCCGTGACAGAATGAAATCGTTGGTATTTATCAGTCTTTGTTTAATCTTCCAGGGTAAAGCGGACATGGATTGAGTTAATTAGGATCCGAGTTTAAAGCTGCAGACAAAGAAAATAAAAAACCTGCTGAATTTTCCAGTTTAGATGTAAAATAAGTCTCCTTACATAGTGAATTATGCCCTATTTGAAGTGTGAGGCAGAAGAGAACGGCTGCATCTGAACCAAACTCCGGACTGTGCAGAACCACTTCTGAACGTGTTGTTTGTTGTCTGCAGATTCCAGGCAGAGTTTGCTGGGAGCGCCTCCGTCCTACCAGCAGCCCCAGTACCCGAGGTAAGGAGACGGGTTTCTCTGAATCTGTTCATGGTTTTAGATGCCGAAATATAAACTGTAGTTCACTGAACAGGGAAGTGACGTTGGTCCGTCACCTCGGGACGTCCAGTGAGTTTATTCAGCCCTCGTACTGTGAACATGTCGAGGCCTGTGGCTTGAGTCCATCTAAATCCAGCCTTTCCTCCTCTTTGAATTTTTCTCTCTTTCGCTTTAAAACAAATTTCTCTTGAGGAGGTTTGTGCAACTTAATGAGGCATCACTAATGCTGCTGGGGCGGCTTCGCTCCCTGCGCCGGCCGTGGAGTCCACAGCCCAACTATTGATTCTGGCTCCAGACCTCTCCTCAGTCCTAATCAGGTTCTCGGGTTCAACCTTTCAGGCCCATTGTGGCTCGGTGTCACCTCAGGTCAGTAGTTATTAGCTCGACTGAAAACAGTTTCTTTAACTACTCGGGGCCGGACCAAATGAAATGGAGGAACTTGGAGAGAGGGATTATGGATTCCAGCGATCCGTTAAGTCCGGCGCTGGCCAGAGTGTGACATGGTTGAGTAATGAGGGATGGGGCTGCTGCTCTTGGCGTCTTCTGTCTTCATTGTTGCTAAGACTCAAACTAGTGTCACTGTAGCTGCTCGGTCGCCCGATCAACCAGGATCCAATCTGGCCTCCTCACTTCAGGCATGAGGCCGATGGAGCCACATGGTTTACCTCATACCCGCTTCTTTCATCTGCATCGATGCCAAGTCATCTCTGACGAGAGGCTGTTTTATTTCTTTAGAACTCAATCCTTTAACAAACAGGCGATGATGATTTTAGCGAGGCCACTTGAAACTGGAATTAAAGGCTGTCTCTCAGGAAGTCCAGCCTTTTAATTCACCGCTGGCTGGGAAATACCCGTGACACGAATAAGTGTAATTAAACACGGACGTGGGTAAATAAAAGGAAGTTGGTTAATAAAATGCATAAAACCAACAAATACAAGAAATGTTCACAACATTTTTTCAAACTGAGCTGCAGAACTTTTGACTGAATTTTGATGACTCGTGTCTTTGGCCTCTGTGATCACACATTTGATGGAGTCTCTTTAGAAGATTAAACAAATGAGGTGGAAGTATGAAAATAAAATTAGCTGTGATTATTTTTGTCTGAATTTAAGGTAATTTCAAACTCTTCTGTTTGAGCAGAGTACAGGTCCCTCTGATTCCAATGTCCTCATCCACTTGAGCTCCAAACAAAACAGCTCGACCGGCTCCCACATTTCTGTATTAATATGTGAGCGCTCACGGCGGATCCTCTGGCTCGTTTCCGTCTCCAGGCAGCAGCAGCAGCAGCAGCAGCACTACGGAGGCCGCGGCCAGGGTCACGGTTGGGATCGGGCCATGCAGGCGCAGCATTCGTCGTACCAGCAGAACATGAGCCGTGGACGGGGAGGCGGGTACCAGCAGCACTACGACCAGCGCAGAGACGACTGGCAGGACCGCAGGGACGACCGCAGGGACGACCGCAGGGACGACCGCAGGGACGACCGCAGGGACGACTGGGGCCAACAGCATCAGGTAACGGCTCGCTGGAAAGCAGACCAGCCCACTGTCACTTAGTCGGACAATTTTTTTATTTTTTTTTTTTTTTTTTTTTTTTTTTTTTATCTCTTGTCATTTAAGGTTTTTGTGTTTGAGCCAACAAACAAATTATATAAAATTAAAGTTGATTATTAAATGTGTTTTGTTTTAATAAATTAAAACTATTTTTGGATCATCAGCTTTTAAATTTAAATATTTAGTATTTATTAAGAAGTAAAAGCGTCAGAAATATGTTTGAAAAATATATTGAAAGCATTTTCTCCTTTTGGATTCCAGTTTGGAATGTGAAGGTTTTTTTTTTTTTTTTTTTTTTTTTGGTAAACTGACGTTTTAAAAAATTTCCTCAGAACAGACAATTTCCTTGAATTAGGTGAAATCATTGGATATGAATGTCAGATTTCTTCAAGCCTCAGGTTCACAGTGAGTTAGATCAGCACCGGGATCGTTGTGGGTCAAACGCGGGTCTGAGTTGCTTCATGTTTTCTGTCTTCCAGGGCTACAGCTCTGGCAGAGGTTACCCTGCTCCTCCTCCGTCCAAAAGATACACCTGGAGTAATAACTAAGCTCTCGTTTTTTAGAAGAACTCATCGTTTTTCATTTTATTGTCTTGTACAATTCAACATTTTTTTCTTCTTCCTCTTTTTATTCTGCCTATAAAACGTGTATTGTTAACTTGTCATTTTTAAGAGAATCAACTTTGTTTTTACAAAGTTGTAAAATACAAGAGAGTCAAGGCCAAAAACGGCTTCAGTTTATTTCTGAGAGAATCTCCAAAATCCATGTGTTTTAGAAAAGAGGGACAAAAAGGTGGAATAAAAAATGAGCATTGATCTGGAATCATGTGTTAAATGCGTGTTATCTTCATAATACACCACGTCCACTTAAATTGAGTAAAGAGCCTTCAGTTCAGTGGTTTAATAAACTGCTGTTTGTTTGCGGGTTTAACTGAAGTAAACGCATTTTTCACACTTTCGCGCCGCTTCAATCCACGTCGTCTTATTTTTGAGCTTCCGTCACCGTCCAAACCGCGTTTTAAACTCTACTCAATAAAATCGGCGAAATATGCAAATTGAAAACCTCATTTATTGTGAAACAAATTTAAATCAGCGGTAACAAAGAAATGAAATGACTGAGGTTCAGTGGAATAATTTCTGTGTCGCTTTAATTCGTTTGTCGTCCACCTCGCGCTTCGTGGCAAAATTGAAAACAGCTTCTATTGCTTCAGTTTGTTATAACTTCACATTTAAACCGGAAATAATTTAATTAGGCGTAGAAATAAAATGACGCGCAGAAAACTCCTCAAATCATTCAGTGCTTTTGTCTGACGAGTTGAAAACGCAGCAGCATCACATCAAAAAACAACTAAAAGAAGGAACAAAAATAAGTTTATTAGCAACATTCAGTCCAGATCCACGGATTTAATATACAGTTTATTTTTTGCACCGTTCTGCTAAAAATCGCTCGGTGTCCTTTGAGTCTCTGCGTAAAGGAACCTGAACTTTACGCACGGACAGAATAAACCGGTTCTTGTTTTTCTCCTGCCGGGTTCGCTAAACAAATCCACCCTGGTACCGGGTCCCACCTGCCGCGCTCATCCCTACCAAGTTCTCCCGTACAGTAAATTGGAGCCGATCATGCTGTTGGTGTACTCGATTAGCGCCGCGTCCGTCTGCGTCATGTTGATCTGGCCGTGCAGTCCCAGCGGCGGACTGGGGGATAAATCCTCCAGCTCCTCCGTGGATGACATGTGGTTCACCTGCTGCTGGGCCGCCGTCAGGGCCTCGCTTGAGCCGCTATGTCGGTTTCCGCTGTGGTTGGAGCCGCTGGTCTCGGTCCGGCAGCTCTTGCCGTTCTTCGAGAGAACCGGGGACACGGAAGACGAGCGGTGGGTCGTGGCGCACAGACCCCCGCTGCTTCCCCCAACTCCTCCGCCGCTGCTTTCCTCCGGTTGAACCTGCTGCGCGGCCTTGTCCTTGGCCTGCCGCTTCAGTTTGTAACGGTGGTTCTGGAACCAGATCTTAACCTGGTTGGGGGTGAGGTGAATCAGTCCGGCCAAGTGCTCCCTCTCCGGGGCAGACAGATACTTCTGCTGCTTGAAGCGCCGCTCCAGCTCGTACACCTGCGCCTGTGAGAAGAGCACCCGCCGCTTCCTGCGGGGCGCAGCGTGCAGAGTCACCATGGACTTGGCGGAGGAGTCCATCCCGGCCAGACTGCCCACCATCCCGGGCATGTTCATCCCGCCGGAGGGGCTCATGAACCTGGAAACTGAAGAATAACGCGAGTTGATTCATGGAAGAACAGGTGCGTGAGACCTGATCTATGTGAAATACAACGCACTTTCAAATTCAGGCATCTTGATGTAGGCTGTTAAAATAAAATGACGGTGATTTAAAAAAAATCCTAATTATGGGAAGATTTTAACTAAGTGTAACTGTTTGTTTCGACGTCGTGCGTAAAAGCAAAATAAACGTCCGAGCCTCTGAAACTCGAACTTGTCTTCGAACTTCTTACTTGTCGGGTATCTTGGCTCCGGGTTGCTGTACCACGCCGCCGCCGCCCCTCCGCTCCTCATCGTGTCCTGGTAGGACGGCAGGTCTCCTACGTTCCCGATGCCGCCGTTGCAGAACCCGCCGACGGCCCCGGAGAACTGAGGCACCCCGTGGGGCACGTGATACGGGCCGCCGGGCCCCAGAGCTGCGGCTGCTGCGGTGGCTGAGGAAGAGGAGGAGGATGAGGATGAAGAGGAGGAGGATAAGTGGTGGTGGTGGTGGTGATGGTGATGGTGGTGGAGATGAGGCGGTTGATGCTGCTGCGGCTGGTGCTGATGCTGCATACCGGGCTGGGAGACCTGCGGCTGCCTGTAGGCGCCCAGTGGGGGCTGGAGGCTCCCCGCTGCGGGGTCCATGCCTCCAAACCTCCGGTAGCTGTCCTCCATCGGGCTCAAAATGTCTGTGACTGAGAAGGGAGTGGAGTGTTTGGGGCTCAAGGACATGGTGCGGCCACCCCTTGCCCTCCGGTCCACTCCGCTGCTGCCTCTGGCTCGATGCGGTGCTGTGCCTGCGTCCCCCTCCCTCCCTGCCGATTCTTGCGTCTTCTGTGTCCCTGGGAAGAAGTCCAGCTGGTCGGCTACAGAAGGAGGCGAGTCGTCCTTATCCCACAGGACTCCAGCACATCGAGGGGCGGAGCGACGCGGGCGTCAATGACCATTGATATGATGCGAGTGGAGAAATGGTCTGGACCCGTTTCCTCCGCTGCTGGTGAGGAGGAGGATGCTGGAGGTGTTTGCTTTAGAGAGTTTCCTCGCAAGTCGCTTGATGAAGTTTTTAAACCTCGTGTCTCAAGCAGCTACTGTCCCGCTTCCCTCCGTTGAGTTCTGACATGACGCACGGATCCACCTGCTGCTGCTTCGCCACCGAGTCTTTGTTTCTTTCTCGACCTGTTTTTACCAGATCAGCCAATCAAGTTCATTTCCTCTCTGTCGGTTATTGATCATTTAGGCAAATTAAAGATGAGTAAAGTTCAACTATCAACTTTGTTTCTCTGCTGTACAACAAACGTTTCAGAACGTTTTTGTGCTTCTCACATTTAAGTGTGTAGAGATTTATTAAAGTGAGATTTTATTGAACTTCCTATTGAGGTAAAGTTTTTAGAAAGATGTTTTCTGATCAATGTAAATTCTTTTTTATTCGCAATAATTTGTCCATAAAATATGTAAAACTATTTATTTTGAAATGTTGATACTAATATTTACCTATTTAAGTTCATGCAGTACATAATTTATTTCAGGTAACAGTTTGAATTATTTGTTTACATGGCTAATTTATTCATTCATTAATTGATTTTTTTTTTTTTTTTGCTGGACTGAAATGACCTAAAACGGAATAAAAACGCGGGTTTTTGTTGCGGATTTCCAGACTTTTATTCGGAGACTTGTGTGTTTCGTGAACTCTAATTTCTCTGATTGGTTCCCGCCGGTTCCTCGTCCCTGGACAACGGCGCTTGAACCCGCCTGGTTCCGTTCGGCTCCCTGGTCTCGGTGATCAGCCAATCACCTGCTGACCTGCGCCGTCACGTCACTTCACGCCTCTTTGTTGATCTTCCTTCGGCGGATTAAACCCGAGTCCTGTCGCTTGTTGCTCTCCGGTGGCGCTGGAACCGTCCAGCTGCGGGACGGACCGGTGGACCCGGACCCGGACCGGGACCAGAGCCGCGAGCTGCTGCAGAGAGAAGAACGGGGAGAACCGGAAACGCGTGGCGGTGACTCCAGATGTTACAGCAGTTTATTCTTTTTTTGTTCTAGTAGTAATATCATGGGCCCGTCAGAATGAAAACATTCAATAGGCCAAATATTTTCCCTGAAGCCTTCGTTTACTGACCAGCTGAACGTTTGTAGATTCACTAACTGTTTCAAATTAGTTTCGAACCATTTGGGGACTTAACACATTTCTGTTTCTTTCCACTCTTGTCTAATGATGTTTTAATATTCTCTTCTTCTATATTCGGTGACGGCTCTAAGGAATTTACTGCTGACACGGTTTCTAGATTTTTATACTGAAATCTGCTTTAGTCGGTTTAAATTCATTTTTAACATTGAACAGCTTACATTTAAGCAAATGAGATGATTGATGCTGAAAGAAATTAAAAGAAACTGAGGCACAGAAGCGAAATGACACAAGAACGTTTCACTGACATTTGTGACTATTTCAAAACAAGCAGGTTCGTGAGTGGCTGTAAAGCTCAGGCTGGAAGCGAAGGTCCGGTTCCGTCCGGTTCCGTCCGGTTCCGTCCTGGTCCAGACTGCAGGCAGTTCTTTACCGGCGACGTGCGTAAAGGCAGAACTCACGACGCGGTTCACGTTCAGGAGAGAAACGGTTCATCCACGTGGACCCGGACCCAGCGAACCTGACAAACAGGGTCCGAAGACGACTCGGAGTCTGGGTTTGCTCAGGTTCTGAAGCATCAAACTCTGAGTCGCTTCCTTTGATTTCATCAGATTGAGACTGGAACAAACTGAGAAGTGTCCTCTAGGATAAAAACGAGAAGCAGCCTGATGACGAGAGAGTTTAAAAAAAACTAAACTCCTGCCAGTTAATTTCATCCTGATCAGTTTATGGTGCTTTAACCAGGACAACTGGTCGATGACGTCACACAGGTTGGTTTATTTGAGATACGTGATAAGTTTGTCTGTTTGAAGCAAATCATTTAAATTCATCTGATGATTCCAGGATCGCTGTGATTTCATTTAGATGTTGGGGCCTGTGGGCAATAAATCAGTTCATCACGTGAATGGAAATTCAGGTGGAAGCAGCAGCGTCCGTGACCTCAAGGTTCAGTGAAAGCAGAGATGAGCTGTAACATTTACAGCCGTGAAGAAACGGAACCTTATCTGATATTAAAAGAAAAATGCTACAAGCGGTTTTATTTTACTGAAAATCCTTTTACAGATTTTTTGGTAAGTAAAAAAAAATCAGAGTTTACTCATTTGCTTTGTGTTAATAACAGCACTGAACACGTTTATACTTGTTGGCTTTTAGATTTGTATGATTTACTAATTAATTTTAAATTTGAGCAATTTTTTCGTACTTAACGTTTATAATTTCTTGTTTTAATATTTCTCTGATTTAATCTCTTTTTTTTTTTTTTTCAACATTTCTTTTTTTAATGTTTGTTTCCTGTGACGTCACTGCTTATTTTGTCGACCAACACTGATCTCAGGACCCGGGGCGACACCGGGCCCTGGGGCCCATCTGCCAGTTGGTAAATACTTTAGAACTAAATAAAGCAAGCGTGGACTGAAAGGTGAAGGAACCAGGAAACGCTCCGGGCCGTTGAGCGGTCGTGTGGACCGGGCCTGGTGGACAGAGTCACTTTCACTGCTGCGCTTTGAAAATGTGCTTGTTTCATGGTTGGCTCCTGAAACCTGCTCCTCCCTGAGGAACCACCTGTGGCTTCTCCTGTCGGACCGAGGCCAGAGGTGGGAGACACTCTGCAGCCTTTTCTCCTCTCCCTCCTTCTCCCCCGTCTCCGTGCGTCTCCCCTCCGTTTAATCCTCTGCTCTCTGGAGGAGCATTAGGCCAAGCAGCTGGGCCCCTGAACGCCTCTTAAAAAGGCAGCCCACTTCAACCAGGAGGGAGGAGGAGACCACCTGGCTGCTGAAATAGGGAAATGCACAGACCAAGATGAGGAAGAAGAGGAGGAGGAGGAGCTGGATTCACTGAGGTGAACACAGAAAAGCAAGGAAAAAGTTCCTGCTGTTTAATTCATGTCAACAAATCCTTCAGGTACCAACGCTCTCGTTCATGAAGCCTGGTCAGCGGGAGCCACCACATGGAACCTTCAGCAGCCTAGAACAAAAACAAACTGCTGCACGACAACATGGATTCGTTTGAACTGAGGTAGAAACTAGTGATGTGACTGTGCTGAGGAAATTCTTTGAGAAGCAGGAGCTTCTGAAGGTCCAGAGGATTCTGAAGGTCCAGAGGATCCTGAAGATCCAGAGGCTCCTGAAGATCCAGAGGACTCTGAAAATCCAGAGGCTCCTGAAGGTCCAGAGGCTCCTGAAGGTCCAGAGGTCTCTGAAGGTCCAGAGGTCTCTGAAGGTCCAGAGGCTTCTGAAGGTCCAGAGGCTTCTGAAGATCCAGAGGACTCTGAAGGTCCAGAGGCTCCTGAAGGTCCAGAGGCTGAAGGTCCAGCAGTTTCCCCTGATGCATCAGCTTCTTTACTGGAGTGTAGTAACTGATGTATTTCATAGTTGCTGCAGCATGAGGATAAATTCGTGTGTTCAGCTTTAAATCTTCATCCTTTGACCTGTTTCCTGTTTTTCTGCGGTGATGACACACTTCGCTCACAGGCTCCATCTCCTCCCTGTAACCGTGCAGCGAAAGGTCAGAGGTCACGCGCCCAGAAGTGGTCCTCAGCATCACTCAGTGTATCAGCGTCCACGGGGTCAAGGCATCTCCGCTCTGCTCCTCTGGGCCGTTAAAGACCCATTAAGAAACATGAGAAACACTCTCCTGACTGTTGCTGGGATACCGCATCTCCATCTGTTAGATTTGTGTTGGAAACTATTGACGTTTGTTCTTCCTCTGTTTCTGACGCCGTCTCCTCCTCCTGCTGCCGGAACTAAGCTCCAGCAGGACTTGAACCGGCGTCTGCTGTTTGTTCTGTTGCTGTCTCTGCATGTGTGTAATGTGTGAGACGCGTGTTTGTTGATGAGTGTGTACATCTAACCACCTGCGTCCAGCTACTAATGACGTCACTCACGCTGACGCCTCCCTCCACACCAGCAGGGGGCGACGCCGCCGTGTGGCTGTTGATGAGCAGCCTCCAGATCTCACCTGCTACTGGACCGAGTCTTTGCTGCCGTGACGTCACATGCAACTGGTTCCAAATGTTTTAGACATTTGGGTTTAGTTTATATTTAAAATATCACAGGACAACGTTACAGCAACGGTTTCAACCTCAGTCAGATGCAACAAGAGGCAGATTCACGCACATCACAAGACGCTGGGAGGCAGGAAAAGCCTCCCGCTTCCCTCCAGGGCGTCTGTCTGCGTCAGGCCTTTGCTGCCACCTTCTGGCTCCGGGACGCAGCTCGACCTTCATGAGAATCTGGAGCTGAACCAGAAAACGGTGAGCACAAGAAAAATACTGTTTGTTTCCTGCGACCTGAATACGACACGAGGACTCAGACCTACTCCCCTAACGCAGGACGGGGAGGAGCTGCTCCGAGGTCCTGGACGTGTCTGTGTAGTGGACGAGCTCAGTTCAAGCCTCTGGTTCCTCTGCTTTCAGGTGGAGCCAACAGCAGCAGAAGCTTCCACTTCTTCTTCTGCTCCTTTAAAGCAGCAGGTGCCACATTATAACCGGCTCCAAGCTCTGCTACCCCCACCCCAGGATGAGCTGACCTTTGACCTGTGGGGGCGTTGTCTCTGCTCAACTTCGGAGGTTGAATGGATTTGTTTTAATCCGGCCTCATAAAGAAAACTAAATATTCAAGACAGAGACGCACAAAGGCCAAACCTCTGCTCCAACAGTTCAGCATCCGGAAACACAAACATGTCATGAAAGTTCTGCTCTGCTCCGTTAGAGGGAAGTGAAAGTCTGTTGGTGGACGTTTACGGTCGTGTTGTTGTGTGTGTCCACAGCTCAACGGGTCGTCTGATCTACGCCTGCTCGCCTCGGACCCGTCCCACGGCTGCATCTGGAGGTGAAGCACATCTGGCTGGGATGCGGACGGATCCGACCGCTCAGCACATCTGTAGCTTTACTCATTCTTCCTCACAGAGACGTGCAGATGCAAGAATATCCAAACATTTAATGAGGAACGAGTTCATCTCCTGACCCCCAGCATCATCACGGCGCTGGTGGTAAAATACTGAACCTTGGCTCTAGCTCCCAGAGCTTCTGAAAGGCTAATAAAAGGCCCAACGTGATCAACACTGACCTGAAAGTCACTGCAACAGAGCGATCCACCAAAAAACACAACCACAAACCTCCCACCGATAAATGCGACTTTTATTCACAGTCATAAATATACAGACATTATAAATAGATTTATAAAACCGTTTAAAGTGACACTTCTGCAGAAAAACACAACGAACACAACAAAAGTCACAAAAACAAGACGACATTTGTGTCGAGCGCCGTTTTTCTCAGGCTGCTGTAGTTTTTGACGGGTCGCGCGTCGTTTTTTAAATTAATGCGAAATGAACAACAACCAACATTCCAGCCTGTGACGAGCGGCTTGTGCGTCTGGACTCGCTGATCAACCCTAAACTTCGTTAAATACACACGCACCGGTTCTGATTTCACGCTTCCAGCCTGGACCTTAAACTGTTCGTGGGCCATGTCTGGGCCTTCACCAGGTCCAGTGGTACATGTGCGCCAGCTGCTGCACCCCCGGGTGATGCTCCGAGCCGAAGCTCGGGTGCAGCAGCGGGGAGTAGGCACAGAACGGGAGGCTGAGGCCTGACCTGAGCGTCGCCTCCACGTCCTGCGCCGCGATCCGGTCGCGGGCCTTCCCATCGCGCACCAGCACCGGGATGGCGACGCGGCGGCCCGGCAGCAGCGCCTGCAGCGCCCGCTCCGCGCGTGCTCGCTTCATCTTGTAGCGGTGGTTCTGGAACCAGATCTTCACCTGGTTCGGCGTGAGGCGGATCAGCCCGGCCAGGTGCTCCCTCTCCGGGGCAGACAGGTATCGCTGCTGCCGGAAGCGACGCTCCAGCTCGAAGGTCTGCGCCTTGGAGAACAGCACGCGCCGCTTCCTGCCGCGGCTCTTCTGCGCTTCGTCGCCAGGAGCGTCACGCTCCGCGTTCGGGGACTCTGCTGAGGAGAGTTCTGGAGATTTGGGCCCAGCGCCGGGGTCTAGAGGCGGACCGTGTCCTGCGGGGAGCGAAAGCAACCTGGTTACTGAAACAGCAGAACCTGACGCTGCTCTGCTTCAACGATGCCAACAACTTAGATCTACTGAGTCAAATCATTCTAATATATTCATTTATTCATTTCTTCTGCCCTTCATAAAAACCAATCAACGTTAATGGTCAAATATTCCGGGTGAAGACAACCACGAACAGACCAATGGGACCGAACAGGGATTAAACGGGCTCCTCATCACTTCTCCTAAAACAAATCTGCTCACGTGTGAAGTGCAGGTCACTGGTTCCGCGGCTCCACCTGCCGACGCTCCCGCCGCCGCGTTCGCGCAAATCCCGGCGGCCAAATTCCAGTTTCTGCGGGTTTTTTGAACGGGAGGCGTCCTCGTCCTCCTCCGTCTCCTCGGTCCCGGTGGAGTCTGGCAGATCCAGGATGTCCCGCACGGAGAAGCCGGGTTTGGTGTTGGTGGCGAAAGACATGACGCGTGGACTGAAAAGCGGAAAACGGCAGAAGGTTCAGTGTCACCGGCTGCAGCAGTTAGAGGAGACGAGCAGACAGCGGAGGGTTCGGGTCCATCAGCCCGGAGCTGCGCGGCCCGAGCGGGGAGGGACGAACAGCACGTGAGACCAGAGGGAAGAAACGGAGCCAGCGCGTCGCCCTTTTAACGACCTGCTCGCGTGCGTGTGTCGTTAACGAGCACGGAGGCGGGACCTGGAGTCAAGTGGCCGAGGGTGAGAAACGAGGACGCGCCAGCAAGAAGCAGCCACGTTCCGGTTCATCATCCGGCAACAGCGACTCACTTTAACAAAGCCACGAACAACCCGAGCGACGCCGAACCTTGTTCATCACAGCCCGAAACGACCAGCACGTCTGTAAAGGCCCACGTTCCTAAGGCTCAGGTGCACAACTCGCGCTGTTATTGTAGTCTGGACTATAAATAAAGGTGAATGTAATCGAATCTAAACTACCCGAACCGAACCGAGTTCAGAACCTGCATGTGAGGTTTCAGTGTTTGCTGTGAGGATCCGTTAATCTGTGTAACCTGCTCACTGCTGCTCTAATGTTCACTCATTTCAACAAACTGAGGCCTTTTCCGTTTAAAGCTCATTTAATGTGTGTGTTCGGGTCCGGTCGCTTTAATCCTGGTTCCGGTCCAGCTGTAACGAGCGTAGCCTCACACAACGCGGCTGTGAATGTAAATGTTAGATTAACTAAATCAGGGCGACGTGAGTCCGTCTGTCGGTTGCTTGGCTCAAACAGAACAAAGCTCCGCTTCGCTGTTCAGTTAAATCCTGTCTCACTTCTAACCTGAACAGATCCTGTCTCACTTCTAACCTGAACAGATCCTGTCTCACTTCTAACCTGAACAGATCCTGTCTCACTTCTTACCTGAACAGATCCTGTCTCACTTCTTACCTGAACAGATCCTGTCTCACTTCTAACCTGAACTGATCCTGTCTCACTTCTAACCTGAATAGATCCTGTCTCACTTCTAACCTGAACAGATCCTGTCTCACTTCTTACCTGAACAGATCCTGTCTCACTTCTAACCTGAACTGATCCTGTCTCACTTCTTACCTGAACAGATCCTGTCTCACTTCTAACCTGAACTGATCCTGTCTCACTTCTTACCTGAACTGATCCTGTCTCACTTCTAACCTGAACTGATCCTGTCTCACTTCTTACCTGAACAGATCCTGTCTCACTTCTTACCTGAACAGATCCTGTCTCACTTCTAACCTGAACTGATCCTGTCTCAGTGATTCTAACTCGTGCATTTCGTGCCTCGCTCCTCTGAGGCCCAGTGTTTGTGTGCAGTGTGTGAATGTGTGTGTGCTTGTTGTGAGCTGGGTCGCGTTGGGTGGTCGAACTCTGCAAACAAACACAGGCCGAGCCGGCGGCCACAAAGCGCGCACAGCCCCCAGTTGATCCCATCGCTTCCCCCTGAACACGCCAGAAAGGCCCGAGCGACACGCGCGCACTGCGGGGAAATACATGCGAGGCTGCTGGGAGTTGTCATGGTGTTCAATAGCGGCACGGACACACACACACGGACACACACACACCGGGTTCACTGCTCGGTGATTTTTAAAAAATCACAACAAACGTCCGTTAAGCAGAAACACGGAGGAGAGAAGGAAACAGATTCAATAAACAGATTATTTAAATTCACAGAGGAGAACAGTAAACACGTTTAGTAGGATAAAACGGAATAACTATAAATTAATTGAATAAACACAAATATGCACATTTATAATCCTAAATATACAAGACAATTAATTATGTTTGGAATAAAAACAACAATAACAAACAGCTGCTCTGACTCTGGGAGATGTTTAGTTTCCATTGATTTTATTTATCTGAGAGTCTGTAATATTTACAAATGAGAATTTATGCATATGAACAGTTTCTATAAATATGAGGCTTTATTATGAACTAAGATCCATCATCATTAGAAGAACAAGACAAATAATCTGAACATTAATTCATCTGGCTCTTGTTCTTATAAAGTATCTTTATATTACTTATATTTAGTGTGTGTGTGTGTGTCTGATAAAAATCAACAACAATAATAATAAAAATAAACAATACTTCCAAATCAAAAAAAAAAAATCTAAATAAATAGTGACTTTCTATTCTAAATAATTAGTGACTATAATCGGTGCTTGTGGATTCTTGTTTTTCTAAAGTGTTAACTACGTGTCGCAGATGCAGGAGTCATTGATATAATATACATCGACCTGCTCGTCGATTTTCTGCCAGTTAATATTAAAATACTTCGATTTCTCCTCGTTATACTGAAGTAATTCAGCTGCGAATTACTTCAGTATGATCTTACTTCATTCTGCAGGATTTTTGTGTGTTGAGTAAAATACTTTACCTACAAAAATAAACACAATCACACTCGAAACCTTCAATTCATCCGCGTTTTAAGGCTCCACGGCCAAACATGTCAACACGCCTGAGCGTCGGTTCAACCCTGGGCTCACACTGCCCCCTGCCGCCCTAGTGAGGAACTGCAGGCATAAAGTAGATGACAGACGAGGAACCGGCTGAGGAGCGTTGGAGTCAGGAACCAGAACTCAGTGGTGCAGCACCTGCTGGGACACGGGTTCATGGATGGTGCCAGACTCCGCGTTTTACTCGGGCAGGTCTCTCAGGTGTGTTTGTAAGTAGTTGAAGTGAGATTTGCGTCTCTTATGTTCAGAACAACGCTTCGGATCAGCTGATCCCTACGTCAGCAAAGCAGGACGTGCAGCCTGACTGACGCAGAGCATCGTCCACCAGGGGGCGTCACTGCTCAACAAATAAACCTGAGCAGTGACGCTTCAGCTCAGTTCCATCCTCCTCATCCTGCCTGTGTCTTCAGGACGGTGGCCGTGACGTCACCGTGCGACACCTGCAGGCTCCTGATAAACGACCAGCACAAAGGAGACAGACTCCAACGAGATGGAACCAGAGAGAACCACTGAGAACCACAGAGTAACCACTAAGAACCACAGAGAACCTCTGAGTAACCAATGAGAACCACTGAGAACCTCTGAGAACCTCTGAGTCACCACTGAGAACAACAGTGAACCACAGAGAACCAATGAGAACACTGGGAACCACAGAGAACCTCTGAGTAACCAATGAGAACCACAGAGAACCAATGAGAACCTCTGAGTCACCACTGAGAACAACAGTGAACCACAGAGAACCACTAAGAACCACTAAGAACCACAGAGAACCTCTGAGTAACCAATGAGAACCACAGAGAACCACAGAGAACCAATGAGAACACTGAGAACCACAGAGAACCTCTGAGTAACCAATGAGAACCACAGAGAACCAATGAGAACCTCTGAGTCACCACTGAGAACAACAGTGAACC
This sequence comes from Macropodus opercularis, assembly GCA_030770545.1. Classification (NCBI taxonomy): domain Eukaryota; kingdom Metazoa; phylum Chordata; class Actinopteri; order Anabantiformes; family Osphronemidae; genus Macropodus; species Macropodus opercularis. The sequence continues at coordinate 773,628 of CM061112.1, read as the reverse complement.
ACAGAGAACCACTAAGAACCACTAAGAACCACTAAGAACCACAGAGAACCTCTGAGTAACCAATGAGAACCACAGAGAACCACAGAGAACCAATGAGAACACTGAGAACCACAGAGAACCTCTGAGTAACCAATGAGAACCACAGAGAACCAATGAGAACCTCTGAGTCACCACTGAGAACAACAGTGAACCACAGAGAACCACTAAGAACCACTAAGAACCACAGAGAACTAATGAGAACCACAGAGAACCACAGAGTAACCACTGAGAACCATAGAGAACCTCTGAGTCACCACTGAGAACAACAGTGAACCACAGAGAACCAATGAGAACCCATGAGAACCACAGAGAACTAATGAGAACCACAGAGAACCGCAGAGTAGGAGCTTTGTCATCACAGCTCCTAGAACGTGACGTTCTACTGTGAAATGTTTCTACCTGTGAGTGTCTGACCGACTCTGCAGGAGTTGGACCCACCGGGACTCACCTGAGTCTCCTCAGGGCCCGGAAAGAGCAGCTGCCATTGGAGAGGCGTTCAGGAGCCGTTGTTCTTCTGGGCACTGACGTTATATGATCCTCCAGCTGCAAACAGGAAATGATGAAGTGACTCCAGAGAAGGACGAAGGAGGAGGAAGGAGGAGGAAGGGGGAGGAGGAGAGACCGAGGCTGCAGTCGCAGCGTTGGATGCTGGAGAGGTGAGACGCTCTGGACGGCAGCTGATGGGTGAGACACAACCAGCCTAACTCGACACAAAGCCTGAAGGTGTCACAGGCTGAATTCACGAGCGACGGTTTTCTGTTGAGCTTTACTGGATTTATAACCTCCCTCCAACACTGATTTGAGTTTTTCTGCTTGGTGACATTTACAAAGTCTGGAAGAAAAAACTAAACAGTAAATTTTCTGTCTATTTCTAACATGAGTAATTAAGAGAAGGATGAATTAGCTGAAAGCACGTTTTGAAAATCTGTTACTGAATTCAAATATTTGGCTGAATCTGAATCATAAAAAGAAACACAAAAGATGAATAATGAAAGGTTTTATACATAAACAACTATTTCATTTTCAAAGCAATCATTTCAGCTCTGGAAGCTTCTTAAATTTAATTCAGAGGAACATCAAAGCAGATTATTCATTAACTCAAAATACTCAATGTAAAGCAATAAACTGATGGAAACTGAAAGACAAATCAAATTAATTCCGTTTGAAACCACATAGTTTTGATTTCTTATTTAGCTCTTATTATTATTATCATTATTTAATGATCTAATTCTATTTATTAGGTTTCGGTTCATATTAGTGTTGTTGTAATTCAGCCATTTTAATAACATTTAATAATAGAATGAATAAGTTTGCTATTGTTTCAGGTGCGTTTCTTTCATCATTACTTACTGTTCCCAGGTCTGGGTCATAGAACCGGGTCCTTCCTTGGACCCTGCGCCGAGTCTTGTCTGACGCGTCTCGTCCTGTGCGCAGAGCAGAGCTACGGGGAGGTGAACCAGCTCGGCGGCGTGTTCGTTAACGGCCGGCCGCTGCCCAACCCGGTGCGGTTCCGGATCGTGGAGCTGGCCCAGCTCGGAATGCGGCCCTGCGACATCAGCCGCCAGCTGCGCGTTTCCCACGGCTGCGTATCCAAGATCCTGGCGCGCTACAGCGACACGGGCTCCATCCTGCCCGGAGCCATCGGCGGCAGCAAGCCCCGGGTCACGACCCCGTCTGTGGTCCACAGCATCCGGCAATACAAGCGGGGGGACCCGGGCATGTTCGCCTGGGAGATCCGGGACCGGCTGCTGGCGGACGGGGTGTGTGACAAGTACAACGTGCCGTCAGTCAGCTCCATCAGCCGCATCCTCAGGAATAAGATCGGCAGCTTTCCCCACCAGAGTCCACAGGGCGACAGACCGGTTCCGGATCAGCTCCAGTACGGACACGTGTACCCGCCCTGGCCCCACGCCGGGCCCGCAGAGACCCCCACCGGCACCAGGACCGACAGTGGCCCGGTTCCGCGGAACTGGCGCAGCGTCCTGGGCATCAGAGCTTCCATGGAGCCGGCAGGTTGGTGCAGACGGCGGATAATTATTCCCACTATGCGGAGTCAATCAGTGTCTTTACTGAAAAGGTTCTGGACGGCGAACGTCTTATTAAAACGGTTCCCTTGTTTAAATACTGTGCTTCCAGAGAAAGTCGATTACTAAAGAAAATTTAAAAAATAAAAAACCACAGGTATTAATTTAACCAATAATGTATCATTACAACACTAAGGTATTAATTTTCTTGTTGTTTTATATAAAACATTATGAACCAACTTTCAGACTGCAGGAAAGTCTGTGTCCATGGTTACTGGAAGTTTGTTTTCCAGCTCTGTCAGGATGCGACGGACACTCAGTCAAGGCAGAGGACTGGACCAGTGGGACCAGTGGCAGCATCAGGCCGTTTCCTCCCAGAATCAATGGAGACGTGAGCCACAATGAGCCAGATCTCACTTACCCACAGCAGGTAAATAATGTAAAACCGCCTTTGTTTGAAGTCAGGACTTGATAAAACAAGATGTGATGACGTCATCGTCAAACAGCTTCACGTCCAGTTTGCTTCTTGCCGCTGAAGCTTCTGTGCCGAGTCTCCGGCATCGGACCTGGGTCTGAGTCTGTGGCCGAGTTTGGCTTCAGTTCTGCAGACTCACAGACTGGAAACATAGTGAGAGACGACATCATCATCATCATCATCGTGCTGCAAACAGAACGACAGGGACTGTTTTGGAAGCTGGGGTCATGTGACCTGGACTTTCCTCCAGGTCAAGGAAGCATTTTGGGCTAAAGGACATTATTGCAGGATTTTTACATTTTTGAAAGTGAGACCATGTTTGACAATGACGACGCATTAATAGCGTTCTGGGACGTGGGGACGTCTGAGGAAGTGTTTGAGCAGTGAGATGTCTGAGAGCTGAAACCCTGGGGCCTTTTCTGTTCCTCAGCCCTCGTCCGGTTTTCCCGGTTACGTCCCAGCTTGTGCGCATCCTCCTCCGAACCAGTGCGGGATGTACGGAGCCCCGGCAGCCGGCTGGCAGTCCCGCTCCTCCGCTCTGCCCAGCTGTGCAGGGTTCAAGCCTTCAGCCACAGGTGAGGCTCGGACGCGCCGCTTGTATTTCAGTCTTTGGGGTTTGCCACTGAAGGGGAACTTTTTGTGCCTCTTTCTGTTTTCTCCACTGAGGACACGTGATGGTGGTGTTGACATTCAATCAAAGAGCGTCTAGATATCACACAACCCTGGAAGATAAAGCAAATCCCAACAAAGGATTAGCAAATGATTTCAACCCATATTTGATCGGGAACATTTTCCCAAACTTCTGAAGCTTCAGGAGGAGTCGGCGTCGTCCAATGTAAATGAGTCGGAGGCCAGAGACGGCAGCTGTCTGACGCTGACCTTGCTTTGCGTCGTACTCACATGAGTTAAAACGTTTATGATTTTATATTTATAACTTCATAAATCACATGATGAACGTGTGAAGAAAACTCCCGCAGGCCAACGAAGAGCCAAAATAACGAGCTGAGATCTGCTGCTGGAGCAGCCACAGCAGACAGAACCGGACTGAGCTCGGGCAGCAGATGATCGCCGTCACCTTTAAACGGCATCAGTCTGACTCCAATGATAAATCTCAACACAAGAGAAAGTAGAAATATGATTATGACGAATTTGTCTCCCTGCGATGATGATTAGACTTTTTTCTCTGTTCTTTTCTCAGAGGACAGGAAACCTCAGAGTCCCCTGAACAAACACCCTCCTGTAGCTCGCAGATGACTCAGCCTCATGACGACTCTGTAAGGAACCGAACACAAACTCTCTGATATGAAGTCAACAAGACAACAAAACCACAGGAGACTCAGAGATGTGCCTCAGCCTTCAGCTCCAGCTGTTCATAACATCTGCCGTAAAGATGCTGTTTAAAAAAGAGATGCAGCAGAAGAACAGCAGCAGATACGAAATGATCTGAGTAACGAGGACGAAGCGGTTCTGTCGATCCTGTGTCCAGTTCTGACAATAAATCCATGATATACAAATTGGCTGCTTCCTGTTTTCAGGCGACACACACTTTCTGTCCACCCGCAACAGAGGTTATGTCTGATGAGATGTCAGAACAGATCCCATCGTCGTCGTGACGTCAGCGTCTACTTCCTGGAAAACATCGCTGGCGTGTGAGAAGCAGGTCGCGTGATTGTCGTGCGTGAGTTGTTTTGTTTAGCAGAGAACACGGTGAACAGCACACGTGGAGGTAGGATCACAGGGACAGTACAGAGCGTCTGGTCTCCACAGTCACTCTAATCTGTGTCCAGTGAACGTGTTTAAAACCAGCCAGTCTTTGTTTTCAGATTCATCATCTGAGGCCTGTAAGAGGATCCATCGGCAAACAGACGCGTCCATTAAAAGGTGAACAGAGCGAGACCTGCCGAGACGCAGACGGACCCAGCAAACATCAGGCCTTTACGAAGCCTCCGTCCATCCATCAGCTGAAAGACAAGAGCGATTTAGGAAGCCAGTCAGTGTCTGAGCAACAAACGGCGCCTTTAAACCTTGACGTTCCAAGCGTGAGCTGCTATTTTCCACTGGAAGAACAGAAGCACGTTGAATCCTGGAATGAAGCGCGGGTCCTGACCTGTCACATCATCGCGCGTTGCTCTTCACACCCTGGTTCATCTCGTGCTGCACCTTTTGTTACTGTGTTGTTCTCACAGCTCTACCAAACCAAGCATCCATCGAACCGAGACGGCAAACACACAAAAGGTCGTTGGCAGGTAGCTCAGGAACTGAAAAACGATTCAAGCCCTCATACTCTGTCTGGTAACAGCAGGAACGACGCCTCCCTGCTGAGCCTCAGGCCTGTGCAGTCCTTAGTTAGTTAGTTTTTTGAGTTTTGATTAAATGTGTGCGTTGTAAATGTCGTCTGTTCTGCTCCAACAGATGAGCATGAGGAAAATGGAGAAGCGCCTGGTTCATGCATGTCCTCATGTACATGGATCAAGAAGTTGTTGTTTAGGTTGTTTTAGTAAGTGGGCTACTGGGATATCCCGTGTTCAGAGAGGTGCTTTGAATGCGTCATTGTTGTTTCTGGGTTGTGAATGGCTCAGACAGGTGCCAGTCTCCTGTTTAAGTCTTGGCCAATTAGTGACGGTGAGAGGCGGGTCAGGGCGGGAAATCCCAATATTCGCTATCACTTACCGCATGAAACAATTAGCGGCGATGGCGTATTGACGTCTTTGGTTTTTGCTGTAACCCCGCAAAGAGTGTGAGAACGAGAACCGTGGAACTAGAAACGATTGTCAGAAACCCCCTGGATGTTACTGGAACGACCGCTTAGACGTCAGCTAGTTAGCTCAGCTAGTTAGCTCAGCTAGTTAGCTCAGCTCGTTAGCTCAGCTCGTTAGCTCAGCTCGTTAGCTCAGCTAGTTAGCTCGCTTAGATGATCCCTCCATGCGACCTGTGCCGTGACCTCCCAGAGGTCAGCAGGGGAACCAACATGGCTTCTTCGTGGGCACCTTCAACATCTCAGTCCCTCGGTTCTTCGTAAACGGTGGCCGTTTGTTCTCAGAAGCTGTTTTTTTTCCTTTAGGACGTTCGGCTCCTAAAGCGACACCTTCACTGCATCGAACAAAGACGAAAAAGCATCGAGGCCAGGTCAGATTGATCAGTTCTTCAGGTGAAGACGGAAAACCTTCACGTTAAAACCGGTATTTCAACTGCAGTTGAATGGAACCGTCTCCCGTCTTTTGTAGGCTGGTGTTGGTTTACAGCAGAAACTGGTTGAGTGTATACTTACTCCCATTGTAATAGGATCCGGACAACCACGCTGCTGATGAGTCTCTGGGATCAGTTATTATTTAGAAAAGCACTGCTTCTGTCTTTCTGTGAACCAGGGGCACATTCCACTCACTCCTCTCAATGATGGTCTTGTGTGTATGATCATTTCTCCCAAATAATGATAATAAATGCAAACATAATTAAAACCTGACGACTCCAGGCTCAGTTGGACGCGACCATGAGCCCGACCTGCCACGAGACGACGGATCCACATCTGAGGATGGTGATGCTGTGATGATGCATTTTACAACTTTTAGAAAGGTGAGTGAAGCCCACATATAAATCAGCAGGAAGGTGACTAAACACTGGACGTGATGGTTGCTGTGGCTGTGGGATGTACTACAGCCACTAGACAAAATTATACTTAGCTTTGCTTCCAATTGAAGGCTTTATAATCAGTGCTTGCCTTTATTTATAGGAGAAAAAAGAATCGAGGTGGATGCAGGACGTGCTCAGGTGCACTGAGGTCTTCCAGCTGCATGTAAGTTTGTTTGGTCTGTCATAATTGTGAATTGTAGTTGGTGATGGCTGCATCCTCTGCGTGGACAAAAGTAACATTCATCATTTCTACTGAACTAAAAACAAAAAGATGGAAAAATGGCATCATGCAGACAATGTATTGATTTTAATAATTCACAGATCACATTATGTGCTAGCTCAACCTAGCATGTAATGCTAACCAACGTTAGTATGTCTACCTAATAAAGCAGTTGTTCTTGTGATGATGGGCTCACCATTGTCTGCACAGCAGTCACAAACACTAACGTAGCCTTAGATTTAACTTCAGCCGTCAGCCTCCTGAGACAGATCCATCTGCAGAAATCTTTATTTGTCAACCACACAGCAGTTGTTGCCAAGATGCATGGAATGGAGAAATATGGATGGACCACCCATCCTGCTGGTGCTGTAACAGACTCCATGGAGAGGTGTTAATTTCCACAGCCAAGAAACCTGGAAGAGTTAAAAGCTGAATTTGTTCACTCTTAAATGACAGCAGCTTAAACAACAATCTGTGCAGAATAGAAAAAACGGTAACGCTATCTGGTTTAAGTTACAGCTTGTTGGTGAATGCGCTGGGTGGAGCAGACAATCATAAACCTCTGACATGAGTTACTGCAGCACCAGAACATGCATTTAGGACAAGGGGTCACGCATGGAAAATATCCAGCAACACAAAGAAGTGCCCCCTAAACCACGTACATGGGAGCTTTCCTCACCAGATTTGGTTCTTGTTCTGAGCGGTTCAGATGTAATATTTACTGTCCATGGTGAACATAGTGAAGTTGATTCCCCAATGATTTTGAAGAAACTAACACGAGACTGAGAAGACATCACCTGCTGTGTTCATTTTTCATTATATTTATATGAGATATATTTATATGCACTTGATGAACTGTCCACGCACTGAAGCACAACAAGATTTGCTGATGTGAGCAACAATCCTGTTGGTGACACAGACTTTCATTTTCCAAGTTGTGTTTGCTATGCACTGTCCAGAAAAGCAGGAGTAAGACGTGGATAACTTCCCATGACGAGCCAGAAAAAGGCAACGATCTTCAGCTCCAACTATGGGACTGAGCGCGTTGAGGTCTGATTATGACACTGGGGCATTTTTACTTTCTACATAATCAGTTTGAGCCAGAGTGTTGTGTGAGGTTGTACGTGATCTGCTGTGAAATCTGGGCAGTTTGGTGTGAGTCATACTGGCTAATATTATGGGAAAATAGCTGGAGCAGCTCTTGGTAGATGAACATGGTTCTGTGTAACATAACCTACTGTAGTGGCTGCGTCTGTTTTAAAATAGCTGTTTCATATTCCTAATACTAATAATGCCTGAGTTTATATAAACAGTGCAACAAATGTCTGGTGGACGGTGCCTGCGAGTGCTGCCATCTGCAGTCAAAGCCCGCTAACAGCGAGGGATTCGTCTGTGGAGCAGCAAAAATGGAAACGTAATCAATAGGATTAACAGCAAACTGTTTCCACTATTCAGCAACTGCTGAATTTTAAATAGCATAGTTTTATTGGAAAAACTCTCACATGACCCTTGGACGACAAAAAAAAAATCACCTGCCAGAGCAGCCAGTGAACGTCCCATGAGAGCAGAACTTTTCTTCACATTCAGCCCAGAATGATCCAACTGGGGACTCGGATGGAGGCTGTAAAAATAGTTTGAAAGAAAAAACTCTTCTCCAGTAGTGGGTTGAGCTCCTCCCGGCCGGACCGTCCACAGCTGAAAACACTGGCTGTGTTTATGTTTAGTGGGAGAATTTCACATCCATCTTCTGCTTTAGACGTTTGTCAGTGGATTGATGGACCAGAGTTGGACAAAGACACTGGAAGCTTTTTCTGCACACATGGAGCTGATGCTGTCAAATAGCTCAATAGAACAACTTGATTTTAGCTATGACCCCGTCAGGACAACCTCTACAACTGGAGCATTTGGCGGCAACATTGGCTTTTCAACGTACTGGATCTGTGGCCAAACCAAATGTCTGTGCACATTTGCTGAAGTCATTTAGCAGGTTCTGTGTTTTAAAAACATACACTGCTAAAGTTAAAATGGATCAGCTGGTTGTATAATTGTTAAAGAGGCATAAATACCCACCAATATATTTGACCTGTAATGGTAGTTGGAATGTGGTTGGATGTTTTTGCACACCGTAAAAACATTGTCCCTGAAATGCAACTGGCATTTTGTTATATTTCTGCTTCTGAGTTGTGAAAAGTTCTCAACCTGTTCATTTACTGGTTCAGAACCGGCCAGTCCAGCGGTCTATGCAAACATCCTTCCCTCAGACCCAGGAGTCCACGCCACCCACTCTGTTTTGTTTGGCTGTCTCACCCATCGAGGCTCCACATCCCCGAACTGTTCAACAGGGGGGACGGTCCAGACCCAGATGTGAGCGGTGCAACCGAGTCGGGGCTGACACTGACCTGAACAGACCTTAGAAGGTTTATGTTCTTGTGCAGAAGCTGCCTTATGTGTAGGTTAAGCATAAATATAACCTGGTTCAGTACAGTTTGCCCACTAGGTGGCACTAGTGCATAATGTGTGAAACGTATGTCTGATGTATAGGTTCCATTTAATTTCAGAAAACCCTGAGCCCTTCAACAGACCCTCTTTTATCTGGGCTACAAGAAGAACATGGAATTTAAGGTTCAACTTCAAACTCCACAGTCTGCCAATAGTTCGGAGTGTTTTACATTTTACATTAGTTCATTCCAGCCCACACAGGCCAATGAGGCGAGAAAGGTGACTCAGGTGAGATCTGGGCACGTCTCCATTTCCCGTGCTGCACATATGGTCTCTGTGGATTAGCAGAAGGCTTTACGGCAGCTTTACTCTCTCTGGCAGAAGATGACTCCAGCTTCTGAACATTAGGACTCCAATTGGAGTCTGACGCAGCAGCTGGTCGTCGTAACGAGCCGTCTCACCCACGATTGCTCCTCAGTTACAGACTTAAGAGGATTTCCGTCCCAGATTCCCATTTGGAAAACAGACCGTGGCCTGATGCTGCTGAATGCAGAATGAGACCAGAGGATGGTTCCCTGTAACCGTCCCTACTCTGCCTTGGCCTTCCCTTATTCCCCTTTTCCCTTATTCCCTTATACTGTTTCCTGAATTCCAGCATTTTATTAATGAGAGGATGCAACGTCATTACACGTTTGTGCAGGTTTCTTTACATGTAACAACGGTGCAGCTTTATGCTTTTAAGAGACAAACACCGGTCGCTCTGTAAACTTAAAAGTCTGCCGTTAGTCTCCTGTGATTCAAAAAAGCAGTAATCAATGAAATTGAAACGGTTCATTCTGTCGTAGTGACATGAAGCTGTGTTGTTGTCTCGTGTCCTGCAGATGGCGTCAGCTTGTTTCTTAAGAGAAGCCCACGGGATAGAGGTGTTCAGACTCTTTACGGCAGAGCAAGTACTAACAGCACAAATACCGCACAATTCAAAATTCCAGGTAAGTACAAGTACTCACCACACTGACACAAGTGCTCGTGTACTTGAGTAAATGCACTTGTTACATGCTGTCATGCTTCTTCACCCGTAGCCGTTTTGGTCTTTATGGTCATTTTGTGTCTCTATGTTCAGGGTTATATGCAGGTAAAAGCTACTAACATACTGTAAAGTATGTTTTCATGCTGTACATTAAGTTGAAATGAAGAATTAATTAATTAATTAACTCCTGAAGCAAACAAACTGCTTTTCTTCTTCTCTTTAGGCTGGAGTCAGTCATATGATGGCATTTTCTGATAATATTGTGTATTTATCTGTTACCATATCTGCCTGTCATCTGTGAAGCACTTTGACTCTGTGACCCTGCACAAATAACGATTTGTTGATTGATGGGTATTTTAACTCTAAGTAGTTTTCCCTTTTTTACGTTATGTATTTCCAGATTGTTGTCACGAAACGAAACCGGATTCACTTTTAACGATTTTGTCAATATTCATTCTTTTTCAGTTTTTTTATTGTGGCTTCAGATAATTAAATCTAGTCTTTAGCTTGAAGTGCAGCTAATATATGCACACCTGAGTCTGAAGTCTTACATATCACCTGCTAGAATTATCACCCTCTCTGGGGATGTTGCACATCCAGCAGCTGGTTTCTGTCATTGTGAGACACCTGGACAGATTTTCCTTCTCTGGTCTACCAAAGACTGTAGGATGTTGAAGGGTAAACAAAGTGTTTTTGCTTGAATGTAGTATTGTCTGCATCTGATCTCAGTAGATAGAAAGTGACGTCCAGTCTAGATGGTCGTTTTTAACAGCATATGATTTCTCTCAGGCTACTTCAGTTCCTTGTCTTTTGGATGTTTTAACATTTACTACTCACAGGAGAGAGTCGGGAGGGTTTGCCTACGATGCTGAGCTGTTTGGATAATAAGTGGCTGGAAGTGGAGCGTTCTGTAATAAAAATATTATGTCACATACTGTAGTTCTATGCTAATACTACTTTAATTTAATCAGTCACTAGTAACAGAGTGTCTCTGAAAAGTGCCTTTAATCAAAGGTTTTGTCTTTAATTCTATTTTTGAATTATCAGCAGACTTAAAAATTGGCCATGTTTTGTGTCTGTCCGTTGACGTAGTATCTGTCGTGTCTCTATACCTACAGTGTCCTTCAGAGACAAACTGCTGTCATTTAATCTCATTATTAATATGGGCTTTATAGAACTAATTGTCGTTTCAATATTACATTGTGGTAGGAAGACTCCATGTGACTGATGGATGTCTTTAATATTTAACCGTCTGTTGATCCTCTGCGCTGCGAGTCTTTGTTCTGGGCTTTTGACAGCTCACTTAGTGTTTGCAGCCTCGTTATCGAAGAGCCTCTAATCTGCTGATAGCGTGCAGCCCAGATGTGTTTCTCACTCGTGTGCTCGACGCTGAAGGATCCTGCTCGTGGACGTTAAGTGGAGGTCACAAACATGCCAGATATGGGGCTTTGAATTTGCGATGGTTCAGAAGAAGAGGAGGCCCTTGTACACGAAAGGAAGCCTTTGTCGTCACTCTGTCGATCTGTAGGCGAGCACAGGAGAGATGTAGAGGCGACGTCCTGAATTGCTCCGCGTAACGTTTTAGTCGTAGATATTCATCTGTGTGATTTTAAGCATCACAAGGCAACTCATTTAATTTAGCTTTTTTTAAACTAATTAGTTTTTAATATTTTTCACAACAAATCCTCCAAATATGACAACTAGACACGCTGCTGGTCTTTCTCCGCTTTCTTATCTAACTCTATTAAGAGCCATCTGCCACCTTTTGATATTATAACAACGTACGTGGTTGTTATTATTATTGACCAAACAGTGGTGATTTATATTTATATGATTGATTTTTAGAGCCCAAACAATAAAATAAAATGTAAATAAAATGTCCTGACATCAATTAACCCTACATGTAATGTAAACAAGTTGAACTGTGGACCATTAGGTTTTCTCCTAACGTAATGAGGAAGTGTTCATTTATTTCTCAAGCCAGTCACTAAATGTTGATCTCAAATATTTGATACTTTGATTAAACCATTTGTTTATTGGACAGTTTCTCGTGGTTCTGTTAGTTAAATCAGGTTATGGTTGGCAAAAAAATGAAAATGGTTTTAATTTATGGTTAATATTTCTGATGAACCAAAAACTAAATATTAGTGCTGGTTAACCATCAAACCTAAGTTCTATGTTGTTGTCGTAATGAAATATGTCCATTAAGAACTAAAACCAGTCTTTAGCCAAAATGCTTTTGCTGTCCCAGGCAGCGTCTAATCAAAAGGTAGGATTCGATGGTTTGATCTCGTTTGCTGCTTAGCTGACATTAGTTGACTTCAAGCCTGATGAGCAGGTGATTTCATGATGATCTTTCTGAATTGTCAGCTAAGTTTTCTTTCTCGTACCTGTCTCTCTCTCTGGAGGACAGAAATAAGTAAAATAGTCTTTTAGACAAAAACTGTTAATTAAGAACAAGCAAACATCCACACAATTTTTCTTTGACACGTTTCCAAGTTGTAAAAGGCTGAAACCAGAGTTAGACGCTCTCTGCTGCCCAATATTTGTTCATCTTGTGTAGCGGGAAAGCTTTAATAATCTCCAGTAAAACATTTCGCAGAGCGATTGGTGATGGGTGGCCCGCCCCTTTGGCTTAAAGCAATTAATTCAGCTTTCTGACATCAAACTGTCGGCTCAGCTCGACAGCTTGGAGCTCAAATAAAAAATAATAAAAGGCAAGTTCTCCTGGGAACAGAGTGAAGATGGCAGGCTCCTTTCTCCACTGTTTGCTCAGTAGCTCTGAGAGCAATCTTCTCCCCCAGCCTGAATGAAATGCAAGGGCACAAACAATGTGCCGGAGGAGAGAAAGGGCCGGCGGGGAATGAACAGTTTGGAGTATTTGCTCAGTGGAGGAGCTGCCACAAAGGCAGAAGTGTTCCCATGAATCAAGGCGCCGTCTCGGGCGCCTTTTTGTTGTGGCGGGTCTGCGTCACCAGCTCTTAGGCAGCACTACATATAGTGTAGAGCCTTTTCCTGTCAAACTGCACCGTCAGGTGACCGGCTCTTATCTGTTTTCTTTGGCTGCTTGGTGTGATGCCGGTTGGCTGAGTTTAAGGCTGCACGTGGCCCAAAGCGGCTCAATATTCAGCCTGATATTCAGTGTTTCTACACGTCAGATGTGTGAGCATGAAGAAGACATTTAGGCCAGTGATTCTGACATTAAGCTGGAGTTGACTGTTGCCCCGCCAATTTTTTATCCCCCAGACCCGGAGCTCTCTGGGTGGCCGGGCTGGACGTCTGAAAGGCACCGAGATTGACGCTTAAGCTCTGTTCGCCTTAAGAAAGCATCATTGTACATCTCCATGAATGGCAAAGTGGTGTTTGTCTAAGATGGACCCATTTTTTTTAGGCGTATTGTTGGTTCAAAGACATCCCTCCGCCGTGAGACCACAGATCCACTGTTTGTTCTCACAGCTCTGATATTAGAGCAAGAAACTATTTATACCCTCAGATCAAAGATGAGAAATGCGTCGGTACATTTTTTCTTTATGGTTATAATGATGAAGTTGTTCTTCCACCACAAAAAGAAAATCTTTATCTAATGAGCACAAAGCTGGGAACATTTTAAACTCATTAGAAAAAGCTGTTGCCTCACAACATATAAAATGAAAACAGCCATGCATTCGGTTGGTTTACATGGGTTAGAGCTTAAACTCTGCAGTGCTGAGCTTGTTGACACTTTGTGCCTCATCGATTTCACTTGTGTTGCCTCTGATGCCGTTTGGAAACATCCCAGATAATTCTCTTCCTGTGCAGGTCTCATCACGTTCTCCGTTCTCTCCCCGCTTTCCCTTCACGTCCTGCTTCTGCTGACGTTTCTCTTCTGAAGCGCTTCTGTATACAACCCTGCCATGAGTTTAGTATGTGAAGTGATTTGGTGCTCTACAAACCAGCGTGCGAACCACCTACTGCATGTCTGAGTGGGTTATACTTCAAATGTGATGCGGAAGGTGTTTGTGGAATAATATTAACCCTCATAGGGACGAGTCACCTTATTTGAATCGGTGTCGTGAAGTCAAAGATTCAACACAACAAAACCTCATGTTAAATGTGTAAATCGTTGTATTGCAGGGTTTGTTGCATGGCTCGTATTTTTGGATGAAGTCTTTGTTTATATGCAAAGAGCCACATCCGTCTCCACCACAGCTTGAGGCTCATGGTGCCAGATATTTAGGAAGATGACAATGTTTGTTTGGTCAATCGTTTGACCTCTCCTCGACACGTCTCGTCTCTCCCTCTATAAACGGGCCAAATGAGAACAGTCTGCAGCCTTTGTCAGGCGTCTGCACTGTTTCTCCTCTGTTAAGTTTGTTCTGGAAACCGTTTGAGGCCCAATAAAGCCGAGCGCAAATTTGAGGAAGATCTGGTGTACACACGGTCTGTCAGCAGCATGAGCACAAAGGCCAGAGAGCTGAGGAGGAACATGCAGGCGACGAGACAAATGAACACAGACTCACTGTGGAAAACCAGAGTTAAAATGACAAATCACATGGAAAGTTAAACAGCTAAGCTTTGTTCTGCGCTGAACAGTGTGAAATCCCGAAACGTTCCTCTGCGCGCATTAAATGGGCATCATTACGGTCGAACACATCTGTCTTTAGGCAGCTCATTCGCTCTGACGCTCCAGTGTAAACCTGCGTGGGTTTAGCAGCTCCTGAACACCCTGCCCACCACCTATGGCGTGCGACGCTTAGCCCGTAAGCTCGTTAGCACGCTAATTGAAGGACGCCGAGCAGGAGTAATCGGCGCACACCAGAGATGTGGCAGTGACGGAGGATGTGTGCACGCTAAGCGCCAGCGTTTTTAATTTATCGCCTCATTGAGAGCTTGTCAACATGATAAAGATCACAGTGCCCTCTGACATAACTCTGAGCCATAGAGAGGCACAGCCCCATCCTCCTACAGTGGGACTTTTGGATCCTGCGGCGTAGATGAGACTCTTCATGTTTGTTTCTTGCTGTTCTCTCTTAGAGCTTGTTTAGTGTTTCTGGACATAGTTTTTCTTTGGATACTGTGTAGTGAGTAATATTTGGTATATGGAGCCTTTTACCTGAGCAACGTGAAGACATGAAGTCACTTCATGCTTGGACTCAGCTGTGTCTGTTCAATAACTGTCCATGTGAACAAGTGTAAGCTGTGACCTTGATCACAAAATCGCATCCGCAGACAAATGATGTGATTGTACGGAGCACGGCATTGATCTGACACACAGGAGAGAATGTCGGCCTGTGTAAATGCCACGCGCTGCATGTCGAGAATGGAGATTATATTCAGATGATTAAAGTACGTGCTTCTATAAAACCATGGGAATAAGAGGTGTGAGCATCATTTGCTGCTCAAAACACTGTTTTTGCGAGGCCGTTTAATGTTTGGCTGGACGTCTGCGGGCCGTGGACTGAGCCATCCCTCATGTGTATGCGTGTCTGTGTGTGGTAAAGGCTGCTTGTCCAAACACGGCATCGCTGGCTAAGCTCTGACCTCCAGCGGCTCGGCATGCAGCCTTTCCATTATTCCTGCTGGAGAGAGGTCATTATTATTCATAATGTGCTGATTGCTTCCTTAAGCAAACACTCAGCGAGGTGTCCTCAGAAACCTCCTCAGACTCGCTCCAGCTCTGTGTGGATGCTAAAAGGTGTCGCACTTATTAACCGTGTTTTGAAGCAGATTATAAAAACAACATGAACATTGAGTTTCCATAAAAAGACTTTTATCTGTTGCACATATAAACTTGGACAGAGCACGTTTAGGACACTTCGGACGCCTGCAGGCAGCAGCTCCGTGGGTTCACGTGGAGTTCGTGATGGGCCTGCTGTACATGCCGTGGTAGTAGCTGGCGTCGTGGTGCTGAGCGGGATCCAGGCCGCTCTTAGCCGCCAGCGGGCAGCTGTAGCCGCCGTACTGCAGCACCGGCTCCGGCTTGTGGTGCTGCGGCTCGGACATGAGGTTGTTGATGGAGAACGGGTGGCTGAAGGAGGGGTGCGGGGGGTAGAGGTCCGGCTTCAGGTGAGCGGCCTCGTGCAGCAGCAGCGGGGGGTGAGGATGGTGAGGAAACAGCGGGGATGGCACGCGCACGGGGCTGGGGGGCAGCGGTTCGCCTCGGTTCGCTTTGAGGTCCAGCCCGGCGCCCTTTGAGGACTGTGGGGAGGAGGAGCAGGATTGTGAATCGGAACCAGAACCGCTGCTGGCGACCGAACCAGGCTTTCCCTCCGCCTCCCCGTCGCCGCTTCCGGGCTTCTTCCCGCTCTTGAAGCGCTTCTGCCGCCGCAGGTAGCAGCCGTTCTCAAACATGTTCCCCGAGTCCGGGTGCAGGGCCCAGAAGGAGCCTTTCCCGGGCTTGTCCGGCGAGCGCGGCACCTTGATGAAGCAGTCGTTAAAGGAGAGCGAGTGTCTGATCGAGTTCTGCCACCGCTGCTGGTTCTGCCGGTAAAACGGGAACAGGTCCGTGATCCACTGGTAGATCTCGTTTAGCGTCAGCATCTTGCCGCGGGACTGCTGGATCGCCATGGTGATCAGGGAGATGTAGGAGTAGGGCGGCTTGGCGTGCGTGTAGCTCCGCCGGTACGGTTTGGCCTCCCTGGGCCTGATGCTGCAGGGCTGCCCGTACATCGGGCTCATCACGGGCACGCCCCCGTACGGCGGCGGGCTGATGGGGCTCGTGTTCGGCGGGAGCGCGGCCCCCAGGCCCGGACTCACCCCGGGCCCTCCGTGCACCGCGGAGCTCTGCGAAAGCCCCACGGGCACCGAGGAGTGGCCGACCGGGTTCATGTAGTGCGCGTTCATGTGGCCAGTGCCGGTCATGCAGTGCGCGCTCATGTAGCTGCTCATAGAGTTCATGTTGTAGCACTGAAAAAGAGACAGGAGCGTGAAAACAACGTAAATATCAGCTGTTCTGCGCCGTCGGCTACAGAACTTTAATGACACCAAGGAGTCCAATCACTGAAAGCAAACGAATCAATCATCGCACGAATTACACCCATAGAGTCAGAATAGTGTGAAGAAATCATCAAAAACAAGTCTCTTAACTCTGAATTCGATTTGAAAGAAAGAAATTCAAAGTATTTGAAGAATGCAAGAAACGATTCACAATTAAAATACTGGAGCTGGCTGGTGTAAAACGTGAATTGCCTGTTTGCTGTGTCGCTTGGTTTCTTTTTTCTAAATAACTACTTCTAAACCTTGATTGCGTCGTTTGCCACCTCGCGCTATTTAAATGTTGTATATTTTTTCGGAGTTAAATATTAATGTATAATAAGGATTCGTGAGATCTGATAGAGATGAGATTTAAAAAAAATAAAGTGCAGGAATTTACTCGAACTGTATTTAATAATATGTAATATTATAGTCTGCAGCTTTGAGGGGCTGATGTATAAGGTTATTCGAAAAAATAATTTGTTTAAATAACAAATCGCAGTTTTAAATTCAAATCTCAGAACTAACAGATCAAATGGTCCAGAAAATGAGTTTTCATTGTCTGGGTTATAAATCCTAAAGGTATGAACAGTTCAAAGCCTTCTCCGCATCCAGAAATTAAATCCAGGTGTGTAAATACTGGTTCCATTTGCATTAAGTCTCTAATATTATTAAGTCATGATTTAATATGACGGATAAGATAAGAGATTAGCGTATTAAATGTCAATGATAAATAATAATTAAGCTCATATGATTGATAATAACAAGAAATGTATTTAATTAGTCTTCGAATGAGATTTGATTTATTTTGTGCTGCAGGAAAAAGTACATATGCATTTAAATGGTCTTTTTATTCGTTCTACACGATAAAATAATTTTAGGTATTACAATGAAACTGACAGTAATTTAGTTGTTGACACTAACCTGAATAATTTACTAAAAATGCGTCAAACTGAATGCAATCACACAAATAAATAGGATTATTGAGAGTAGACCTCGTCCAGCATCTGATTTACTACGAACATAACCGAGTAAAATAATCACCCGCAGAGTTAACTGTAAGTAACTGCGTCTGTTTGATTCCATAAAGACGTTTTCAAAGTCTGCTTTTTCCAATTGTGATGTGAATTTCTTTTGCTTGTTCCCAGTTTAAATGTTGAACCCAGCTGTGAAGTGCACGGACCTCGGGCTCTCCGTAGTAGCTGCTGCCGCTCCAGTCCGGATGTTCGTGTCCCTCCATTTTAACGGCGCTCAGCATCGTTAACCGTCCGACACCGGTTCATCCAAACCGCTGCACGAGCGGCAGAAAGCAACGCTCGACCCCGCCCGTCCTCAGCTGGTGTCGGTACCGGTGGTTCTGACTGCCTGGATCGTGGTTCGTACCGCAGCGGCTATGACCGGGCGATGGTTCCTTCTCAGTGAGGGAGCGCGGCACCTGCGCTCGCGTTGCTGTGGAGTGCGCGTCCAATCAACGGTGTCCTCGAGCTCTACACCTCTGCACGAGACCCGCCCCCGAGGCCTCTGCAGCAGCGGCAACAATAAAACGGACCTGCTGCAGCAAGGTACCGTTAAAGCAGCTGTAGGGCCTCTGGACCAGATTTGACAATAGCGTCAAATCCGAAACACTTGGAAAGTAAAATCTCTAATGTGCAGTTTAATAAAATATCCTTCATTAGTGAAGGCAGATTCCCAGTAGATGCGTCCTTCACCCCCAGGACATCTGTCTGTCCTCAAATTAAATGTTGGTGTTCCATGTGTCATTTCTCCTGATCCCAGGATGAGTGGCGGCAGCGCTGCAGACCTTGTTTTACTGGATCTCTGCTGGATTTTTGCAGAAGCTTTGCCGTCGCCGCCTCCTGTCGGCTGCAGCCTCAGTGTTTGTCGTCTTGACTGTGTGTATTTACCTGGTGGTGAATGTGAAAGGACGACGGTTCACGCGGCCAGGAAGGAGCAGGAGGAGCTGGACCACCATGCTCTCTGCACACACACCCTGTCCTCCTGCTGTGGGCGGCCAAACTAAATAACACGCACAGAAAGCAGACGGAAGGCTGTAATACTGTATCTGCTGCAGGAGGACAAGCAGGCACTGAATTGCGACGCATAATAAATGTTGAGGGGTCACACAGCTGATGGGCAACGCCGCCCTGCCCCGTCTGTTCTGCCCCTCAGTACCTTCTTGTTTTGTGTCAGCTGCTCTTCCTGCGCCGGGCTTCACCCGGTGGCTGTTTGAGACTCAGGTGAACCAATATTGTCTCGTCTTAGTTCAGGCATCTGCTGCTGGTCTGCAGGGATCCACAGCTGCAGCAGAGGCGGCGAGTTCCACCTGGAGCAGGTGCTCTCTCACCTGGAGGATCCATGAGGGTCCACCGGGAGGATTCTCTGCCAAAACTACGGTTACAAAGCCAGATGAGATGAAGAAATGGGGAGAGAGGCTTCATGCATCTGGCAGCAGATGGGTAATGAACAATGTGTTTGACCTCACTTCAAGTTATTATTCACTAAAGCGCATTTAGATACATAAACAGAAGTTTCTCCGGCATTTTCTCTTTATTTTAGCTGATTCTTATTGACTTAATTAGCTCTCACCTCGGTGTGTTTATACTGACACCTCCTGGACGGTCCCCGCTACTACAACTGGTCGAAATAACGCTATAAGGTCAGCAGGTAGTAGTAGAGGCTAATGTTTAATAGTGCTAAGAATGTTAGCAGTGAAAACTAGGGGTTAATTATTTACTGCTGGTTAAACACAGACGTCGATTCGCTTTTGCCCATTTGTCCCAACCGCGTCCCCGTAGGGAGGAAGCCGCAGCTGTTGGCTAGTAGCTTCGGTTGTACGGCACAAGGACACGTGTAAACCGGCTGCAGCTCGAACCTAAAGGTGGGTTTATTCCACATGCGATGAGGGAAACGGTCGCGTTTAACTCGAGCTGCAACGTGTTAAAAGATGTAGTTGAACGGTTCCAGTCAGTGGAGAATCCAGAAAACCAGCATCTGTCACCCGGTGTGTGTGGAGGTAGAATTGGCTACGGATGAGTTTAGCTGTTCCGGGGCTGCGTGTAACGTGCTAAGTGTCTGAACGCAGTTGTTGCTGATGTTTCCTCAGATGCCTCCTAAGCCCTTGGAGCCTTTGGCCAAGAAGCTCATGAAGGGGGTGATTGCTCTGGAGCTGCTGGGCGTCTTTGGGGCTTACGGCCTGTTTCACATGATGAACACCAGTCAGGGTATCTACTAATTGTTGGAGGATTGATTGTGGAGTCTCAGCGGACTCTGGACTGAGCTGCAGACTGATGCTAGTGCTTGAATAGAAAAGCAGACCCCTGCCACTAGAAACGTTTGTCTAGTCTCGGGGTCATATTAATAACAGGTTCATAGATTGGTGTTGACTGTTTGTGTCTTTACCTGGATGCAGCAGAACTGTCACATCCTGAAACATTAAACATCCGGTTTCATGTCTGCAGATTTCAGGAGCACCATGAGTCGAAGGTTCCCATCCGTCTTAGAAGGTGAGCGGATGGTTTGCACATTTACTGGATTTAAAGTCAGGAGTGGAACAGTCTCCCCATTGTATCAGATACAAGCTGCATTTACTCTAGTAAAAAACTGAATATGCAACACAAACTTAAGTCGCAGTTATGACTACTTCTAAATGTTGTAAATGGTTTTGTTTTACAGAACCTGAATATGCAGCGTATTCATAAAGTTCTGGCACATCACTGCCATCTAGCGGTCAGCATAACCAAAACACTAATATGAATAGATCAGCAAAATGACACAACGTCACATTTCTCTTCTAGTATAAGTTAATTTATTTTAAAGTGGATAAAAACGTGAATTTTGGTCGTGAGAGATTCAAAGTGACCCAGAAATCAGAAAATAACTTTAATTTCAAACTCTCAGACATCTGTTGGGTTTTTATTAAGTAGACAAACATAGCAGTGATTATGAACAGCCCCTCAGGTCAAACTGCAGCTTTATCCGCTGACTGCATCTGAAAACCAGTTTCTCTCTCACAGTTTACTACCAGTCCAACGAGTGGGCGGGAGTCTACGGCATCCGGGAGAGAGACCACGAGACCTGGTCAGCCAAACGAGACTGAAGACGTCCGGCAGCTCCAGAAAGTCCACCACAACATCCAGCTACTTCTTCCTCTTCTTGTTCCCGAACGTTCTGCTTCCCGTGCTGGCTCGGCCGAACGTCCTCTTCTTGTTGAACGTCGTCTTCTTGCGGCGCAGCGTCTTGGCGTCACGGTCGTGGAGCCAGTCGTCGCGCTGAGCCTCCCACTTCAGCTGCTTTACACCTGGAGGAGTGTAAGGAGGTTTGGATTTGTATTCATGTCAGGCCTGGGCTAAACGCGGTTACTGCCAGAGGCCAGTAAAACATGTAGCTAATAACGGCTTCTGCCTGAAGCTTCATCAATCCTCTCTGTGTGAAACCAGTTTATATCTCTGAATCCATCACCTGATAAAAATTAGGTTTTGCACAACAAAGGTTGTGGGTTCAGAGGTGCAACTAGTGGATGCAGTTAATTTACAGTTACACTGTTCATGACACCGGACATCAGTCATGATAATTCTGGTATTTGATTAATATTGTAATTAATTTAACACTGGTTGAAGCTGGTGATTTTACTTCCATGGAGATTAAACAGTGTAAACTGTGCTGGTATCCAGCAAACTCAATACGTCTAAGTGTGATTCTAACATGTTTACGATGGCTTCAATTTACTTTGGTTTCCTAAAGCCTCAACATCAACTTGTTAAAAGAAGAATCAAAATGTGAACATCACAAAATATTTAAACTTTTTCGTATTTATGACCATTCATTTGAAGGCTGCTCTGGAGGAAAACAGAAACTAAAACGTTGAGTCCGTTTAGTTCTTACCTGCTTTGTCGGTATTGGCCATGGCGTTCAAACCGATGTTATCAAACTTGGAGCCGGCGTTCTCGTCCAGCAGGGAGCCAAACTGACAAACATTACGATTGAGGAGAAAGTTCAGAACAGCTGAAACGTTCATCTACTGAGCTTCCACATGAAGTATTGATAACATAACCAATGTGAGGGGTTAAAAAGACTACAACACCAAACTATTGATTATAGATCAACTCTTTGACTAAGTCAACTTAATGGATAATTTAGGATGAATCTCACCTCTTCAGCAGAAGCAAACATGGCTCCATCTTTCTTGTTCTTTTTCTTTCCCTGTTTTGAACCTGCAAGACATCAATGAAATGGATCAAATTTCTCTGTTGCCACAGAGAAAATGATGGACTAAAAGGCTTTATTTTACTACAGTAGAAAGGTTAAAAATGCACGAGACACCGTTCACTGAAGGACGAACCTAAAGGTCCGGAGAAGTCGAGCTCCTCTGAGGATTTTCTCTTTCCCTTGTTGGTACGAGGAGCAACGTGTGGAATCTGCATCTGTTCCTCTGAGTCTGCACATAGAAACATTCCTTATCCTTAAATTATCAGCCCAAAAGATGCAACAAATAGTTAATATATATTTTGGATTACAAAACTTAAACTGACCATCAAATGCATCGTCGTCATCCTCCAGCTCTGGGACTGACACAGAGAAAAGGGTAGAAGAGTTTAATGTCTCTGTAACAGAGACCCCAGGTTCTCAAACTGTTTAAATCATGTTACACACAAAAAAAGCACCGACCTTCATCATAGTCATCGTCGTCAAATTCTCCTCCGCCTTCATCCGGGTCCATGAACGTCCCCCCTTCTTCCTCCAGCTCATCTCCAAAGTCTTCCTCGTCCATGCTGCCCAGCGACACCTCCTCATCGTCCAGGTTGTCCACGTCCGACTCGTCTGACTCCGAGTCGTCTGCCCCTTTCTTTGGGTTCTTCTTCTTCACGTTACTGACAAGCAGTGACGAAGGATTAAGGACAAGGACAGATGTGGTCAAAGGTTATTTCATCAGTACGTAAACGTGAAATTTGCATCAGTGAAAACCTTCCGAAGTCACTGAAGATCTACTTGAAGCATTTGGTTACGTCGCCTCTACAGCCGCTCCACAAAGACCAACTCACAGGTGTATACAGGCATGTAACGTAAACCAGAGAGGTTTGCTCACCCTGCGAAGTCCAGGTCATCATCCGCCAGGTCCATGAAGTACGAGTCTCCTTCATATGAATCTGTATCACAAGAGGTGCATCAGTTTATACCGTCAGTGGAAGTGAACACCGTTTACGTGTTCTGGCTCTGGGTCTTCACTCACCGAGCACTTTCTCAAACTCGTCATCGTCCACGTCCTCCAGACTCTCGTTATCGCCGTCTCCTCGCGGCTGACGGATCAGCTTCTCCTGCTGATGTCTTTTGAAGAAGCTGTAGAGTAACAGAAAACGCACAAATCACAACCAGTGTCCAAATCAGGTCCATGTTTTGAAGCACGACCCAGCATTTGACTCACCGGTAGAAGAAGACTTCATTCACAGGGATCTGACTCTCATCTTTGGCCAGAAACTCCTCACAGTTCACTGGGAAGACAGAAAACATTTGTTTTTCTGATGCACAAACTGAACAAACTATATAACAAATCCAGATCCTCACCTGGCAACGAGTTGACACGTGACTTCTGCTTGGGCTGTAGCGCTGCAGAATCAGTGTTTTCTAAAAAACATTAAGACAGGAATTCATGCTTAATAGACGATAAAAAACACAAACAGATAAAACTAATCAACTGAAGTGAAAACGTGGAACTATTACGTTGTCCCTTCAGCTGTTTGGGGTTTCGGAAGACAAATCGATCCAAGAACCGGATGAGGGTGAAGTCCTGCAGCGGGTCACCGGAGTACTGGACGAACTCGCCCTGCAGGGACAATCACACAACGCCTGATGCACATTTATGTACCTACAATCAGCGCATCCGTATCAGATCAGATCAGTCTGGATGTATTGCAACTTTCTTCTCCTCAATTCAATTCAGGTTCTACTCTGAAGAATCCTGGTTTCTTTGAGTGGAAAACTAAAATCTCTGGAACTTCCACCACAGGAATATCACTAAAATAGCTTGTGAATCGATGCCATGTGAATCAGCGTGAAGAGTTTTACCTGCAGGATCGTCTTTGCGAACAGTGACACTGAGGGATGGAAGTGCACGGAGAGCTGCAGAGAAACATTGAAATCTGAACATCAACAGCGCCAAACGATCCTAATGTTGTTACATCCGTCTTTAGTTTTTATTATACACTAGGGTTTTATGATTTCACATGACAAACTCAATTCATCCTGAATTCTTTGGCGTCGGGCCTGGACCAGATCAGTTACTTCGCCATCTTTGTGTTTGTTGTTTCTCACCCTCTGTAGTTCCCATAAAGTTGTGTGGTCGGCGCCGCAAAATAAGGGGTTTCTGTGCAGCGGGTCGTAGCTGTGCATGCTCGTCCCACCTGGAAGTAAAAACACAGAAACAACAAATCAGAAAGACTAAGCTAAGAAAACAAACCCAGCACACGTAAGCCACGGCTACACGCACAAACCTTCCAGGTTCTGGTGATGGACCCATGACGCTGTGGGCTTTGGCCTCTGTTGCACATCCAGCTTGTTTTCTTTTATGCCTTCCTCCAGTTTGTCAGCATCGACAAAGTGCTCTTCGTCGTCGTCGTCATCATCAGCCAGATCTTTGAACTGCTCCTCCTCCTCTACCCCCTGAGTGAGCACAGCAGGAAGCCAAGTTAAAAACCAGCAGTCATGCCAACTCATCCCCATTAAATCTGCATGTCCAAATTACACCAAGGATCCAGGAGTCAAACCGGAACAGGCAGCCGTCTCACCTCCTCCTCCTGCAGCAGTGTCTTGAGGCCTGGCTTGGTCTTCATGACCTCTGACACCAGAAACAGTGCCCCACACGCGAAGCTGGGACTCTGCTCGGCGCTGACCTGCAGCAGTCGCTTCACAAAGGCTTTGACCCGCCGCGGCACGATGTCTGCCTTCATGGACTTGTACACAAGGTTGAGAAACATGCTCTGTCTGGAGGACAACGACAGCCCGGGGTCTAGCATCTTCCTGCAGAGGAGAGTGTAAAATCATTTTACAACTCGTTTCAGCTAAATGACTTACAGGACACCAACGCTGGCATAATCCAATCAACCCCTGGTCCCCTGGAGAGGAAGCTCTTACCTGTACAGAGCGACGTAGAATCGGTCCGAGATGCTCTGCTGGGAGTCCATCACCTGGAACAGCAGCATGAGCGCCTGCACCGCGGTGTTGAACTTGACCAGGTGAACCACTTTGAACAGCGTGTCCATCTGCTCCCTCACCTTCTCGTCTCCAGAGCCGGCATAGGGATACGCCCTGTTCACGCCCGACAGCAGAGCGCTCAGCATCTTCGACTCAATGTCCTTCTTCTTGATGCAGGCTCGAAAGAATGAGAAGTAGATGGTGATGAGTTTGTTGGCGAGCTCAGCCTCGTCGTGGCTCAGCATCACCTGGCTGAGGAAGCACACGGCGTAGTACTGCGCCTTCTGGCTGATGTTGGGCCGGAACATGAGCCGCTCCACCTCGCAGCACACCACTGCCTTCATGTTGGGGTGCTTGTGCAGCAGCGTCTCCAGCAGGTATGAAGCTTTGGCTGCGGTTTTGTACTCTGGGTCTCCCAGCTTGTTGACCACCTGGATGAGCAGCGCCCTCTCCTGCTCCGGACGGTTGCACAGCAGCTCGTGGGCAGTTGTCAGCGCCTTCGCTTTTGTGGCCGCCACCGTGTCGTGAGCCATCAAGTCTAGAGCCGCCACAAACTCGGCCACGTGGTGCTTCAACAGGTGCTCGAAGTACCAGAGGATGAGGCGGCGGTCGCGGGCGTCTCGGTTTCCACTCGCCTTCTCCTCCAGCTCGTCGAACGGATGCTGTGCGAATGATCGGAGCTTCCTGTTCTCTGGCAGCAGGTCGGACAGCAGCAGCTCTCGCAGCGTGTCCAGAGCCATCAGACCCATCCGCCGGCTGCCCTTCTTCTTCATCATGCTCACAAGGTTCTCTATGTGCTCCAGCGTGTGCACCGGAGCATCCTGGATCAGAACCGTCATGGCTGCCATTCTGTCAGCCAGCACCCCTGTGGAGACCACGGTCTTCATCCAGGAGGAGCTGGCACCTTTCTGCATGTTCTTCTTGCTCTTGTAAAGCTCCACGTCGGCCTCAAATAGCCGCTGGGCGAGCGCCTTGTACTGCGAGACCAGCTGGGGGTCTTGTGGCGACGCTGAACCCTCAGCTGTGTACTCGAGCTCGAACCATTTCCCTCCAGGTTTGATGAGCAGGACCTGCCTCTGCTGGAAGTCAAAGACGTTCTGTTTCGTCTTTTTCCCATCCTTCGCCTTCTTCAGCTTCTGTTTGTCCCCCACCCCCTGGTCTCTGTTCCCTTGCTGCTGAACACTGGATCCTTCTTCCTCTGGCACATGCTTTGGGTTTTTGGCCTTTTTACCTTTCTTCTCTTCAGTGTTTCCACCGTCATTGCCCTCAGGCCCATCTGTGACGATTTGCTGTTTGGCAAACGCCTGAATTCCCAGTTTGGTGATGAATTTTTCCAGCTCACCTTCCTCCAGATCATCTATGGCTCCTTTCTTTCCTCCATCGACAAGCTCACTGGAGTCTTCCAGGCCAGCGAGCAGAACGTAGTCAGCCTGAAGACAGAGAAGAAGATGATGAGCCGATTTTAAACATTAACAACATTAATACTAGACTAATGACTGGAAAAGACAAACCAACCTTCACCCAGAGGAAGGCAGACGTTTCAGAAAGCTGTAAACTAATGTTTCATTAGGTTTTACATGCTTTACATTATCATCCCTGTTTTAAAACCTTTACTTTGAAATGTCTGCGTCTGAATCAGTATCAGAGCGTAAACGCGTCCATATAGGACACGTCGCTAGGAAAGAACCTCTGGACCGACTCACCCGTGTTCCTCCGAGCCGTAAAACCTCCTCCAGACTGAACTCTTCCGGATCCGTCTCGGCTCCGTGTTCTCCTTCGTCGGCGTCTGGATCCTCGTCCTCCTCTCCGCCTCCGTTTTCAGCCTCCGTGTCGTTGTCTTCGGCCTGAAAAGCTTCTTTTGTGGCTTCAGCCTTTCTGCGGTGCTTGTTTTTCGCTGCCATGCTCGCTACAGCGTGAGGAGCGTGACCCGGAAGAAGAAAAAACGTCACGCCTGCGTTTCCGAAACACGTGTCATGTTCGCCATCTATGTCGATTTTTAAATAATTTCACATTTAATAATATGAATAAGAGTTTCATATATGATACCGACTGGCGTTTCTTGTTTTAATCACCGTGAAAATGAATAAACTGAGAAGCGTTTAAGCGGCATCTCTCCGAGCCAATCACGTTTAACTTCTTAACGCGTCATCGAATGTCGTCCAATCAGAGAGTTTGTTGCCACTGCGCAACGTCAAGTGGGCGGTCAAAGACAGAGGGATACAGGAAGTGTAGTGTTTTATGTGTTTTTAAAAGACAAAACACCAATTATAGCACGTTTTGATGTGGTGCGATGATGAAGAGCCAATGGGCCTCAGACATGAACGGTTACTGATGAGCTGTTGGGCAGGTTTAAAGACACAGAGGTTAGAAACCCAGTAGGTTCAGTGTTGTCCCAGCTCAGAGTGAAAGGAGCAGGAGGTAAATGTGTGTGGAGCAGTGCTTCAGTGAACAAGGGTTGCACTGAGGTTCACACAGACGGAGCCGAGGAGCAGGGTCTGCAGGCACCGCTCCGGCTTTGCAGGCTTCCGTCACATCATCTGTCAGTGGACACAGTGGAAATGTTGGCTATTACAGCAGCTTCACAGTGGGAGAACCAGCCAAACCACACAAAGTCATTCTGTGCTCAGACTAATAGAAACCCTTCCATCCCAGAGTAGACAGGAGTCAATGAAGTATATGAAAACCTAGACAAAATACAAAAGTTAGAGACAGCAGCTGCCTTTATGTGGATACCAGCCACACAGGAAGTGAAGGGACTGAGAAGGCGCCTCACTGGCAAACGACACAAGCAGGACGTTATCACGACATTTCTCTCAGCGAAGCAGAAGCAAAAACCATAATGAAACGCAAAATCATCAGCAAATGGCAACAAAACGGGCAGACAGCTCTACAGCAACCAGGAGGAGGAGGAGAAGACGAGGCAACAGCAGGAAACACACTAGTCACTGCACCGAACAGGGAAACACCTACAGGTCTGTGTGGGTTCTGTAAATCAGCCAGTGCAGCAGGTGTCACGTCACTGTCCAGCAAATAATTCAGAGGCACAGAGACACTGCAGAGGCCGCTGGCAGCGCAGGGACACGTCCTCAGTCAGATATAGGGCTGATTAGTGGAGTTGAGGGCTTTTCTCTGTTCTGATCCACGCGCCAGCAGCAGGTGGCGGTAATGCGCCTCTTCACCGCCACCCGCCAGAAAACTAAAGAAGAAGAGACGAACATCCCTGCGTGTTAACCTTCAACATCCGAAGCTGAACCGTTATTTAGGCTCGGGTGGCGTGTTTATGTGTCGTAGCGTGGTTCGCGCTAACCCGCTAGCTGCCAGGCTAAGCTAGTGCTGTCAGCCCTGGAGAAGGTGGGTCCGCGCCGACTTACAGTAACCTGACAGTTTGGGTAAACGGCGCGATGAGAGCGCTGCTCGGTGTCCGAGCGCAGAGGCTCGTCCGGGCGGTCGGTCCCGCGGCTCCGCCCGCAGCAGGTGAGACGGCGGCTGCGTTCACGTGTCGCCCGGTGCTACGTTGTGTGTGAGGCTGACTCAGCGGTGCTTGTTGTCTCAGCTCAGCTCAGACTCTGCAGCAGCTGCTCATCCGAGCACAACAAGCCTCGACCGTCGCTGCTGCGACACCTCAGCTCCAAGATTAAAGCCACGGGCCCGATTTCAGTGGCGGAGTATATGAGGGAGGTTCTCACGAACCCCGTGACTGTAAGTGACGAGCAGTTGGCGGCTGTACCTGTAGACTGTTACCTGTAGCCTGTAGACTGTTACCTGTAGCCTGTAGACTGTTACCTGTAGCCTGTAGACTGTTACCTGTAGCCTGTAGCTTGTAGCCTGTTACCTGTAGCTTTAGCCTGTTACCTGTAGACTGTAGCCTGTTACCTGTAGACTGTAGCCTGTTACCTGTAGACTGTAGCCTGTTACCTGTAGCTTTAGCCTGTAGACTGTTACCTGTAGCTTGTAGCCTGTTGCTTGTAGCTTTAGCCTGTTACCTGTAGCTTGTAGCCTGTAGCTTGTAGCCTGTAGCTTGTAGCCTGTAGCTTGTAGCCTGTAGCCTGTTACCTGTAGCTTTAGCTTGTTACCTGTAGACTGTTGCCTGTAGCCTGTGGACTGTTGCCTGTGGCTTGTGGACTGTAGCTTGTTACCTGTAGCTTGTTACCTGTAGCTTGTTACCTGTAGCTTGTTACCTGTAGCCTGTTGCCTGTAGCTTTAGCTTGTTGCCTGTAGCCTGTAGCTTGTAGACTGTTGCCTGTAGCCTGTAGACTGTTGCCTGTTGCCTGTACATGTAACTGTGCTTGTAGCTTGTTACCTGTAGCTTGTTACCTGTAGCTTGTTACCTGTAGCTTGTTACCTGTAGCTTGTTACCTGTAGCTTTAGCTTGTAGACTGTAGCCTGTTGCCTGTAGCTTGTAGCCTGTAGCCTGTAGCTTGTAGCCTGTTGCCTGTAGCCTGTTACCTGTAGCTTTAGCTTGTTACCTGTAGCTTGTAGCCTGTTGCCTGTAGACTGTTACCTGTAGCTTGTAGACTGTTGCCTGTTGCCTGTAGCCTGTAGCCTGTTGCCTGTACATGTAACTGTGCTTGTAGCCTGTTACCTGCAGCACGTGTCTCCGTCTGTTTCAGGGCTACTATGTGAGGAGCGACATGCTGGGGCCAGAGGGAGATTTCATCACGTCTCCAGAGATCAGTCAGATGTTCGGAGAGGTAAGGCTCTTCCGTGTAGGCTGAGCGGCGAAGCGTCGCAGACTGACGTTGCTGTTCTGCTTCCTCCAGCTGCTCGGCGTGTGGGGCGTCAGCGAGTGGATGGGAGCCGGTTCTCCCCGGCAGCTGCAGCTGGTGGAGCTCGGGCCCGGGAAGGGATCTCTGGCCAGCGACGTGCTCCGGGTACGAAACAGGTTCCACGCGGCTTCCAATCGTGTCACTCGAAGACACAGACCGTTGTAGCGGGTGCTCAGGCTCACGGCTCGTTGACGTCCCTGCGCGCGTCGCGTCTGGTTGTTCTTTCTCCAGGTGTTCAGTCAGCTGCGGTCGGTGCTGGGTGAAGCCTCGGTGTCGCTCCACCTGGTGGAGGTGAGTCCAGCTCTGAGTCAACTCCAGGCCCAGAATTTGACTGGGAGCCGCCAGCAGAAGGCAGCGGCTGAGGACGAGCTGGTCTACCGCCGCGGGGAAACCCCGGCCGGCCTGCCGGTGTGCTGGTACCGCCGCGTAGACGACGTCCCCAGAGGTAGAGGCAGGGCCTCGGGCACATTGTTTACGCCGCATCCTTTCCTACCAAAATGGGGATGAATGTTACTGGTAATTTGTGGTTCTTGCCGCAGGATTCAGCATCTTTCTGGCTCACGAGTTCTTCGACGCTCTGCCCATCCACAAATTCCAGGTACGGGTTAAAGCTGCTGTGTGTTAAGTTCACATGAGTGTAGTTGGACTTAATTAGTCTCTGTCAGAGTCATAATGATGAAACTGATTTCATCTCGTTTATGTCAGTATCATGTGTTTGAAATGGTTAAGCTTGAGGCCTATTTGTGAGTCCTGGCTGTGGAGACATTTACCAGTAGGTGGCACCAAAGTGAAATATTGAACAGGATCGAGGAAGATGCATGAACGAGGAGATGCATGACTTGTGTTGTCTGTGGTCAGAGGACAGAGAAAGGCTGGAGGGAGGTGATGGTGGACGTGGACCCAGAGAAGCCCGACCGGCTGCGATTCGTCGTGACGCCGTCTCCCACTCTGGCCTCGTCCACACTGGTGCAGGTTTGTTCCAGCTGATGGTTCATGTTGTTAGGTACACCACCGTGGTCCAGTTCAGTCCAAAAAGCAGCTCAATGATTCTACGATTACCAGGTCATAATGTTGGAAAGGCGATAATTCTGCTAAATGTTTATGACTAAGGTCAGTCATAACCAGATCCAATCATACATAACCAGAGTTCAGTATATCCAGAACGAGTATATGTAGCAGTAATATTCCAAGCAGATGATTAAAACGTCATCTTTCAACACCAAGATGTGTCCCCAGACGTTTGTGAACATTTTTAAAGTCAACAATGAAACCTTCAAATCTTTTCAAGCCTGTAGATGAAAATAACTGAATCACGTCCTTGAAAGCAGCAGCTTCAGATGTAAAAACTGGATTATTTCCACTTTAGAGCAGATGAGGAAACTTTTTTTAAATGTTTCTCTGCAGAACTGCTCAGAGGTTTGTTTTACAGCCTCCATCTGTTTTTTATTGCCCACATTCAAACCATCTATACATTCACAGCCTGTTTGATTTGGCCTCTCTGGCTCAGTTCAGTCTGTCTGAACATCCTGCCAGACTGCTGACATCATCACCATCATCCTCAGCCTGTTAGGATGAAGATCCCTGCTCTTAAATCCAGATCGAGTTCCCTTGGAAATAAAGCACAAAACTTAATGTGAAACTTAACAAATGTCTTCAATCAAATGTATTGTTTCAGGCGGATGAGCAAAGGGATCATGTAGAGGTGTGTGCAGAAGGTGGGGTCATCATCCAGCAACTGGCCCAGCGGATCGCGGAGGACGGCGGCGCGGCCCTGATCGCTGACTACGGCCACGATGGAACCAAGACGGACACATTCAGAGTATGATTCACGTCTGACTGTGCATACACGGAGGCAACAGGAGTCTCTGGAAAAACTATGACTAGAACACTTTGGAGTCAGTTGGACGTCTTACTGGTGTAGCTGGTGAGAAATGAGTAGTAAGTGATTGTCTGAATCATCGCTGCAGGAGTGGTTGGGCTTCCCTCAGACAAAGCTGCACAGCACCAGACGGTTCTGTGAAAGGTGTCCTTGAAGTGGAATCGCTATTATTCTCCTTTGTGAGGACCAGGAAACAGATGTAGGAAGCAAAGCTGCCGGCGGAGGGGAAACCAGGGTCACGGAGTTCACAGCTCGTCCACATCTCCGCCGACGTTTCGTGGAGAAATAATTTTGTATTGTTTGTGCCATGTCTTACACGTCCGTGCAGCCAGACGAGTCCATCTGTGCTGCCGTACATGTGTATTAAAGCAGGAAGCTGGTAGTTGACGCCGTTTATTAAGGTGCTTTAGAAGCAGAACCGTCCTCAACGGTCTTCATGCCTCCGCATAATTGTCCTCTTAAGCCAACTTAATGCATAGAAGCCAGATTGGCCAAGAACTCACAGGGCTGTTGGTAATATCCAGTTACTTCGCCCCGAACCTCTCTCTTATGGAGGCCTGTGAACCACAGAAAGACAAGAGATGTACTACGTGTGGTTACCAAACAAGCAGCACGTTGCTCCGTCGTCCTCGATGCTAACAAACCGTGACAACCTGCGTGTGAGGGTTTGCTGAAGTGAAACAGCTGACGGGAAGCTGAAACCTCGCTTGTTTTTACCAGGGTTTTAAAGGTCATCGACTTCACGACGTTCTGACGTCTCCCGGCTCGGCCGACCTCACCGCCGACGTGGATTTTAGCTACCTGCGGAGGATGGCTGGAGGGGGCGTGGCCTGTCTGGGACCTGTCAGTCAGAGGACGTTCCTACAGAACATGGGCATCGACACACGGCTACAGGTTACTACAGGTTGCTCATGTCATTTTTTTCTGGAGTAACAACTTTATAAAATGGATTTCCAGGACCTTTTATCTTCCCTGTGGCTCTTTGCAGGTTCTGCTGAGGAACTGCACTGACCCGTCCACCAGGAAGCAGCTGATCAGCAGCTACGACGTGCTCACCAACCACGCAAAGATGGGCGACCGCTTCCACTTCTTCAGCCTGCTGCACCACAGTCGCTTTGCCAAACCAAAGAAACCAGAAGGACTGAAGCTGGAGAAGAAGAAGAGCCCGGCGCCGCTGCCTGTGGCCGGATTCACCGAACTCAGCTTCTCCTGAATCAGGTTTTTAATTGGCCTGAAACGCTCACAGATAGATGGACACTAGCCGCACACTGAGTTCAGTTATTATCTTTATATATTTCTATGGCTCATGATGTCTGTACAGGAGAAACCACAATGGTCCATCTCAGAATTTAAAGACTAAAATGCTCAGTCTTCTTTGTACTGATGTGAAGAAAACTTTGCTTTAAATCAGGAATTAAGTTTAGTTAATGCAATGTAAAATGAGCACAACGAGCCAATAATGAGCAGACGTCACCTCGTGTGTCTTTCAGTCTGGGGCTATTTCCTTAGGACCCGTCAGAGGTCAGAGGTCATGCCGCCACCTCAGGGTCTTTTCCTCCTCCCTTCGTGCACATCTTGAAGCAGTTAGCTGAGCTCATATTTGCACAGCAGCCGTTCACAACGAGCCGCTGCTCCAGTTGCAATTAAAGGATTGAGTTACGTGTGCGACGGCCGCTGCAGCCAGAACAAGCAGCCGAGCGGCAGAGCGCACATCGTGATTAAATGATGGTTTCCAAACATCCTGCTGGAGATTCTTATCAGGAAGTTCTGAGCGGCTTCATTTAATGACACTGCGCATTTGGAAATAATTACCGGATTTTATTAAACCTCTTAGCTACGGGTCATGTTCAACTGATTTGCAAATAAAAAAAAAATACTGATTTGGTTTAGTGCTTTTTAAAATTCTGTTGATCCTAAAATGTGTCCTGTTTAAATTGACTTAAAGGAATGAACATACGAGACCAAGTAGAGCTGATTGTTTATTCTACTGCTGTGAAAAAAGCAAAACTAAAAGTCTGAGTTTGTTCAGTTTTAATATTTTTGTCAACTATTTTCACATTTCAACAGAGTTTCTAGAAAAAATACAAAATGTGAAATAAATTCTCAGGCTGGTGTCAGATCAGGTTTCCGCAGGAAGAGAGCAGCAGCTTTGGTTCTCAGCTTGTCTTCACCCAACGTTTAAAAGCTTAAAAACAGAATTTCCTTCATTTGCAGATGAGTTTTAATCTGAAAAGGTTCTCAACAGTGGAAAAATCAGTGTCTGTATCTTACCTATAAGAAATCACATCTTTAAATATCAAAATATACTTTTAAGAGTTCCAGATTTAAAGTTTCTGGACTGGTTCTTCTCTTCTCTGGCAATGATCAGGATTAGACCGTTTTTCCACATTAACTCCAGTTTGTAGGAAAATAGGACAAAGGTAAGAAATGTGTCAAAAACGTGGACCTGATCCCCCTTCACCTCTTTGCTCCCTTGTTGCTGTGGCAACATCTCAGGGTCCTCGGGCCCGTTGACCCTCGGCGGCGTCTAGGGGTCCTCCTCCATGTCGTCCAGATTGGGCGACATGATGAAGTGTTTGGGGTAGTGCAGGCCTCTCTCGTCGGCGTGCTCCTCCCAGCGGGCGTCGTCACTCTCGTGGGTGATGTAGCGCTCACCCCGACGCGTCTCGAACTCCCTGAGGTCCAGCCAGGTCTGGTAGTCCTGCAAACGACACCGGGCCCGATGACGCCTGACTCTTTGGATGAGAGCAGTAAAAGCACGACGCGTTCACGGTGCCGCTTACCTGCAGCCAGGGGTGGCTCAGCGACTTGTCCACACTGTAGCGCTTCCTCATCTTCACCTGCAGCAGGTTGTTAATCAGGTCTATGGCTGCGAATAAGCACAAACACGCAACCTTAACTTCAACCGATCGGTCTCCGCTGTGTCTGTGGGACTTGGTCTGGTACTGGTCCGGCAGGTTAGTGGTAGTTTTACGGCCTTTCCTTACCCTCCACTGAGACCTCCTTCCAGGGGTTGGGCGGGTACATGAAGGCAGCGTTCTGGATCTGGTCGTTGATGTCCTCGTCTTCGTTGAAGGGAAACGTTCCGCTCAGGCTCACGTAGATGATGACGCCGACAGACCACATGTCCAGAGATCGGTTGTAGCCTTTGCTTCGGAGCACTTCGGGTGCCAAGTAAGCAGGCGTGCCGACCACCGAGCGGCGGAAGGACTTCTCCCCGATGATACGGGCAAAGCCGAAGTCGCACAGCTTCACCTAGTGGTGGAGGTTTTGATAAAGCCGAGTCTGATCTAACAATGCAAGTATACAGTAAGTAGAGTTTCTAAAATGGTGGGTTGTAACCTGAGGGAAGGGTTCGGCTGAAGCCAGCAGGACGTTCTCAGGCTTCAGGTCACAGTGGACGATGTTCTTGAAGTGAAGATGTCTGAGGGCCACCAGGATCTGTGGACAAAGACACTTGAAACACAGCTAAAGCAAACCACAGGACTACGCCTCTTTCTGTGAGCAACGCCGTTCACATCCTTCACCCTTGGTCGTCGCTGACCTGAATAACCAGGAACTTGGTGAGGCGTTCAGGTAGCCGGCTCTTCTCATTGGATAAAATCATCTCTAACATGTCTCCGTGAAGCTTCTCCATGACGACGAACACCTGCTCTGGCGTCTCGAACATGCACTCCAGGTTAACGATGCCCGGATGGTGGAGGTTCTGTCAGAAACGAGAAGGGGACGTTTCATCGTACTGGAAGGGATCAGACGTGACGGGTTCTCGTGTTTGTTGGTCACAGCTGCTGTACCTGCAGGATGGCCACCTCGTTCCTCAGCTGGCTCTCCTGCTTGGTGGGAAACCTCATTTTGTCGATGATTTTGATCGCTACGTCCCTGCCGGTCTTTCTGTGTTTACCTGAGGAAAGGATGACATTTAAATTCAGCAGTGCTACTCGTTTATAATAGGAGTGTGGCATTCACACAGAAAGCCTCTAGATCCTAGTTTGTTCCTCCACAACTGCAGCAGTTTTCAGTGTTGAAGTCTTGGAGCTGGTTTCACCAGACCAGCCAGATTTTCTGTATCTGGGATTTGTCTTATAACATTGTACAACAACTACTCATACAGTTGTCCCTGATAAACAGATGTCGCACCTCCGTAGACGACCCCAAACTGCCCAGAGCCAAGGACCTCGTCAGCAAAGATCTGGTAAACGGAACTGATGTCCTGAACGACAAAAGACCAGACTGGTTACGATTGAAATGAACTCAGGGCAGAAAATGCAATGAGTCAGTTTGTTGATGTAGAGAGAAAACTCCAGACAAGCTGCGTTGCTGGCCCATGAATGAAATGAACAAACTGAACGTGACCTACCACATTTTCCTGAATCTGGGAGTTGGATACTGATATGCTGATGGAAAGTTCATCTGTGGAGACACACAAGCAAAAAGTACAACATAAAAATGGAAAGTGAGTTAAACCCTGTCGCAGCAGAAACAGGTGAGGTTCTACTTCTCTAACCTTTAAATCATTAAATGCTCATTTCCCTTGTTAGACTAAGAGGTGATGAAAAGCTCCAACCAGCAGGTCGGTTTGTTTAGCGTGTAATGAGCCAACGCTGGGGCGTGTTTCACTTAACGGCCTCCACTTCCTGGCTTCTCTCCTGTTTCTACTGTTTGCGAGGAAGTAAAGGAAATCTCTTCCGCCACAGCCTCTCGTGCTGGTCCAGCCCGACATGAAAGGCTGAGGGTGCGTTCCACAAACAGAGTTTCCACTGATGGGGTCACATCGATTTCCGATCGCTGGCCGGGCTTTGATTGGCGATCGATGGCTGCAGTCGGCGGAACACGGATATTTAGGCCACTAGTTAGGTCAACGTTTAGACTTTATGCAACAGCAAGACGCTCGTCGTTTTTGGATCTATGTTAAAAACTTTATTCCTTTATTAAATTGACTCCTATGTTACTCTAGTTATTATTCTTTTAGTCACTGGTACGTCATCTGTCCATTAAGATATTGATGTGTAATTTAATTGCTACCTCCATCATTGTGAGGAAGGCGAATAAGCGCTTCCATCACAGTTAACCGGACGTTTTCAAAGCCATTTAGTGATTTGGAGCCGGAGATCTAATATTGAGATGACACTTAAAAGACAGTGGAACCTGAGATGAAGCGGAAAATCCTCCAAAATCCTTTCAGTCACATTAAAACATCAGCGAGGCGTCAGTCTGAGTGTGTTGTGTAAGCGTTGTCTCCTGAAACAATATTTGGAAGCTCTTCACAGGCAAATCCACACGTCCATTAAAGCCGATTCCAGAAATCACCCCATTACTGTCAGAGGCCAAAGACATGCGGGAAACTGCTGGGATGCCAGTAGGTGGAGTATTTAGATAAACCAAGCATGAGCCAAATCTGCCTTTTGTTAAAGCCTAGTGATCGATGAACACATCTGATCCCAACAGTGATCACACGAAGGCTCTCACCTGTTAAGAATCTGAGATTTCGTGGTCCGACCCGAGTGAAACTATGGTTCTGCTACTCACTGTGGTCCTTGCCCTGGCCCGGCCCGGTCCCGACGCTGGTCTTGGGCGTGACGGGCATCATGGCCTGTCGAATGGCCTTCTCCCAGCTCTGGCCCACATCCCGTCCCACGCCGGACGCCGCCAGAACAGGGTTGTGGCACAGGCTGCCATTGTGCTCCCCGACGTAGAACACGGTGTTTGTGGTGATCACCTCGAAGCAGTGCGGGTTGCTGCCCTGAGGCAGGCTGCTGAAGTCCTGCGCAGGCTCCACCTGGAGGATCTCGGACAAGGGGACCTCCTGCAGTTTGTGAGGATAAATGGAAAGAGGCACTGAAATTCAGGTTCCTGTTAGCTTCAGGTGAAATGAGCTGGAAGTAGCTTGAATCTTCCCGTCTAAAGCTGATGAGCAGCCTCCACAGGGTCTGGTCGGCCTGTTGCTGCTCCCTCCATCCTAACACCTCTCTTCTTTTTGCTGAACTGTGACAAGCTCTTTGAATTTCACTGTTTAAAACTTCCTTTCCTTCCTTTTCTGCCAGAGTACACGCTTCCCCCTCCTCCATCCTTAGCCCTGCCAGATCAAACGTGGAAGAAGAACGGCTCAGCGGTGTCTTCGCGTCCCTCTGTGTCATCTATTCGTCTTGTGTTTTGCCAAGTTCACCCTTCTTCCCTCCTCGCCACCGACCACACCCTCCATTAGCATGCACTCGCAGTGATTAAAAGGCAGGACGTGTCCCAGCCGCTCTGGGCACGAGGCAGACGGCAGGGAAACGACCCACAGCCCTGAAAGCACCACAAACCTCCCCTCCCTGCCCTCACCCTGCCCTCACCCTGCTCTCGCTTTCTCTTCAAAGGAAGCTTTCTGCAGCGCTTTGTGGTAAAGGTCAGCGGGTCGCAGGCAGACAGAGGATGAAAGGAGGTGGAGAACGACAGAAAAATGATGGAGCATGAAAAGAGCTGCAGCTGAAAGGAGACGGTTAAAGCCACGCAGAACAGTTTAGTGCTTAGAATTAGGGCGAGTCTCTATCGGAGTCTGATTTAGCCTCAATTCTTTCATGTTATGGTTTATTTCATTCAGACGCTGGATTCGCTCACATTTGAACTAAATGCTTCAACTTTTAAATTCTGCCTAAAGATCCATTTGTAGAAGTAGCAGACTTACATATAAGGTGTCTCCTTCAGAAATATCTGTGTTATCACAGAAATCGGATGTTAATTTTACACACTTTTAAATTTTCCGCATCCGTTGTTGAAGGGTTTCCATCCTGACCTGAGAAGGATTATTGGTGAAGTATCTGGTGGAAGGATGCATCTAATGAGCTGAGCGTCGTGTGTCATCCCTGCCTTTGTTTGATGAGAAGCTGAAACCACATCTCATGTGACTCTGTTTCCTACCTTGTAATACTTGGCTCCACTTTCATTCTGATACAGAGTCAGACTCTTGCAGTCCAGCCTCCAGTAATGTCTTTTCCTCTGTGAAGACAAAACACCATCAGAGACAACTCCTCCTATTTCCATTCTATGTCCTCATGCTCCTTCTCACCAGGTTGTCCCGGCTGGTGTAGTGCACCATCCATCCCTCTTTAACGACCGTGGAGCTTTTCCTCTTGGTGTGTTTGATGGACTGGACCACGCGCATCAGAGGGATGTTACTGCTGGTGGACGGGCTGGAGGAAAAGACAACAGTGTCAGCCAACGTGTTAATGAATGCAGACATTTCCCTCAGTACAAATGTAATTCGTCCTGGTCGGGTTCTAGGCTGCCTGTCACCTGATGGCTCGGAGCGTCTCGTCATCCTTCTCCCCGTCGATGCCAGAACCCTCGATGAAGAAGAGCTTCTCATCAGGAGTGGACAGCTCGTCCGGCTCGTCCATACTGTGACCTCCATCACTGCTGATGTCACAGTTGTCCACCTCCATCGTCGTCTCCGAGTCCAGATTGGGACTGACTGGTTCTGCAGAAACACGAGGTCAATGATATGAGAGGAACAGGTGAGAAATCTGGTAGTGATTCACTCTCTTCCTCGGCTAAAGAGACTCGATAAAGAAAATATTAATTTATAAATGTCAACCAGGACCGAGTCAAGCTCATCAAACTAACTCACCGCCGTTAAAGTCGACCTCGCCCAGACAGTCTCGAGGAACTTTGGCCGCACATCTCTTATGGCAGTTAAACTTACAGTCTACGGAAGCAAATTCAAGTTAATAAACGTGAATAAAGTACAAGTACGTTCATTTTGAGATGCACGATTCATTTTACACCTTTACACTGCATCCCCTGACGGAAGAGCCCCTTCAGCAGCCGTTTGCAGAACTGACACATGGTCGGCCGAGTGTAGGTGTGGACGGAGAACGTGTGAGGGACTTTGACCCGACCCAGGACCATCTTCTCCATCCAGATGGGTCGGCCGCTCAACAGAGAGTTACGCTTCCCAGCACCCAAGAGGGGACGCTGCTGTGAGGACAGGGGTAACATGTGAAGCTATGTCTAAGCAGTTTGCTACAAGCACCAGGTTCACTGATATTGGAACAAAACCATCACATTGTACTGACTGAGCTCAGGCTATAAAGGAAAAACACAAGAGAGCAACGTGCGCCAGTAAATACTGTCCCTTCGTGTTTCTGCTCCATCCGCGTGTCGCGGGTTCGGCAGGTCTCTCTTTTACTGAAGGGCATTTAACTTGTACAGGTTGTCAAAGTGACACCACAAAGTTTGGAGCGTCCGTTCATAGCAGCAAGAAAAAGTAGATGGAACAGATCTGTTTAAGGTCAAAGGTTAAAGACATCCACCATGTGCTGCTGTGCAACACTTCCCCTTTAGTTCTTAGAAGAAATGACATCAGAGACGCAACAAGGAACCGACATGGGTCAGACGAAAATATCACCTTATCTGGGATCTTTATCAGCTGCTGTGTTGTCATCACATCACAATGTGTTGACTCACATTCTGGTGCATGAGACGTCAGGCAGCCAACAGACCACAGTACAGACAGGAGCAGGGAACGCGTGAGATGATCCAACGCGTGTCACATTGTTTTTATGGTACAAAGACGCGGATTTGACAGCTGATCAAAGCAGATGACCTAGACATGATACGAGGTCCCTCAGAGCAGATAAAATGCTGAATGATAATGAATCTAACCACAACAACTGCTGCCTGAACACGTCGACATACAAACATCTGCACCGTCCTCGATGTGTTCGCTCCTTTGATTTGTTCCTCAATCATTTGCTCTTTAACTTTCAAAACATTAACATCATCTTCAACTCCTCTTGTAACACGAGGCATAGGTTTAAAAAGGTTGGCTGTGTCCTCCACATGTTTCTAGTCTACTAGAAAGGGGACAAAGTTGAAACATGAGGATTATTCTTCATTTATATAGTTTGGCTTTTTCTTCTTTTAAGAAACAGCTGCTTCCTGCTGTGGCCGGAAACCGTGTGAGAGCATTTAGCGGGAACCAAGACAGTAAAGCTCTGGTCCTAAATAATGACCTAAACAGTTACGTTGTCACAACAGGGTTGAGGACAAATGTACACGAAGCATCCACAGATTCTCGATGCTTCCTCAGTGGTTATGTCAACCTTATGAGTGTAGTTAGATGGTTTCTGTACAACGGTCACATGACAATGAGCTCTTAATGGAAAGAAAGTGAACAGTCATTGAAACGAAACCGTGCTTAGAAGCAGCGTCAGAAAGTGAGGAACAAAAAATGTCCTCACTGCCAAGATGCAAAACTACAAGCGGTCCTCATTAACACAGCCAAACAAGTGCAAACACACATTCTCCATGACTGACACGAGCGCCGTCATCAAAGCCAATAAATTACTACAATACAAACGAAACATTAGCATAAATCTGATTTTCCTTTGTTGACATTTTGCAGCTACACGCTCACAGCGAGGGGCCTTAAAGAACTGGCTTCTGCACCGACCTCGTCCTGTGGCGCCGCCGTGAAGTCAGCAGACGGCGGACGGGCGACGGCCATATTGGCGCCGGGCAGGGAGACGTTGGACAGCCGTCTCTTCTTCACCCCGCTGCAGTTGTTGGGGATCTTGAACGCACATCGCTTGTGGTAGTTGAGTCCACATCCTGCCGGAGACATTGAAAATTAGCCAGCGTGCACGTGGCCGGAGGGAGCTGGGAACCAGCTGCTGTCCCCAGCGAAGCATCCGGCCACGCTTCATACAGAAAACGAGCAATCTATCAAGAAAGCAGCTTTCACACGGACGCTGCCAGGAAACCTGCTAGTTACCAAAGCCTGATTTCAGCTTTTCTCCACTTGATGCGACCTTGTGCTTCCTGAGCTGCCAGCGCCTGGGAAGGAGGCCTGATGCCTCAGGTCCCCTCTCAGTTTGTTTGGGTGACGAATTGTCAAAGATAACATTACAGAAGTGAGCTGAGATCAAAACCTTAAAGACGGCCTCTTGAAAAACAGTCGCAGGAAGTCTCCGAGTCAATGAAGGCATCCTGCTGTAGCGTCAGGGCAGCTTTGACCCGTGTGAAATGTGTCGGACGTGGCAGGAATCAAAGCAGAGGTTAAACCCCTGAGAAGTGACCCCACGCGACCTCAGTGATGAAACCGTCAAGTCAAGCGTGACGCAACTCGTGGAGCTTGTTTTGTTCTGTAGATCAATGTCCAGAGCGGCTGACGAGCAACTTTCGATTTGTCTCTGTTACACTCGTTAACATTTGATTTCTCCTGCATCACTGCAGAAACATCGGCAGCGCACATCACATCCTGGCTCAGCTGAAATGACAGGAAGCCGCCTGAATTGTTTCACACGGAGACATCCTGACCATCTACTGTCTGATCTGTCCCACACCTGATGTTGGCTCTGTGTACTCAGCCGTCACCACCAAATGTTTTCAATTGCTTCTGTGATTCAACTCAATCCAACTTGTTTTTTGTAAATTTGAGCAGATTCCAAGCTTAACACTGCAACAGACTTTGTCTTTCTGTGACACTGCTTTGTCCAAAACGGCTCAGTTCAGGTTTCTTACCTTCACATTTGAGGCCCTGCCTGACGAGGCCCCACAGCATCTCCCCACAGTCGTCGCAGAAGGCCGGAGCCTTGTAGGAGTGGACGTACAGCGCGTGAGGCCGTATCTGAAAGTCCTCGGTTGTAGCAAGAGCTGAAAGGAGCAGAAGTTCAAAGGGCTCATTAAGGCCGGTTCTGTCTCTAGTTGGACTCGGAGGCCTTGATCTGAACTGTTCCTTTTCACGGTGGGTTCTGTTACGATGTTCCACAGCAAATCCAATCTGATTGGCCGAATCGAACTCAATCCTAAACGTTGAACCTGTTGTGACAGATTTGGATCCGTGTTCTCTGAGGGCAGGTAACCTGATGTGACAGACTCAGAATTAAAGCCTGACATTCTAGTCAGACTGTGCTGGGAGTGAGTCCAACCCTAACGGTGTCAGACAAACAACCCAGCAGGGAGCTGCAGCGCTTTGCAGCAGCAGCGCCGGGAGGAGGAGGAGGAGGAAGTGGTTGTGGCTTCGAGCCCGATGCGGTTCAGGCAGCGATTGTCTTCTTCCTCCCCTGTAATTTGAAACCGTCGTGGCTTCAGCTGTTCAGGTGTCGCACTTTTAGTTTTTATGGCCCAACCTGTAAACGCAACTCCGGAAACGACAAACCAGTACAGTTAAGGTTGGAGGGTGATCCGGCGGCGCTGCGACGGAGGAAACGAGCTCGGGGGCTACCTCGCCGCTCTGCCCTCAGGGGTCGAAGGACAAGACAGGAAACAGACACAAACAATACAGAGCAAACGTATGAAGCCGCCTCCTGGTCACAACCATGGAGAAAGGAACTGATAATACGGCTACGGCTTACGTTACATATGTGGCTGATAAAAAATCTTTGGTTTATTTCATTAAATTAAAGAGTTTCTTTGCAGGATGCTCCGTCAAAGAGAAGAACACGAGCTGTTACCATAGAAACATCTCACAGAGTCAATATGAAACCTGGAGATGTCTGGCCCGGGAAAACGACTTAACAATTCACCGGGTGCATGGTGAAGTGCTCTTACCGGACAGAACCACTTCGACCAAGTCGCCCTCCTGGATCTC
The DNA here is from genome assembly GCA_030770545.1 of Macropodus opercularis. Taxonomy (NCBI): domain Eukaryota; kingdom Metazoa; phylum Chordata; class Actinopteri; order Anabantiformes; family Osphronemidae; genus Macropodus; species Macropodus opercularis. Next base: position 730,425 of record CM061112.1, on the reverse strand, counting down.
CTCCACTGAGGTCAGACGCTGCAGGATGTTGTCCGAGTTCAGGTCGTGACGGAAGAGCAGGATCTTGTCGTACATCCCGAAAAATCCACATTCAGGGAACTGAGGAAGAGGAAGAGGAGGAAGAGGAGGAAAGGAGGTGAGGAACACGTGGACTCACAGAGCTTCCTGCTCAGTCGCAAGCCCACGAAGCAACGACCCGACACACGTCACTACAGGATCTCAACCGGCAACTTGCCAATGTCCTCGAGCTTTTATTGATTGAACTTCATTCCTTGTCTGCCGGGTCCTTCAGTCAAACATTTTCTAACCTTCTCATACGAAGAGCACATGAGGGCACCGGACGTTTCTACTGTCCAGGTTTGAACAACGCGTCGTCTGGTACAGAGCAGCAGCAGTGAAGCAGGTTTCTTGTTTTTCTTACATTTCCATCACACCTCAGGAAAGTAGCTGCTGAGACATCGTGTGTCTCCCAGAACGTTCCACCGTCTTCACATCTTTATTCTGACCGGCTCGGTTTGGTGCAGGCCTGTTCTTAGCTGTTCTGGTCTGTGACGTTCTGTACGTACGAGCTTCGGCGTCTAAACACCTGGACGTCCTCGGGTCCAGTGCGTCGCCACAGACTGAGGCGTTTACTTTGTTGTGATGCTGTACTTCTTTTCAGTTTACTGTGAAGCTTTCTAATCTGGGTTTCAGCTCGTCCCGTTTAGATGAAGCGGGTCCGGGTTCAGCGGCTCTGCAGCCTGCGCACACAGGTGCTGCAGCTTCCTGTGCTGCTCTCGTTAGCAGGATGTTAGCAGCGAGCAGGTAGCGGAGGCAGGAAACCCGACCGACGGGTGACGAGGCAGAAGCTCAGTGCCCGTCGTCAATTATTGCTGAGGTTGTCGACACCCGAGCGCGTGTTGCTGCGTTTGGTGTTCTGATCCAAAAGGACGTGACAGAGGCTTCTTCCTCTGGGCGTACGAACTAAATCCTCAGTGAGGTCTGAACCAGGGGAGACACGAGTTGGGCCGCGTCCAGTCGTGTCAGCTGCTGCCTTCCCTGAGGTGAGCGGAGGTCAGTTAATGGAGTGAAGAGTGTGTGTTTAATACACGCTGATCCCCTCTTACGGCCGATCCTCCATTAACCAGGCTTAACCTCCACACAAACGCACAATCCCCGTCACATTCTGCAGCGCCGCCCGCTAAACGAAACCAGATTTGTGTTCTGGTCATCGGGTCACAGAGGCCACAGCCTCCGGGGCCCGGTGTGACCCCTGCGGTGGGAGGAGCCAGAAGGTCCTCAGACTCGCTGGACAACCAGACGCACCGAGTGTTCGTGGAGCCCAGGAATCCGAACGGCAGGAAACTCGGAGACGCACACATTCACACAGTAGCGACTTCTTTTATTAGATGAGCTGGTTTCTGCTCAGAATCAAATATAAAGTGCAGGTCAGTGAGTTCAAGGCCTCCGCATACGAGGCTAATCTTTAACCTCGGCCTCTGTAATGATTACAGCCATAATTACCTGCTTCTTGTTTTCCAGCTCCTGCTGTTTATTTCTAAAGGTTCTGTCTCCTCACATGTGAATGTGTTCACCACCAGCACAGAGGCCAAACTGTGACTCGTCGACCTGGAGTTCATTTAAACGACCAGGAGCGGTTCTGTAGGACACGAAGACGTCCCCGTCGGACCCGACCGGTCCTGACAGATGTCTAACGTTGACTGCTGACGTGTCCTCGTGACCTCATCACCACTCTGACAGTTTGGATGCAAATGAGCATCAGATATGACGGTAGATGCAGCAAACGAAATATTGTAGCAGACCCACAACCAATTTCCTGTTTGTGATCAGAGGACGAGACGGAAACCAACCCACTTCCTGGTTGTTATCAAACCAACAGGTACAGTCGGCGCAGCTGAAGACGGGTTAGAGGTCGGTTGTGTTGCTTCATCCAGAAGCTGTGGCTGCTGGGAAGAGTTGCAGAAGCATTTCTCCAGGGTTTAGGCTCCACCAGCCGACTGGCAGCCAGCGAACACTAAGCGTCACCTCCAGGACTGAAGGTTACACGAGGCCACCGTGGGTACGGGTCCAGAACTAGAACCACGTTCACAGCTGCAGCCCACGTGGATGAGCCTGAAAACTGACGTTCTCTGGATTAAAAGCTGTTTTAGAAAATGATTTTCAGGCGGCAGCTGTGTGTTTTATAACGACAAATGGAAGTTTGGACATTTAAGACAGAACTTTAAAACCCTGGAACCAGACTAATCCAAGAGCAGCTGGGTGTTTTACCTACTGCTCCTTTGGGGAAAGCTTAACTGTACGGCATGAATACTCATCTGGGTTCACGCGTCCTCAACCGCCTTTACTTTACTGCTGCTCTGAAGATGGCGGAGATTTATATGATCTGAGATTAAAGCTCAACAAGACAAACAAGTGTAAATGTAAATACGTTCATGAACACACGCAGGACGAGCGACCGCAACGCTGACATCTCTCTCCTACTTCACCTGAAACGCCACCTGACCTTGGTAACCGTGGAAACCAGCAGCATGGAGGTTGGTGTCTCTCACGTCACCGTGGCGACTGAGAGACACGCTGCCTCGTGTTTGAAGTGATCGGGTTTACACATTCAGATTCGATGGCCTCCGTCCTTTCACAGGTTCAACTTATTTTACTGACTCGGCTTTTAGCACAGCGTGGCGACCCGGCAGCTCCACCCCTTCCCCCACTCACATGGCGCCGTATAGAGGAGGTGACGCGACGGCTTTAAGTCTGATCTGAGGCTTCGCCCACAACAAAGGCAGGAAGCAGCGGCCAGTCGATTCCAATTCCCACGTTTCACTTCATATTGTAGAACGTGTGCACAACCTTAGTTACAAGCTGCCAGACGCTAACCGTCGGCTGGGCGTGTCCGGCCCAAACCAACTACCCTCAGTAGAGCTGGTGAAGTCACGCGTGACCAACGGACCCGCGGACCCCACAGCTGTGAAACGGGAAATGAAGCGCGCTGACGCGGCAACGCCAGCAGGAAGCTATATTCATGTGAGAAAAGGCTTTTCCTGCGACGACAAGTGAAAGTATGCAACAGCAAAGCAACACGAGGAGGCGGAGGCGTCCTCCAGGAGAAGCAGAAACCCGGGCTCACCACACAACCGGGCCTCGGGAAGAAACGTGACTGGACCCGGCGCTGGATCACTGGAGCTAATTAAAGTAACAGACGGGAATCTAAAGCCAGTAGCTTTGATAACTAATTAACCAAACGCTTCTTTGTAGGATACGTGTATTTGCACATCTTGGAGGCTTGTGACCTGCAGTCGACCCGTTTAAAGTCCTGACATGTTCAGGTGTGAACGGCGCCTTCATCTGATAGTCACCCAGTGAAGTGACCGGGTCCGGAGCAGTTCTTAGTTACTGGTGAGAACAGCTCCCTATCAGAACCAGACCGGGTCCAACGTGTGCGTGTTGAGAGCCTTCAGCAGTAAAACCAGTAGATGAGAGATAACAGACGGTTCCTCAGGAGGGAACGTTCAGAACGCGATGCCGCGGTTCGTTCTTCAACCTGGTTCCCAAGCGCTGACCCGGCAACTCGCCTACGCCGTCAGGTCTCAGGTCTGTGTAATTCGTTCTGGCAGCTGCACAGGTTAGAAGAGGCAACGCTGTCGTCGGGAACGGTTGCACGAAATTCTCCTAAATAAGAGCCGTGAAATGTCCCGGTTGGCCGAGACCAGCGAGACTCAAAGGACTTGAAGGCATCGAGTTCCCAGCTGTTCCCACGACGGCAGCGAGGAACCTAATTACAGACCTTTGTCTGGAAATGATAAGGGCTGCGTCATTTCACAATCTCTCCTGTAATCACTAAATTCCGATGTGTGTTTTATCGTTCGAGCCAACGTTGGGCAACTTTGACTTCTCAGATCCAAAACGCAAAACGTACCTTCTGGTCCACGATGGAGCAGACGAGCTCCCTGACCGCAGACAGCGACTGCTCCCCAGGGTCCAGGGTCACCGTCTCCCTGGTGAGTCCGATCTGGAGCAGGAAGGACACCCCATGGATGGAGCCCCGCGAGTCGGTGGGGCTCGGGTTGGTCTGGCTGCCGTTGGACAGCCGGCCGCAGAGGGTGGCGGGCGGGCTGGGCGACGGCGACGGCGTGGGAGGGGCAGCGACGGGCGAAGGCCGCAGGGGAGGCGTGCGGCGTTCGTCAGCCATTGGCTGCTATCGGTGACGTCGTCCAGGCAGAAAACGCTCGTAGTTCAACAACATCCACAGAAATGTTGTGGTTTCCTCGTTAGCCCAGAGTTTGGATTCCGCTCCTTCGACTCGAGTCACATTTCCTGTCGTTACAAACCTGCAGGCTGAGTTTCCCGTGTCTGTCGAGCATCTCTGAGGTGAGAACGAAACAAACAGCCCATCACCAGAACATCTGGGATTGTGGGTAATTTAGTTGTAGCGCTTCACAGGCTCAGTCCTTCTCCTGCGGCGGGAAAACAACCAGAAGCTGCAGATGCGTTTCTCTCAGCTGTTTAGAGAAATGAAAGAAGGAACAGACACACTGGGAGTCAGACGGATTCAAGTGGAGCCAACCAGGTCGTCGCTGCGTTTCTGGCTGAGCATCCAGAGGCTACACATCATGCAACACTTCAGCAGCTGTTCAACGACGCATCGTGTTGATACACGTTGAGCCCAGATTGTGTAATTCACGCTTTACTCAGGAACATAACGGTGCGTTCACGTGTTGCGCGTGTCTGGGTTTTCCGTGATGTTCACGCTGAATCACCAAGTTGCAGCGGAGTTAAAGCTGCTGGACAGAAACCGGACTTCAGCGGGTTCTTACCTCCGGCAACTGGGCGGGTTTTCCGCTTCCATCGCGGCTCAAAGCGAGAGGAAACTGAGCCTTCAACTCATCCAGCCGCAGCTCGAACCGCTCCTGAGCCTTCGACCCGGTCCCGGTTCGTTCACTGCGCTCGGTTCCGACGGGTGAAGCCGGAACTCCAGACCCCGGACTCGTGGTGGATCAGTTCTTCGCCAAACTTCTCGGAGGAGACGCGGCGCAGCGACCGCGCGGCTGCAGCTTCTCGCAGGTCTGATCGTCTGGGCGACCAGCGCGCAGGCACGCGCAGCCGCAGAGAGCAGCTGCGGCGAGAGCGCTCACTCTGAGCGCTTTTCTAGGGACGAGGCTGTGGCGTTCAGATGTCACGCTTTTCTAATCTTCAGATTCGCTTCTTGCAGGTCGTGTCAAGCTCTGAGATTTTTATGTTGCACGAACGTCAGGAATGATTTAATTTCTCTTTGTTTTTGTGGAGAGGAGTTTGGCGACGTTTGAGTCAGACCTGTCATCCCCGTTGATGCAGATAAGTTCAAGCTCGAGCCCGAGCGGAGCCGATGCGCTGAAGTTTTCTATCTTCTTTACTTTTCGCGCAGACGGCTTGACTCTGTCAGTTCATGTTTTTTCCGTAGGGGGCAGCAGAGCGCGCTCCTTAAAGACAGGTTGCAAACATTGCAACGTAGAAGAAGACGCTGGAAACGGAAATTCAGTTTTCCGGTGTCCTTGTGTGAGACAGAGGCGACTGTAGACGTGCTAAAAATGTACAGGCACATATTTGTAAGTAGTTTTTCGGTTGTCATTCGAACTGTGTTTGTAGTATTTGTACATAGCGCACGATTCTGATCTCAGTTGTAAGTAGATGGCGGGAATAATACGTGCGGTTCATTTTTGTCCAAGTGTTAGCCAGGGGTCAGAGCGTTAGCATTAGCCTAGCCTCGCCTCCCCGCTAGCCGCGCGTGTGTTTTCTCGCCTGTATGCTTATCCTGGATGTTTTTCTCTGCGGGTTCGACTCACGCTCCGGTGACTTTGCTTGTTAGCAGGCGCTGCAGCAGGTGGCGCGGCGGACCATCTCCAGCTCTGCCCGCAGGCAGGTGGAGAACAAGGTCCCGCGGATGCAGAAGCAGTTTCAGGTAAAAGCAATACGAACAAACTCGTCTTCTAATGACGCTGCCTGCAAGCCACTGTCAAGTCTGCTCAAAGTACCAATTAAAGGCTCTAACATGGACGTTAAGTGGCCTCACATGCGCATCATAAAGTTTCTAAGGTTAAATTCATGTGCAGATTTGAGAAGGGAGCCACTCAAACATTTGCTCAAAGTCACAAATATTCATTAGTTTGTCAGGGAAGTAAATGTTGGAGGCTGCAAACTGGTCTAGAAAACACTTAAGTGAGTTATTGTCACCTTTGTGCAGTAAAACTCAAGCAACAGCTACTTTCAGTGTGTGAAAGTAAGTCCTGCAGAGTAATGCATGTGACTGAACAAAGCCAAAGAGTGTTTCAGTACAAGGGTAACGTTTGTTAAACATTACTCGTGTACTGTGCAAACAGGACTGTGACCGTAAAACAGATAATTCCACCTTATTCATAAAGTTTCCCCTTGTTTAACTGTTCATTCTTATTATTGACTCTTCTCACCTCCAGGAGGATAATGGGATCCCAGTTCATTTGAAAGGAGGCAGCAGTGATGCTCTGCTGTACAGAGCTACGATGACCCTCACTGTCGTGGGTGAGAAAAACCTTTCTGCTGTTGTCCAGTCAACACATCCCGGGCTCCACCGCTGTGCTGTAGCAGCTTTTCGCCATAGTTGAATTTGTTTCTCTGCCTGACCCGAAAGTACAATTTAGTTCTGCGAAGCCCGAGTTGACATTAAGGATGTGACTAAGCAATAAAAGTGTGGGTTAGGACGTTACCTCAGTTGGTTGTTGCTAAACTTTGCATTGAATATTCAAATAGGTTTATCTGATATATGACCATTTGTCCAACGGGCCGGCAGTTTGAAACAAGCTTTTATATGATGCTGATGCCAATGATGCTGAGGAAAATCACTCCACTACTTTATTAAATGTGGAGGTTTTTGTCAGAACACCTGCTGCTGCCTTCGTTGGTACAGCGTGCACGTCGTGTGTTTTAAAAGCTGTCACACCCCAATGACCAAACTCGGAACCCAACCGTACTTTAAAAATGAGTCCTCACTGAGCAGGGTATGTGGTTTTTAGGTGTTGGACAAAGTTTCCTTAATTAAAATATTTGTTCTCTGTGATTTGAAACGACATGACGAGTAAACGACCTCAACGGCTATTTGTTTGAATTTGATCCTACTAACCGGACTCATTCTCCTTCCAGGAGTTGGTTACGTTTTGTACGAGCTGGTCAAGGCCTCGTTCCCTCAGAAGAAAGACTAACTGCCCTGTTCAGCTGTTTACGCCCCCTCTGAGGTCCGGCCGCCTCCCGGCCCTCCACGTTGTATAAAACTCAGTGTGTGATTCCTGTCGTGGAGGAATATTGTTTCTTGTTCATGGGATCAATATTTATTTCTTGTACTGTCTCTGACCTGAGGATCAATACAATAAAATGCCTCTCATGACCAACACCTGTGTTTGCCTCGTGCCCTGCTTGGTGCATGTCCTCCAGCTTGTGTAGCCTGTCAGGGCTGTGTGCGGTGGTTTCCACCACAAGGTGGCGCCACAGGTTCATCAGGGACCAGGCAAACGTCGACTGGTGAAGATGAACTCTGTAAAAAGGCTGGAGATTTGAGTGTGTGATTGTCAGGCTGAATGAGGAAGAGTCAGACAGCTCCTTTCTTTCATTACACATTTAATAACACCAACACAGATGAAGTATTAAAACATCTCAAGCAGGTGACGAAAATAAAACGTTCACGTAGCACTGATGAAAGCTCAGAAATGTGACTGGCTGTAAAATGACCCATGAGTAACAGGTGGATGTGACGTGAATGTCCAGGCACATGCAGGGGGCGTTTTCCTTTATCCCCCAGGATTACGTCATGTTTCCAATACTGAGGTGTAAATTCTTTGGCGCGACAGTAGGAAAATTTAAACAAGTTCACTTCAACACAGCCGTTGGTAGTAAACCCCGTCTCTGAGCATTTGTGTAAAACACGAGTGAAGCTGCAGCATCACTTGGTTCCTCTAAGCAAGACAGTAACAGCTTAAATTAATAGAAACCCCTTTGTTCCCTCACATGTGGGATTGTCTTTGAAAAGTGCTACAAGTCTAGAAAAGCTTGTTGGTTTCTTTTTTTAACAATGTCACAGACGAAACAAGGCACACAGACAAGCCATTACCCAGCATGCAACAGCAGAAGCCACGCCCCCGCTCACCTTCACCAAACCCTCTTTTGTCTTCACAATCAGGCGAGTGTAACTTGGCTTTGATTTTCTTTTTGGGGGCAGGTTCAAGGGTTTTATCCTAGAAAGCCACAAACTTCTCCTTACGCTTCCCTGAATATTGACATTAACAGGCCACTTCTGTAAAAAGCTGTGACGTCTAATTTGTGGCTATTTTTCTGTTCACTTTGGCAAAAACTCATCACACTAGAAAACCTGAAAGCCAAAGACCAGAACCGACACTGGGTGAAGAAGCTGTGTTTTAAACGTGATCTACTCCGGCCTGCGGTCGACTCAGCTCCAGCGTCTCAGTTGGAGATGTCGGCGCTGTTGTTGCGGTGGCCGTACTTGTGGTGAATGATCAGAAGGACGCTGCCCAGGAAGAAGCAGACGGAGCCCACGGTCATGTATGCGATACCCAGGAACGGGTTCTTGCCTCCCATCCAGGAGACGGTGCTGAGGATCACACGCTTCCGTCCCACAAAACTGCGAACGGGATAATCTGGGTTCGACGGGTTAAAGGTGAAAACAAGTGTGAAACACTCAATTTGCATAACAATTAGAGAGGTGTTGCTCCCGCAAAGACGTGGTAGCGTATGAAGGATACTGTAGACGACCTCCAGGGTGTAGTTTCCTCGAGGCAGGGTTGGAACCATGTTGTTCTTCTTTTGGACGACGCGGTAGAGTTTGCGAAAGGTCGGCAAGGCTGCGGTTCTCATCCACACGATGAAGTCCTCGTTGATGAAGCCGTTGTTCTCTGGGTCAGAGTCCAGCTCGTAGACCGCCCTGCGCCAGTTCGCCGGCTTCGTTGTCCCTGAGTCCGACAGAACCATTAACAGTGATGGTCCCTGTGCATTTGTTTCCACCAGGCAGCAACAGACCCTTAAAATATTTCTGCAGAGTAGCGATGACTTCCAGTGCATCGAGCCTTTTGCTCCACTGAAGCCAGTTCATCTCTATAGAACGTTTCCCTTTTAAAGCATCCCGTCAGGTTCACTTTACCTTGGAAGGCTGCTGAGAGGTTCGCGGTGTTTCCAGGGTTCCTGAACTTCACGTGCTTGTCGGTCCACCAGGCGATTCCTGTGCTCGTCAGTGGAATCTGCAGCTTTGTGCCGTTGGAGCTGTTGTAAAACAGCTCCAGTGTGTCTGCAACAAGATTTGACTGATTGATTCATAATCCAAACAGGGAGCGAGCGTCTGACCGGGGGCAGTGCACAGACTTACCGTTGAACATGCTGTTGGCGATGGCCCCACACGGAGCAACTGGCTTGTTGTCGCGATAAGCATACGGGTCACACTCATTACTGGGTCTCTGTTGGGAATGAAGGCTTGGTGAAAAGGCCCCACTTTAAGCTCCACGCGTGGAACTGACTCGTACCTCGAGGGACTTGATGTTGCCGTTGAGCTGTCTGTCGTCCTTCGACTTCACGTAGCGACGGTGGTTCTGGTAGAAGTTGCTCAGGCCGTAGTACATGAAGACGTCTCTCTGTTGATGGGACAAACACGTCAGCGTGAATGTGGACGACGTGGTCTGACGACGCGTCACCTCTTACCTCATACGGCTGCTCCAGCTGGAAGGGGATGGAGCAGGTACAAGGCCTCGTGCTATTCCAGCTGAAGTTCTGGTAGCAGTTGAAGCAGGGACTGGACGCGTCCACTCCCGTGTAGTCGATCTGTAAGAAGCAAACATTTAGAGCCCAAACAGCCTTAACGTGGTTAACGCTGCTGCAGGAAACGCGCAGCTCCGTCCGCGGCTCGTTTCGCGTCACCTCGAGCTCCTTGATGTTGTTGGACGTGACGTACAGGCCGATGCCGATGGGGATGAAGAGGAGTCCGATGATGAAGAACGCGGGGAGGACGGTGCCCGCCGTGAGGATGGGCTGCCACGCCGGGAGCCGCTGCTGCTTGAACGCGGTGTTTTCCGGCTTCGTCCCGCCGCCAGGCCCCGACACCGCGATGTGTCCGTCCTCGTCTTTGGCGCTGTAACCAGTCGCCATCATCGTTGCTAACGCTAGCTACCGTTAGCTCGCTATTAACGGCTGGTGGCGGAAGCTACACTCGTCGCTTGTCTTTTCACATATGTGTCATTTTAAGCTACGACTGAACGCAGAACGATGTCCTGCCACAGTTTACCAACAAGTGACGCGCTGCGTGATGACGTCACGTACTTTAACGCGACGGCGCGGTGGTCCTTCGTGATGCCTTCAGGCGCTGTTAAGAATTTGTGAATTTAAGGGTATTGCGCATATAAAGGGCACCTGCACCCAACGTCAGCTTTAACTTTGGATTCCCTGTAGATGAAAAGACAAAAAACAACACGTTAGGCTTAAGGTCAAAGGTCACCGTTTAAGGTTTAAGGCCAAAGCATGCACTCAGACAGTGTGTCCATATTTGTGTTGTTTTCCATTTGTGCAAACAGTTAAACAGTAGCTTTGAGTCGTAAGACGTCACATTGGATTGAGAAAAACCTTCTGGTGTTTTATGGGTAATAATTAATCAGCACTTAAAGCAGGAACCGCGTCACATTCATACCGTCACGGATGAAGCCTGGGGACTGTGTCGCTCTGGATGGAGGAGGAGGAGGAGTGTGATGTATGATCAGCCGTTAGCGTCCAGGCTAAACTGGAGGTTTCCTCTTAGGTTCTCTTGGAGTCACATAAGTCTCTCACTCACATTAAATGAAGCTTCGAAGCTCACAGAGAATTGAACAATAAATACATTTTATTTGGGTGCCTCTCATTTCATAAGCGCCACACGCTGAGGTGAAAAAAGCACGAATGAGGAGGTAATTCTGAGGATGCAGGAAAGAATCACCAGGATGGACTTGATCAACGTGAAGCTTTACTTGCAAACAGACATGAATGAATACAAAACCGTAAAAAAGTAATCAGCCCTTTGATGACACGGATCACGTTTAAGCGGGTCGTCGCCCTCAGCTCTTGGCTCCTGGTGCTGAGCCGCACACCGTCGACTTCCTCAGCTCGATTTTCATCGACTGGCTCTCGGCTCGCGACTCGAACCTCGCCACCGCCGACACACCCAGAACGGCCTTGCTGCTCGGTTTCATGCCTTTTGACACAGGGATGCGTGTGGCCGCGCTGCGAGCTGACTGCACGTCCGGACTGGGCTGGAAGAAGAAGCAGGATCGGATTTGGGTCACAAACACAAAACACAGTCCAGAACTAAGAACAGGGTCAAGTAAACCTCATTGTGTTGTTATTTGCGCGGCTGCGAGCTCAATGTATTGGCATCTCATGACACCAGTTTCATGCCTGCGTGGACCTTTTGGGGTTAACCAGGGCGGTTAAAACGAGGGGGCTGTCAGTTGGCGGAGGTGGATTTGTGTTGGTCAACCCAGGTTCTGAGGAAGAGCCTGTGCTGTGGGGTCTAATGTGAGTCAGAGCAGTCCAGCGTTAGTTCAGGGTGCTGACATGGTTCTATACCTGGAAGCAGAGCTACCTGCGGACACGCCGCCTGATTTCATTTTGAAACATTTCAGAAGTAACTGCAATGTAGAAAATTAGACGTTATTCAGAAAAGGTTGCTTCGCCCGCCTGTTGTGTTTCGTGAGCCTAAATGAAATCTCTCACCACCGACTGCGTCGGCCTGGACGCTGCTGAGGTGACGGGTGTGATGGTGATGCTGCTGGTCATTTTGCTTGGCGTTGCCTTTCCTGAAGGTTGGAGCGGGGAGCGGAGAACCGTTCCCGTTTCCAGCGTCAGCGCGGGGCTGCCGGCTGCCTCGGACGGCCTTTTAAACTGTGGGCCCAAGTGGATGTGGATCTTGTTGTCGTCCGTTGTGATGATGTTGCCGTTGGCGTTGTATTTTCGGAGGGGTGCGAGTCCAGGCTGCTTCTCCGGGATCATCTTGATCACAGTGCGGCTGGCAGCCGTTTCGTGAGGCTCAGCTGACGCACACACTTCAGACACAGGAGTTGTGCTGACAGTGATGATGGACACTGGAGACTGGAGGCTAGAGCCGCTAGCGTTGGTCTCTGGACTCCTGGCCCTGGAAACGGTGGTTATCATGACTGGGGACTTTGCTCGATCTGGGCCTCCCTTCATGTCACCAGCTTTGGTCTTTGAGGCCACAGTAGTGGGCTTAGGGACGATCGTAATGCGAGGTTTCTGAAGACCCAGAGTCGGTATGATGGTGGTGCTGGAGAAAAACTCCTCAGCTCGAGGGCTGGTGATCTCCAGGGTGGCAGTGCTGTTGTCGTGATCCGGGGTCACTCGGATGTGAAGTGGCTGGCCTGGCTTCGGGGACACGGTCATCTCAGCTGGATGGGTCAGAGACGTCTGTGTGGTCTTGTCCGGAGTCGTCTCTTTCTTCCTCATCCATGGGATCCAGGACTTTCTTGTTCCGGGGTCTGAAGATGCCGGAGGGTATCGTTCAAGAACTGTCGGCTTCTTGAGGTCGCGTTGTCGCAGATTGCTCATTAGGTGGTTTTCTTCAAGCACTGATTTCCGGATGAAGCCTGCTGCCGTCTCGTCGTCTGCAGGCTCGCCGGCCGCCGCGTCCGTCTGCACTGCTGTGGACGTGACCGGGACATCGACCATCCTCCGACCGTTCAAACTAGGCCTCAGCGCTCGGCTGTAGCGCTTGCTGGCCTCCAGCTCCTTGGTGAGGTTGTCCACCTCGTGACTCATGCTCATCTTCTTCTCTTCTTCCTCTATGAAGCGCTGCTTCAGGACGGAGTAATCTACCTGCAGCTGAGAGAGCAGGTCCTCCTTGTTCATGAGCTCGTGGATCTTCTCCTTCAGGGCCTGGACGTCTGCCTGCAGCTCCCTGGTTTTCGCCTCCTCCATCTTGCAGCGGATTCTCAGCTCAGTCTCTGGACTCATGACCTCACCTTTCTCTATTGCTTTGTTTCTGGCAATCTGACCTTTCATCTCTTCCAGGAGCTTTGAAAGAGTGTTTGCTTTGTCCTGCTCTGATCTGAACTTCTTCTCCAGGAGATCGTACTCGTCCTCCGTTTTCATCAGGTCTCCCTCCACCACCTCCAGTTGCTTGAGTCTGCTCTTGAGTCTTTCGATTTCCAGTGTGAGTTCTTTCACTTTGTTGTCTTGCTCTGGCTTTGCCTCGTGGTCCTTGTTGACCCACTTCCTCTGCGCCTCCGTCTCCTCCATTCTGACACTCATCTCACTTAGCTTCTTGTTGAGCTCACTACGCTTTTCCTCTTCACTTGCCAGTTTAGTTTTGAGTTCGTCTTTCTCTTTGGTGAGAGTCGTCACTTTGATTTCTGTCTCTGATTTGAATTTGAGCAGCTTCTTGCTCTCCTCGATCAGCTTTTCCGTGACCTCGGTCACCTTGCCTTGCTCTGCTTTGAACATCTTACTCAAGTCATCGCTTTTCTGTTCTTCCTGTTTGAGTCTTTCCGCCATGTTCTTTCTCTCATCTACTAATATGACTGTGAAAGACTTGAGCTTCATGAGATCATCTTTCAGAACCATTTCTGCTCTTTCCAACTTCGACTCTGATGACTCCAGTTCTTTCAGTCGGGTTTTTATCCTCTCCAGCTCACCGGCCAGCTCTTTCACCAGGCGTCTCTCCTTTTCCAGGTTCGTGTGAAGCTGAGAGCATTCTGCTTTGCTCTTGTTAAAGGCTCCCTCCAGTTTTTCCACTTCGGTCATTCTCTTCTGCAGTTTGTCGACCTCCAGCCTCAGTTCCTTGCTGTGATTCTCCTCATCCTGCAGCTTTTTCCTCAGCTCCCGGCATTGAGTTTCAGTTTTGGTTATTTCCTCATCCTTTCCCTCCATCTCCAGGACTCTTTTCTGCAGGTTCTCCAGCTCGGACATAAGAGACGAATTCCCGGACTCCCCTTTGCTGATCTTCTCCCTGAGCTCCTGCAGGTCCTCCTCTGATTTCTGCAGGACCTTGTTGCTCTCCTCCAGCTCTTCAAGCTTGTGCGCCAGCGCCGCCAGCTTCAGCCTGAGCTGCCGGCTTAGGGACTCCTGATCGGCCAGCCTGGCAGTCATCTCCTCATGCTCCTGTGCAGACTTGGCTGCCTTGTGCTCCAGCTCGACCTCCAGCTTGAGGACCTTCTGGCCGTCCTCCTTGGCGGCGGCGATCGCTGCCGCCAATCGCTGCTCTTCTTCCTGCAGCTTCTGAGTGAGGTCCTGGATCTTTTGGCTCTGCTGGTCAATCTGCTCGATGTGCAGCTGCCGCTCGTCCACCAGCATCAAGGCAAAGGACTTTAGCTTGACCAGCTCTGCTCGGACCTTCTCCAGCCTCCTGTTGTGGTCCTTGTCCTTGCGAGCCTGGTAGGCCTTTTCCTGCTCTAGCAGCCTTTTGAGCCTAAGAAATCAAAAGAGGAAAATACGAGATGTGTTGTTTCATTAACAGAAAGCTCTTAATAAACGTCCTTGTTACTTCATGTGCAAAGTTTCTACAATTACATGATTAGTGTCTAATTTTTAAAGCTCCAACTTCATAAATGCAAATATTGTATTTGTATGTTTGTAGATGAACTTCCACCAAACTTTATGTGACCCATTCGGTTCACTGGTGCCTTTACGCTTGATCCTACAACAACTTGATCCTTGTCCATGACCTGATCCTTCGATCCTATGACCTGGACGTCTGGGGTCCTCATGAACTAAAGGACTGTAACTTGCATCAGCTGCCTGAGGCCCCTGGGCCACAGCTGATGAAGCTGGACTAGAGCCCTGCTTCACCCGGCGTCAGCTCCTCCGTGCGCGGTGGAGGAGGCGCTGGTCCGTTGTCCAGGGAGGCGGATCGACGCGGCAGCAGGTGTAACACAACACACAAAGCCACTTTAAAGCCTGTTCCTCAAGTCTTGCCCCATCTTGACCCAATTTTCTCCCATCCATCCTGCTGCCCAGCACCGTTCCCATAGCAACACAGCAACAATGTAAGAAGCAAGGGTTTTTATTCTGGTGAGGACAATGACACACTCGCGCGGCCTTTGTCGTTCTAATCCCCCTTTGTTAAGGTCAGGGAGACACAGTAGTGGCTAAACTGTATGTGAGGTCATGGCTTCAGACGGCAGTGAGCTCACTAATGAAAATGCTTTCCGCCCATCACATCCATTAGAAAGATGCTGAGTTTACTGCCTGTGGAGAGAATCTGCATCTAATGTTGCGCATTTAAACTCTCACTTGTCAACGATGTGCAGGGACATGGCTGGTGTCAACTACGAACACGGTCAAACTGTTGTGTAGCGAAGAAAATCAACTTCATCAGTGAGATCGTCAGGCGGATCTCAGTTGGGAATGACATCACCCTCCCTGAGTTCAGGCTCGACCCATCCATGACATCACCTGCAGAGAATCGCTGACTGCAGCCAATGAGTGTGTATCAGACGTGAGCTCTACAGCTGCTAAACCACAGCTGAACATCTTTTACATGGAAAGTTACACGAGCAATGGACTGTGAGATGGAGAGGACGGCCTCACCTCTCCCGCTCCTGCTCCAGCAGGCTGGTGAAGTCGTCGCTCTTGTTCATGAAGTCGGCGTGTTTCCGTTTCTCGTTGTCCAGCTCCACGACGGTGCGGCGGTGACATTTCTCCGCCAGCAGCAGCTGCTCTAACATGCGTCTGTACGTCTCCCTCTGCTTGTCCTCCAGACGGTCCAGCTGACGGGACACAGAACAACAGCTCACATCTGCCAGCGCACCGTTAGTTCTGCTCGTGGTGATTTGTGGGTAACAATGAGCCGACAGAGTCTCTCACCACAGCTCTGAGCTTTGTTCACCCGTGACCCACAGACCTGACTGAGCAGAACAAATTTCATTCGCTGCCATTCAACAAGCGGAAGAGAGGCTGTAATGCACCACCAAAATAAAGGTTGTGACCCCTCACCTCGGCCATGGGCTTCTCGTACACGTCGTCAGTGCTGCCGCTGCCGTGGGCGAGCAGTCGGTCTCTCTGCAGGGCCTGCAGCGGCTTAGCTGGGACGGATGAACCGTACTGAGCCTCCAGCGTCTCCGGCCCGATTCTCTGTGACTTCAGCAGGCTGATGATGTCCTCTCTGGCCTGAGGAGACACGGGAGTCTTTAGCATCGTAGACACAAGGATCTGGGGTCTCCTGCACCAGCAGAGGGAGCTGGTGACAGGACGACAGAAAACACAGCGTTGTGGGACTGGCTTGCTTTTGCTGTGGTTGAGTTTGGAACTTTCACATAATAATTAATGTGTAGTGCTGTTCTGCGTGACGTGTGGATCAGTGTATCATCCTGCTTCCGGGCCGTTCCCCCGACATGCAGCACACGCTGGGATTAATCATCACGTGTGTGTCTATGGCTGTATAACCTCATTGTGTTAGTGGAAAGAAGCCTAAGCTGCTTCTAAGCTGCACCGACTCAATGATCTTTGAGTCCGACCTCATCACCTGAACTTCTCCCTCCATGACTCCCAGCAGGTGCAGCAGGTCTTTCTTGGACAGGTCTGTTGCCGTCTTCTGTTTCTGCTGCTTCCTGGTCGTCCCGGACTCCTCTCTTTGGCCTTTCTTCTGTCCTGCTGTCAGCTCCTCTGGCTTCTCCTCGTGCTGCTTGATGAAAGCCTTCGCGGGCTGGATGCGCCCGTCGCCTGGACTCTGCATGGTGCAGCTCCTGGATCGCATGTTTCACCTGTAAGAGGAGCCACAGTGAATGGAAACGCAGATGTTGGATGTACAGCGTGAGCTTGTAGATGACCTCCCTCCTGTGTGGGACTCAGTGTAAGAGAATGAACCACCAGTAACATCACACCGATGTGATGGTGTCAACGTGTTGTTGGCGACCAAACGGCTTCACCTTGGCCTTTGACCTTTGCGTTTTTCTGTTCATAGCCTACCTGGGGTGTCATCACGCCCAGAGAAGGCGTCTGGTGTCTATTGAGCACTTGGCTGAGTCAAAGTCACTGTGATGTCTGAGCAGCTGTTGGACCCCAACGAGGCCAAAGTTCCCCAAGATGCAGGTCTGGGCCTTGACTCAGCCAGAGAAAATCCTGGCAGTGGAGCGGCAGCAACCAAGTTGCTGCTGTCTGTTAATAATAGTTGTTTCAGGGCACAGGCCAAGATCCCCCATGCGTCAAAACCACAGTCTTCATTAGGACGAAGAGCAGGAAGAGGAAGGAGACCAGGGGCAGGACAGGCAGCTGGAGCTTCAGGCTTCATGCTCTGTGTTGAGCATGTTAACATTGAGTGACCCGGTTTGTTTCTAGACAGAGAATCAGAAGCCAAAAGTTTCTGTTTGTATCTTTTAATAAATGAAAGCTGGACTCAGATACACAGTCCAGCAGCGAGTCAGTTAGTATAAGGCCTGTAAACAGAGACGGCTTGTTTACAGGTCAGTCATGAAATGCCAGCACGGTGACGCACCACAGATAACCCAGAGATGTGCGTCACGGAGGCGTCGTCAGGGAAACCGGGGAGATCTGCTGTTTGAGGATTTACTGAAACACGAGTGATTAAACTTCGTAAATGGACTTACAGCCACACGTCAAACTATGGAACAAATGTAAATAAACAGGTGAACTGTCGGCTGCGTCTTCGTCGTATTTATGGAGACGCCATCTACGCTTGAACCTGGATCAAGCCTCCGACGGCCGTGGCCTGTGTGGAGGAAGTAAGACATGTGAGTCTGGGACGGCAGGAGCTGGAACCTTTCAAGCAGCTTCGTGTTATAAAAGCATTACGTGTAGAGAGAACCTGACTTTGGAAATGATTCATAAATTAAACTTGCTGCGTGAGAAGATCCTTGTTGGAAGGCTGCGCCGCATCTGCCGGACCCCCAGCAGCAGGTGCAGCTGTTTTCTTCAGATTTAAAGGGGGTATTTTTAGTGTCTCCCTGCTTTGTCCAGAGTCCAACAGAGGGAATGTCCAGCGCGGTCACACCATCAAACTGCTGGCGGTAAACAACCACCGCACCTGGTCACCCCCGCGTGGGAAGAGTATTCAGCGATGTGTAAATATGGATCGTCTTAACATTTCTGGCTTCTGTGGCCACTAATTATTTCCTTTTGACTTGACACCAACTCAAGCACCTTCGTTGCAGGTTCATTTTCAGGCGACGAACAGCAGCCGTTCCGTGATGAGCTGATGCAGATACTGGCGAATAGACGAATAATAAGCTTGATAAACCCAAACGGAGGCAGGAGCTCAGTCCTGTCCTCAGAGGCAGGGTTAACGTTCAATAAACAGTACTTGACTAATATCAGCCTATCAGGCCAGTGCTGGAAATAGTGGCACTTACAGTTGGATGCCGCCACAGGCTCGCGTTACCATGTTTAGGCTATTTATTGTGAGGACGTCAGGAATAGAAGGGACGCGGTGCCAACGCGTCATTACAACCATTTCTACATTCAGAAGCTAGTTCTGTTGTCTGCTATGACAACACAGACTCACCTGTGTTTGTCCAGACACCTGCTCATTCTGACTGTGACGCCTCAGGGATTTCTTCAGAACTGGCACAAACAGGGAAAGCTGACGATAAGAGATAAGTGATGCTCAGAGTATTTTCAAATTGGTGCAGCTTCTGTAAAAACCAGGCGAGTGAGACAACGCCTGCACGAATCATTAATCACGGCTGAAGCCTGAGTCACGTTCCCCATTCTATGTTTTTATTCTGCGTCTTTCACTTCGTTCCCAGTAGTCCGTCATCTGGGAAACTCAGGGGCTGAAGGGCGGTTTGGTGCAACAGCTCTAATCAGCGGCGACCAGTCAGGGAAGCTGACATCATCCCAACACGCGTGCCTTTCAGATGGAATGAGGATGAAGTCACTTCCCCCATAAACTCCCAGAGGAGGCGGATGGGCGGGTCATCGCGAGGGCTCACCGCTGCTCCTTTTACGCTTTTACAAGCCATTTAGCTCCAGAATGATGGGGACTCTCGCCTTTGTGGTCAGCTCAACACCAGTTTAGCAGGTCACTGCGTCAGGAGGACGAACAGACTCAGCCAACCCAGAGGTTTCCTCAGAGGCCATGCAGGAAATGTCTCACATGAGCATAAATACCACCACACCAGCGCTGGGCAGACGCCACAGAGTGGGAACTCCAAATATTACAAGTTTATTCATCTACTGTTTGACCAGACGCCCTCAAACGAACGGATACGTTATTAATCCCCTGAGGGTCGTTCTTGTGGACAGACGAGGCGCCAATGGTCCAGCGTTCAGTGTCTCGTTCAGGGCCGAGTCAAACCACCAAACACGGGTTTAGGGACGATGCTCTGCTGATCCACGGTCGCCCTGGAACCGAGGAGCGACGTGGTTCAGTCCGAACAGGCCACGTTACTGTCGGTTTAAGACAACTGTCAAGGTTTATTGGGCAGGTTGAAGGTCAGCGGTTTGACCGGCGCTGGCAGCGGGAAGGAGGCCGAAAAGGCATCGACTCCATCGCCTCCTCATAATTTGATTTGATGGTGATGGTTCATGATTAGTTTCTGACTTGAAGCTGTTTCCACCCAGTGATGGTCCCCAGGGAAACACAGTCATAACTCCACCACTCTGTCCTCTCTCTGTTTCGTTGACATGGAAACGGACATGTTGTGAAACCAAAGGAGACGAGCGGCGCTGCTGAACGCCTCGCACGGATCTCTGAGCTGAATTAGCCGTGTGAGCTCATGTTTCCTGTCTTATCAGGAGTAAACTGTCACCAGACACATTTACTATTTTAAAGGTTTAGTTACGTTACAAATATACCTTTAACGGGTTTTACACAGATCGTACATTAGAAACAAAAGTGTTCGATCAGTTCAATCGTATCGATTCATCAACTAAGGCTTTTTTTAAATAAACCGAAAATCAGCTAATTCGTGATGTTTATTGTTTCTGCTTTTGCTTTTAACATGTTACTGTTGAAACGGTGACATCATTTGTCATTGAGCTCTGATGTTGCCTATTGAACGTGCGTCAGACATTCTCTGCTGAAGCTGGAGGGTGTTGAATGTTCAGCTGCAGCTCTTCCTCCTCCTGAGGGCTATTGAACGAATGCCTTCTGATGCTGGGCTTCCTGAAACATGCTCTCGCTGGGCAGTGAACGAAGGGAGTCATAGCTCGCCGGCTCACAAACGCCTCTTCATGAGTCAGCGCGGGTCGCTGGGCGTCATTTGGCTTCAGATTACACCAGATACTGTTTAATATCACCATGTAGGTTTGAGGTTCCTGCTCCTCGTCGTGGTTACGAGGTGGCTCACGCTCGGGCGAAGCACAGCGTCACCACCCGTGACCTTAATCACTGTGGGTCATCGGGTCGGCTTTGACTCTACACCTCACAACGGGAGCAGAGTTGGTGCTGGTACTAAACCAAAACCTGTTCTTTCATGTAACACTTGCTTATTTCATTCTAATCCTTTGTTCGGGTAATTCTGTTGTTTGTTAGTTGCATTGAACTCATGTTTCCCTACCTGGTCTCTCAAGTCTTTGAAGGTGAGACAGCAGTTCAGCCCCAAAACGCCTCCAGTTCCGCTCAGTCACTAGTTTATGTCTTCGACGTCTTCGTCTCATCAACTGAGGTTCAATCCTGTTTTTTTCCTTCCCAGGAGACAAAGCACCTCAGCGTCGTCTGCTTAGACTCTTTCTCGAAGCGTGAACGCAGCCTGTTTGAGATGTGGAGCCTCTCAGCCTGTTTGCTTCTGGTCCGGAGTGAGGTCTGCTCTATATTTAACCCGTGCTCTCAGTCTGCGTTAGCAGCTGAACTGACAGACCGAGGTTTTTCCAAACCCCCAACAGCTGAGCTATCAGCTGGACCAGCAGCCTGACCGCTCCTCCTCCTCGTGCAGTAGTTCTGCTGTCACTTCCTTTAGCAGCTTGTTTGTCTTTATACATCTCAAAGCCACAAACTGTTTCATTGTGTTGCATTAGTTAAAAAACTGAATGACACACTTTGATAATGCAACGCTAAAAAAAGTGCCAATATCAAGAGAAGTTGAACCTTCTTTCCTTTCGTGCAGCTGATTCTCAGCAGCTTTACTGGCCCAGACGAGCCTTTCAAACAGGAGATGATTTACTCACGGCTGTAGAACAAGAACATTTGTTCCTAATGAAGACCACGTGTTACAGTGAGAATTGGACGTCCAGCGTCACAGACGTAACGCGGCTGACGTTGGATCCATCAGCCTGTGAGAGGCCAGAATGATTTACTCGTCACAAAGAGATGTTCATGAATAAACATAACTGCCTTTTTGTGTATTCACTGTGTAAAACTGAGCAGCGGAGCAGCTTGCGTCACTTTGGCCACACACAGCTTTTAGAGGTCATCGTGTCCTGTAGACTTTCCACTGGAAATGTTCAGTATTCACACACCAGCACCAAACAAACGGTCCGTTCAAGGAGAGCTACTGAGAATTCAAGCAAACATCAGCAAGGCAAACACAACATGCATTTCACATAAACAAACATAAAAATTAACCAATTGATTTAAAATGAACAAGAGAAAATGATTGAAGCCTTTTATTTAAACATTCAAGCCTGATAAAAGTCGAAGTGAAACCTAAATATGATCAGATCCAAAGGTTCAGTGTGAAGTGGCTTCAGTCACTTCAGTGAGCAATGCTGCCATCTACTGCAGCTCTGATCTGGATGGTGAAGCACTGACCAGCTGCATCTTGTTCCTTACAATGTCCCCTAAAAAAATTTAAATAAAACAACAACAACAACAACAACAACAATAATAATACATTCGGTGTGAATGTTGCCTTATAACTACATTTACCTTGGTCTTTTGTTGATAAAGTTCACATTTATATATGTCATATTAAAAGTTGCCATTTAAAAGCTTCCGACTCTTCAAAATAAAACTCAGCACAACACGTGTAAATACGTAATTTTTAGGCTACTCTTACAAATGCAGGCGGGGCTCTTATTCTGAAGCGCACTTCCCTCAAGCCGGTGATTTCTGCCGCTAACTTTGCGACCGAGCGACCCGCTGAGCAGAGGCTCCACTGAGCGGCATCATGGAGTAAACATGGCCCAGAACAGACGCCTTTTCTTTGAAGGTAAGCTGCGACACTCTGCGGCCCTGCTCCGGGGGACCGGCGGCGTCTGTACCCGCGGGCGGCCCTCGGATTCCTGCCCGCGGAGGCAGATTTCGAGTCCTGCTGGTGGGTCCACTAAATGTGCTGGTCCCGCAGCTAGGTGGCTAACGCTAGCGTCATAACAACCACGCATCTGCAGGCAGCCGGCGGTGGTAGCGCGCGCTGCCAGGCCGGTGTCGGGGCCACATCTCCGGGCCTGGAGCGGGGATGACGGAACGGACAGCGGTCCGTTGAGTGTCCGGCGCGGCTCAGCTAGCCGTGACGTTAGCCATGACGTTAGCTGGGTCTGCAGAGCGTGAGCTGGAGGCAGCGGAGAGAGGCCTTCCTGTCTGGCTGTTAGCCACCACACAGCGGCTACACAACACAGGGGGACACACAAAGTGTCCTAATAACAACGACACAACCTCCCAGGGGTTGATCTGACACCGAACAGACGCAGTTCCCCCAGAGCAGCCTGCTAGCATGGTAGCTCCAGCTGTTAGCCTGCACTGCCAACTGTAAACAGTGACGGTAGCGGGCTGTCCTCGGTTATTGTTCAGTCATAAATGTATTTGATCTAAATCTGAGGACGCAGGTAAACTATGGCAACACCTGCCCCCCCACAGGAAGCTGCACGTGTTATCACTGCCTTGCTCAGCGGCTGTGGCAGAGGAGCTGGTCTGTGTGAGAAGAACATCATTCAGCCTTAAAGAAGTGCTGCTTTACTTTGTCATTGCTGAACTTGTTCAACGTTTCACTGAACAACCGAATCGAACGCATCTGCCGGGTCAGTAGTTTAAATCCGTGATGACTGTTGACAGTTTCTGGCTGAAACCCCTTCAGTGGGGACACTTTGCCGTTCAGATTTCAGGCTCCGCATCTGTTCTCAGCGCAGTGTGACCGATACTCCAGGCTCTTTGGTTTTCGTTTTATTTGGCAGTTTGACTCATTTTGTTGGGAACGGCAATGGACGGGGGTCCACAGCTGGACTAGGACTGGGCTCCATTCTGGATCCACTTTATAATATTGTCATTCTGAAAGCTTCCTAAAATGGACGATTCACTGAGAAGCAGCGGTTTCCCCTAAATGCTCTGCTGCTGGAGCAGTTTGCGTTTGTAGGGGTTAATTCACTAGAGCACAGGGAGGGAGCGGAGCCATTATGCATGGAGCAAGAAAGCGCTTCGCTGCTGGGAGGCGCAGCGTTGGGTTGTTGGGGAAATATCTCCAGCTGCTCATATTTTATCTGCACGAGTGTATTAAATAAAGAGGCTTGAGGGTTAGGTTCAGAACTAATAATGTATGATTAGGGCTGTGAGGTCACTGGGCTCGGGCTGAATGGTAGATCTGTTCAACACTGATGCTATGACACGATATGGATGATACAATAATTTCATGCAAAGAAATTACATTTGAAATCCTTGTTTGGTTTTATTGCGTCAGTGTCAGGTGAATTTTTTGAACCGTAGCAACCAGCTGAATGTTTGTGCATCAGTAACTTCTCTGTTGACTTGGTTGTTTATTCCATTTCAGCTTGAGGATGTTGACGCAGTCGCAAAAGACAACAAAATACAGAATAAAGAACCAGGGCAGGAACAACGATTCAGTAAAAAGGCAGAGTTAGCAACTTCACATTCAAATGCAAAGAACCCAGCAAATGCCAAAGCACTTGGGCTAAAGAAACAAGCAACATGACAAACGCTTCACAGATAAGACAGACGGATCATGCAACAGAAAAGTATGAGTGTTGAGCCGATGCTGCTCTGTTAACAGCCAGGTGCTGCTCACTTCTGCTCCTTAGTTGCTATGAAACTGACTTTTATTACTTCTTTGAAAATCTATTCATACTCTTCCACTACTGGATCCTTTATTGTCTCTTCAGCCTCTGACCTATTTTTATTAATCAACCCACGGTGATGGCTGTAAACGTAATTATACCTGCGTAGCCAGAGGTTTGACCTGCGTTGCCTCCCAGAACCTGAGGTAGCGACTGGTCCGGGTTCCAGGTGTACAAAGATACCTTGAAGTCTTTATAAAGAGGTTTTGATCATTTATGTTTTTACCTGGAGGATGTCTGGGATGACCAGTCAAATTTCATTCTTGGTTAGCTGTTCATATAAAATAGAAGCAGATCCATTGCTGTTTTTTGTTCATTTCATTTTCTTGTACAATAAAATACTTGACTTACTCTCATGTCACAAATCCTTCATATACGCCCTGATCTCCAGTTGTGCACTGAAATTGTCCAGTATCATCACACAGCCTCACTGCTTCTAGTTATTATGAAGCATCAGTTGTGGAGTCGGGGAGAGTAAAGATCAGACTACAGTGACATGAGGGTGTCTGTCAGTGATTACATCCTCGTTCTAATGTCATCCAGCTGAAATGACCGGTCCTGAAATGCGTTTCGATGGAAACGGTCATCTCAGCTGATGCCTGTGTCTTGTGTCCCTGCACTGACGTGAGTCTGGTTTGTTGTTCAATTCAAGCCCTGGATAGATCAGAGACCAGGCGAGATGGAGGGTACAGGCACAGCTGGAGCTGTTCTCTTTCTGATGACAGTGAAGAGGAGAGGAGGCATGAGTAAGCACTTCTCCAACCCTCGTATTCAGCACCACCATCGCTGCTCTGCATCGCTTTCCCACCACACTCATACAGGACCAGCCCCCAGTGGCACCTGCTGCTTTTTATCCGTAGCCCGTAAATGTATTTAAAACTGTGAACTCAGTGGAACATTTTAGCAGGTCTCTCACCTCTTCATCAACAAACAAGCTATTGATCTACTGGAAATATCTTTTTGATTTTGTCTGTGGAAATGTTGGTTCGTCCGATGATACTCGATGAGACGCTGTTTTGTTTCTGTGAGGAACTACATGATGTTTTTGTTACCTGCACTTAACTATAGAACATCTGTCAAACCCTTGAATTCATTGTGTCCCCACTGTTGTGCAGACGCGTCATTTGACATCTACACTGATATGTAACACATCAAAAGAGCTTATTGAAAACCCCCATACGTGGTTGACACTGTTTGTTCTCTCTCCTCAGTGCGAGTGTGGTGAGCGCAGACCAGATGGACAGACGTCAGCCCTCGTCCCCAGAGGACAAAAAGGTAAAGTGCTCTCTGGTCTGTCTGGCACCTGGTGCTGCCAGCGGCTCCCAGAAGACCCCAGCGGCTGCCGCTGTCGTGGGTGTGGGGTGTGCAGCAGATAACTAATTCTCTGCATGATGCATAACTTCAGTCTGAGACTGAATGTGTTCGGCCACTTGGTTCCAGTCTGAAGACAAAATGAAGCTTTAGGCTTTGCAGTCAGTAATGTGACCAAAAGCACTTGGTGTCTCTTGAGATGAATGTGTGTTTGTCGGGGCAGTCTCCCACCCTTAGGCACTTCACCTCCTCGGATCCTTTGAGAACCTATGAAAACCGCTCCACAAATCACATGAGGGCTCTGAACAAGCTGGCTCCCAAACGGCTCAGGTACAGTGTGAACTGTTTGTGTTTGATTGAGTTGAATGTTCTGCTTATTAACGCCACAGTCTTTATGTTCTCAGCTCTGACGTCCCTCTCACAGTAGCAACATCCTCCCCTGCTCCCAACAGAACCAACTTCCTAATCCTCAGTCCCGCGCCGTCACAGGGAATCGTTCTACAAGGGCGACACTTTCAGCACGCACAAATTCCCACCGCAATAAGGAAACCAGCCCAAAGGTAAGACGGCGTCAAAGCTGCTTGTTTATGGGAAGGTGGGATTTCTCCTCTGCTGGCTGTAAAGCACAACTGACACATTTTCTGTTTGGGTTTTATCTTCAAGCAGCCTTGACTTAAAGGAAAGGTAAGACTTTGACCCAGCGGTTCAGTTAAAGGGATCAGGTCTCATCTCATTTCCACGTCCTCGCACTGTGCGTTTGCTCTGTGATGACACTTTGTTTGGTCTTTCTCTGTTGCGTTAAAGCAGCTCATGCGTGACTGTGGCAAGAAACAACTTTCTATATTATGAGATACTTATACTGAATGTTTCATTACATTACACAGATTCAGAGATTTCAGCTTCTGGACAAACCTGATTCATCTCCCTGTTCGATGTGGCCGATTAATCTCTTTCTCGTCCTGCAGAACCGACCTCTCCTCCACACAAGCTGTAGAAGTCGACAGCATCGTCCTCACCTGTCCCGAGATCCCAGGTACCACCTGCCTGGATGGAGGTCATTTACATAACTGAACCAATGCAAACACTGAAAACAAAAGATGTTTGGCAGAAACACACGACATTATAAAAGTCAGGTCAAATTGCTTCACTGCATTTGAGAACCTCTAACATTTTAATAAATTTTCACTGTGGAAATGTTTAATGTTTCAGAAAATGAAACCCTGAACATCAAACGTCGAGTCCAGCAGAAGCGGAAACCGTTGGAGGGCTGCTGTAGTTTTCCTTCTCAGGTCAAAGCAGCAGAGGTAAGAGACTCCCAGCACGGACTTCATTACCCAGAAGGCCTGCGATGTGTCATGTCTGCATAGATCGGAAGGCGATGTTACGTTCAATGGGTTTCTGGGAATAGCACGAAGCTAAACCAGTGCAGGGAAGGAACCGGTTTCAGATGAGGTCATAATGCTGTCACGCGGTGCATAACACAGTTTCCCTCAGCAGCCTCTCCGACCGACCGGGTATCACACACGGTGCATGAAGTGCAACAAACCGAGCGAAGATGGTGACCAGTGTCAGAGCTGTGGGCACAGTGTGCAGCCGTGTCAGCAGGCCGCGCTGTCCTCCCCAACACCCCGACCTCCTATCAGAACTCAGCCCTCACCTGGACCAAACAGCCTGCAGAACTTTTACAAATCGCCCACAGCCGTGAGGGTTCCCCGCGGGGAGACTCTGCCCGTACGAATCGCAAGCACCAGAGGAACCCTGCTGCCTCTGAACAACGGCCGGTCGCCTCTGTTAGCCGGGGCGTCGAACTGCAGCGGAACCAAGAAGCTCGCCAAGGGGAAGAGGGCGGCGTCCCAGCAGCACGATCTCAACGACCCCAGTAAGGAAAGCCGAGTACAGCAAGTGATGGCTGCTGCATTTTTCAGTTTTAAACGTGATTATGACTTCATAACCTAAAACTGTCACGGATAGAAACGTTGAGTCCAGATAGATGTGAATGTGTCTAAAACGGGAACTGCACCAAAGCTGCAGATTCCTCCAGTACGATGACTCATGTTTCTAATCTGCACAGCGAAATGCTTTGGGTTTCAAAGTGGCGACATTTCTGTAGCTGTCAGCACCAGCACTAGCTTGTAAATCTAGAACCGATCCCGGTTTGTCTTTACTGGCTGACTAAACGGGGAGTAGCAGCCAGTTCAGGATGTTCTTGACTGCAGCCAGGAGCCAGACAGAAAGCTTTCAATTAAAGCTTCCTCGTGTATTTCATCATGTTTAAGTTGTCGTGTAAAACATTTAAACTTGTTTCCCACAAGACAAACGTTTATGTTGCTAAAGACTTTCTCCTTCACGAGACATTGTCTCACATCCACGTGTTAACATCTGTGATGTGAGGATCTAAAAAACTAGAACTACAATAAAAACCAGAAATGAAAGAAGGAATCAACTGAACCACTTTCTGACGTTCTTTCCAGTCGTCCTGTCCAGCGACGATGACGAGGAGGAGGCGGACGGCAGCAGCACAGCAAACGTCAACAGACTGGACAGCGTCTCCCCCAGGCCCGCGGACTCGGCTCACTCCTCCCCGGCGCCCTCTGGAGGCAGAGTGGAGGCCGCCGTGAAGAGCGCCGGAGAGCAGGAGGACATCAACTCCGACTTTGTCTTTGAGGACGTCAACATGAAGATCACAATACCACGAAGATCACGCATGAAAGATCAGGTGGGAGCCTTGTCTCCACCGTTACTCAAGCAACACTGTCGTCCATAAATTGTCATATTCGTCTTTTTCTTCATTTATGTATGTAGTTTGGAAACCAACCCCCTCCTGAGAAGTTTTCTCCGAAGACTAAAAAGCCCAAGTTCGTGTGTGGCAGCATCATACTGGAATGTCGGAGCGTCCGAGTAGGAACATTACGCAGGATGGTGACGAAACCGGTCGTTGTGAGTATTTATGCTCTGGTTGAAGGATCCTGTACCAAACTGGATGGAAATAATAACTTTCTTTTGCTCTCTCTCTTTCTAGTTTTCTGTCGACAACATCAAGCTGGAAACTGAAGGTACTGAAGGAAACAAAGCCTGATAAATGTCAGCATGCTGGTTACTATAGAGACACCTAAACGTTTCTCAGCTTTCTTCATAAAAGCGAAAGGCCTGTGTTAACTCACAGCCTTAGATTTTGATGCTGTTCAGTCTTGAAGTGAACTTGTCGCTGGTCAGCGAAGTCCGTCCGCCTCAGACCTGTTTTTATGTTGTCGTCAGGCCTGCAGCACGACAGAATCGAGGTCTGCCTGCGGGCGTCGGAGCTGGTCAGCTGCGAGTGGTGCAGCGTGCGAAAGCTTCCCGTCTTGTTCTTCCAGACGAGCCCGGAGGAGTGCAGCCGCCTGCGAACGCATCTCAACATGTCCAAGGAGAAGGGAGGTCACTGGTACGACTGTAGCGGAGATGGTAAGTACTGAAATCCTGAGGCCACTGTAGTTTCTTACCCCGATGTCCCTGAAACTATCTGCGTCTCGTCGTCTTCCGTCTGTCAGAGTCTGATGAGAAATACATCGTCTTGATCTTCGAGAACGGCCTGGCCATGAAGGAACAGATGATCCTGGAGGACATCCTGGGGGAGATCGGCAGGACAAACAGCCTCATCAACTTCCCCACCAAGCTGTCCTTCGAAGAGGCCAACATTCGACTGGTCAACTACAACAAGGCGTCGAAGCAGAAGGAGGACAAAGTGAGGCCGCGTCACTACGACATCATCACAGCTCAGGTTTTCTGATGGAACTAATGGAGCTCTGTCTCAAATCAGAAAGGACAAACACGGTCCGGGCAGTCGTGTGACGTCATTGGTTCTCTCTGCAGGTGAAGCCAGTTCAAACTCCTCCCAAAAGCGCCGCGGCCCCCCCACTCGCTAAGGCTGCTCAGGTCACGCAGGCCCCCCCGGTGACGCCCGTCACGGTGCCCGTACGAACACGCATGGCCACCCGGCAGCAGGCTGGCGCCTACTGTGAGGAGGGCGAGGACGACATGACCGACCTCCAGCCGACCTTCTCTGGACCGATCATCAAGTGAGTGACTCCTTTCTGCTAACGGATTATGTTGAGAGATGCAGATCTGTCACTTTCCTCTAGTGCAGAAAAACCAAAGAAATTAGGTCTAGAAAAAATCATTTTAACCTGAGGCCAGTTCGTTCATTTCTCACATTAAATTAGTTGAAGCTGCTGTTCAAACAAACATATGTAACATTTGTAAAGTTCTCAGCTTTTGTTCTTCACTGCATTGCTGATTGTCTTGCAGGTTGATGGTGTATCCTCCTCCCCCAGCCAAAGGCGGCATATCAGTCACCAACGAAGACCTCCACTGCCTTAATGACGGAGAATTCCTGAACGACGTTATTATAGATTTTTATTTAAAGTGCGTTTATTTAGTTGTTTGTAGCTGAATAAAACTAAAACCTTTCACACAATCAACTGCAGATGAGCTGAAATGAGTTGTTCTGTGTCTCCATGACAGATATTTAGTTTTAGAGAAGTTGAAAAAAGAAGATGCACAACGAATCCATGTGTTCAGCTCCTTTTTCTACAAGAGACTGAACCAGAGAGAACGGAGAAGTGGCCCAGACACAACAAACCTGCCGTGAGTTTCCAGCAGGAACTACAGTGTTTTTATGCTAAAATGTGTTCTGACCTCACTTTGTGTTGTTGTTCTTCTTCTTTCCCAGAATCCAGAAAAGGAAGCACAACAGAGTAAAGACGTGGACTCGGCACGTGGATCTGTTTCAGAAGGACTTCATCTTCGTTCCCATCAACGAGTCGTAAGTCTCCAGTTTGACAAGTCGCAAAAATGTGTGTTTCACAGCTTTCAGCTGTTTAAACTGTTTCTTCCAGAGCTCACTGGTACCTGGCAGTCATCTGCTTCCCGGGCCTCGAGCTTCCTCTGTTCGAGCAGAACCCGCTCTATCATGGCCCGATTCTAGCTTCCGCTTCAGACGCTCAGTCGGAGGAGAACATCCCCGACCACTGTCGCCCTCTGTCCCCAGACAGGGACGGGCTGGACAGCTCGTCGGAGCAGCTGTCCCCCGGCGTCCCTGAGGCGTCCGCAGAGCCCGATGGTGACTTCATCCAGGAGAACTGTGCCTTCGCAGACGGGGGGCGAGACCCTTGTAGCGCAGTGTCCGGCACCGGACCGGCCGACACCGAGCAACAGTACACGAGTGAGTGTGAGGTGACGTTTGGGTCACTGATGTTACGTAAGAACACTTATTATGGATGTTTTGTGTTTGTTTTCTCTCAGGCGAGTTGCACAGAATCAGTGTTTGTTACAGTGCAGGTAATGACGACACCTACACCTTCTCTGATGACCAAAGCTCCTGTCAGGTACTCCACTCGGATTTCTTTCCCCCTCACGTGTTTGCACATTAACTTTTCCCTTTTAAAGCTGAACCAGGGTTTGTGTGTGTCCAGGACGAGTGCAGCGAGGACGGGACTCTGGCTGAAGACGCGTTCAGCTCAGACGCGTCCGGCTTGGCCTCCAAGGCGAACCTCTGCAAACAGTGAGTACATGGCCAGCAGGAGGCGCTGCAGCTCTGCTATGCCTGAGAGACGAGAGGCTGTAAAGGGGTTTTCAGAGCTGACGTCTGCTGTTTTAAAAAGGTGATAAATCAAGCGCTGTGGTTTAATGTTCCCTGAACGCTATGGTGTCTTTCTGTCTCCAGGCCGTGTATTCTCATCATGGACTCGCTGCGAGGTCCAGCCAGATCGACCGTGGTGAAGACACTCAGAGAGTGAGTTTCACAGACAAACTGCTGTAAATTAGGCTTGTTGAGTGGATAATGACTGATTTGTCTTTCAGTTGCATCATCTTGTATTAAAGTTGTCAACTTAAGCTCGTCTCATTGGAAACAACTACGGAATAGAAGCAGGGAGCGTGAACACACCAGACTCTAATGTGAATTTAGTAAAAGGAAGCTTAGTGCGGATTTAAAATGAATGAACAAAATACCTCGAAGCCTGAATCATGTCATGTTAACAGTCGACTGTGTGGCTTTTTAACTGCTCATAAAAACTAAAAGCTGTGCTGCTGTCTGTGGGTGCGCTTGTTTTAGGTACCTGGAGGTGGAGTGGGAGGTGCGTAAAGGGACTCAGAGGAGTTTCGGGAAGGACGTGATGAGGGGGTCCAGCCCACGTGTGCCTCAGCAGGACAACTTCAGCGACTGTGGAGTCTACGTCCTGCAGTACGTGGAGAGCTTCTTCGAGGTGAGAAGGCGAAGGTTTGACAGAGAAGAGCTTTGTCTACGACTTCACTGTGTACTGTACTCGTTTGGTTCCCTGTGACGAGGGCGCTTCATTTGTCCTTTTCCTCATTTCCCTCAGAATCCCATTCAGAGTTTCCATCTGCCGGTGAACCTATCGGACTGGTTTCCTCAGCAGAGGATGAAGACGAAACGTGAGGAAATCAAAGAGCTGATCTTGAAGATTCAAGCAAAACAAGAACTGGACAAGAGGGAGTCGGACCAGGTCAGCGCTGTGCTCGGTTCTCCCGAAGAGCCCGAAATCGAAGAGGCTTCTGGGTCTAAGGAGAGGTCGGCAGAGCCAGCCGCGGGCCGCTGAGGCCTCCCACCATCCTCTTCCTCATCAGATGCAGGAGGCACTGATTGTATGCTGCTGGGTCTGAGTCCTAAACGCCCTCCGTTAACCGCAGACATCAAACACACCTTTAAATTTGTACTGAATAAACACAAACTGTAAATATGCTGGAGTTTTCACGCTGCCTTTGTAATTTACTGTTTTATGACCTGTTCATGAAGTGGCTCATTAAGTTATGTTTTCATAGATGTTCTTCTCTCCAAGACGATCTGTGCAGAAGTTACGTCTCGCTCTTGCATCATTATTTTTTATGCTTTCAAGTTGTGTAGAGGAAGAAAAGTTAAATTAATAATAAAACGTAGAGAAAGTTGCTGTTATTTGTAAGGTAACAATCCACCTGCTGACTGACGGCTCCCGAGTCACATGCGTAGTTCGGTGCTTGTTATGTCTCTTCGATGTGGAGTGGATGAACGTTTTCAGCATTAAAAGCAAAACTAGATGCAAGAGCATGTGATTTGCCTCCGATTTTTATTTGAGCTGTGTGCAGCACAACTGAGATGGTTTGTTTTTCAAAGTGACAGAATTTCACAGTCAAACGTGTGAGTACTGTAAACTGAGCCGTAAATGGAAAAACAAGGTCTGCTGTGTAGAATGGGCGGCCATCTGCCTCTGCCGCTTGGATGAGAGCACTTAAACATTTACAGGTCATGTGCTTGGACCTGGTGTTTTTATGGACCAATGTTTCTGCAGGTTCAAAGTCCTTAATGTAAAATCAATAAAAAGAGACCACTTACAACAGAGTATAAGCCTAAAGGTATCAGCCTAGTTAGCTTCCTGCTGTTGAGGCAGTAAATCAGGCCCAGAACATGACACTGGTGGTTGTCGTAATTACTACAGCTCATTCAAGCCAAACCGTCCACAGAACAGTCTGTTGGCTGGAACCAATGTTCTCTGTAGAGTCAGTTCCATGGAAGCCAGCGCTTCCCAGTTCATCCAGTGGCAGTTTGATGAGGTTTGTAGCAACGTCTTGTTCGTGGTCTTTGCAGGAGGACGTACTGCCTGAACCCATTGAACCATTTCAGTTGTGCTCAAGCACATTACAATTATTTTGGCACCCCAACATTATGACATTTACTATCACTTAACATTTATTAAATAATTGGAATTATTTGGGGACGTCACAATGGGGCGGGGCCAGAGCAGACGGCGCTGGGAGGTCAGAGTTTATGTTGCAGCTGCAATCAGCATATCCATAATTTTCACTCATTGTTTGATTACTTAAAACATTTAAGCAGGATAATTTCTGAATAAGATAGAAGCTCAGGTTCATTGTCATCAAGAAGAAACATTAATTGCACCTTTTTAATTTGAATTAAAACTATTTATCTTTAGCTCTTCGTGTGACTCCTCTGTTTACAGTGAGCAGACAGAGATTAGCACCATTGTCGTCGTCTTTAACATTATCCCACTTAATCCTGAAACTTCCCGAAGGCTTTTCTGCTCAGTATCACAAGTGCCAACAGAGACTGTGAAGAAGGTGACGGACGGCGAAAATGATGCACATTATGACACAATAATCATGAAATCAATGAAAGACAAAGGGAGCCAAAATGTTAAGAATCACAAAAATGACAAATTAGCAACGGCAGACACAAATGACTGGAACAAGGGCCCCGTGTTATCACCGTCTGCCCATGCGTTGCTTGACAAGTAACGTCCTGGCTGTTGTTTCAGACTGAGGAATCTGCGAAGTGCTGCTTTAATCAGCATATTTTATGGTGTGATCTGTTCCCCTTATGTCTGCTCTAGTCCCACCTGGTCCGGAGAGCGTCCCCTGCTGTTCGGCAGAGCAGATAACCCCCCCCCCCCCCCCCCCTTCTATTTGGTAGAACAGATAGCCACGCCCACCGTTATTTGGTATAACAGATAGCCACGCCCCATGTCATTTGGTATAACAGATAACCCCGCCCCCTGTCATTTGGTATAACAGAGAATCCCGCCCCCTGTTGTTGGCAGAGCATATAACCCCGCCCCCTGTCCCCACCTGGACCGTAGAGCGCCCCCTGCAGAGACTGTTTACCCAGGTCGTGACGTCACGGGGCCGGTTTCCCAGGATTGCTGCGGGCGTCGGAGGCTGCAGGGCGGTGTGAGAGTGGACCAGGCTGCCGGAGCGAGCACCCGCTGCGGCTGTGTTCGGCTTCTCAGCTTCCTTTGTGGGATTTTCAAAAACTATTCACGATTAACAAGCGGCCGAGTCCCGGGAGTCGACACCCAGACGAGGTAGGCAGCACCGGCGGGGAGCGCCGGGCAGGAGCGGGGATGTTAGCTAGCAGACGGGGCCCCAGCAGGAGCCAAGCCGTCCACACGGAGCTGAAAGCCGCGGAGTGCAACGCTCTGCACGGCTGGAGTTAGGCCGAGGAAAGGGCCTGAGCACCGGGGCCGTGGCTTGAATTATTCCTGGGAATTAGACGGTTGGTGCCGTAAATCGTGGCAGGGTTCGCTTTGTTAGACAAGCTCCAAAGAAGCGGCAGCTCGCAGCCTGCTGGCGACCCGTGAACGCACCATCAGGCTGACTGGGGCAGAATTCGGCCTGTAAACAACCCAGCGCGACTCACGTTGTTGCGTTGAAACGTGAACTTTATCGCCGGTTCTGCTAAAGGAGCCGGGGACCAGCGGCCGCAGGAGTCGGGACATGGTGGAGCTCAGCGCAGGTGGTGTCCTACTTAGGCTCGGCTCACGGACCCGCTCCACACCACGGCTGGTTCAGAGAGGTTCGGGGCGAGGTAACGCACGTAACGGCCTGGAAAGAAGCCGGTTCGGTGCTGAATGAGCAGCTGAGGCCGTTCCTCGCCGGGCTGGATGCAGGAACGGGCCCAGTGCTGTGCCTCCATCCCGGCGTGGTTACATAAGAGCTCAGCTCACTGTTGGTCTGAGGCTTGTTTCTGTGCTGGAGCTGCTTTACTGCCACTGTTCTGTGGCGTTTTTCACGCCATTCCTTTAGCGTTTTCAGGTGGAGGCCTCACCTGATTTCTGAGCGGACTTTGACTTTTGCTCCCTTTATGACTCAGGAAGCAGCTTTCCGTAACCACCCGTCGGTCATGGGCGCAGGGAACCGGGGGTCAGAGTTCTCTTTGGGAAACGACTGGATGATTATGGGATTGAATTTCCTGCTTCACGTTCCCTCTTAAAGACAGAAGCAGCTTGTGTCAGGCAGATGCGGCTGCTTGTCGTCTTGGCATCCTGGGAAATGGCTCGTGTTCAAGTGTCTCCGGCAGGATAAGCTCTTTATCAGCATCTCTATCCACTTAAAATGTCCCCATGTACATAAGAAGACGAGGATTCAGAGAATTAAAAAAGTAAATAGCCTGAACTGAACAGTGTTAATGAAGCTATAGTCATATGCAAAGTGTTCTAAACAGAACGACATCAGTCCGTCCAGCGCCGTCTGTTTAAATCTGCAGAGGTCAGTATCTGAGGTGTGATGTGGCTGGACACAGAGAGTCTGTCTGGGAACTGAGATATCCTGGAAGTTCGTCAGTCAGGCAGCGTGTTTCTATTCATTCAAAAGCTAAACCTCAGTTCAGTAAGAACAATGACAAAGTACGAGCTCCGGCCTCAGCGCGTTAATGAGAGCGAGGCTGGTTAAGCTGCTGGTCGACAGCTGTCCTTGCAGCTTCCTGCGGTGGGTCCGGTTACCTTCACGCTCCAACCATAACTCTCGGGGAAACGCCTGACGTTAGTTGGACTCTTAATACAACAGTCTGGACACACATTGAATGGAAGTTCTTTTAACTAATCATTTAAAAGCGAAATCTAAAAACCTGAGTTAACAGAGCTCCAGAAGAGAAGATTTGTGCTTAACCAAAGATGATGCCCTCAAACGTGCTGTTGATCCAGTTTACTTTCTGTAGTAATTGAGTTTTCGTCTCGTCAACGGTAGATGTGCGTTTTTAAAGATGCTGACACTTGTAGTCCTGGTGGTAAAGTGTGAGATAATGGTCGAGTGTTCGTTCCAGGTAAAGACGAGACTCAGACCGTATTTATTTCTAGGTGTGTCCTGTGTTTTCACGCTCGCTTTCCCTTCAGCCTGTGACTGAATCACTCAGTCGCATCAAGTCAACATGCAAATGCACCCAACCCATACTCGTCTGTGCCAAACCCAGGCCTGCTGCCGGGTACTGGGCTGGAGGAGGCCGCTTTGACCCACGTGCCCTGAAACACGGCGAGAGCAGTGGCTCGTGAGAAGCGGCGCTTAGTCCACAGAGATGCTGCTGCTGACCCAAGCGTGGCGACGGTGCATATTTGTTGCTGGCCCGGTTTGTCACGTTGCTCATTATGTTTTCGAGGCTTTAGTCCAGGAGGACTTTGACCCGAGTTAATCCAGCTTCCCTTCGCACTTCTCTTAAACATTCAAATGTCAGGAAGTCTAGCTCCAGCTGTTGTCTGGACGCAGGACGACTGCTTTCCTGAAACGTTTAAGGCCCTTGAATGTCCTGCTTTAATGAACACATGTATCACGCAGCGCGTTGCCGGTCGCTGGGCTTTTGTTGAGGGGCCGTGTTCTGGCTTTTGGCTCGGTTTTCCTCTCTGTGACCTCAGAAGTGTCACATCACAGCAGAGCTTTGCTTCACACGCCTCTGCCTGGTTTCCTGCTCGTTATATTTAGCTGGTGTTGGACCGGACCCGCACACTCGGCTGCTGTGAGATGTGTTACGCAACCGCACGTCTTCCACACTAGACACGAGAAACCAATTATGCTGCGGGTTCCCTTTGTGCGTCGTCCCTGCGATGCCTCTGGTGAAGTCGTTGGATGCAGCTCTAGCCCTTTGATCCTCCTCGTCCTCTGTCTCCGTGGAGCCCAGACAGTCGGACGTTTCCTGTCCTTTCTTTGTGGGCCGTCTGTCAGCCTGTTAAACCGCCTGCTCTGAGGAAGTGACTGTATAGAGATTAACACGTGAAGAGGTTTTTTTAAACCGGCCACTTTCCGTGTTTAATGTTGAGCCAGAATCATGACTACACTGCAGGGGGCCAGGATTTGTTCTCCTGTGTGTAATGTACAACCTTTTAACACTTTTTATTGGTGATAGACTTCGACTTCAGGAGGATGACTTGTCAATCTTTAAACAGTTTTACAGGGAGTTTTTAAAACATCAGCACTTTACAAGTTCCACAGCTTTGGCGCATTAACACCTGTGTTAATTAGTAGTGTAGGAGACAGATCGTGGGTATGTCCTTAAATGTCATGTTTTGTCTAACGGACCCTGGACTTCACTTAGTCAAAGGTAAAACCCCTTTGCTCTGTGTGCTGTGGGAGGGTCAGATTCCTTTTCAGTGAAGGGAATCAGCTGTTGATCCGTGGATCCTCTAACACGCCCTGTTGTGGGAGCGGCAGCAGGTGAACTGCTTCAAAGCAACGTTCATGACAGAACAGGGAGGTTTCTAAAGAACTACTGAAACCACAAAGGTCTGGTTAAGAGTTTGTGATGTCACACTTTCATCCTTTTGTTTACAGCTCAAGCATCTGCCGTTTGTTTGACTTGGGTAAAGTTGGATTAACTTTGTCCTCACTGTGCAAAGCATATGATGATTTTATTGTCTGCACCCGCGCTGCCATTAGGAGTCACGATGCTGTGTAGGAGCAGGAAACCTGAGCCTTGCTAGCAAAAAACAGTCCTCATCCTGAGAGCGTGTGTAAAGCTGTCAGGCTTTAGTTTCTGCTGAAGAATCCGAATGAACACCACGAGCAGAATAAGTCCAGTTAAGGATGAGGTGTCTTTACTTGACATCTCAGAGTTAACGGTGGTGGCGAGGCAGGTCCAGGTGAAGTCTGGCTGCTGCTGAGGACTGGTTTATCACACTCTTCCTGATCTGTGATGTTAGGAGCGACGGCCGGTTCCTTTCTTTGTTTACTCAGGCCAGGTTCTGTCCGTCTGCCCTGCGGGCTTCTGTCCTTTGGACCCGTCACAGGGTCTCTGTTCACCACGTGACCGGTCGTGACAGCGAGCTCTCAGTGAGCCGCGACACATCCAACAATCAGCTGTTTGTCAGCAGGCGAGTGGGTTGGCGCACAAAACTGCAGCCGCCGAGTGCAACAGCACTTCCTCTGCTGCTGTCACGCTCAAACGCACAAAGCGACTCGAGCATCCAACGTGAAGTCGGTTT
The DNA here is from genome assembly GCA_030770545.1 of Macropodus opercularis. Lineage (NCBI taxonomy): Eukaryota > Metazoa > Chordata > Actinopteri > Anabantiformes > Osphronemidae > Macropodus > Macropodus opercularis. The sequence goes on along the minus strand of CM061112.1, from coordinate 692,443 downwards.
GTTTCCATTCCATGACTAACCAGTCTTCGGTTCCCGTGTGTACGGTCAGCCTTCCATGGAAACGCTGCCCTGCATAGATTAGACGCATCGTTAGAACTTGAGCATCAGTCTGTTAATTTGACACAAACGTGCACTTGAACTCAAGGATGAACTTTTAAAATCAAGGTCACCAATGGTCTCATGTTGCAGTTCCCATCCACACACGACCTGAGAACCACCTGGAGGGTATGTCATTACACCTGCTCATGCATATTAGAGGATGAGTCTGGACAGATGTGCTTGGAAAGTACGGGTTAATTAGTTAACAGAGGCATAAAAGCTATGGTCCAGTTAAACATCAACTAACCTGTAAATACTTTGGGGTCAAATTCATTCATGGACCCAAGTTAAATAAAAAAGCTCTTTTGTCCTGTTTTGTAGTTGCAGTTAAAAACTGAGTTGTTGATGATGAATGTTCTGATTTAAGGACCCGTTGAACCTCTACAGTGCAGTTCGAAGAAGCTGAACGTTAGCGTGTTTCACCGTCTCCATATCAGCCCTGTGTTCAGTAATGGACGTGACATGTAATTAACCAGGAACCAAAATACCACAAAGTACAGCGTACAGCAAACAGCAACCTGCCAGCGCGACCACGCCTCCAACAGGCTCGGAGACAGAATCAAAGCTCGTCCACATCGTGGGAACATCCTCATCGTTCAGCCTCAGTGAAGCTGCTCACACAAGTGTCCGTCAGACAGCGGCCGAGCGTCTGCGATGGCGCTGCCCGACCTCTTTTGAGCTGGGAAGCAGGAAGGAGCTTGTCCTTCCCTGCAGTGATGGCGTTTATGTAGCTTCCACTCTGCTCCAACACGATGCATTTGTTGTAATTAGACGCTTTATCTGCCTTCATAACGGCATAAAGACATTCAGTGATGGGTGCATGCTCGGCGTCTCTGTGTTTACTTATTCAAACATATGGATGGTGTGATAAGATGTTTGCTCTGCCGTGAAACGCGAGCTGGACGCTGAATGTCATGAGCTGAGAACGACGAGTGGGAAAAACTAAACGCGTTATTGGTCACATGACCAGCAAACAGGCTGCGGGCGGATGCAGGTTTTTGCATATCATGTAAATGGGCCGTAACAAAGTTCAGTGAGTTATTACATATAAATACGCTGCATATCGATGCATTTTGCTTTGTAAATACGTCGCCTGAAGTGTTGGCTGTAAACGCTGGTCATTGGCCTGAAACCCGCCGGTCACGGAGCTCAGGGTGGGGCCACTGTTGTCCCGCCGCTGAAGGTGGTGCTGGTTCTGGCAGCCCGGCGTCAGGTGTGCGTCGCTGCCCTGGGGACACGGCACCAGGAGCAGTAATCTCCTCACGCTGTTACCTGATTTGCTGTTTATTTGCTCTTCCTCTCTTGCGTAATTGTTCCGGTGTAGTGTAAAATCGTAGCCGTGGCTCAGTTTGCATCTTTAATTCTTCACCTGCCTGAGGATGTTGATGGAAGTGAAAGTCCCAGAAAATGCTGAGTGCTCCGTCTCACAGGGTTTGAATATTTAGGCCAGTGGCTGAGTAGACTGTGATCAAGCAGCTCTGCCATTAGCTGCGTGTTGTTGGTATTGACGGTTGGATTAGCTGCTTCGTATCAGAGAGGAGCTGCTCGAGCTTTTGAAGTGTGTCGTCCAGACCAGAACTTATTGCATGAATGCTCTGGGATAAATTTAGCTGCAGTGTCAGAGACGGTAAATTTAGTTTAGAGAAAGGTATTCAAAGTTCAAAACTAGACTCATCGCCGACCATAACGCAGGATATGCAAAAGCAGAGGGAAGTCATTGAAACCAGCTTTCATTAACATCAGCACTGCTGGAGCCAGAGTTCAAGGGTCGGCAGTGGGTTCGGTGTAGGTGAATACTTCTAACATGACAGATCAGCTGCTGGCACAGCGACGTAAAACTGGGTTGAGCAACACCAGTAAAGCTCAGCCGGACCAGAGTTCAACGCGTACTGATGCTGAAATGATTTGAGCCTAATCAGAACCAGGAAGCGGCTAAAAATAGCACACATGTAACAACGCGCTTTGAAACGATCACTTCCCCAACGTGGCAGATCCCTCCTGAAAAACCTGCTGTACGTTCATCCGCTGGCTCAGCTTTGCCTGAAGTCTACAGAAGCTGCTCTTAACAGCTTCACAACCCAAGAAGCAGCTTCTCACCGAGTACGTGACGGCTTTACCTGAACGACAGCTCAGCATCGCGGCTTGTCCACCTGCTAAGCCTTTACTGCTGCCTGGAGACTGTTATCCTACCTAATCAAACCCCTTTTACCTGCTGGACAACGTCTGACCCTCCAGAACTAACCCATGTACCAGTGGATTCAAAGTCCTACCGACTAAGCCACAAGAGGCTGTTGTTCCAACATATCCAACCCACTAATCCATCTGTTGTTTGTGAAAGGATGCTGCTCTCACTGGCAGCAGTTGGGCAGAGCCTCTGCAGCCCAGGAGCCACCTTTGACCCACATCCAGTCCTGGAGCCCTTCTATCTGCTCAGTTGGCGTCTGACCCTTAACCTGCTCTGATGACCTTTGCAGACGTCTTGTGTGATTTGTACTTTTAGCTTTTTAGCAGGCCACGTGGCAGCGTGTCTCTGGACGACCGTCCAGATGTGATGTCGGCTTCAGCAGGGTACCGTCATTCACTTTACTGTCACAGACGTACATGCAGGAGGGTACAAATATTAAGTGTTTGTTCAGCACCCACTAAAAGCTACTGACTGACTGTCAGCTTGATCTACTGGAGTTAAAGTGGGCCAGAGGTGTCTCGGGAGGCCTGCTGGCCCAGTAGATGCTAGACGAACAGACTCCAGGTCTGTTTGGCTTCAACAACTTACAGACAGACGCCCACACAGTTTAATCAGAGACGCTTTGTTCCCGTCTGGGCTAACGTGTGTAAAGATGTGAATCAACGTGTTTAATGCTGACGTTATCGTGGTAATGCTTTTACTCTTGCTCTTCTTGAGTTTGCCGCTTGGCAGGAAGCTGCTGAACGGACGCAGCTCGGCTCAGCGTCTCGGCTCGTTGTGCGTATGTTTCCGCTGCTGCGGTTGTCACTGATCTTTTCCTCGGCCGTTATTTTATATGGTTTTAATTTTGCATAAAAGAGTTTCAGTGGGTTTATAACGCAATGCTAATGCTAATGCTAATGCTAGTCTAATACAGTAAATATTGTACGTTCTGAGCGTCTCTGACTGTCGTGTCATGTTTTCCAGAGCCCTTAGCGCAGTGCGATGGAGGATGGGAAGCCGGTGTGGGCGCCCCACCCAACGGACGGGTTCCAGCTGGGAACCATAGTGGACATCGGAACCGACAGCCTCAGCATCGAGCCTCTCAACGGGAGAGGAAAGGTGAGCCGCTGTCAAACGCGTCAGAATGAGACCTGATGGATGAACCGTTATCGACACAAGGAAACGTGTCGAGCTGTATAATCAGAGGTCAGAGTTTGGCCAACCAGCTGTTGAATTACTACATGTTGCCTGTGTTTCAACTCATAAAGCCTCTGCAGGGTTTACTTCAGTGTTTGTCGTTGTCTCATGCGCTTTTCTCTTCATCCCGTGCTCCATCTCTCCACCTGGACCTAGATCAACACACCTGTACAAACACATCTCACACAGCTTCCCTCTGCTCCTTCCTGGCTCTCAGAGCTTTAGTCTCCTGCTTTTGCTTTTATCTGCTGTGTTAATGATTTAATGCTCCACTTAATCTCATGTAGTAGAGGCTTCAGTTCCAGATGCAATAAAGCATGTGATCCACCTCCAGACCGTGCACTTTACAGCCTGAGGCTCTGATCTGCTCCAGTACCAAATTAATAAGAGCTGTCTGAAGTCAAGTGGCTGCTCACAGCGAGACAAACAGCCTCTCCTTGAGACCGCAGCGTTAATTCACGTTTCTGATGGATGAGGCCTCTGAGCTTTTAATGTCACTGAACCCTGAAGCTTTGTGTCCGTCTTGATAACGTTCCCCTGGAAAACCTGTGTGACCGAACGTTCCGTCCTTCCTCTGTCGTCGTGTTTGCTGTCGACCTAGAACTGCGGCGGTTTAATGGGACCACAGATCTCAGGGCTCACAGCATGTTTAAAGTCCTAAATGGATTCATTAATCTCCGTCCGTCTTCCTCGTTGGCTGTAACATGCTGCAGTTTTACAGTAACGCAGTCACACGTTTATTGCCTCCGTCTCCAGGAACAGTAGTTATCACTGCGCTTATCTCAGCTCTTCACACAAGCTGCCCTGTAAAAGGTTCAATGTGTCTCCTGGAATTTGCAGGGACACACTCTGCTCAGTTCCGTTGGCAGGTTTTAAGGGTCGTAGAGAACATTCGTGGTCTCCTGTCTCATGGAGGTTTGCTTCAGTTCAAACATTTAAAGCCAGAAAAGGCATCACTGAGTTCACTATGACTCACACTCCTCAGATCTGTTCGCAGACGGAGCTTCCGGGCCGCTGCGAGGCCTGAATCAGGCAGAACCAGAACAATGTGTGGTCTGTCCCGCTGCAGCCAGTTTGTGCCAGTGTCTGACGATGTGCTCACTCTTTGGCTGATGTCCTGGGATGGACGTCAGGAGAAAGAGGGGGCACGACGCCGCATCGATACGTGCGTTTGTGCTGCAGGATCTGGACCCACAGTTTGATCCGCAAGTGTCTTCAATCGGCCAAACTCCACCAAGCTTGTCCCGAGTACGATCAGATTCATCCTGTGTTCTTTGTGTTGCGCTCGTATCGTTTGAGCCCCTGTGTATGATGTAGCTCCTACCTGCGAATCCAAATAACAAGAACGCGAAAAATATCTGCAAAGTAACTTCTCCGTGTGTAAACACGTTGAGCTGCTTTTGCTCCTCGGACTACTGGCCGGGCCTCACCTCCACTCTCCTCACGCGGTGGGCTGTGGAATCGGTCCAGCGTGGGCTGAGAGCGTGGCGCAGGCCACCACTGGAAAGCTTGAATCTACCGTACGTCACCTTGGCGCCGCAGCCCGTCTTCGATCGAGCAGAATAAATGGCTGGACCCTGCAGCGGAGGGGTCTCTGACACACAGCACCCGCTCCCGAACGCCGAGGTCACGTGTCCTCAGGACCCTGTGCTTGAAACGTGTGAGCAGCCAATGCCTCTGAGCTTTGAGTCAACAATACAACCTGGGTGGAAGTAAAGGGCACAACATTTCTACCGCTAACCTCTAAAAGGTTGAAATGAAACCAAACATCGTCGATCATTTAGAAAGTTGAGACGAGCAGCTGCTGCTGAGAGAGGAAACCGAGCAGTTTTACTGGTTCGTGGATGATGTTGGATCTGTTCATCGGCTGTGTAAATGTCTGTACACAGCTCTGACCTAAACCCTGGAGCAGCTTTGAACAGAAACCGTTTCCTTTCCATCTATCGAGCTCCGCTTCAGCATGAATCCACTGCACCATCTACTGGGTGGTTAATAATGCAGAGTTATTCATTTCATCCTGTTTCCTCCTCCCTCCAAATAATTCATCAGGCCTTCAGCTGCCAGTTCCACAGGCTCATGTGTTGGAGCAGCCAGTCAGGCTTCATAATTAGCGATTTTATCATTGGTGGGTGAACAGTTACTGGGCTTCTGTCCTGCTGGTACAGTCATTGCTGTAAAACGTTGTCTTGGTCCAACCTTTAGGATCTTTCTAAGTAGGGATGTGAAGGAGAAGGAAGGTTTCATTTAGTTCAATATGCTTGAAGTCCTCGTTTGCTCTTTTCTTCAGTTCTGTGTGGTAACTAAGGATGAAATGAATGATTCAGATGAAAACCACCTGGTGTTTGCTTCTGACAGTCGCTGCCTCTGTTTGTTCCTTCAGACTTTCTTGGCTGCCATCAACCAAGTCTTCCCAGCTGAGGATGACGTCAGCAAACACGTGGAGGACAACTGTGAGTGTGATCCCGTCTCGTTGTGTCTAGTTGGTCAGAAGCTGCTGTGGCTTCGGGCTGATCTGAACCTTGTCCCTGTTGATGCTCATTGACTTTTGTCCTTGTCTCAGGTTCTTTGATGTACTTGAATGAAGCTACGCTGCTCAACAACGTTCGCGTGAGATACAGCAAAGATAAAATCTACGTAAGTGCTGCCGCCTGCCGTCTGTTCCTGCCTCAGGCTCTGGGCCGTGGACCTTCTGTGCCCCTCAAAGGGTCCGTACCAAGCTTTAGAGTTAGACCCACGTGTTCACAGGCTCAATAACTGTGTCAAACCACAGCCGATGCTTCCTACTGAACCAAATCTCTCCTTTTACATAAAACATTGTACAGGTAGGTTCCTCAAACGCAGGTTGTTCCTACTTCTTCAGAAATGTTCCTCTCTCCCATCATATTGTTCTCAGTGGTGAAATGGGTCATGTTGTTGCTAAAGCAGTCACCAAGTGACGGCAGCGGGGCCTCGGCGTGTTCTCGGCATGTTCTCTGATGAACCCGTCTTCCAGCTGGTGCCTGCTGTGTCTTAGCTTAGCTTGGTGCAGGCTGACACCTAGAGGCTGGAAAGTGAAGACGCGCTTAGGTGTGTGGTTCTGCAGAACATCTTCACTTTCCCTCAGTTCTAGAAAGGTTTGAAAGGTCTGAGGTCAGGTCGCAGAGCGAAGGCCCTGCTGCCGAGTTTGTGTCGCTGCTGGGAATAATTTCCAGGCTTTTGTACCTTCAGACTTTCGTTCCATCTTCTCCTCCTCTAGACTTTTGTAGCCAACATCCTGATCGCCGTGAATCCGTACTATGACATCCCAAAGCTTTACTCTCCAGAGACTATCAAGCGGTACCAGGGCCGGTCGCTGGGAACGCTGCCGCCGCACGTCTACGCCATCGGTGAGGGGACGCGTCTCCTGACTCACGTTCAGTGTTGGTTTGCATGAAGGTCGAATGCGTTTTAGTCTGACGCGATTCTGTCGGACTCTCCTCCAGCTGACAAGGCGTACAGGGACATGAAGGTCCTGAAGATCAGCCAGTCCATCATCGTCTCCGGGGAGTCCGGGGCCGGGAAGACAGAAAACACCAAGTTTGTGCTGAGGTGAGGATGAAACCTCTTTTACTCTGTTCTGCGTAATTTCACTGTGTCAACCCGTGTGGACCAGTAGAGGTCAGTGTTTCCCTGATGGTCGCTTACAGACTTTCAATTAAAGAATGTCAGTGTTGTTGTCTGAGGTCCCTTTGACTCCACAGATACTTGACAACCTCGTACGGCACCGGTCAGGATATAGATGAGAGAATAGTCGAAGGTAGGACTCACTTAAATCAGTTAAAATCAGTCTCTTCTCTTTGAGTCCTTGATTTCATGCGTTTTCGTTTCTTGAATCCTGCAGCAAATCCTTTGCTGGAAGCTTTTGGAAATGCCAAAACCGTCCGCAACAACAACAGCAGTCGCTTTGGGAAGTTTGTGGAAATCCACTTCAATGAGAAGGTACTGACAAAAATGCAAAGGCCAATATTTCCATGTTTTTGTATTAGTTTGCTCATTTAACCCCGGATTGTATTCCTTTCGACCCATAATGTCTCATTTCTTTCCGTCTGTCTTGTCAGAACGCCGTCGTGGGCGGCTTCGTGTCGCACTACCTGCTGGAGAAGTCTCGCATCTGCAGACAAGGCCCAGAGGAGAGAAACTACCACATCTTCTACCGGCTGTGTGCCGGAGCCCCCGAGGACATCAGGCAGAAGTTCCACCTCAGCTCCCCGGACTCGTTCAGGGTACGACGCTTCTGACTAAAGCGTGTGGGTTGATCGCGGATGCGGCAGACAGACAGAGGAACAGGCAGACGTGTAGCAGGAGATGGATGGACTCGGCAGGTTCGGGATCAATGAGCACGACATGGAGTTCAAGGCAAACCCTAAAAGCTTCTTAAGCCACTGACCTGACCTGTACATAGCACAGGCTGAGGCTCAGCACACAGACGTCTGAATCCTGGTTTGAGTCAAGTGAGAGAAAACGGTCCGTTACTGTAGAAGCAGTCCACAACGGACCGCGAGCCTCCGGACGTCATTTCATTATCGGAGCTCACGCAAACCCAACAGCACGCGCATCAACTCACGGAGCCGCCAATCGCTGCCTTTGTTCTGCATACGAGCCTCAGAGCTTCATCAAAGCTGGAGTTGTACAGACGCTTTCATCAGTTCTCTGCTAAACACAAAGTGCTCGATCGCTCACCTGCAGTTACAGACTGAATCTGCAGCACAAATGCAGGCAGTTACTGCTGGAATCAAAGGGAAGTGAGTGTTGATCTGGGAAAACAGCAGTAATAAAGTTAAAGGAAACTAAATGTTTCTTCCTTTGGACACCACTGATTACTGTATGTGGTGGAGATAAAGGCTGGAGGCGATGAGATGAAGGGAATAGACATAAATCCAGGTGGACATGTACTGGCTGCTGTTTGACGTGTCCTAGTCCGGCCTTTTCTTTCCTTACACCATCTGTTCTGTCGCTTCTCTGCCGTAGAAGAAAAAGCTTAACGTTTTAAAGCAGTGTCGTCTTCTGTTGGCTCCTCTCGCTGTGTCTTAGTCTCACTTTCGAGTTTCTCTGGTCCTAAAGTGCCGCCGCCCGCGTCCCCTGCAACTTATTTCACCTCCCACAGTCGGTTCAACAGCTTCTAATGGCTTCATATATCTGCACATCTCCCTGCTGCTGCAGAGACTAACGAGAGCTGAGGGCTGAGCTCATCCTGGCTTCATTCTGCCCGGTGCTGATGCCAACGGTCTGGGAAACCACGGTGCAGCGGCTGCGCCTCGGCTGCTCTATAGGAGTGAGACTGGAACAAGTGTTGGCAGAGCAGGAAAAACAAGAGGCGCAGAAGGACAGAGTGTCCCAACTGCAGTTTGCCGAACAGAGGAGGAACCTCTAATGGCTCCTCTAACGAAAACCCGCCTGAGTAGTGGTCCTGGGTGAAAACAACCTGAAAATGATACGAAAGAAAGTTTAAGATCCACGTGAAAGTCTTTAACGTTGTTAATAATAATCTGTCTGTAGAAGACGCCGCTGTGCTTCACTAATGTAGACTTGGAACCGAGTCAAAGTGGACTCGCTGATCTTTCCTCTTTCTGTGTTGCAGTACTTGAACAGAGGATGTACTCGCTTCTTCGCCAGCAAAGACACGGACAAACAGATCCTGCAGAACCGCAAGAGCCCAGAGGTACGGTACCGATGAACCGGGGTTCAGAGCCGTGTCAGGGGTCTCGGGTCCAGACAGAACATCTACTACGCAGTAATGTCAGTCATGACAGGAATAAACATCTGCAGAATAAGGTTATGAATGTTCAGGACCCTGGAATCTAAGCTTGTACTTTAGTTGCACTGTAGCTGCTCAATCATGGTGGTTTAGCGCATTTTTATTATGTGAACTATTTATGTCTGACAAATGAAAACGTCATGTTCTTCAGCAAAGTCTCGTCTCGATGTGGTAACGATCTCCACTGATGTAACCGCCTCCTCAGGTAGCGTTTCCCTTCATCGCCAGCTCAGATTCAGCCTCTGTCTCCTGGACTTGGAAAAATGCTGACGCGACTAACCGACTGAGTTTTGTGTGGCTCCACAAGTGACCGTTTGCAGCTTTCTTTGCGTTCACGGTCTTTCATTGTTTCATTGTCTTTGTTACGAGCTTGTGCAAAGGGAAGAGCAGCGAACCCTCACGTCACCCGCTGCACCGTAGCCTCCTTAAAGCCGAGTCAGCAGATTTTCTCTGCGCCTCCCAGCGTCCACTTCATGTGTTGACCTGCAGTCAGTCCCGCGGAGCCCGTAAAAGCAAACAGGACAAGGAATTAGTTTTCTGAATGTTTAGTCACATTTGTACCGTTTTCGCTCTGAAATGACTGAGTCAGACTCAGCCTGTAGAGATCACTTTAGTTTATTTTGTCTTCAAAAAATAAATTGGATTTTAGTTCCCCTGGCTGCTGCCGTCGACAGTACGCACAAAAACCCCACCAAAGCGTTGAACCCAATCACGTCCAGATAGAAACTTGTGTCCACAGAGACGGGAGCGAGGTTCACAGCAGCCACAGAGGAGAAACCTTTGGGTTGTTGTTGGCCCCGCATCAGGCCAGTGTTCGCCCCGTGTGACCCGCTCAGTCGGTTTGCCAGCGAGACTTGCAGCAGACGACGTGTCGGCCAAGCAGCATTTGAACATGCGTGTGATTCTAAAAGCTCGCCAGAGAAATGAATCCCTGATCTGAGCGACGCGCTCACGCCTGTTCTGCCCTCAATTCCTCTGCAGCCGGGCTCCGCTTGCACGAGGTCGTCATTTCCAGAATGCGTTCGCATGGTTATACGAAGGTTTTAATTAGCGGCCTGGATAAGAAGGAAGCTAATGTGCTGCAGTAAAAGGAAAACCTCATCATGTGAAATGAGCTGCTTGCTTCGCCGTCAGCCTTCTATTAATTATGAGCTGGTTTTCCATTACCCTGCTGTTATTAATTACTACAGCCATTAGAGGAACATGGACCAGAGACTGGTGCAGTGTTCCAGTCATATGCAGTCGTTACACAGCGTCTTCAGACCGTAGGGGAGTTAATTTCTGTAGATTTATTCAGCATCTTTGCTGTTTGAGTTGTGTTCATGTGGACGCACGCAGTCCTTCCTGGAAGCTCTGTCCTGCTCCTGGAAAAACTCTCCTCTCGGCTCGAGCACCGCTGTCGGACCAAAAAACAAAACCGTGCTTTTAATTACGCTCCAACTTTCAAGCCGAGGGAGCAGACTGCCATTACAGTGGTTCAGTGGCCTCTGCACAGGGGGAGAGGAATAAACTGTAGAGCAACGGCTGCCTACAGAAGAGTCTAAACGTGACTGAGAAGTAAAAGCCAGAGGAGAAGGCTGAGCTAAAGCACCATACTGGTCTTATTAGCAGGCGGCAGGAGGGCAGGCTGCTCTGAATGGCTCTCGTCTGTGCTGAGAGCAGAAACACGAGTGTTCCTTCCTGGGAATTGGGCTCAGAAAAGTTTTGGTGAAGTTTTGCTGTTCCAGCGCTTCAGAAAAACAATCCCGAGTCCCGAGCTTTGAGCCTTTAGCCAGAAACGCTCAGATAAGCCGTAATAAACCAGGTCGAGGGAGGAGCTGAGCGTCCTCTGACCTGACATCCAGCTGCAGGTTCAGCTCCTGGTCCTCCCATGACAAACGCACCATCGTTTGCTGCCTGTGAGGCCCGTTGTAGCTGCTCCCGGCTTTAACGCTCGTGTCCTGTATGTCTCCTCACTGCCCGTCTCGCGTCGCACAGGACGACCAGGTGACTTGGTTTTCCTCCTCTGTCTGGGCTTGGAGTGATGCATGCTGACTGGAATCCTTCCTTCCCTCTCGAGTGCCCTGTGTCCGCTTCCTCCGCTCAGCTGTGTAGACGATGCTTTCAGGCGCTGGTGTGCGTCAGAATGTCACGGTGCGCTAGGATGTGTGCAGCCGTGAACGAGGCCTCGTCCATCCAGGCTTTTGGTTTGTCTGCGTTTTTGCCATAAACTCAGGTTTGAGTTGCAAACCGTTGAATTTCTCCTTTTCCTAAACCGATCAACCGCCCAAGTCATACGAGCGTCGGCTCAAACTGCAGGTTCTGCTTGTTCTTCAGTTTTTATTTCTGTTTTGGTTGGTTGTTGCTCCGGTTCATGGTCCCACTTTAAAATAGGAAAAACTAGAACGCTCATGTCTCCTTTGATTGGTTGGTTCCCTCAATGATGGAAGCCTGATGAATGAAAGGACCGCAAACCCAGCAACAACCTGCTGAAATGATGGAAGCAAGTCAGTCACGGGACGGAGGCTGGCGGCTGCAGACTCCACCGCGCTGTGACAGTCTGTGGGTTTTAATCAGGTGTGTGTGTGTGTGTGTGTCCTCGCTCGTGTTTCTGACTTTCTTGCGCTGCTTTTAGATTTTGCTGCTTTTTGGAGTTGAAAGCGAAGCCAAGGTGCAGCTCAGTTTGATTAGGATGCTGGTTAGAAAAGCTTCTCTATCGTGTCAGGAGCAGAGAACACAAACAGATGAACGGAGCTGAGCCTGTTTGGTCGACTCGTCGACAGCCTGCCACTAACTCTGCTTCTCGTTTAGCACCTGAAGTCGGGCCCGCTGAAGGACCCGCTGCTCGACGACCACGGCGACTTCAACCGCATGTGTGTGGCCATGAAGAAGATCGGCCTGGACGACGCAGAGAAGCTGGACCTGTTCAGAGTGGTGGCCGGGGTGCTGCACCTCGGAAACGTCGACTTCGAGGAGGCCGGCAGCACGTCAGGTGAGCGACCAGCTTCAGTCATCGGCTGGATTATTAATGTCATTAGCAGGAGGCCTACCCACCCGGCTGGGGCTATGAATCATTGGCACCCGGAGCCTGCTGGGATAGAGCGGCTCGATTATCGCCGGCTCTAACTGATGATCCGGGGAGTCTTTGGCCGACAGCGCTCTGTGATTGCATTTGCTCTATCAGAAACCATCCATCTTGGGGGCTGGGGGATCTAAGAGTCATATTTTGATCTCATCCCTCAAGACTCCACTCTCTGATTGATCGCGCTAATATTCAGCCTCCGCCTCCGTCCTTCTCCACTCGGCCTCATTGAGGCCGGTGATAAATGGAATATGTTGAGAATGTGGTTCCGGAGTCTCCTTGTGCGTTTTCCGTCATTCTCTGAAGGGAAAAGTGTTAATGACGTAGTTAAACGCGAGCCGTGGAGTAATTACTGAAGCTTTTGTTTCAGCTGCTCTCTACATTTCCAGAGGCGTAGTTGTGGCCCGGCTCCTGCGTCGGCTCATCTCGCTTTTCACAGTGGTTTCAGACTAATCCGTTTCCACGTAGGCTTTGATCTTCACCACTGAAGCTCCTCGCAGTTCCTCCCCCGCTGGGAATAGAGGAGGCGCAGCAGGGCGGCCGTTAGACAAACCGGTTGTCCCAGCAGGTGGCCGTCACGGAGAGCAGGTGATTTCAGGACGTTTAAAGCCAAGAGGCGCTGGTGTAGCAAAAACAAAACCAGTAGGTCGAGTGTAATCCGGAGGTGACTCAGCCGGACGGACAGGACGGGAACGGATGCCCTTAAAACGCTGAAGCTGAGCTCATGGCAGATGTTGTCGCTCATCTGCAGAATGTTCATCATCTGGCTTTTCAGCACAGTTATTCTCCTGAACGTGACACTGGTGACTCAAAGGTCTTTGGCCTTTGAGGTTGTGCTGACAGTCAGAAGTCGATGCTTCTCAGGACCCAGTTTATTTCAGAGTAAATCCATCAGAAGAAGCTGGATATAATGAAGTTTGATTAGTGGGCATTAGTGCTTGAGCGTTTGCTTCCTCACCGTCCAGACATCGATTGAATATGAGCTTATTGATGCTCCACATTGATCAGAGACGCAGGAGTCTGCACAGAGCTGGTAAAAGCTTCCTGACGTATTCATACTGCCATGTAGGGGCTGGGACCAACGTTGAGCCGGTTTCTCCCACGGTGCCCGCTCACCTTCAGGCTTCCTCCGAGCGTGACGAGCACCGTGACCTTTGTGTAGGACGCACGTAGCTGCGCTCGTCGATATGTCATCACGGGCGCGTGTGAGGGATTTAAAGATTGCTTCATTCATCGTTTACACCCACTTAATCCTTTGGCGCGTTGTAGGAATCATTTTAAGCTTCAGGCTAAATCACAGAGTGAACCTGCTCATTTTCTTTGACCCTTTGACTTTGTTTTTGAAATATGGATGGGAACTGAGTTGGCAGTGCTCAGACAGGAGAAGGAGGAAACCCTCGTCATGATGGCATGAAGGCTTCTTCACCCAGTAGCATCTTGCTGGTCTGAACCCAGACGCTAGTCCCTAGTTCTGATCGCCCTTTGCGTATGTTTGTCCTCGTTCTCGTCGCCCAGGTGGCTGCGCCATCAAGAACCAGTCGAGCCAGACTCTGGAGCACTGCGCCGAGCTGCTGGGCCTGGAGGAGGAGGACCTCCGAGTCAGCCTCACCTCCCGGGTCATGCTGACTACAGCAGGGGGCGCCAAAGGAACAGTCATCAAGTAAGAGCCCTCACATCACACAAAGCATCCCCGGGGAAAACGATGACATCTACCGTAAATGCCTTAATTACGCCAGGGCGTCGGTTTGGTCTCCGAATGACCTGCGGTTTGTCTGGTTCCTGAACGCCTCGCCGCTTTGCCTTCTTGCACGTGTGAGGGGAAAATCACCACATTCAGTCAAGCGATGGGAAGAAAATCTGGACCTTGGTTGTCGTGTCACGGTTGATGAGACCTGCTCCCTACATCCATACGCAAATCTACACCCTCGACTAAACCCTGATTGATCATAACCGACCAGGGCCCGGTTCTCTTGTACTCACTTACCCCAGATCGGACGCTGTGAGTAGGTCAAATGTGCCAGCTGGGAACAGAAACCTGCAGCTCTTACCTTGAAGGTTACACGTTTACGTATTAGTACTTGAAATCCCAGCAGCTGTGCTCCGCTGGGATCCGTTCTGGCTGTGGCTGGAGCTGCTTGATTTATGGCTCCTCCTCTTACCGTCCAGAGCAAACACTTCATCAGACATCAGGACGTACAGTTTAAATTCAGTGGAGCTGAAGTACTGGGTGACTTTCCTCCTCCTCTCCAGTCCAGTTTTGCTGCAGTGGCCGATAAATGGCCCAAACAAACCCGATCAAAGCTCTGGTTCTGTGCCAGCGGGTAGTGACGCAGTGGGCCATCTGGACAGCAAAGCGGAGCCTGATATTGGTCTGATATGAACGTGACTTAACTGCACATCAATAACGTGTCTGTTTGCTCTGAACACGTCCTGCAGCCTGGCAGTCAGCTCCTACGTTACGTAAGGCCTGATGAAGGTCTGACGTGGGTCTGGCTCGGCTTTGTGGTTTTATCTGGAGCAGGGAATTCCGTCGCTTCCGCTGAAGGTTACCTTTACGGTTGGCTGCCGATTGAGAGGGACCAAATTATGCTGACGGAACACATCGTCTGATGTTGTTAATGGCTCCTATTAGAAAGTCGGCGCGATTAACGGCACAGTTTTAGCTGCGAGGGCAGTAAATACGGCAGCTTTACTAACGGCAGAGCAGTGAAAGCTCCAACTACATACGCTGCATGAAAGCACTGGACACGGTTCGTCAGGGGGCTTTGCGTTTTCTACGGAGTGGGACTGTTCAGATCTGCCGTGTTCGCCCAGAACATAAAGTATGTGATGCAGCGATTTTGACCGTTACTCGTGATGAATGAGCATCTGGCTAAATGTGGGTGTAAATCTGAAGCCAGCGGTTTGTGAGCACAGCCGAGAGAACATGACAGATAATGGCGCAACCACGCGGCTGTTCACACCTCTGACCAGTTCTCCTCCTCTTCTACAGGAGGAATGAGCTGAGGAGGGGGTGGACTTAGCGGCAGCTACATGAACGAGCCTCCCCATCGGCGTTTCATGGAGAGTTTTAAGGCAGCTAATAACTGAATGGTCAGAGACTGGAGGGTGGGAGTCGCTACCACGTAGCAAGGCAGCAAAGAGGAAATAATATTCTCATAACTCAGATTTACTGAGAGTCCAGAGATTAGTTTGGCTCGTGTGGGAAGTTCAAGTGCTAGTGTGAATCTCCAGCAGTAGTTAAGTCAGCGAGCGTGGTCCTGGCGCCGCCGACTCAAACTTCCAGGTGCGGCTCCTCATTGGGCGATGGCTCTGCTGCTTTCGACTGTTAACAAACAAACACGTTATACTGTTGACTAATGCTGCTGCTGTTGTTTGTGTCGCGGTCTCAGCAGTGCAACAAATTCACACAGACGGGTGTGAATCCACCAACCTGCGAAGGGTCCAAGTGTGAAACTGCGAAGCAGTTTTATTCTGTAACTGTAAAACCGGTTGTGCTTGGTGTTGGTTGGACTAAGCTCGTCGTCCGGAGACATCAAGGCTCCCGTTGTCCAGGTAACGTATGGGGTCGCACGATGACGACTAAAGGTGTAGTTGCACAACTTCGTGAGTGGCAGAATCTCAGCGAGGGCCCGTGTTGAGCCTGAACCGTGCGACTGGTCTCCCGGCTCAGTTCCAAACCTCCCACGCTAATGTTTACTTTCTCACTTTCGTCAGATTTAAAAGCTGCTTCACGTCTCCGTCTGTGAACGAACGTGCGTCTGGCACCTGTCGCTAACACTTCATCCTCCTGCTTAATGCATTTATTCAGCTTCTTCTCATCTTAAACGTCTGTCCTGTCATTTGAGACGTTGGTTCTGCTGTAAACAATCCACGCTTATAAGGTTACTGATGGTCGAAGCCATTTACGAGTCGCTGCCACACAAAAGCAAAAGCATCCGGCGATTAGGTTGCATTTAGTGTTGAGCCTGAAGGGGGCGCTGTCCTTCCAGAGCAAACCAAGCTGGAGCCTCTATCCTCTGCTGGAGGCAGATGGTAAAAGGAACGAGGAGCTGATGGGGAAACCATTTCAAACATGTTTATTCTCTCCATTAAAGCCAGAAAGAAAAACGCTGCCACTGAGAGCAAAAGATCTTCTTTGCAGTAGGAGGCAGCAGCTTTGTGCTGATGCCAGATGGCTGAAAGCGTAGAGACTCTCCAGCATGTCCATCAGGGAGGAGGACTGATGGGAAGTGCACAGTAAATCTGGGAGTTTTGTGGGTAATGCTGTCCTGATTTTCAGACAGGAGACTGGTGAAAGTGGCAGGAATTGGCAGAACCAATTCAACGCCTGATTGCTGTGAAGCCTCCTAAAATGCGCAGAGCAGAGGGAGCAGTCCTTTACTCGCAGCCAATCAGATGGTTTCCCCAAACGTCCCACAGGCCAAGCTGCTTTGTTAGTTCCCTCCAACATCGCCTGCCTTCGTCCCATCAGGCTCCGTGACGCCGCCTCCACTTTGTCGCTACTGTGGCAGCGATGGTGTCAAACCACGAGTCGCTCTGTGTTTATAGTCCAACACATCAGTGCCACAGTCGTATCCATTCACTTTGTTTATATGAAGAATTCGCAGGCTGTCGCCTAAATTTCCTGTTGGGGTTTTATTTTCTGCCCTGTGTCGTTTGGAACGAGAAAACTAATTACGTGCCATGACAGTAAAGCGTTGAGTGCGTCGTCCTCAGGTTCCCTGTCTGAGCCACGTAACTGGCTCATTGTTGCCATGTAAACAAAAAGAAGTGAGAAACATCTAAACTGTCTAAACTGGGACTGTTGGTTCAGTGTCGAGGCCTGTCAACCCCTCAGTCTCTGCTCCGGTGTGAAAGGGGCCAAAGGTGCAGGTTCAACGCCGTCTAGCTTTCCAGCCTGTCACACACACGCAGCAGTAAACCGTCATCCTGACCATTCAGAGCCTCCCTAACGAACGCAAAGTGACTGGCACCAGGGGCCGTGGCTCCTGAGGCTGAGGGCGATTAATCAAGGGATGACTTTATGGTAATGACCCAGAAACTCCGACTAGATCAGGTCCCGATTCTGGTTCCTCAGTTCGCCCAAAGTTTGCTTCTCCAACTTTTTAGTTGTTTGTGTTGACTTCAGGTGTTCGACGTTTTTCTGGCTTCACTCGCTTGTTCAGCCTCTCGTCTGACTGAAACGTCTGTAAACGTCTTTGTTGAGTGTCTGCATTTTGTGTCTTGTAATAATGTTGAAGAGTGAGCGATTGAATTACCAAACGTTTCTATAAGAAGTCTGCAATGAGAAAATGCAAAAGCGTCAGATCTTTTGTGATGACTTCGCAGCATCTGCTGCTGCTGCTGCTTCTTCCATTTTTGTTTTTTGGCCGTAGAACTGCAGCATCAGCGTTTGTCTGCCGCCGCCCAGGCTCCCTCCAACTGCCCTAATAGAAAAGTGAAGAAAGTATTTCCGCAGCACAAACTTATTGATTCATGAAGGTCACATATGTGACACACAAAATTAGAGAGGGAGCGGGAACGCGAGGCCAAATCTCCAGGTCACATCACGACTGTGTTTCTATTTCTAAGCGGCTAAAAATAAGTTAGGACCATGTTTTAACGTTTGTTTCCACCAGAAAACCGAGACTCACTTCAAAGTGAAGAGGAACAAAGCATTTCTGAGAGTGGCGTGAAGTAAAATGAAGAAGTGAGCTGGCGAGGAGGAAATCAAATCCAGACCAAGAAAAACAAGGAGCAGAGTATTTGTCAGAAGAGACGGAGAGAGACGACTGAGCATCAGATAAAGGTGGGAGAGCGAGGAGAGAGGGAGTCCAGTCAGACGCTACGTAGCTGAGAGGGACCGACGTGAGCCAACTTTCAACACAGCAGAAGAGAGACGGCGAGTGGGAGAAGCTACTCGGTCCATTAATGGCCCGGTGCCTTAAGGCAGAACCCCGCTGAAGGTTCTGGGGCAGCAGAACCAAGCAGTTCTCCTTCATTAGGGAGTGTTGATCTTTCCTGATGCTGCCGTTCCTACGTCGCATTGATCACCTCTGACGGACTTACTAAGATGCGATGAATGTTCAGTAGAAAGCTCTGGAGGTTCAGCTCTTTTGCCAGATGTAGGTGGAGGCTCCTTGAACGAGCAGGTTCCCAAGCGTAGGCACGAGGACGCGTTCAGGTCAGAGCCGCTCTGTTCTGCTGCTGCTGTGTGGTGACGGTGCAGATGGAGTAATTACAGCGAGAGGAAGCGTTGGTGGGAATACATATTAGCAGCTTGTAGCATTAGTGCTCTGACATTCTGCTGCCCTGGCATTTAGACCTCTCGCCTCCTAAATGAGAGGCCCGGCTGCAGCAGTGCAACCGCTGGCTGCGATGCGGCTCAGAGGAGCTCGGGGCATGAATTAAACATGGTGGTGGAGCGAGAGCAGGGGTGAAGGTGAGGAGCCGTGGGAGCGCTGAGATGTAAAAACCTCTGCTGTGACTGAAGCCTCAGAGGCACTAAATCACAAAGGCAGCGCCACCGGCTGAACCGGCCGAGGGCTCGCACGACGGGTGAAGGCAGCTTCCTCACGTGGTCAGTTACGGCTTCTTATTTGCTTGATTGGCACATTCTGCTCTGAGAGTCGCTCTGTGAAGCAGCTCTTCTTGGGATGATGGGATCCTTGCAGATGCACTAGTGAATCACAGCTCGCAGCCTCGGGTCCAACCCCTCGCCTACGAGCGCTGCCCTGCTCGTCTAGGGAGGAGACGCTGTAGACGTGGGGGAGGAAGGAGGTTGGACCTGTTGGACACAGTCTCGGCGGATCAGCTCAGCCTCTGTCCTCGCGTCCAGCCGCCTCCCTGCGTTTTGGATGAAATCCCTGTCTGTTAGATTTCTTTTTGAATGAATGACTGGAATTCATTCGAGTGACGGCTTAGTGTAAAACGTCCACAGTCGAGCTGATTCTTTTGGTCCTGGGCCAGAGTTGGAAGCTGTGGATCGGGTGCGAGTCGTGTTTGTTCCCAGCTGACATTTCAGACTCATTCACTGCTTGCTCTCGTAGGGACACTTCAACGCCCACAGAGCTCCGGCATTGATTGACCCTTCAGCTCCTTTAAGTGGTTCAACTTAAACTCGTGCTCCCATCCAACATTTCACGAGCACAACATTAACATTTGGGCCTTTTTACTGCCGTGTACAGGAAGAACTGGCTCAAGTCCCAGACGAGCCTCGTAGGGATTTTAGTTCACAGACTTAACACGTGGTACGTGTGGACTCGCTCTCTGACTTTGCTCCGTGTCTTTTCCAGAGTTCCGCTCAAAGTGGAGCAGGCCAACAACGCTCGGGACGCGCTGGCGAAGGCCGTGTACAGCCGCCTGTTCGACCACGTGGTGACCAGAGTCAACCAGTGCTTCCCCTTCGACTCGTCCGCCAACTTCATCGGCGTCCTGGACATCGCTGGCTTCGGTCGGTCTCCCGACTCCTCATCGCGCTCTTGGTTAGAGCAGAGCTCCGGGACGTTCGCCTGACTTGTCTTTTCTTTTCCAGAGTACTTTGAACACAACAGCTTCGAGCAATTCTGCATCAACTACTGTAATGAGAAACTGCAGCAGTTCTTCAACGAGCGCATCCTGAAAGAGGTGAGAGGAGTTAAAGGTTCTGTTGGACCAAGCAGCATCTTCCCAGAGCAGACTCCATTTCCTGTTACAGCCGCTCGCTCTCTGAGGGTGTCGCCGTAGCAATAAAGAGGCTTTATTCCTTTGGAGTGAAGTTCAATGTTGGTGGTGGTGTTCGTTCTGCTCAACGTGTAGTTTTCTTTAGTTGAGTTTGTTGCCGCCTCATTTCTGGGTGAATTTACCGACAAACAGCCAAAGTTTGTAACTAAGTATTTAGTGACTGAAGGTCTCGACCCCTGTCGAGCCCGAAGGCGATGGCCGCTTAACGGCGCCGTCCTCGTCCGACGAAAGCGTCTGCACGGCTCCTTTTGAATGTGTGGTTTCTGTTCCAGGAGCAAGAGCTGTACCACAGGGAGGGGCTCGGCGTCAACGAGGTCCACTACGTGGACAACCAGGACTGCATAGGTAAGAAACGGCTCAGAGCGTTGAACGTGCCGATGTTTAGCTGCAGTGGAGCACAGCGTGACTCCAGCACGGGATGCGTGTTTCCAGAACCGAATGGAGACCTGTCCTCGTTATTCTGTGAGGGGGAGGAGGCTCATTGTGCTTTTTGTTAGACTCTTAGCAGCAGCTGTGTCAGGCCTGGACCAGCTGCTTGTTCGGCTTCCACCCGGTTGTTTAGATCCTATTCTCTCAGCAGTAAAGAAGCGATGGATGATTTGATTCGAAGCCGCTCAGGGCTTGCGTCACGTCGGGTTCCCTTGCAGTATGTTACTGCAGCACGTTGCGGATGAGGAACGCGATTGACCGACGGAAGCGAAGGGTTTCATTTAACGCCAGTTAGTAAATGGGAGTAATGGCCCAGTTCAGCCTCTTCATTATGGCCTTAAACTGTTTGGGATCCTAAAAGCTCCTCTTCAGCTGTCAAATGAATAACTGCTTTCTCCAGATGACAAGTTTCAGATCATCAGGTTTTTACTTTGAAAGTCATTCCAGCCTCCTTTTCTTAGAGTTGCATTCACAGGCTTATTAAGTTTTAATACCAGAGTTGTAGGACTTCAAAATTACTTTTTGTGACATTGTTCAGATAAAATGAGAGCAGTTGTACTTTACTGAACTGCTATAATAATAATCACGGTTAGCTGACATTAGCCGTGCTCCCTCAAAACCGTCTCAGTCAGATCAGGTCAAGGAGAAACTGTTCTGATCTCCATCCGATTAAACTTTCAGTCGGCTCCATCACCTCCTGTGTTTAATTTGCCACGTTGCCCGCTGGCCAAACGCTCCATGGAAGAATCTTTGCGTTTCTTCCAGACCTGGTGGAGTCGAAGCTGGTCGGGATCCTGGACATCCTGGACGAAGAGAACCGACTACCTCAGCCCAGCGACCAGCACTTCACCGACACGGTTCACAACAAGCACAAGAACCATTTCCGGCTGACTGTGAGTGAAGCTACTGGTTAGAAAACGCTGCCATTTAACTGAGCTTGTTGTTATAAAACGCTAGGATGGATTGTTGTTGTTGGAAACGAGATTTAATTTAATCTAATGAAACAAATACAATCTGTTTTATTGTCATTTTAAATGTTTACGTACAAACATGATTCCATGGATTTAAGGTTTTAAGTGCTTTACGTCTGCTGAGCCTCTGACTGATGTGGTGTCGCTGACGGTTAAATTACTCAGCGCTGACTTTTAATCTCCATTTCCAGACATCAGTGACTGACAGAGACTCTAATTAACGTGCGCTTAAATGGAAAATATGCAAAACCTCTGTGTCTGTGTTTTGTTGCGAGCTTGTGCTCACACGCGTTTGTGTCCCTCAGGTTCCCAGGAAGTCTAAGCTGGCCGTACACAGGAACGTGAGGGACGACGAAGGATTTATTATCAGACACTTTGCAGGAGCCGTGTGCTACGAGACGGTGCGTCCACAAACACACTCTGCCAAGTTAATGTCACGTGAAATTATTTAGTCGCTTGTCTTTGAGCACTCGACTGCGGAAGACAATTGTTCGTATGCAAGCAAGTGTCCGTTCAGGTTAGATTAGATTGGGCAGAGTAGAGGCAACACGGGGCTCTGAGCAGGGTCCAAATCAAAGGGCCCTGATTTATACGGTATCTTTAAATCACCTGCACAGTGAAGCGAAGGAGCAGGAGCAGGAGCAAGTCAACCAACCACAAAATTAAAGAATATTGCATCTGAAATTATGGCAAAGGGTCAAAGTGACACCGCGAGGCCTGCGGGCAGCGCAGTCTCAACGTTCTGTGGCTTTTCAGACCAAGTTCGTGGAGAAGAACAACGACGCGCTGCACATGTCTCTGGAGTGTCTGGTCAGCGAGTCCAAGGATCGCTTCATCCGCGAGCTCTTCGAGAACTCCAACAACAGCAAAGACGCCAAGCAGAAGGCAGGAAAGCTGAGCTTCATCAGCGTCGGCAACAAATTCAAGGTGAGCGGCGTCTGCGTCGGCCTCAGTTTCAGTTTGGATTCAATTAAACTAAATTCCCAGCGTCGGCCGCGAGCTCTGGGTCTGTGGAGGCTGGATGTGCTGCTCTGGCCTGAGGTCGTCTCAGAGTTTCTCTTTACCGGTACCACTTCATAAAAGTCACCTTCTGTGATTAGTGCAGTTAAACCCAGCTTCACTTTCTTCTGGGGCAGTTTGTTCAGCTCTGAAACGGTTCAGCTTCTCTCTGCTGCTGAGGAACGGTAAACATTGCATCAGAACTCATGTCTTGGGTAACCTGCAGAGGCGATGATGGCGATATGTGGCCGTGCAGAAAGGCTGGGAGCTGCCGCTTTGGGATGCAGGGCGGGGTCTGTAGGGTCTGACCTGGCTGCATCCCAGAAGACCCGGAACCCAGGGGAGCGTCGTCCATATACAGACGTTCTGGCTCTAAATTGGGTTCTTACTACGTGCGAGCCTGCTGGCTCCGCTCCTCCTCTGCCTCCGCAGAGGATCAACAACAGGGCCCTGGGCTCTGAGAGGAGAGGCTGAAGGACGGGGCGGTGAAAATGAGAGCGAAGGCGTGACCTGTGGAGGGGTCACAGGGTCACAGGGTCACAGATGGAAGATGGAGCTTCGCCGCTTCAACGGTGCTGGTATGTGCTCGGTCTTCCTCGGGTGCTGACTTGAATGAGTTTACGCTCATTTGTCGACAACTTTTGTTCGTTTGAAGCAGTTTTGGCTTAGTGTGAACTTCTCTTAGTTTAATACCCTGCAGAAGATAAAACCGTATCACAGCTGCTCTGAGCCGAGTGAACGACCGCTTTGCCCTGGTCACCAGTCTCTGAACAAAGGTGCTGCTGATGCACGTTCGTGCTTTGAAGTCTGGCTCATCGGCGGCTCTGCTTTTCTAAACGAATCACAACAAATGTAGAGAATGAATCGCCCTTGACCCGCGGCGGCCTGAGGCGCTGCCGGACGCTTTCTAATGCATACTAAGCGCCGCGGCTTTTCTTTATAAAGCTTATCAGCTCTCTTCTCGCTGGTTCACCTCAGCAGCACCTTTAGCTGCCGGCTGAGCCGCCACAATCCCACAGTAATCGCTTCTATGTGGTCCAGGAGCAAATACAATAAGCCACCGCGGCGCGGCTCGTCCGGCAACGGGCGACGCTCAGGCCCACGAGCTCTGCTCACTGTGGAGGCGCGGCTCCTCCTCCTGCTGGCGTTCGAACCACGGATTTTGCATGAACTAAACCGGAATCTTTCTGTTTTCTGTTTCCTACAGACCCAGCTGAACATTCTCCTGGACAAGCTTCGCAGCACGGTCGGTGTTCGTCCCGCTCAGGTCACAGCCTGCGGTTCCGTCAGTTACTGTAACGGCTCTTCTCTGTCTGCTTCTTCCTGCCTTTGGCCTTCAGGGCTCCAGCTTCGTTCGCTGCATTAAGCCGAACCTGAAGATGGTGAGCCACCAGTTTGAGGGAGCTCAGATTCTGTCGCAGCTGCAGTGCTCGGGTCAGTACTTCCTCTGGACTCATTAAAGGCTGGGACCCATTTGTCTTTGTACCTTTTAATGGTTTCATCGATAGGCCCTTTAAAAATTCAAAGGATGAATCCGCTGCTGTGGAATCGCTCTTATTCCGTTGGCTTTGCGCAGCCTTTCAAGTAGAAGATGCTCAGGTGTCATAATATGAGAGGCCAGTTATTTATAAGGATTAAAATGAAGCGATGGCAGCGGAAGGAGAAGGACAGAACTGACTGTCACGCTGTTCGCCCAGGGTCTCAGATGGAACGTAAAGAAGCTGGTGTGTTTTTGGTGACCCAGCTCCAACTCCTTAGTGTGAATGGGCAGGTTCTGTCTGTGTAGGCCCGGCTTTACCTGCACGTACGACCTGTTGGTCCTGTTTAAAATGCCAGGACAAACGTTGTGTCCCCACAAAATAAATAGAGCCGTGAATAAGCACACGGTGTCAGGAAACCGATAAAGAAGCAAGGACGAGCCGAGAACCGAGCGTATCACCATCCAGCACATTTACAGACGCAGGTCCAGTCTGAACCAGACTAGAACTCAGGAGCCAGCCTCCTATTTCCTGTAGAACTTTGACACCGATATTTGACATGTTTAGTTTCCCACAAACCCAGGAGCCGTCCAGCGACGCTGCCCCTGCTCCAGGTGTGGAGGAAAAGAGATGATGAGCTCGGGTTTATATCTTCCGGTCCCGACACAGACCCGATGCCCTGCTCAGATGCTGGGCCCGTCCAGCTTTTACTGGTGAATGGAAGCGATAGGATGTGGATGTAGTCGCACCTGGAGACGGAGCTGGATCCTCTGACCAGAGGCTCTTCAGACACACTTACAGGCTTAAGTACATCAGGCTCTTATTGAAGCTGTGGAACAGAACTTAATAAGCAGTGAGTGATTCACAGGGAGCCAGTGGAGGGAGACTAAAACCGGGATAAAACGTTTGAAAAAGCCCAACAAGGTTTTACGCGGCACAGAAAGCTGGAACGTGACTCAGGCGAGACTGATGCTTTGAGCCTCCACACACAAACCAAGACACTTGGCAATAATGAACCAGTAGCTGCTCTTGTGGCTTCTTGACGAACACTTGAAGAACTCTGTCGCCAACTCGTTCGTCTGTGAGGTTTGCTCATTTACACTTGAAGCCAATTAACGACTCGTCTCTGCTTTGTAAGAGGCTGGAAATGATCCCTTTGAAATGAGTTTTCAAAGCAAAGTGAGCTGACTAACAAAGCTTCAAAGAGGCCAGTCTGTGTTTACGGCGGATCGCCGTGAAGCGTCAGGGGACACAGGACCACGGGTCTGGATCACAGCTGGCAAACGAGGCCTAATTGGCCTGATGCGACTCGTTGGCGAACTCGGCGTAGTCGACGAGTTTGCTTTAGAGCAGTGGTGTCCATTCCTGGTCCTCGAGGGCCACTGTCCTGCAGGTTTTCCAACTCTCTCTGCTGATCACTTTGATCAGGTGTCAGTTGGCTTCTACAGCTGCTGATTGACTGAACACACCTGATCAATGTAATCAGTAGTAGCTACGGCAGGGAGAGATGGAAAACCAGCAGGACAGTGGCCCTGGAGGACCAGGAGTGGACACCACTGCTTTAGAGTGAAATACGCAAACAGCTGTTGGACGTGTTTCGGGCGTCCGTGCTCCCTCCTGGATGATTTCGAATGAAGTGAGTCAAAGTTGTCATAAGTTGGTTGGTGTCATCATTAGGTTGGAGCTGCTCATTTCAGCCGTTCTGTGGTCTTTGACTAAACTACGCGACCTTTCCACCACAAGCACTTTTTCTTCAGAGCTAATTAGCAAATGTCATCATGCTGAACACAGTTGAGCTGTTGCTAATCATTAGCATTAGCACCCTGACCCCAGCATGTGGCTCGAAGCGCCGCTGTGGACCTGAGGTTAGTTTTCATTTAGTGAGGTTCTGCAGGGAGCAGCTGGGAACCGTCCGCCTTTAATCGGGAGCCGTTCACCTGGAACCGACCTCTCTCTGCTGCAGGGATGGTGTCGGTGCTGGACCTGATGCAGGGCGGCTTCCCGTCCAGGGCTCCCTTCCACGAGCTCTACAACATGTACCAGAAGTACATGCCAGCCAAGCTCACCCGCCTCGACCCGCGGCTGTTCTGCAAGGTGAGCCCGCGGCGCCCAGAGCCGCGCTCCACACTGGCAGTGGGATCCTAATGCTGTTTCGTGTTGCAGGCTCTGTTCAAGGCCCTGGGACTGAACGAGAACGACTACAAGTTCGGCCTGACCAAAGTGTTCTTCCGGCCTGGAAAGGTGAGCTCCCCTCACACCTGCCGGTGCAGGCAGCGTTCAGAGAGCTAGTCACTGTAGCTGCTGAGGTGAGACGCAGCCAGAACCAACAGATGGGTTTTAATTTCCCCGTGAATAATTCATCTCACCAGGGCTGGACATGTGCTTTCCAGGGGCGCACACGCCGCAGGACGGGTTGTTACTCTGACATTGTAGATTTACCCTTCATGGCTCTGTCACCGTCTCAGAGATGGGATGTTTGCTCTGGAGGCAACGATAAGACACGAGTAACTGGAGCCTGCCGAGAGTCAGGGATTGTGGTTTCCAGCATTGGCAAACTTTAGACTCTAATGAGTTGATTTCAGTCGGAGGAAAAGCAACAATCTGAAATGAATAAAAGATGTGAGGGTCAGCTGCCCAGTCAAACCTGGAAAACGAAGCCACGCGAAGGTTCCCCATCGCATCAGATTTATTTAGTGCAGAACAGGATTCAGACGCATGTGAATAGATGATCTCTTTGTATTTTAACTACTTGAAATGGTTCGTGGCCTCATGCTTCTCTCTTCTGCCCAGTTCGCAGAGTTTGACCAGATCATGAAGTCGGACCCGGACCATCTGGCCGAGCTGGTGAAGAAAGTCAACAAGTGGCTGATCCACAGCCGCTGGAAGAAGGTCCAGTGGTGCGCTCTGTCCGTCATCAAGTGTAAGAGCTGCACAAATACCCACGAGTGATCCTGTTACCTGAGTCAAGGGTCATAAGGTCGAGTCAAAGCCCAAATGGAAGCTCGTTCACGTGAAGGCTCCGCCTCCTCTCTGTCGCCGGGTCCCTCTCGTCGCCAACGCCGTCTTCTCTTTATTGATCTAATTGAAAATAGGCTTTATTGGCAGGACCAGAGCAGGAGCGAGTGCTGCCAAATCACCTCATCACATCTCATTAAAATAAATAAATGTTCCACTCCGCTAAGCTTATAATTTCACGGCAGCTGCAGTTGAAAAGGCAGCTGATACAGTTTAACCACTACAGTGTGTTGAGTAAATGCGAAGCCGTTAATTCAGTCCCGTCGTTTGTGTCTATTGATCATTGTGCAGACGTTAAATATTCAGAGGTCATAACAAGATGAAATGAATTTGGCAGCAAGCGGCGATCTTATCGATCTCTGTCTCCATTTATCTGTCACCCTTCATCTCTCGTCCTGATGCTTCACTGGGGCAGAGAAGCTGCACACAGACCCTTAGCCTGACGTCTGGTGAAGCTACGTCCTGAGGGCTGGTTCTGAAGGAGCCGTTGGGTTTCACCTGCGCCGGCTCGCCATGCACAGCGTTTGATTACAGGAGCTTCCAGCTTCTGGTCCAGAACAGGTTTAACCAGAAGCTGTAAATGCTGCTCGGACCCGTTTCACTGACCCGAACCCAGAAATGCCGAATCACGTGAAACCCTTTATTTCTTTGTGTTGGGGCATAATGTGAGTTTTATGTTCTTTTTCTTCTTCTTCTTCTTCGTCAGTGAAGAACAAGATTCTGTATCGGACCAGCGCCTGCATCAAGATGCAGAAGACGGTTCGCATGTGGCTCTGCAGGAAGAAGCACAAACCTCGGTGGGTGTCCCGCCTCCCGGCTCCAGTTTAGCCAGTGGGTTGTTCTCGCCGTCCCTTCCGTTTTCTTCTAGGACCCAGAGGAGCGCGTATAATCAGAGTTAGCATCTGAAGTGTTCCAGGAGCCATTTTTCATTTTCACGCTGTCTGCAGCGAGCAGGGCGTGATATTGACTTTCCATCTTTTCTCTGTCCTCCCGCTTCTCCACTTGTTTACTATTATTCACTTTCCTTCATCCCTCCAGTTTTCTGCACTGGCTTCTCAAGTCATGTCCTCAAGCTCTGCGTTACTACTTCTCTCTTGCCTTTAAATTCTTCCTGCCTCCCGTCCTCCTTCTACTCGTCTTCATCTTGTCAGTCTCGGTCTGCGTGAGACATTACCTGTGATGCGTGATGATGAGCTGAGGCTGGCGGGGGGTAACTTGCTGCTCCTCCCTCAGGCCGTGTGCTGGTGGTTGTGTGTTTGACTTCCTGTGTGATGTCCGCTCTGTGTCGCTCAGATGGCTGTAACGGCATTTCTGACGCTGGGTAATTTGTCTGGTTGCCATGGTTACAGTGGGCCGAGCGCGGTTCGCCTCCGCGTGCACAGTGAAAGTCGCCGTTCGCTGCTGAGCTACAGGGTTAAAGTCCTGGAGCCGAACCTCACTGCCTTAAATACGTGATGAATGGAGCCCGTGTTGATCAGTCTCTGACGGCCTGAGGTGTTATGGTCTGCGTCAACTTAATAAAAATGAGATGAGACGACTGGTTGGACCTGTTCGTGAACTCGCTAACGCTTTATCTGCCTCCTTCCCTTTTGCTACTGCTGCTGTGCAACAACGCTACGATGACATTAAAATCCAATTTGGTCCGGCCTGATTTCTTATGCACCGACACCTCAAATAAAAAGATCTGGATGTTCATTCATGCACATCTCTCCTAAAAGTCAGCCTGACATGTTCGTGTCTTTCACGGTTCCACACGAGGTCTCGCGTAGAACGAGGTCCCGGCTCGGCCTGAGCGCGAAGGAGCCTGGCGCCACGTGTTCAAGTCCTTTTTAGAACTGGGCTGCGTTAATGTTGAGAACCGTGTGTAACGCGGAGTCTTGTGTCCTCAGGATCGACGGGCTGGTCAAGGTGCGTAACCTGAAGCAGAGGATGGACCGTTTCACCGAGGTGGTGGCCGGGCTGAAGGAGGGCAAGCAGGAGATGAGCAAACAGATCCAGGAGCTGGAGGCTGCCGTCGATGCCCTGATGCTCAAAATAAAGGTTTGTCCTCCTCCACGTCGACACCAGTTTAAAGGTTTCCTCAAATGATCCAGTCCAGTTCTTACAGCGTATATATGCTTCTGTGCGTCTAGAGGTCAGGGTGGTGACTTCAGACGATTCAGGGGTATTTACCCAGAATAACGTCGTGGCGAGTTCCTCTGAGTTTGAGCCTGCCCTCTTTCCAGATAATCTTCCCCTTGAATTTCATGAATCTTAAGTGTCCTGAGGTGTTTCTGTATTAGATCATCATCCAGCGTCGCAGCCTCACTTCTCACCTGAGCAGTTTGACAGGTGCTCACTCCAGCGAAGGACAAGCGCTGGTCGTGGTTCTCAGAGGGATCCGCTGCCGTCGTTCCTGCCCTGTGGCTTTGTTGCAGCTCCAGATGTGTATGAATATTTATCTGCTTTGAGAAGTTAACACGTTTCCGTCCTCAGGTGCAGACGTTTGCACGTCACCTCATGTGTCAGCGTTGACGTTGGGATCCGACGCCTGAACAGTCCCTGAAGTTTCCAGGTGTTTCAAGCTTTAGTCCAGCTCAGACGCTGGTTTCAGTTACAGCGTTAATTTTGAAAGCTCAGAGTAGAGTGTTCCTGGTGTCTCACTGAGGTCTGCCTCACCACAACCAGCTTTGGGCTGCTCTCTAAGAACCACATCTTGAGTATCTTCTGATTTCATGTTTCTCAGAGCACCGTCATGACCCGGATCGACATCGACCACGAGTACAAGGCCCTGGTGACCCGGTCGGAGCAGCTTCTGACGGCCATGCAGAACAAGAAGAAGGAGGAGGAGGAGAGGGAGCGGCTGCGGCGCATCCAGGAGGAGATGGAGCGGGAGAGGAAGAGGAGGGAGGAGGAGGAGCAGCGCCGCAAGCAGGAGGAGGAGGACCGGCGGCTGTAAGTGTGGGCCTCGGCTCAGTCGCTGGTGTTCTGCCTAATGTACAGAGCCAGAAATTAACAAGCGCTTGTTAAAGTTGTCGCTCTGTAAAAGCTGCTTTTGAGTGAAAACTGCTGTAGTGGGCAAATACTCACTGTCCACACGTGTAAAAGTCTCCAGAAGGGATTTACATAATGAGATTATTGCTCCAACGCGACGCTTCCTCCAGAACAGCAGCGTTGGAAAACGAAGCCACGCGAAGGTTCCCCATCGCATCAGATTTATTTGGTGCAGAACAGGAACCAGACGCGTGTGAATAAATGATCTCTCCCTGATTATTGCTCCAACGCGACGCTTCCTCCAGAACAGCAGCGTTGTTGCTTTTACGGTGAAGGTTTCCTGCTTCCTCTGGCTCACTGATACCCGAGGGCCGAGGCCTGTGACTAGAAGTAACGACCCTAACGAAGCAGAGAACCCTTCCCGTCCGGACCGCAGACGTATCCTTGGCATGTGCGACCCCACGCTCCTCCCTCTTTCGGGAGGACTGATGGGGGCCATCGTGTTCGTCACAAACCACTACCCGCTAATATGAGACATTAGAGACGACAGCCCAAAGTTTATGAGCCACTTTCTCTGCGCGTCGCTCTCCTCCTCTGGCGAGTTGAGACCTCCCTTCAGATTCAGCTGGAGGTCACAGACTGAAGGTCGTGAAAGCTGGAGAGTGAAGCCGCCGATAACGTCGCTAATAACTTCGTTTATGGGATTTCCTATTTGATCGTACAACATTCTTTATGGGGCCGTGAAGACGCCGTTGGCTGCAGCGCTGAGATCCAGCTGACGCTTCTCTCCAGAACCGTCCGGGCGAGCTCAGGGTAGGAGTCAGCGGCCAGGAGCTTTAGCAGGACGACAAGTAAGAGCAGAAGCTGTTTCAGTACCTACTGAATAAGTTGCTCTGGCCGAGATGAAGCAGCTGTTTCTGATCCACTCGAAACGTCTCTAAAACTGAGGTCAAAGAAACCTACACTCCTGCAGTTACAGAAGCGGCTGAAGTTCACTTGGCTCAACCCCTACTGACGGTTTCTCTTCTCCGTCTTTCTGCTGTCTCGCGTTTCCTCCTCACATCTGTGCTTTTCTGTTTCTCCACCTCCAGGAAAGCAGAGATGGAGCTGAAGAGGAAGCAGGAGGAGGAGGAGAGGAAGAGGAGGGAGGAGGAAGAGCGGAGGATTCAGGTGGGTTTGTGGCTCCAGGGGTCCGGGTTCTAACGCCTCGTTGGTCAGCGTTACACAGCTACACGACGCAGCTTTCTTCATCAGACTAAAATCATGCATTTCCACATAAATAACTAAAGTTACACAAATTCAGTTGAATTATTTATGCAGAAATTCACCACAGATGGCTTCCTCCGTTACGCAACCCGACTTCAGATAGAAAACACGAAGCTCAGGATGATCAGCGGAGACGCGGAGGAAAGTCACAGTGCGGACAGACTACAAATCTGAACTAATGGAGTATTTTTAAAGGTGTAGACATGATTGAATAACCCGTGACTTCCGGCTTCCAGACATAAAAGCAGAGTGTGTGTCCTCGTACGCACAGATTTGTTTTTGCTGGACGAGTGAGTCACAGGCCTGAAATCCCTCCTGTGCAGCTACTGCTGTGGCAGGAACATGCCCACACGCTCTCGCTCTCCATCTCGCTCTCTAATGGCCCTCTGTCACCGGCAGAACGGCGGCTTCTTTATTTAACGCCAAGGAATCGGAGACGACGCGGGAGCAGAGGGTCTGTGTTGTATCATCTCGAGCTAATGTGCTCTCATCGTTCCTCCAGTCTTCTTGGTCGCGGACATTAGAAGCTCCGCTGCTGAATGAATGGCGGATGGTGAACGTGGAGCCTGTTCAGACCAACGGAACCACCACAGCTTCGAGCTTTTACAGCAGCTCACAGGATGCATCAGTTGGTGTGAGGTTGCTTCACAGGGCTGAAGGTTTATCAGCATCCAGCTCATCTGCTGCCGTTGCTGCTGGATCAAGACTCCAGCATCGAGCGGCGTCCGGCAGCGCTGCCGGGTCGCCCACGAATCTCCTGTCTCGCCACGAGTCGTTGGGCTTCTCTGCACGTTTGCTTTGTCCTAAATATTCATGACTCTGTCTGCAGACTCAACACGACCCCGACTGTAAAGACAGTTTTATTTCTCTGCTCACCCAAACTATCAGAGCTGCGAACCAGAAGATGGTATTTGGATGTGACATTTAATGACATTCAGTGATTGCTGCTTTAAAGCTGGTGTCCGTAATCGTCCCCTGTGAGTCTAAAAGGCATTTAGTGCTACGAAAGCTCGGCTCTGCTGCATCAGGTGATGGCTCGCGGGCGGAACGAGCCCCCAGGCGCCTGTTTCACTGCAGGCTTCAGGCTGATCTCCAGCTTCAGATGCGATCTGTGTTTTAAGACGGAGGCTGTTATCTGCTGGCTGATCCGATCATTAACCCTGGTGCACAGCTAGAAGCCATCAAAACGCAAACCGCGTCTAAGAAATTCAAATGCACAGAAACGGTCGCACGTGTGTGAGCTGCGACCTGTGGCTGAATCAGCTCCGTGACAGCAGAGACTGGGGGGAGCCTCGTCACGCAGGTCGTCTCCTTCACCTGCTCTCGGTTCATTGTGACACAGTTAAAAAAGTTGAACGGTAGGCGTGTTGAATCCAAACTCCACAGCCGACGTGATCAGAGTCTCTGCTCCCCAGGTGGAGATGGAGCTGCAGCTGCAGGCCGAGCGGGAGGAGGAGGCCGCTCGCCAGGCCGTGCTGGAGCAGGAGAGGAGGGACCGGGAGCTGGCGCTGAGGATCGCCCAGAGCGAGGCGGAGCTCATCCCTGAGGAGGTGCAGAACGACACGGGCCTGCGCAGGTAAACGCACCGTGGTTCTGGCCGCTGGACCAGAACCTGTGTCTCTCAGACCTGATGGAGATCTGCTGGAATCTGCTTTTATTCTGAAACAGGCCACAACAACTCAGTTCAGTTTGGTTTATTTCCTGAGTGAGCGTATATTTATTGAAGCTAGGAAACAAGGGAAGTAATCGTTGACCAGCTTTGCAGCGTCCGTGCCACTCAAACCTCCGGAGGCGGCGCGATGATGTAATGATTTAGATGCGTCACGTCTCGTGGGATGTGAA
The DNA here is from genome assembly GCA_030770545.1 of Macropodus opercularis. Lineage (NCBI taxonomy): Eukaryota > Metazoa > Chordata > Actinopteri > Anabantiformes > Osphronemidae > Macropodus > Macropodus opercularis. Next base: position 659,469 of record CM061112.1, on the reverse strand, counting down.
GCCTTTGGACTCGCTCTGCGTCGGGCCTCGGACAGAGCCGCAGGCCCTTTGCTTAACCATTTGTTCTGTGTTCTTTCTCCCTCCCAGTAACGGCTCCTCAGTTCCATCGTCCCCAGAGACAGCGTAAGCCCGGCGATTTAACCCTTTAATTTAACCCGCCTCACCTGCCTCTGACCTTCTAATCCTAAACCCCGCATGCTGTAACCATGCGCCAGCACAGACTCTGGTTCTAACGGCACCGAACGCACCTTATGCTCGTCTCGATTTCACCGGAGTCCGTTTCTTCAGATTCAATTGCAGCGTAATTGTGACTTTCTGGGCCTGTGTTTATCAAACCGCTGAGATTTATCGCTGTGAACATCGGTCTGGTGGTGACCAGATAAATGATCCAGTCACTGAAGACCAAGCTCATGTTCCTTCTTTACTGACTCTTTGTCCTAACGCACATATTTCAAGCAAAATCAGCAGAAAAATCTAAAAATATTTCTCTCCTATGATTAATGGAAAAAGTTTTTTAATCATTTAATAATAATTTTCTCTCCAAAATACTCCTGAAATGAGATTAGTCTAAAAAATGATTCATTACGAACCATAAGACTAAAACAAATCAATCAGCAACAGGAACGACCCCTCAACGAATCAACATGTTTAACATTAGCTGAGTCCTTTCGGGGGTTTGATAAATTGCAGCCGGGTCCTGTGATTGGACGGAGAATCACTCGTTGACAATCACCTGGTTCTGTCCGACCTGCTTCGAAAGCCTCGTAACCCTGTGATCCTCTGTTCACAGCTCGTTTGGATCTGCGAAGCTCAAGAGCTTGACCATGTAGGTTTCCTCTCAGCGCAGCCGACACCTGCGGGACGCAGCGATGTTTGGGTTTATTTAGAGACGCTGCATAAATCACAGCACTCCACCGTGGTCTGCAGCGACTTCCACCATCTGTTTGTGAGGTTGAGCCGGTTCACAGATGCATCCTGCGATGCTTTAAGTGCGTTCGCTTCGGTTTTCACCGCACGTCGTTGGCTCCTCTCTGCACTTAACCTGAAGCAACCCACACACAGAGTCGCTCTGAAAGTTGAAATTGATGCTTCACGTCATGAGTCAGCTGTGCGAGTGGCTGCATTATACTATTACACACTGTGAGGATGCTGGAGTGGGCATGGTAGCACTTTACGCACCAGGTGCTTCCAGTCCACGTTACCATCTCAGCGTTTTCCAGGAAAAGTGACTCACGGTCTTGTAGGAAACCTTTCGTGAATAATTTCCTCACGTGTGACTTTAAACACCAACACGAGTTTAGTAACAGAGCTGCTGTTCAGCACACGGCAGAGTTCACATGTTCACTGACCTCAGGGGCTGCGAGTTCAGATAGTTGGACCAGCGGTCCTATGAGGAGAGAGAGAGAGAGAGAAGGAAGGAAACGAGGAGAGAGAGAGAGAGAGAAGGAAGGAAACGAGGAGAGAGAGAAAGAGAGAAGGAAGGAAACGAGGAGAGAGAGAGAGAGAAGGAAGGAAACGAGGAGAGAGAGAAAGAGAGAAGGAAGGAAACGAGGAGAGAGAGAAAGAGAGAAGGAAGGAAACGAGGAGAGAGAGAAAGAGAGAAGGAAGGAAACGAGGAGAGAGAGAAGGAAGGAAACGAGGAGAGAGAGAGAGAGAGAGAAGGAAGGAAACGAGGAGAGAGAGAAGGAAGGAAACGAGGAGAGAGAGAAGGAAGGAAACGAGGAGAGAGAGAGAAGGAAGGAAACGAGGAGAGAGAGAAGGAAGGAAACGAGGAGAGAGAGAAGGAAGGAAACGAGGAGAGAGAGAAGGAAGGAAACGAGGAGAGAGAGAAGGAGAGAAGGAAGGAAACGAGGAGAGAGAGAAGGAGAGAAGGAAGGAAACGAGGAGAGAGAGAGAGAGAGAAGGAAGGAAACGAGGAGAGAGAGAGAGAGAGAAGGAAGGAAACGAGGAGAGAGAGAAAGAGAGAAGGAAGGAAACGAGGAGAGAGAGAAAGAGAGAAGGAAGGAAACGAGGAGAGAGAGAAAGAGAGAAGGAAGGAAACGAGGAGAGAGAGAGAGAGAAGGAAGGAAACGAGGAGAGAGAAAGAGAGAAGGAAGGAAACGAGGAGAGAGAGAAAGAGAGAAGGAAGGAAACGAGGAGAGAGAGAAAGAGAGAAGGAAGGAAACGAGGAGAGAGAGAAAGAAGGAAACGAGGAGAGAGAGAGAGAGAGAGAGAGAGAAGGAAGGAAACGAGGAGAGAGAGAAGGAAGGAAACGAGGAGAGAGAGAGAGAGAAGGAAGGAAACGAGGAGAGAGAGAGAGAGAAGGAAGGAAACGAGGAGAGAGAGAAAGAGAGAAGGAAGGAAACGAGGAGAGAGAGAAAGAGAGAAGGAAGGAAACGAGGAGAGAGAGAAAGAGAGAAGGAAGGAAACGAGGAGAGAGAGAAAGAGAGAAGGAAGGAAACGAGGAGAGAGAGAAGGAAGGAAACGAGGAGAGAGAGAAGGAAGGAAACGAGGAGAGAGAGAAAGAAGGAAACGAGGAGAGAGAGAAGGAAGGAAACGAGGAGAGAGAGAAAGAAGGAAACGAGGAGAGAGAGAAGGAAGGAAACGAGGAGAGAGAGAAAGAGAGAAGGAAGGAAACGAGGAGAGAGAGAAGGAAGGAAACGAGGAGAGAGAGAGAGAGAAGGAAGGAAACGAGGAGAGAGAGAGAGAGAAGGAAGGAAACGAGGAGAGAGAGAAAGAGAGAAGGAAGGAAACGAGGAGAGAGAGAAAGAGAGAAGGAAGGAAACGAGGAGAGAGAGAAAGAGAGAAGGAAGGAAACGAGGAGAGAGAGAAAGAGAGAAGGAAGGAAACGAGGAGAGAGAGAAAGAGAGAAGGAAGGAAACGAGGAGAGAGAGAAGGAAGGAAACGAGGAGAGAGAGAAAGAAGGAAACGAGGAGAGAGAGAAGGAAGGAAACGAGGAGAGAGAGAAAGAAGGAAACGAGGAGAGAGAGAGAGAGGGAAAGAGAGAAGGAAGGAAACGAGGAGAGAGAGAGAGAGAAGGAAGGAAACGAGGAGAGAGAGAAGGAAGGAAACGAGGAGAGAGAGAAGGAAGGAAACGAGGAGAGAGAGAAGGAAGGAAACGAGGAGAGAGAGAAGGAAGGAAACGAGGAGAGAGAGAAGGAAGGAAACGAGGAGAGAGAGAAGGAAGGAAACGAGGAGAGAGAGAAGGAGAGAAGGAAGGAAACGAGGAGAGAGAGAAGGAGAGAAGGAAGGAAACGAGGAGAGAGAGAAAGAGAGAAGGAAGGAAACGAGGAGAGAGAGAAAGAGAGAAGGAAGGAAACGAGGAGAGAGAGAAAGAGAGAAGGAAGGAAACGAGGAGAGAGAGAAAGAGAGAAGGAAGGAAACGAGGAGAGAGAGAAGGAAGGAAACGAGGAGAGAGAGAGAGAGAGAGAAGGAAGGAAACGAGGAGAGAGAGAAGGAAGGAAACGAGGAGAGAGAGAAGGAAGGAAACGAGGAGAGAGAGAAGGAAGGAAACGAGGAGAGAGAGAGAGAGAAGGAAGGAAACGAGGAGAGAGAGAAGGAAGGAAACGAGGAGAGAGAGAAGGAAGGAAACGAGGAGAGAGAGAAGGAAGGAAACGAGGAGAGAGAGAAGGAGAGAAGGAAGGAAACGAGGAGAGAGAGAAGGAGAGAAGGAAGGAAACGAGGAGAGAGAGAAGGAGAGAAGGAAGGAAACGAGGAGAGAGAGAAAGAGAGAAGGAAGGAAACGAGGAGAGAGAGAGAGAGAGAGAGAGAAGGAAGGAAACGAGGAGAGAGAGAAGGAAGGAAACGAGGAGAGAGAGAGAGAGAGAGAAGGAAGGAAACGAGGAGAGAGAGAAGGAAGGAAACGAGGAGAGAGAGAGAGAGAGAGAGAGAGAAGGAAGGAAACGAGGAGAGAGAGAGAGAGAGAGAAGGAAGGAAACGAGGAGAGAGAGAGAGAGAGAGAAGGAAGGAAACGAGGAGAGAGAGAGAGAGAGAAGGAAGGAAACGAGGAGAGAGAGAGAGAGAGAGAAGGAAGGAAACGAGGAGAGAGAGAGAGAGAGAGAGAAGGAAGGAAAACGAGGAGAGAGGGAAAGAGAGAAGGAAGGAAACGAGGAGAGAGGGAAAGAGAGAAGGAAGGAAACGAGGAGAGAGAGAGAGAGAGAGAGAAGGAAGGAAACGAGGAGAGAGAGAGAGAGAGAGAGAGAAGGAAGGAAACGAGGAGAGAGAGAGAGAGAAGGAAGGAAACGAGGAGAGAGAGAGAGAGAGAAGGAAGGAAACGAGGAGAGAGAGAGAGAGAGAAGGAAGGAAACGAGGAGAGAGAGAAGGAGAGAAGGAAGGAAACGAGGAGAGAGAGAAGGAGAGAAGGAAGGAAACGAGGAGAGAGAGAAGGAGAGAAGGAAGGAAACGAGGAGAGAGAGAAAGAGAGAAGGAAGGAAACGAGGAGAGAGAGAGAGAGAGAGAGAAGGAAGGAAACGAGGAGAGAGGGAAGGAAGGAAACGAGGAGAGAGAGAGAGAAGGAAGGAAACGAGGAGAGAGAGAAGGAAGGAAACGAGGAGAGAGAGAGAGAGAGAGAAGGAAGGAAACGAGGAGAGAGAGAGAGAGAGAGAGAAGGAAGGAAACGAGGAGAGAGAGAGAGAGAGAGAAGGAAGGAAACGAGGAGAGAGAGAGAGAGAGAAGGAAGGAAGGAAAGGAGGAGAGAGAGAGAGAGAGAAGGAAGGAAACGAGGAGAGAGAGAGAGAGAGAGAAGGAAGGAAACGAGGAGAGAGAGAGAGAGAGAGAAGGAAGGAAAACGAGGAGAGAGGGAAAGAGAGAAGGAAGGAAACGAGGAGAGAGGGAAAGAGAGAAGGAAGGAAACGAGGAGAGAGGGAAAGAGAGAAGGAAGGAAACGAGGACAGAGGGAAAGAGAGAAGGAAGGAAACGAGGACAGAGGGAAAGAGAGAAGGAAGGAAACGAGGACAGAGGGAAAGAGAGAAGGAAGGAAACGAGGACAGAGGGAAAGAGAGAAGGAAGGAAACGAGACAGAGGGAAAGAGAGAAGGAAGGAAACGAGACAGAGGGAAAGAGAGAAGGAAGGAAACGAGGACAGAGGGAAAGAGAGAAGGAAGGAAACGAGGACAGAGGGAAAGAGAGAAGGAAGGAAACGAGGACAGAGGGAAAGAGAGAAGGAAGGAAACGAGGACAGAGGGAAAGAGAGAAGGAAGGAAACGAGACAGAGGGAAAGAGAGAAGGAAGGAAACGAGACAGAGGGAAAGAGAGAAGGAAGGAAACGAGGACAGAGGGAAAGAGAGAAGGAAGGAAACGAGGACAGAGGGAAAGAGAGAAGGAAGGAAACGAGGACAGAGGGAAAGAGAGAAGGAAGGAAACGAGGACAGAGGGAAGGCAGCTTTGTGTTGGCCTTCGCGCCGCTTCTCTTTTCGTGGTCCCAGATGTGACGCATGTGACACTAACGCCTTCCTGCTTGGGCCGTTTAGGGAGGAGATGGCGAAGGAGATGACTGAGCTCCTGGCCAGGTGGGTGAGAGCCGCCGATCGGTGCTAAGACGCCTCTGGTGATTTGGGGCATTGTTGCGATCAGAGCTCAAATGAAGACGAGCAGCTTCCGCGTATGTTGATGAGGTGAAGGTGAACCTGAGCCCGGAGGTGACGTCACGGTGACATCACTCTCCCGCTTCCTCTGATCATCCCTCTAATTGGCTCAGGTCGCCTCTCGCATCACTGCTGGAAATAGGAGCCGGAGGTGACGCTAACTTTCAGCCACGGGAGCGATTAGAGCCGCGGCCGGTCCCGCCTCTGCTTCCTGGGCGGATTAACGGGAGCTGTTGCAGCTGGAGAGTCGCTCCGCTCCTCTGATCCACAGCATGTGATCTAATCTGAGCGCTTTAACATCTGCAGCCTGTGTTTGGTAGCTGAGTGACGAGGTGGGCGGAGTCTGCCGTCGGCTCGGTCTGAGCATCAAACAAAGTCCGACGGGTCAAAGTTCTGTAAACATTCAGATGAAGCAGCTTTTTGTCGCTGGCTGAACGACACAAAGTCCAGTTTGAAACACAACCAGGCCCGTGAATCGTTACGTTAGTGGACCCTGAGCCTCGGTAAACTCCGCCCACCTTCATTTGACTCTGCTTTACTTGGCAAATCCTTCTGACCCCAGTTGGACCCGAGCCAACGCCCCGCCCCCTGCTGACGTCTGTCTCCTGTGTTAGAGGTCCACAGGTCCAGGCCTCCAAGGCTGCCGCCGGCGCCAAGAAGCACGAGCTGGGCAAGTGGAAGTACGCTGAGCTGCGAGACGCCATCAATACGTCGTGTGGTGAGTCGCTGAGCCTCCTCTTCATTTCCACCGTGGCTCCCCAGAGGATGAACCCCTCACAGTAAAATTAGCCCCAGATCCCCCGTCCAGACAACGTACAGGATTCCACACACGTGGGCGTTCGTGCTCTTCAAAGGATCAGCCGTGGCAGCATATTACTCTGAAGCTCATTCCTGCTCCCAGAAGCTAAACGAGGCTTAACGTTGACCAGAAAGAATTCAAGCAGCCTTTGTTGCAGCGTTTCTCTGCTGACGTTACCTGCGTTAAGCGTCTCGTAGCTCGCCGTCGCTCTGGATGATGTGTTGCACTGCAGCCCGGTGGTAGGTCACGTATTGACTGTTACAAGGTTGAGGTGGGTTGAAAACGGTTCGACCCGACGACCAACGTTCACACGCTAACGCGATAAACAAGCGGAGCCGTCAGTCGATGTTGATATTATGACGTTCACTGTCTGTTTCACTTGGATCCGCTTTCTCCTGCAGACATCGAGCTCTTGGCCGCCTGCAGGGAGGAGTTTCACCGCCGCCTCAAGGTTTACCACGCCTGGAAGTCCAGGAACAAGAAGAGGAACACGGAGACGGAGCAGCGAGCGCCCAAGTGCGTCACCGACTACGGTACGACTCGGCTCAGCAATGACCTGAACAGAAGGTTCAGGAGGAAGGTCAGGACCTTTCAGGGGTTTGTCGAGCTCAGGATCCGTTTCTTTAAGGCCTCTTCATTCTCGCGTCCTCTCGTTTTAAAGGTCTTAACTTTGAGTGACGTAGTATCGTCTTACTCGTCGAGCGACTGATCGTTCCATCGCCTCGTCCTCGTCTCATTGTTGCTCAGTGTTGCATCACTTCCTGTCTGTAACCTGCCGTGTTTACTTTCAGGTCATGCTCCTCCTGTGAGAACAGCATGTAAGTGTTTGTCAGTGTGTAGCTACTAACCCCCCTCATTAACCCCCCTGCTCTTAGCTGGGATCATCCTGCCGGTCTGTGCTTAGTGCTGCCGCCCCCCTTTTCTCCAGGATGGTGGATGGGTTTCCATGGCAACTCGGACTGAGACGCGCACAGAGATTGTTGAGGCGATTCTGAGGCAAAGCTGCCGTCAACCCGACGCTCCGCGGGCCGATACAGAGCCGAAGACAAAAGGAGGGAAAGGTTCAGAGCAGTTTGAAGGAAGTCCAGGCGTTGCAGCGCCGCTGAACCTGTGGATTCAACGTCACCTTTTACTTGTTTCCCTCAGACCTCGTTAGAAACGCGCAGCTCATAAACGCTGCTCTGCCGGAGGTTCGCGACCAACCCGCTGCAGACTGTAGCTTTTCTCTGAGGCCTGTTAGTTGGCGTAGGTGGAGCATGAAAGCATCCACCAGCTGAAGTGCGTGAACGACTCCCTTTTCTCTCCATCGGCCTTGGAGCCCGAATGCGCTTCCCCACCTGTTACTGCGTCAATCAGTCGCTTCGCAGCAGCAGGTCGGGAAGTACAACCAACAGCGACCAGCGCAGTGTTTGCTTTGCTTTGCTTCGATGCGTCTGAAGGCGTTGGTGCCGACAGATGGAGGTTCCACCTTTGTATGGTCCTGCTAGAACCGCGCTTTGACATCGTTTGAGCCTCAGTTTTGCGTGTGGTGCTCGTAGAAAGATGCTAATTCAGTGTTTTCCGTTTCACGTGTGCTTGCAAACCCCTTCACGAGCAGCTGCTGCGCTTCATGATTCCCCTCTAACAGCAGGACTCGCTGACTCCTACTAAACACGGAACCAGGGAATGCGTCATTCAAACCTGATCCCAGAACAGCGTGTTTACATGCAGCCCATAAAACTGCGTTTGTGTTAAAAGTAAGGTTCAGTGTTTTTCTGAGCTGCTTTTAAAGCAGAAGAAACATTCTGACACAGGAGAAACACCTGCCTCAGCTGATTAGAGAAGGAAAACGAAACAGCAGGTTTTCTTCTTATTCTTCCTGCCGGTGAGAAGCTTCTCCATCGCTTTGACAGAACAGATAAGCTGCATGTAAACATTCCCGCTGACTCTGATTGGCTGCTGTCAGCCTTGAAGGATGCCTGACTGTGTTTCCATCCAATCAACAGCCCAGCAGAACCCGGCCCCGCCCATACCGGCCCGGCAGTACGAGGTGGCCATGAACCGGCAGCAGCGCTACTTCCGCATCCCCTTCATCCGGCCGGGCGACCAGTACAAAGACCCCCAGAGCAAGAAGAAGGGCTGGTGGTACGCTCACTTCGACGGGCCCTGGATCGCCAGGCAGATGGAGCTGCATCCCGATAAGCACCCGATCGTCCTGGTGGCAGGTCAGTACCGACAGCCGACCCGGTTCTGGTGCCGCTCAGCCTGTAGCCAAACTGGAAAACATCAGTAGTTGGAGAAAGAGTCAAAACCCATCGATCAGTAGATTGTCACTGGTCCGGTCTAGTTTGATTGACAGCTGAGACGTCCTACAGCTGCGTGTCGAGGTTTATGTGTCTGTATGTCTGAGTGAACCCGAAACGATCTTCCCCTCGCAGGAAAGGACGACATGGAGATGTGCGAGCTGAGTCTGGAGGAGACGGGCCTGTCGAGGAAGAGGGGAGCCGAGATCCTGCCGCGGCAGTTCGAGGAGATCTGGGAGCGCTGCGGCGGGGTCCAGTACCTGCGCAGCGCCATCGAGAGCCGGCAGGCGCGCCCCACCTACGCCACGGCCATGCTGCAGAGCACGCTCAAATGATGCCATGCTCCAGGCAGACGAAGGGACGACGGCACCAGGCTTCGCTCTGCTCTTTGTTTGTCCGTTTCTGTTCTCGCCGGCTTTCGGTTCCTCGACGGGGGCGAAGGAAGGGAAGGTCTGCGGCGAACGCTATGCAGGAAATCGTGCTAATGATCACGTCCAGATGTTTTCCAAGGACCGTTTCCACGCGTTTAACTACGAGGCCTTAATTCTGCTGTAACAGGGTTTGATTGCCACATCGGATTCGGACACGGTTCTGCCTCCCAAAAGAATCGTAACATCGTAATTATGCATTCCTGATTCTGTCGCCTCCGTCTTAACAGCCAGCTGGTGGACCCAACTTTAAACCTGCTGTTTACATTGTCTTGGTGTTTTTCCTACTGGGCGAGTTGAGCTGCATGAGTTGATTATTACGTCCGATACCTGCTAACACCTTATTTGACCTTTTGACCTTATTTGACCTTTTCTTTCCAACTGAATGTAGGTTGACCTTGATTTCATGTAACGATTCTTTTCATTCTGAGAGATTTAACGTGTGACTCCAGACCAAACCTCTAAACGCGACGCTGTTCTTTGGCTTCGCATTGTTTTGGGAACAGAGCATTAATTCAGCTCCCTGATTAGTTTCTGAAGCAGAAAATGTGAATTAATTATGCAACTGCAGCAAAACCCCTGGATAAGCCATGTCCGCCACGTCCAGTCCTTCAGTCGGAGCTTTTTACACGGAACCCTTTTGACTCCAAGGCTGGTGTTTCAGCGACGTCCCCCGACCTGACAAAGCCTCGAACTGGACCGTTCACGCTTCCTGCTGGAATCTAAGTTTGTTTCTAAAGCAGCGGTTTCGACTTCACTCGACTCGTGAGAAGCAATAAATGACACAGAGAAAACCAAACGCAGAAGGTCCGATGGAGCAGCGACGACAGGTCCGGGGCTCGGTTTCATCATTACAGCAGCTCGTTGGCATTTCAGCATCGTTAGCCTGCGGCCCCTCCGCACCGTCAGACGTGTTGAACGACGCCTGAGCTACGGGAATAAACCTCCTGCGTCGTACTTTAGGTTCTGGCTTTGCGGAACCAGCTCCTGAAGTCGGATGTTTGCTCACAGAAGCGTTCTGATCGTGCTTCTCAGCTTCCAGTGAAACGTCTTTGTTTTGTCTTGTGTAACATCAAGTATCGCTAAAGAAATCCGCTGCAGCCAGAGGTGAAGGCACAACCTCCGAGCGGGAGAAAAGCTGCTCTGACGTTGCTCCGCTTCTCTCCAGTACAATCGTTCCTCTGGAAGCACTGTCATTTTTCTAACACTGATCTCTAACAGATGAATAAATTCATTCCGTGTCTCACTCACCTCTCGCTTCTTTCTTTGACTCTGGTCTGGTTTAGTGACGTCAAAAACACTCTGAACAGTTGGGTTAGTTCTGGAACAGCTTGTATTTTAACAGCACACCTGAGCCACAGCGTTACATTAGACAGGTCCAGGTTAGCGTCAGGGTTCCCAACAGGATAACGACACCAAGGAGCCTTTCACATTTACACTGAACGGCCTCATGTTAGCACGATCGCTTCCCGTTAGCCTTTGGTGCCATAACGTCTTCATCCTAAATTACGTTATGAAAATGCTTCTAAGCTCGTGAGGAAACAGGATCAATGATTACTTAAAATCCAGTTTATTCCACTTGTCCAAGTTGTTTGGCCTCTAGAAATCAGTGTAGCGTCATGTCTGCACTGATGTCTGGAGGCAGGGAGTGGTTGGAATCTGTAACGCGTCCTCAGAGCTGCTCCAAACTACGGCCTAACTATTTCCAGTGTCTCTATGTACAACAAGGTTCCAGGTGAAACGTAAAACAGCTGCTTTGTTGTCGGGTTGTTTCTCATTTTAAGCGAAGGAAACGTTTGGGAGTCAGCGGAGATGCTTTTACTCAACATCAGATCCTGATGGAAGGATTTCCAGGTTTAACAGCAGACGCAGTCGGCAGGCGCATGAAAAGTCTGGTGGATCGATGTGAGCCGGCTCGATGCTGACCTCCTCTTCATCATCTGACGCTTTCCAGGCGGTTTCCCTGAGGGGAGCTTGTCCTGCAGCTCGCAGGTCTGAGGGTTTGTCAGCTCAGAAGATTTTTATCCAGACACGCTGGGCCTCCATGAGTCCCGGCTTCCTACTGCTGAGTCATGTTTCATCGAGTCTGCAGAGAAAACAGACGCCATTAAAGGGGTGATGCACCGGTTTTCTGCTGGGTCCTGAGGGAACGAGTCTGCTTTTCACACTCTTCACAGCTACAGGAGCCACAAATCTACCGCGTCCCCGCCTGATCAAAGACATTTCACGCTTGAGCGTTAACTACTTGGAGTTTTTACAACCTGTGTCATATTTCTTCCATCGCTCACAGACATATTCTGTGGGACGACGCCTTGTTCTAGCGTTGTCTCTCTTCCTGGGACGGTCTGAGCTGTAGTGAGCTGTGGCTAACGAAGCGCAGGCAGCAACGCTGTTCACGTTACGTCAGACCCCAGACGAGGATAAAGAGGCGCAGACCTGGGACGAATCCGCGCGTTTACCCGTCAGCGCTGGTTTCTGCCTCTTCGCTGCGGAGGCTTTAATTACTCACCTTTCAGCTCTGTGTCTGCTTAAACACGCTGCGGCGCTAAACCAATTTAGATGGAGACAGGCAGGACAGATTACTGCCCCGCAATTTGACCAAAAACACTCGGCACAGAGCTGAGCCCGCGCCGGGAGGTCGGCTCAGGCTGTGGCAGTGACACATGGGCTTTAACCAGAGCAGCGCGGCCGTCGTACCTTGAGTCATTTTCTCAGGTGCTGTTCCGGCCGATGCTTCCTTAGCTGTCCAGGCTCGGGAGGGACGATCTATCTTTGTATCTGAAACAAAAGAAAAGTCAAGCAGGTGTGAAACCAGATCTGCAGCTCCAGCAGCTCTGCACACGCTCCTCCACGGAGCAGAGACTCCACCCGACGCTGCAGGAAAGTCAGCGGAAGAAAGTGGCTGCGACAGCAAAGGACTCGCATTCAGCCTCGGAATAAACTCGCAGTACTTCACTACATAGTTATGCACAAACCTGGACGTCTAATAGTAATGACGACGTTCTTTCTTCACCTCGAAACGCTCCCTCCCTGACACACACAGGCCTTTCTGTCCGATCTCTAAATGCCGACGTTTCGTCCCACGCGACGCACCGACGGTGGCTGGTCTCGTGTTTCGCAGAGCGTGTTCACAGGCTTCGCTGGCGTTTTCCGTGGCCCTGCTTCTCTCGCTGGCTTCGCGTGTTGTCAAGCAGCCAAATAAGATTAAAAGGAATGTGCAGCTCTGCGGTGTTAACCTTCTGGGTTCTGCTCTGTTTACTTCAGTTTTGTGTGTCTCTGTTCCAGGCACAGGATTAGACCACAGAAGGTTCAGTGTTAATGAAAGGTGGCAAAGCCCTGACAACCCCCAACGGCCCACAGACCACGGACGAGCTTTACCCAGACCCACGCGCTGGTGAACAAATGTTTCCTGTTCTCAGGGTCGGTTTGCTGCAGGTAGGTGTCAATTATGCAGCTGTGCTGAATACAGAGATTGAACATGTAGATTTGTTAACTGTTGCTGATGAATGGTGAGCTGCTGAAGTCGACCAGGGATGGAATTACATTTGTCTGCCGCTGTGAGCCAGCAGTTAATAGAAGAAAGCGTTTCTCTCCATTAGAAATCGCTTTAGCATCGACCTGCGTTGAGGGCTGCAGATGTTGGAGGACGATTAGATGAACAGGTCGTCCCACATCACAGCAGCCTGCTGTTACACACATGTGACGTCAAGGCTGCAGCCACTAACCTGGCGTCGCACACGGCTCCGCGTCCAGGGACGACGTGGCACTCGCCTCCCTGGCAGAAGTCGGGCTTGGCGTCACACAGGCTCTGACACGGCAGGCCGTCCACCGACACGAAGCCCGGCTCGCACCGGCACCGGGCCTCCTGCGTCCAGCCGTTCACCACGCAGCGAGAGAAGGCGGCGCAGGCCAGGAACTTGCAGGGATCGGCCTGATCGGCTGCGGACAGAAGGAAGCCGGTGTTAATGGGCCTCGCTCGTCTCCTAGGGAGGTGCTGAGTGGTGTTTGATTTTAATGAGCAGCTTCCCAGGCTCAATGTCAGATACTTAGACTCCTGGGAAATTAGCAGGTTTGGTCTGGTTTACAGTCAGATGTGTGAGATGTGCGGTCAGCATCTACCTGTGTAGCTGTGAATCATATGCTCGACGAGCGGCACAGATGGAGCCTCTGACTCGTTACCAAACCCGGTGAACAGTCCTGCTCTTCTCCTCTCTAGTAGCTGCATTAGTTTCGTTTGTTCTGTCCAGACTTTACCCGGTTCGACGTCCAGAGAGTGCGTGTCGATCTGGATGTGCAGGTTCCTGGAGGCGGCAGAGCAGAACTCCTCCAGGACGCAGTGCACGGCCTCGGTGATGTTGTACGGCACCGACTTGGCGAACTTCATCTTGCTGTTGACGACCACGCTGCCTTTCCTGAAGTTGAGGATCTCCAGCTTCTTGAAGCCCGTCAGGTTGGCCTGCAGGTACGGCAGCAGCTGAGGACAGGAGCAGAGTTCAGCCCAGTCTGTGGTCAAATAGTCCCTGAAAAGCCTTTCAGAGCAGCTTGGGTGCACGGTGCTGTCCTCAACCCTACTGACCCAGCAAGCTGTGCACTGCTTCTGGAAATGAGGGTTTCACCTTCATGCAGTGGCTGCCAACCGCCGGCATCTATCTGTCAGCATCAGCTTCACTTGTCTTTGAACCAGTGAATACGGCTGTAAAGCATCTGGCCTCAGGGCGTCGCATCACTGATTCCCACTCGGCACACGATCGTCTGCCCGGACGCCGTTCAGCCAAATGCACAGTCGTGTATTCAGGCAAGCGGCGTCGTTCACGAGGTGACGCACAGGCTGGAGCCTTCTCTTCACGTCATAATTACTGCGAACGGCAGGACAGCGGCTCTGTAAGTCGCCCACGCTGAGCCTCAACTCGATCAGAGCCGGACAGCATCGCTTTCATTATCATCAAGATTTAATCTGATCAGCTTCATCCTTTTAGATGAGGACCTTCCATCTAGAGGCTCGTAAATAGTTTAGCCCTTAGTTCAGTGTGGCAGCTACGAAACAAGTCATCATGTTTTACAGCTAGAGCCCTAAACCAGGGGCATGGTCTAAAGATGATCCAGGTTAGGCCCAGCAGCTAGAGACGCCTAGGAACAGGTCAAAGGTCGCAGAACAGCCACCGTTCACATCCTAAGATGTGAGATCAGAGGGTTAGGGCTGGAGAAACCACAGCATGAGCCCCGGCTGCCATGGAAATGAAAATGCTGTCTGGCTGCTGACTGAAGGGATTTACAGAGAGCTAATCAAAGCCGCATTCAACTGAGAGAGCAGCAGTAAAACATCCGACTGTTCGGGCTGATAGACTGAGTTCAGCTCCTTTCATCAGAGGCCTCAGATTAAAGTCTGTGCAACGTGATGAACAGATTCGTCCTACTCACCACATCTAGGAAGGTGTTCTCCAGGGACCGGTACTCGGAGGACGTCTTATTGAAGAGGTCGTCTGAGAAGTTCAGGTTGGTGACCCGCAGGCTGAAGAACACCACCAGCTCCCTGCCGTGGCTGGCAGAGGTGGCGGAGGGCGTGGTCAGGTACCTGACTGGAGGCGGGGCCACGGCGGTCACAGCTACGTGCTCCAGGTCCACCGGTGGGAAGCCGCTGCCCTCGTCCAGCGGCTCGTTGGCCTCCGTTGCTGCCACGTCTGCCTTGTCCAGCTCCACAGCGAGATCTCTGACGCCGTCGCCGGTGAGATCGTCTGTAGCCGCCTGGGAGCTGGTCTGGCTTCCTCCTTCGCTCTGCGCTGTCTTACCTAATTCTTCGTCGATGATGACCACCTCTGGCCCGTCTAGCTCTGAGTGTCCCTCCGGTGAAGACTCTGGAATAGTGGCCATCACAGAATTCTCCGATATCTGGAAGAGTCCAGAGTCTATAGTCGGGCTTGGTGAGGCCACGTCAGACGCGCTGGCAGACTCAGCTGGAGGCGTGAGGACAGAGTCGGACGCCGGTGCTGCCGTCACACCGGCGTCGCTCCCTGGCCGTGAATCGCTGTCTCGTGTCTCCTGTGGCGAAGCGTCTGTGACGTCTGAGCCCCCGGATGTGTCCTGCTCGTCTGGAGCTGTCGCCTCTTTGCAAAGTCAGGAAAGGAGGAGAAGTGAGTGCTCATAAAGGAATTATGACAATAATAAACACTACAACATGTGTTCTAAGGGTCCTGAAGAGACAGAAAACAATGATTAGGAACACGGAGTCGCTACGCACTGAGAGCTACGGAGCAGTAAACCAGGGACCGTGTTTCAGCAGCCGGTTAATTATCGCGGCGACATCGGAGCATCAGTGTACGAACACGTCCCTGCCTTTAATTACATTTGGTGCTGCTCACCTGCAATATCAGCGGCTTCGCTCTCCTCCTGAACATCCTCCTCAGAGTGTGGGATGATGGGATATTCATGATGCGCTTTGTTGACGCCGTCGTCGAAAGGTTGAGTGCCTGTTGGCATGATGGGTAAACGATCCTCCTCTAATGGGTGATGATAGTCGGGTTCGACAGGCTGGAGGAACTCGTTATATTCAACAGCCTGAACGCTGTCCTCTGTGTCCCTCACAGGCTGAAGGACTTTAATTGATTCTGCTGGTGGCTCTGTAATGTCTCCTTCAGGTTCAGGTTCTGGTTCCGGTTCCAGGTTCTCCTCTTCTGCGGGTGATGAACCTGTATCGCCAGCGCCGGGTGGATGTTGTGGTTCTGAGACGTGGACTGGCGTCTCGTGTGGTGCTGGAGCTTTAATCACTTCCTCCTCTTGTGTTACATCCTCTGTATGTGGTGCTTCTGGGTTCCTCCCTGGATCTACATCACTTGGTTCTGTGAGCCCCTTTTGCTTCTCCTCTGAGGCCTCAGCACCTGTTTTGGTCAGTTCAGTGACATCGCTTGTCTCACTTGGTGCTGGTTCTGGTTCTAACAACTCTCCTGGTGTAGCTTCAACACCTTTTTCTCCTACTCCCTCCTCTGGTTCTGCGTCTTCGTCCTCTTCAGTGTCTTCTCCTTCTGGTTGGGGAAGCTCCGGTGCAACCACCTTCCCTCCTGGTTCTGAACTCTCAACCACATCCATCTCAGACTCTGGATGTGACACCTCATCGACGGCGGGTTCAGCTTCCTGTACCGGTTCTGTAGTGTCCTCTCCTGGTTGCGGCAGCTCTGCTCCTGGCTCCGTCTCTGGCTGTAAAACCTGAACCGGACGCTCTGTCGCCTCAGCTTCTTCTTCTTCTGGCTCTGAAACGTCTTCTACGTTCTCTTCTTCTGGTTCAGAAATGTCACTTTGGTCAGTCGTTGTCCACAAAACCAGCTCTTCTTCGGGTGGAACATCTAACTCTTCATCTGTCGCTGGCAGATCATCTTCAGGTTCCCAATCTGTAACATCAGCAATAGGACTGTCCAGGCCGGGGACGACCACATCGACCTCTTCCTCGTCTGGAAGAGTGTTCATTTCCTCGTCTTCTTCAGGGCCGACCGGCTCCGTCGCCGGCTGACCTGTGACGGCTGCCAGCGTCGTTGCTGGCGGTCGCTCCTGTCCGGCCGTGGCTGTGGTTAGTAAGAGCTGTGAGGTCGGGGAAACGTCCAGAAGGATGGGAGTCACGTCTTCCTCTGATATCTGGTTGGGAGACGGACTGATGAATGGAGCATCGGTCTCCAACGTGGGACTCGCGGGGGGAGTCGGGACGTAGTCTCTCACAAGTTCGCCCGTTTCGTTGTGATGAATACTTTCAATCTCGTGCGTGATGATCAGCAGTTCTTCTTCCCCTCCCTCGTCTGACGGCTCGCTCTCACTCACAGAAACGGCTTGTGACTCATCCGTGACGTCCTGAGAGGCTGACGGATGCTCGGTGCTCTCCGCCGGCCCAGCCGCTGGGACCGCCGTGGGATCCAGCAGGGTCGTGAGGGCGTTCTCCTTCTCCGAGGGGGTGAGAGGAACCACCGGCAGAGGTTTATCAAGCTCTGGCTCGTCAGGGGAAACTTCAAACTCGTTATGTGAGTCAGGCTCGTTGGACTGTGGAGCAATGAATGTAGGTTGATATTCTATTATTTAGGATCAAATTCCCACGTGACTATTCTAGTCGTTCCCATATGAAAGTGAACTTAGAGCCTTTGGCCTCTTACCTCCTCCACTACTTCCACCGAGGAGGCTGATGTCAGCGCTGGTAGAAGGACGGCGTCTGGAAGAGAAAGAGCTGGAACATGAGCCGACTCTGATCTAATGGACGCGCAGCAGCCGAACGTACCTGGGCTGAAGGTTAGCGAGTCCAGATCAACTGGCAGCGACGCCTCTTCACGCAAAGCGCTGGCGACCATTTCTCTGAGCGCAGAGTCGGCGGAGGGTCCTGGTGAGCCCGTCGCCGAGTGGAGCTTCGGTGAATTGATCTCAAAGATGAGGGAGTAGTGCACTGAGATCCCTCCAGGTCTGAAAGAACAAATCAGCTCAGACGCAGAGCTGATGGCTCCAATTCTTCAAAATAACCGTATTGATCAACTAATCGACTTCAGCTCTACACAGATACACGTCTACGCTTCGACTCATTCTGCGCTTTTGACCTGTGAAAAATCTCTTGATCCCTTAAGTTTGGGTTTAAAAACGAATTGGACCAATATGTCAGTGTCACAAATGCCTCAAAACGTTGACGTTCGTCTGGCGAGAGGGACGGTGAGCTTCTGCGGAATTCAGTCGTACAGTGGCCGACTTTCACAAATGAAGAGGCTGCTTGGAAACGTCATCAATATTCTGCACAGAAAATAAGCTGCCTGGTAGATGGAACGCTTACTTTATTATGAGCTGATTTCTGCCAAATCAGCTTTATTCTCAGAGGAGCCTCGTGAGCAGAGACGTGAACGATTCATTCTGGGAAGCAACACGTTCGCCTGTCATACTATGAAAATGACAGATTGGTGCCACGTTAATCAATCGTCCATAGTTGTACAAACTAGACTCGTAACCCAAACTGATCTGCATCGTGATTTTAGTGACTCAGTCTGAAACAACACGCGTGTGACGACGTTATCGGCTGTGACAGCGCCACAGGAAACGGCGGATTAATGGGCAGCACCTTGTCAATTGCTGTATCCACAAGTCGTCCTGTTTCGCTGCTCACCTGCCTTTTCTGATAATAAAGGGAAGAGGGGAAATAAGCACCACATGCCGGTTTTAACCTCTAGCAGAATCACAACTCGCAAACCCGCTGGTCACTTCCAGCTTTGTCTGGACACTGTGGGTGAAAGGGGAGCAGGCAGATACGACAGGGAGTGATTCATGTGTGTGTCATTTACCCGTCGGCGTCCTGGGTCTCGCTCGCACTGGGGAGAAGAGAAGACGTGTTAGAGCCGGATCAGGAGAAAGGAAACGGTGCCAGTGGAACAGACGAGGAGAAATGAAGCACAAGGTTTAATCCGAAGGGACGTGAAGATCAAATCGTTAATTCATGATACAACTGAAGAGTTTACAGCTTCATGATAACAGGTTGGCTTAGTAGTGGACGTATGCTCAACCTGCTGTCAGTCACTATTTGCATTCATTTGAATCACTCCTGTAGTTTATTTGCCATCATAGCTCGATCAGGTTTTTCCATTTTGTCTTGTTCGTCGTAGCATGAAACAGGTGGCGGCAGCAACATCTGTCAGTCTGATCTATTTCCCAACGATCTGCTCATTTCAGACTGAATGAACTCGTCAAGCTCTGGAAGGACTCGCACCACGACTCCCAGGTCTCGTCGTACCTACCTGATTCTCAGGACATGGATGGATTTGAATCCTGGAAGTTTGTCAAAAACATGCAGCATCTGTAAAAGAAAAGCTGCCGGTTAACACGGCATCCAGCCGACGTGCGTGCCACCATCCATCCCTTGCAGAGACTAACGGAATTAACTCCGAGCCATCAAACAGGAGCTTGTTAATTAGCTCGCATGGGGCCAATGTGTCAGTATAAAAGCAGGCCTGAATAAACGGGAAACCCTCGCTGATGCCTATCTTTGGCGCCGTTAAGCACCTGGACACTATTATGACATAATCGTCTTTAAGGGCTCCGTGAGGTAACATCCTGGCACGAATCGCGTGCAACTCTCAATGATCTCTGTGCTTTTTTTAAGTGTCTTTCAACGAGGGAATAACATTAAAGGTCTTAATTTCTCCAACTGCGTCGCCTTTAGACAGACGTCCTGTAGCTGTAATCTGCTTAGCACGTATTTCTACTAGTGGAGGTTCCTGAAGGTCTGAACTACTAAGTTAAAACGCCGGGAGCTCATTCAAATCCACGTCGAACGTCATTTTTACTTTTCTCATGGCTGAAATCAAACACCCTGCCAGTAGAATTAACTCTCCCACCTGGTCCTGCAGGTGCTGAGCCAGATCGATGTACTGAGGGGAGTCAGGGTCATCCAGCAGTTCTCTGTAACCCGGGTCCACCAGGTCAATGCTGAACTCCACCAGCTGCTCCACCGGACTCTCTGGGACCACATTAGGAAGCTCCGTGTCCTTCCAAAGCCCAAACAGTCAGAGTCAGTCAGACGTGTTACAGCAAACGTAGCTGGTAAATGAGGTATCGACATCCTCCAGCTACTGACTCCTTTGCCGTCTAGATTGTAAGTGTAGTGGCCGGTACCCGTGCGGTGGGGCTCTGGTCCGAGGACGAGCCTGGAGACGCACTCGCAGCGCTGAGGAGGACGGTGCTGCTGCTGATGTCTGGGGCCGCCGTTGGGGCATCTGTCTGCAACTCTGGAGCTGAATCACGGAGTAAATGAGCAGCAACGGGGTGTGTGAAGCTGTGAGTATGATTCTGACACAACCCACATGAAAATCGCTACGGCAACAACGACGTCTCGTTGTTCATAGCGAGGACACTTCATAACTGTGCCCGATGACATGACTTACAATAAACCCAAAAATCAATATCCACCTCAGCGACAAAATCATTCCAACACACATGTAGAAATCAATAAGAACACACTTCACTACGCCATAGAAAAACCACTACTGGTTATTGGCTGCTGATTGTTTTCTACCTGCTACCGCAGGGACCTTCTGTGTTGGTGCAGCAGTCACTGGACGTCTGTGGAGGAAAAACAAGTGCGTCTTTATGAAATATTAACGCTGTAATGGAAGAGCTCATGTTGACATATCCACCAGAAATGGAACATTACTGTAACTTGGCCCAAACGATGTGAAAGTAGCAGAACCGTGTCGCGTGCTGCGTTCAGGGACAGCAGCGAGTGTAGGTTATCCATGAGTTGAAAGCCAGTAAACACAGCCAAGCAACAAAATCGAGGTATATGCTGAACCGTGGATTTGGAAAAATCTACTTTAAAGTCAAATGTTAATTGTATAATGTTCAGATTTTTTCAGTTACTGTACTAATCACAGTTTCGTGTTTGATCCTGAAGGAGACACTGATGAAGCAAATAGCCATGTGTGTTTATTTATTCCCGTTGCCTGTCTGCTTCATGTTCACATTGCTGGGAGACTCAGAGCGAGGGCATGAGTATCTGCCAGCTCTTACCGTGACGGCGGCCTCCCGTCCCTCATCCGGTTCATCCTCTGCAAACAGTCGAAACAATCACGTAGCGTTAGTGTCACGCAAACATTTCAGAGGCACATTTTACTCGCTGTTTGTGATAATGATGCTGTGTCTCCCGCGGTTTGTTTCTGGTCATGAGTGACTGAATAACTGGGTTATTGGCTCAGTTACTTGTTATTTTTTCTCTACATTCATGACGTGTAAATTCAGCCATGGACCATAAATCAATGCATCCCCAGAGAATATTAACAATTAGCAAGTAATTTATTTTTTCACTGTCATTTACTGGCAGGTTTCTTTATGAGAACAACAAAAACCTGATCCCTGTCGAGCATCGTTTTGTTTGCTGCTCAGGAGGGATGTGTTGGCTTTTCTCTGTGAGTCCGTGAGGCCTTAACTTCCATTGTAAGGCGCCTCTAGATGATTTCTGTTGTGCTTGGGGCTTCACAGATGAACTGAAATGAACTTCGCCTCTGAGAAAGCGTGTTTTGATGTGGCAGGCAGGTGGTGTGAGCCCGGCTGGGTTTTCTCACCCTGTGAATCATGCTCATGTGCTCCTCAGAGCTGCTGAAGTTCTTGGCGAGGTCAGAGATGCACAGCGACTCGTGTTGACACGTGTGAACCCATCGCTGATACTCTGCCGTGCCGGGG
The DNA here is from genome assembly GCA_030770545.1 of Macropodus opercularis. Lineage (NCBI taxonomy): Eukaryota > Metazoa > Chordata > Actinopteri > Anabantiformes > Osphronemidae > Macropodus > Macropodus opercularis. The sequence continues at coordinate 638,223 of CM061112.1, read as the reverse complement.
ATCCTGTCGAAAAAGATCCTGAACGCCTCCCACACAGCCTCCTGACAAACTGACACAACAAGACATTTACACTAAATCCACTGCAGTGAGAAACTGCTTATTTTTAGCAGAGCATCTTTATAAACGGTCCAACGCTCGTCCATGTGGGTAACTATGTCTGAGCACTTTTTAATTTGATTTGGTAACCCTGACATCCAGCACAGAGGGTGGAAGGACGACCACGTGGTAAATGTCTGGTGACTGGTCTCCAGAACCAGGATGGGGACTGTAAAATACAGGCCCTGCCTTTGCTCGTGCAGCTGCGCATCGAGCAGAGACACGGTCGTGAGCTGCACAGCTTGTCAGGGTTTTGACAGAAACTGACTTGTAACTGACAACCTGTGTGTAGGAGGTGAATGAGTCACATCATGACTCGCTGCATCACTGCGTGGTCAGACTAGCAGGGCAGCTCATGTGTGGATCATGTACCTGCGACAGCTGACATCGGCTGTGATCCTCACCCCCTCCCTCTTTCCTCAGCTGCCTGTTCTGGTGCCCAAACACTTTATTTTATTTCGCCGAGGCAGAGCTGGACGGCATCAGCACCGGCCCATCAGCGATATATGTTTGTTATGATGAGACAATGAGCTGACTGAGCTTGAAAGGCCAGTAATGCCAAGAGGATCAGATGACGTGTCTCCCCCATCAACTAAACCCGTATGAATGTACAGGAAGGATGAGGCCCGTACCTCGGAGCTGGTAGTACGCCTGGTGACTGGCCACCACTTCGCTCACGGTCTCTTGGGGGCAGATTTTCACTCCCGAGTGCAGAAACACCGACCTCTTGGATCGATGCCGGCCGAGTTCAAAGCCTGACCCTTTGGTCTGAGTCGACGCCTTCAGCAGTTCTGCCAAACGCAGCGAGCCAGCGTTGGCTCCAGAGTCCAGCCTGACGCTGCTCCCTGAACAGGGACAGACGATAGAGAGTCGCGTAAATGTACATCACATCTCAGTGCCTGGTACCAACAGATGGTATTTAGTACGAAGGACAATATAACAGGTGACGGAAGACTTAGCAAACAACGTGAATGAAACATGCGGCCTGTCCCGTTCAGCCTGGTGTTATTACTGCTATTCACATGTCTTTCCTGTCTCTAGGAGGCGTGTTTACACGTCTGCAGTGACACCGTTACGTTAGGTCAATTAGAAACCGCCTTCATTCAAGGATTTACACACCAAGAAGACGTGTGGATCAAAAGGTTCGAGCTGAGTAGAGGTCGGCATCGTACCGTCCTGCCAGGTTCAGGGCCCTCTAATACTAAAAACAAAAGCGCACGCTGCACGTGAAGGACACTCACAATAAACCGAAAGCCTCCAACGCTGCTGGTGTCATGATGGGACATATTTGGTGTGATATTAGTTAAATGAGTGTCATAATTCACGAGTCCAAATGAAGTGAAGGTGAACCTTCATATAAACACAGGAAACTGAGAACTCGTCTCTTCTGTCGTGTTTTAGCTTCGTTTCTGCAAAGAGCACTATTAAATGTGCAACTTTCCCACACATGTACTCAGCTGTGCTATTATCCATTTCCTTCTGCACCGTGGCCTCGTTTGCACTGATTTGTGTCACATCATAAATCCTGCTGCCACTTTGGCTGCGGTTCAGAATAAGACGGAGGATTTACTCAACTCTTTCTGATATATAATGCATTTAAACAGCTCTTTGTTCCCTCAGTGTCAAACCCCGAAATGATTTCACGGTCAAATACTTATGCAATGGTAATAGGCTTTGCTTCACGTTGTGCCCAGGTTTAGATTGTGCATTGATGGCCTTGCTCGTATCATGCTCATATCGAAGTGCTCTTATTTATTCCGAAATGCCGACTTTATTCTTTCTGCAAAGAAGTGAAGTGTTAGGACGTGACTCCTTTTTCAGCTGTGAAGTGTCAGGGCTCAAAGGATTGTGGCTTTAAGAACAAAACAAGGCTTACCTTTAATTGCAACAGCTTGTGGAGCAAGGAGCAGTAGCACAAGCCCAAATTCCCAAAGCATGGTGGAAGAAGAGCTCCCAAATTATGAATTTCAAAGTAAATCCAGCAGGGCGAGGGGGCGGGAGGGGGCCGGCGTCCTTAGCTCAGGTGAAGCTCATGGGCGCAGTCAGTCGGAGGTTGTTTGAGTTCAGCTCGGAGACGCTGCTGCAACCCTCACGACAACCTGCAGGATGTGATGGGAGCGCCGCGCTGTGCCGCCTCCTCGCCTGCCCAGGGGAACTGTGGGACGGTGGGAGCTGTAAGTGTGGCAAGAGTGACAAGGTTAAAAAAGTAGGCACCATTTCTGGAATAATCTGTTTATCTACTGCTCAGACATAATCCGACTTTACCCCACGGCCCTGGCAGCGCTGGCGTCATCCTGTTAGTGGCTTTCTGGGGGCATCTGTCATCACGGCCGGTCGGTGCAGCACCCCCCTCCCTCGGACCACCCTCCACCCGTGTTTACCCCAGGTCTGGAAAGCCGGGGACAGACTGCGTCCATGAGCTCAGCACCAACGCTGGCAGCTCTAGTGGACTGGACGGACTCGTACCAGTAAAGCAGTTCACTGGTTTCCTCAGATTAACAGGGTCAAAGCTGGCGAAACCCTGTTTTACCTATTTTTACCTCTGCTGACATGGAATGAAGTGGTGTTTTTGTATTGTTGGGGCTGTACCAACGCAGCCTGTGGCCTGAGGAATAAATGAATACTCAAATCCTCCAGTGACCGCACTTTCATGCTTTTGTTACAAATCCCATAAGTCCAGAAGCTTATGCCATCTCAGGCTTTAAGTCTCAGTGGAAGCATCACACAAATCATGTTTGTTGCAAAACACAGGTCTCGAAGATGAATAAAACAATGTGTTATATATTTTTGTATTATCATTTTTTTGGCGTATTAAGCTGAATTTGTTTGCTCTTGGTATTTAAGTTTCTGATTCTTGTTTCTTGGCGTCAGATGATCCAAACTAAAGTGTAATTCTTTAACACATTCATTTGTTGTTGAGTGTGTTTCAGTATCACTTACTGTTTATCTCGGTCCATGGAGACTAGAAAGCCACAGATTATTAATAGTACTGTTCACAAATGCAGCTTCTAGTTTACACTGGAAATAATTAACACGTTTGAAGTCTGTGTTACATTGGATTTTGACTGCGGCTGGAAGGGGCTGTAGCTCAGAATGATTCATCTGTAATTATTTGCCAATGACTTTTAATAATTATTGTATAAAATGTCATGAAATATCAGCCCTTTGAAGACAGACTAATTTATACAACTGTCACATTTTGGGAAAATGAAGCTGGTCCAGTTAATGTTATAAATTTAGGCTATGCAACAGAACCAATTAACTGATTTAACCGAAGCAGCTAATTAATTCAGTTCTAATTGTCCTAATTGTCCAAGGGAGATACTGAACTGCAATTAGTTTAATGCATTTTTAATGATTTTGTCCTAGTCCACATGTAAAGACAATTCACATATCATTTAAATGCCTTGAAAATAACCATCAGCAGCTGGAGAACTGACCAAGAGGCCAGCGAGTCGATATATGAGCGTTTAAACCAGACACATTAACTCCCAGCAAACCGAAGGATGGATCCACGGCTCTGGGCACCGGTACTGTCCGAAGTGGACAATCCCACCAACAGGTCACCTTTTTGATGCGCAAAAGTGGGGGAAAGTTGAAGGTATTAGGTTGTTGTGGGTCAGCTGGAGCTCAGACATCCCCACGTTTGGACATATCTGAAGAGCCTAGCAAAAGAAGATTAGAAATTGCTTTTAATCTCTAATCCGGTGGTTGTTCGACTGTGCAGCCCTGTTGTGCCAGTTTACTCCTGCCTGCGTATGACAGAACCAGGCCCGGTTAGCAGCAGCAGAACCAGCCCCTGGAGGAGGACAGACATTAAGTGTTAGTCAAACTAAGGACTAATGTTGGGAACCTGTCCACCGGTGAAGCTGAGCACTCGGTTCTTTTTCTAACTTCGCTCGGTGTTTCACTATGGGAACCGCTCCGGCGTGACCAACTATGGAAGCTCCAATGACATCACGTCTGTCCCTGACAGACAGGTCGAGCCGTGTCCAGGCTCCGCCCACCTCATATTGACACGGTCGACCTCCCCTCCTAAGCCATTCTCGCTTTCTTCCCGTGAGAAACTAGAAGCTCCCTCAGCGTATCCAGGCAACCTGGTATCTGTTAAACAGTTCACAGACGACCCGTCAAGGAACACGTCGCCGAACGCAGGTCTCAGGTGTAAGCCTTGAGTGCGCTGGGTAAGCAATAACTATTGCATACGCTTTAGGAGACGGTGTACGTGTTACGGCGAACTGTTTTCCTCGGCTACCTCGTATTCGTTTACGTTCGTAGTGCGTTAGCGTAACTCAGGCTAACGCGTCACGGCGAGCCATCTATAGTCTCGGCTAGCATTAGTTTGTCAGCCGGGAAAGGTTTTCAGACGCTGGCTAACGTGTCAAGGCGAGCTAGTTTTCTGAACCCCGTGCTTAGCTTGGACTCAACCCCAACTAAACCGGACAACGGTGTCTAGCTAACGCGTCAAGGCGAGCTAACCCCGTATCTGTGCCGGGCGCGGGAATTGTACCCCGTGTCCTACACTGGTTCTACATAAGGCTAACGTGTCACAGCGGGCCTTTTTGTGTTCCACACAGTCTCCCTTCTGTCCTTTACGATGTCGGCGGCCGCCACACCGACCAAAGGTCCGGAGCCGAAGACGAAAGAGGCTGCATCCCGCCCGTGTCCCGCGTCATGCGGCTCGACGGTGTCGGGCAGGGACCCTCACCCTATGTGCATAGCCTGCATGGGCGTTAAGCATGCACAAGCTTCACTGGCTGACCCGCAAGTGTGCCCAAACTGTGCGGGAATGCCAGTAAAGATCCTGGAAAGGAGGTTAAGAGTAGCGGTGGCTAACAGTCAGGATCCCTGTCTGGCAGCTACCACCCCTACTACCGACATTCATCCTCTGCGAGCTAAGATGAGCTGGGCGGACGCGATGGATATTGAATCTCCACTCGTGCCCCCGTTGTTTGAGGAACTCCTCGAACGCGGGGAGGGAGAACCCGGCGACGAGGCAGACTGCGGCTCTGACCTCCTCGACTCGGATGATATGGAGGAAGAGGACGAAGACTCCACCTTCCCCGCACAGCAGTCCAGGCCTCCCAGTGCCTCAGACGCTGTTCCCCCAGTCGAAAACGACCTGTATGAGGTTTGTAAAAGAGCTGCAGCCAGGCTTAACATCCCATGGCCGGCAGCACAAGACTGTGAGGGGGTAGAGAGGGACTTATATGATGGTAAGAGGCTACCGCCAGCTCAGGCGCCATCCAAACAGCTCTTACCGGCAGTCCCTGCTTGCATGAGGGAAATGAGCCGTTACTGGTCAAGCCCCTTTAAGAGTAAACTTCCTACCAGGGGTTACTCTAAGCTGGAGATCCAGAACATGGCGGAGCTGGGGCTGTCCGAACCCCCAGCGGTGGAGCCTTCAGTGGCATATCACCTTCACCCTAACCGCAGAACGATGTCTACCGCTTCTAATATCTCTCTGCCAAATAAAATGGATCGCCTCACCGCTTCCATTTTTCAGAGAACGTACAAATACGCAGCCCAGTCTGTGTGTTCTCTGAATGCTACTACTCTGCTGTCAGCATACCAGGCTGAGATTTTAGAGGAGTTGGGACGCCAGCTGGACTCAGGGTCTCCTAACCCGGTTCTGTGGGATGAGATTTGCATTGTAAATGACCTCATCCTGCGCTCTTCCAGGGGAGCGGTTCAGGGCTCTGGCCGAGTGATGGGGCTGGCAGTCTCTGGAGAGAGGGCCCTCTGGTTGAACCTGTCGGGTCTGAGTGATGCTCAGAAGGCAGAGATGATGGATGCCACATATGACCCCTCCAAGGGTCTCTTTGGACCAGCCTTGGAGAAAATGAAAGAGACCAGCACTCTCAGAAAACAAGAGGGTGAAGCTTTCAACCTCTGTCTACCACGAAAGCTCACCCCACGTCCTCCCCAGGCGCCCAGGGCTGGCTTTGCTGCCTCAGCCGCAGCAGCCAGGGGCAGGCAGGACACGGCCAGGGCACCCAGACAGACCAGTCAGCAGCCCAACCAGCAGGCTAAGCCAGCTAACACCAGGCCATGGGGTAAGCACTCGTTTGCAACAGTGGCAGCGAGAGGTCGTCCTCCCCACCCCAGCGAGGTGAAAAAGAGGCGACCTACCTGACCTGCCACCTTCAATCACCTCCCACCTCTCCTCCGTTGAAGAAAAGGAAGGTGGTATGGGAGGGCTGCAGCCACCTTTTTCAAAGCTCAGGGGTTTCCGTTGTTCACGGTGGTTCACAAGCCCAGCTTCTATCCCCTCATGTTCTGCAGAAAGGTTCTCAGGGGCAGTTAACATGGGGCTGCAGCCCCCCTTCAGTGTCACCAAGCACTCCCTGGTTCACCCAAGCAGCCACGCTTGGTCAAAGTTTTCTAAAAGAGAAAATAAAATATGCACTTCTGCAGCCAGGCACAGGGCCGAGGGCAGAATGCAAAAACAAAATAAAGAAAAAGAAAAAGGTTTGTCAGGCCTCGCCGCCCCCACAAGAGGGCGTACGCGGCCTGCAGACAGGGCAGAAATCCCCTCGTCACGGGAAAGTGACGTCATCTACGTGCGACACACCCAGCCCTTTGATGGTCCGCACAACCCAATGGTGCGCATGCGCGCCTCCCCCGTGGGTACTAAACACAATTTCTCGAGGTTACAGACTACAATTCGCAGTGAAACCACCCCGATTCAGCGGGATACTGTTCTCACTGGCGCGAGGGGAGTCTGCGCTCGTCTTAGAAGACGAAATAAACACTCTGTTACGCAAACGAGCGATCAGAGCTGTACCGAGCGAGGAAGCCTGTCAAGGTTTTTACTCCCGGTACTTCGTTGTCCCGAAGAAGGGCGGCGCGTCACTGCGGCCCATTCTGGATCTTCGGGTGCTAAACAATCACTTACGAAAGTACACATTCAGAATGTTAACACACAGAGCTCTCTGTCACTCGATTCGCCCAAGAGATTGGTTTGTGACGATCGATCTGGCGGACGCCTATTTTCACATCGCTGTCTATCCGCCACACAGGAAATTCCTCCGGTTTGCATATCGAGGCATGGCCTACGAGTATCAGACCATCCCGTTTGGTCTCTCGCTAGCTCCGAGAGTGTTCAGCAAGTGTGTGGAAGCAGCTCTGACCCCGTTGAGAATCAGCGGCATCAGAATATTCTCATACATAGACGATTATTTGATATGCTCCCACTCGCGAGAACAAGCGCTGCGGGACTCCGCAGTGGTGGTTTCCCATCTCGGCAACCTCGGTTTCAGAATCAACCGGGAAAAAAGCCGTTTGGTGCCGGCTCAGTGCACGGACTATCTGGGGCTCAGTATAAATTCCCTTTCCTATCGTGTCTCATTAACGAAGGAGAGGATCGGTTCGTTCACACAATGCCTCGCTTATTTTCAGCTTGGGGAGAACGTATCGTTCAGACTGTGCCTCCGACTCCTCGGCCTTATGGCTTCAGTCATCTCGGTGGTGCGCTTGGGGCTGCTGTTAATGAGGGACTTTCAACGCTGGGTTGCGTCCCTGCGGCTCTGCCCGCGGCGGCACCTCCGACGCAGAGTGACGGTGACTCGCGAATGCGTCTCGGCCCTCCAGCTGTGGAGAGAGCCGGGTACTCTGGCGTCGGGAGTTCCCCTAGGGGCGGTGCTAACCAGGAGGACGCTGACAACAGACGCGTCACTGTCAGGCTGGGGCGCCACCTTTATGGGGAGAGCCGTGAACGGCGTTTGGACCCCGGGAATGGCTCGGAGCCACATAAATGTTTTGGAGCTACAAGCGGTGTTTTTAGCTCTGAAACATTTTCAGGGTCTCCTACAGGGCCATCATGTCCTGGTAAAGTCGGACAACTCCACGGTTGTAGCTTATATCAACCGCCAAGGGGGCACTCGGTCCATGCAGTTACATATGTTAGCCCAGAGGCTAATTCTGTGGAGCAGCGCCAGGTTTTTATCCCTACGGGCGACTCACGTGCCGGGTGTGTTGAACCGTGGTGCCGATCTGCTGTCAAGGGGAAATCCCTTGTACGGAGAATGGAGACTCCACCCACAGGTGGTGGAGCAGATTTGGGAGCGGTTCGGCCAGGCCACTGTGGACCTGTTTGCATCACGAGAAAACACTCACTGCCCTGCGTTTTTCTCCCTCTCCGATGCGGACGCCCCCCTGGGGGTGGATGCTTTAGCTCATACGTGGCCTCGGGACCTACTGTATGCTTTTCCGCCTCTCAGCCTGATCTGCCCAACCCTCTCCAGAGTGAGGGAACAGAGCTTATCATTGATCCTGATAGCCCCTCGCTGGCCATCCAAGAGCTGGATGGCGGAAGTAGTCCAGCTGCTGGTGAAGGAGCCATGGCCCCTTCCAGTTCGGAGGGATCTACTGTCCCAGGCGGGCGGAGAAATTTTCCACCCTCACCCAGACAGGCTGGCTCTTTGGGCCTGGCACGTGAAAGGTGGAACTTGAATGCTGCAGGCCTACCTCCTGCAGTTGTCGACACGATTCAGAACGCAAGAGCTGCGTCCACCCGTCGTCTATATGGTGGGAAGTGGCGTATGTTTGAGAAATGGTGTGAGTCTAGGGCCACTGTTTCTTTTCAGTGTTCAGTGGTGGATATTCTATGCTTCCTTCAGGACTTATTGGAGAAAGGAAGAGCCTTTTCTACCATTAAGGTCTATTTGGCAGCGATTTCAGCGTGCCACGTGGGTTTCGGTGATAAATCGGCTGGCCAGCACCCGTTGATTTGTCAGTTTATGAAAGGGGCCCGTCGCAGGCTCCCAGTTTCCAGGTCCTTGGTTCCTGTGTGGGATTTGATGTTGGTCTTAGATGCCCTCTCTCATCACCCATTTGAGCCTATTGAGGCTGTGGGTTTTGAGTTTCTCTCATTTAAAACTGCACTGCTATTGGCCCTTACCACAGCAAAACGTGTTAGCGACTTGCAGGCGCTTTCTATCAGCCCCTCTTGCTTGCAGTGGGCCCCAGGGTTGGTAAAGGCTTATCTCAGGCCCAATCCTGCGTTTGTTCCCAAGGTTTTGGATCCTTCATACAGGTGCTCTACTGTGGAGCTGTTAGCTTTCCACGCGCCCCCTTTTCTCTCAGAAGAGGAACGACGGCTAAACACTTTATGTCCCGTGAGGGCCCTCCGAACTTATGTGGACAGGACGGCTGGTTTTAGGAAGTCAGACCAGCTGTTCGTTTCATGGGCTGCCCCTCATAAGGGAAAGCCGCTATCTCGCCAGAGACTGTCCCACTGGATTGTGAAGGCCATAAGTCTGGCATACGAGTGCAAGGGAGCCCAGCCCCCTCAGGGTCTGAGAGCCCATTCTACGAGGGGCATGGCCACTTCATGGGCTCTGTTTAGGGGAATTTCAGTCCAGGATATCTGTGCTTCAGCTAGCTGGGCTACTCCACACACGTTTGTGCGGTTTTACAGGCTGGATGTGGCCAAACCTTCTCTGGCTCATGCAGTCTTAGAGGCGGAGGGATCAGACTCGGTTTGATTCAGTGGTTGTTGATCCCTCTTTATTTTGGCTTCGGGAGATTATATATGCAATCCGGGAGTGGGCTATATCTCCCATAGTGAAACACCGAGCGAAGTTAGAAAAAGAACGTTGGGTTACTTAACGTAAACCCTGGTTCTTTGATAACAGAGTGAGGTGTTTCACCAACACTCCCCTCCTTGCATGGGCACGGAAAGAAAGCCACTTAGAATGGCTTAGGAGGGGAGGTCGACCGTGTCAATATGAGGTGGGCGGAGCCTGGACACGGCTCGACCTGTCTGTCAGGGACAGACGTGATGTCATTGGAGCTTCCATAGTTGGTCACGCCGGAGCGGTTCCCATAGTGAAACACCTCACTCTGTTATCAAAGAACCAGGGTTTACGTTAAGTAACCCAACGTTCTACAATCAGTCAGTGTCTACAGGGTAACGACCTGGAGTCATGACGGTGAGGCGTCAACGCTGGCATGACATCAGGACAAAGTCTCTTTATACGCAGGGAAATGTGCGGCCTCAGCCTCTGTATCAATGACTGCAATTAAAAGAAAGAATCACTCCGTGCACCTGCAAAACGAGCCTGAATTACAGTCATTTTAGCCCATTAAACATGACGAATGGCCGCAGAGCCCGAGCCTGAGACAGTGCAGCGGGTTCTGCAGATTTACAGCATCGCACCGGCACCGGCACCGGCACCTGAGCACAGCGGGCCGCGGCCTTAGTAAGTATCCAAAGGACGCTTCGGGGAATCAGAAAGTAAAACGGCCCCAGTAATCCTGACTTAAGCAGCACCGAGGCTAGCGTTAGCCTTCCCCGTAGTGGGGTAAGCTAGTCTTAGCTAGCGCTAACAGGAGGCTAACTTCTAGCTAACTTACCGTTAAGCTAATGTTAAGTTCAAGAGGAGAGCTTTTAGCATTAATTAAGATAAGTAAATTAACCATCATTTTAAGACATGAACGTACCACCTGAGCTGAACCATGAAGTTAGCTACCGCTAGCTATTGAAGCTAGCATCAATCAAAGTCCACCAAGGAGAAGCTTCCCTCGGACCAAAGTTGACGTCTTCAAAGGTCAGAGGGCAAACGTCGCTGAGCAAAGTTTCATGTTAAACATGTGGAAGGTCGATTTTGGAGCTAACTAGAAAGATGAGTAGGATTTTTATCCTTCTGTATAAATCATTGGTTTTGCTTTTGATGAATTATTGTATACGTTCACGTTCACGTTCACTTTTTTTTTTTTTTTTTTTTTCATTCGGCACTTTTGCACTTTATGTTTATGTGAGATATGTACATTTTTTGTCTTTCTTTTTGTATATAATGTATAACATATTTTTACTCTTTATTTTTTTCCAACTGTTTTTTTTCTCTTGCTGCTGCTGGGTCACCAGAATTTCCCCACTGCGGGATTAATAAAGTCTTATCTATCTATCTTTAACATAATGTGCAACATTCACAGTTGAAATGGTTTCGGCCACGGACGTGTGGATGAAACGACGTCATTGAGTGGAGAACCAGTGGAAGTACGAGCCCTTAGGCGCCTGCGGTTGCTCCAGACAGGACCGTGCGTGAGCTCGCTCCTCCTGTGGCACCGGGCTCAAGCTGATGCTTCGTTTTTAATGAGGTTCGGCGGCTGTCACCTGCTGGTTCCTCTGGTTTCAGGACACAACCCGTGTTCACCGGTTCTCTGAGGCGCCGCTGAGCCCGAGATCTCCACCGCAGAACCGTGCGCAGCCTGAGGATCACAGCCTTGGTTTCCTCGTCTGTGGGTGTTTCTCTGGATTCTCTGAACCTCGCACCATAAAATCTCCAAACTCTCTGAAATGATGCTTTTTATACCCAGTCGTGTTTGACCGGTGGCCAGTTCCCATAATTCTCAACATGATGGTGTCTTCATCCTGTTACCAGATTAATGCTGAAGATGCTCCTAAAACCGTCCCGTGAGCACAGTGTGTTATTCCTTCTCCTCCGGTTCCCTTCAACATCCAGGCCAAAATGTGTTTCATTTTGACAAAACGTCAGAAACGCTTTCAGTGTTTGAATGTTTTAAGTGGTTCTACTACTGACTTTTCCCATCTTGACGGTGTTAATAGGACTGACTTTGGACCCGGTTTCTAAGCCTTTTAGGTCACGTTGAAACCGCTGCCTGCTCTCAGCATCACAGAGCTGCTGGGTCAAACCTCAGAGACAACCTGCTTCTACTTTGTCACAGGCCTTACTACAGAGAAGGGGAATTCGAAGTAAGTACCTGAAAGTAAAAACCGTTCGTCCTGGAGCATTTGAAGCTACAGCACATAGAATCTTTTAAACGAGGACTGATCCTGAACCTTTTACTCTCATGCCACCTTAAAGCCCAGTGTCCACCTATTATGTATCACATCTATGCTTTAATCTTCGTTAGCATGTTACGCTCCACCAGCCACTAAACACATGTTATGTTGTCTTATGGTATCTATGTCAGTAACTGGGGTAGTGATGACAGGCTGAGGGTTAACCGAACAGGATCGACGTCCCAGTAGACGCTGTCCCGGTTCAGAAGGGGGTTACAATCTGGGTCGGTGTGTGCCCACAGTAATTAATAAGAGAGAAGTAGAGCAAGCATCACATGCAAAACCACCACAGCGCTGAGATGGACATGAGGTCACTGAAGGGAGCCCTGGATTGCCTGAGCACGGCGCTGCTTAGGATCAAGCCAACTAAACTCCGGGTGTGACGTGAAGAGAAATATTTGTCAGAGAAGGGCAAAGTAAGCGTGATCCCAGAAATAACACAAAAGCCTTTTCTCCTCTGTCAGGAGTCGCAGCAGTTTGGCAGAAGTGCTGTGTTGCCTGAATTAATATTCAGTGTCACATTCACTGTCACCGTCTCAGAGAAGTTTCACCGTAATTTATGCAGCGTTGCTTGAGTTACTGTAAAAAGACGCCTGCTCTAATACAAATACTTGTAAGGCAGTGGGTTTATTGAAATTAAGGCTCAACCTTTTGTCTGGTTCTGAACCTTTCCAAATTAGGACATGAAGAACATATTGAAGAACCTGCGAAGGATCAAACCGCTCGCCCACATACAGTCTGTGCAGACAGAAAGCAAGCGGAGCCTCAGTCTGTGGGGCGGGAGGAGCTGCCCCGCTCCATCTTTAGTAACACCACAGAGCTGTATCTGTTCGTGGTTTATTTCAGGGCACCTCATTCTTTCACTCCTCAGACGTGAACCAGGAATCTTCGCCAGAAACGACTGTATCAGCCATAGTTTGCAGCAAAGCTGTTTGGCTGTAATGAGATTTTAAATCTAGGCAAACAGAAATGACTCAAATCTTCATCAAGAATCAAACGGTAAAGTGCAGATCAGCGCCTCCGTTGTAGAAGGACAGTTCTCACTGTGATTATTATGCATCTAGTCGTTACACTGTAAAATCTAACTTGCTGTTTCAACAAAAAATAACAAGTCAAAGGGCTGCCTTAAAATTTTATGTCAAGTCAAAAAATACAGTTAGTTCTTATAACAAGACCACATGTTATCTTAATGAAATATTTCATGTTGTATAAACCAATTTCTTTGTTGAACTGTCATAAATTAGCATGTTTACTGAACTAATTTGGACTGTTGTCTGAAACGATAAACCTTCTTCAACTCAACTCTTGTAGCTTGTTGTCTTAACTTTTCCATTTTGTTTATTCAACTTACTTTTGCTAATTAATTGAGCTGCATCAAGAGTTTAAATTCACAAACAAACCTATTTTAACTGAACTTAGACATTATGTATATTTGACTTAAATTTATAAGTTTAAATTCCTTTGGCAGTTCTAACTTAACTTCTCATTTCCATACAACTAATCATAACAATATTTCAGTTGCCTAAACCTTTAAATCTACTTTTAGATTGGTTGCAAGATGTCATCATTTGCATGTCACACAAAAATAATCAATAATAAAATGTATTGTTTTTTTAAACCATTTTCCAAACAATGGTTGAAAAGTGTTACAGGAACCCATAATCTTTATTTCAAAGATGAACATCACAATGAAAATTGTACACCACTAATGGTAATACACAAAAATTGAAACTTGAAAAATTGTCCTCTATTTAAGGTTCTCACAACAAATTGTAATAAAACTTAAATAATAACTTGAAAGCCATAAGGACTTTCTCCTTCACAGTACTGCACAGGGATAAGATGAGCAAAACAACAAAAAATAAATGCTCATGGGGACTTGTTTCAACTAGTCTGTGCTGAAAACAAAAGATGACCATCATCATGGCAATGGACTTCTGGGATTCGTCTCCTTTACGAAACATAAGAATTGTAAAAGTAATCTGGAAAACAGTAACCGAATTACTGTACTTTGAACACGGCATTTCCCTTGTAATGATGGGAACTTAAATGAGAAGATCCATCAGAGCACAGTCTCACATGGTTTTCCGCAGAAGTCTATTTCTCAAACCATGCACAAGCGAGGAACACTGTCCTCCACCAATGTTCATGAGGACCTTTTGAATGACTTCAAACGTGGACCTTAGTTCTTTTGGATAGTCAATGTTGAGGGCAAATAAAAGACCCATGAGCATGGCAATTGCACTTGGGAAGTCCTTCAGGTGTGGCAGGAGTACTGCCTCCTCAAGTACTGACACATCAATGACATCTTCACCTTCTTTCACCATCACAACTCCAACCTTTACTCCCTTAGTAAACACATCCTCATCATCTGTGGCCTGTAAAACAAAAAAGGATATCCATATGATATGCATCAATATAAAGAAACTAAGACCTTAAAGTGTATTTATTATCACACACATGCATTAATGAACGTCTACATCGTTTTCCTTGATCATTTGTGTTTAGGTGTAGAAAAGTGAATTGACAACACTGACCTCCACATTCTTGAAGAATGATGATGAATCCTCTTTGAGAAAATGTGGAAGGCCCAACAGTACAACTGTTCTCTTACATTGTGTAGAACTCTGGTTAAACAAAGCAAACATTTGATTAATAAATATAATTAACAAATATAACTCGTCGTGTATAAAACTCCTTCCACCATTAGAAAATGCAACTGCAACTAAAACTATATGTTTTGATTACATGGGCTCTATTAAAATTTATTTATTTATTTAAGTCATACGTTAATATCATCTGGTGTCACCTTTCACTCAGGCGCAACAGCCCATGAACAGTTAAACAGTTAGCACTTTAAATATCTTAACCATACTCTCATTACTTTTGGTAAACACTAAACATTTTGCACTGAATGACTACATACAGAGAAACAGGGTGCAGTAAATTACATTTCCTATTAACAATATGATAAAACACAGACTTACATGATCATCAAGGCATCTCATAATCCTGTTCAGCTCCACGATGCCACTCTTAGATTTATACAGTTTAAGGAACCCTGCTAGATACTGATCAAGTCCAGCAAAAAGAGAACCTGTCAGGTCAACAGATGTAAGGCGAGCAAATTCTGCTTCAATCTGAGAAAGAGTTAAAAAAAAAAAAACATTAATAATAAGTTATATACTGTACAATATAACTGTGTTAAATTGATATTAACAATTGACAGAATTTGTCAAAATGTAAGTGTATATTTGAAGTTTGAAGAAGGAGGAAAAAAACAAACACTTAACCTGACGTTCAGAGAACGCTGGCCATCTTTCTTTGATTTGTACCACAAGTGGTTCATCTTGAATGTGAAATATATCATCATGCAGGTCTATACGAGCTATCTAATGATTATACAGGTGACATATAATGACAAATCCATCAATTTCAGCTTTTTCAGTAATTTAACAAAGGAGAAACTTACCAGTTTTTTTACTTGAAAGTGAGTAGATACACGGACCTTAAAGATAAAAGAAAAAAAACATATTGTCCTTTAACCATGAAGTGTTTATGGTATATTTCACAGAGGCACATCATGTAAATTTCACTGAGTGTGTTCACGGTCTCTAAGGCTAAACATATCATCAAATTACCCAAAACCAGGGGAAAGTATAGAGTGATAATTATAGGTATGCAGTGCCTAATAGCTCACAAACTTAAATTATAACTACAAATCTCTCTGTCGTGTATAACCTACGGCCACGTTGCCCCATGCTGCACACAGCAGGAGCTGGCTAAATTATGCTAACGTTAGCCGTTAGCGGTTAGCGCAGTAGCGGGAAGCTTCTTTTACAGCCAACGTTCTGTCTCGACAAACATAAACGTCCACAAAATGCCAAACTATTCAGATATATTCAATTTCTCAGAGCTACACACGATTCATATACCATATATTTTAATTATTGTACTCACCTCACCACAGCCTCAAGTAAACGTGACGACGACAGAAAAACGTCCTCAACCGCCAATTCTCCACAATGCACCTCGTCAGTCAGAGAAACGTGATGACGCAATCAGCTTAGAGCACGCACAAGCCCAACTGATTGGATTAGTCAAGTTGACACATATTTCTGTTTCATTTGAAAACGAATTTTCAAGTTTGCATTTTTTCATTAGTTGTAGTAGTAGTCAACTAGTAATTTTATGTTATCACAAGTACTTGACAAATGTGTTGTTGTACTGACATAAAATTATATGCTGTAATAACAAAACTACAAAATCACAATTTACAGTGTAGGCTGGAATCATCACTGGTGCATGGACAGAATAAAACATTTATCCATGTCTGCACATTTGCTCCAGTCTGAATCTGGTTTTGCACTTTTTGTCACTGCAGGGAACATGTGTCGGTGTGAGTGAAAAGGGGACCTCATGAAGGAGGAAGCGGATGAAGAATGTGTTGCCTTGGCTTGTCCTCTGGAGACCATGAACAGTAGCTAAGGAACCAGACCTGGGTACCACAGGCTGCTGCCACCTACCGGTCCAGACCTGGATGGATTGGCTTAGTGAGTCTCAGCGTCTTAAACCTTATTCTGCATGTTGAGTGTGGCACAATCACAGATCCCAGCCTACTTTTGACGATGCTCCTGATTTGTTGTCTTCAGGCCTGTGAATTATTTATTGACTCGGCTGTGGTTTCATTTCACAGGATGAGAGTTAGTGTCCGGGTTCATCCAGTGACAGCATATCCAGGGCAACGTGAGGATACAGGTGAATATAATGCCTCTCCCGGGTTCAGTGCATTGATATTCAAAGTTTGGTCTGAAGTGCAGACGCTATCGATGCTTCGGTCCAGAGGGTCTGAGCCTGAACTCGCCTCCTCGACAGCTGGGCTTTATTAGATTTTCTGTCTCCAGCAGCCAAAACAGATGCTTCAACTTGCAAAAGAGCAAAGCTGCATAAATTAGATTGTAGCTACAAAGAGCAGTCTGTACCACGATACTGTAAGTGGCAGCTCCTGTGCTGACTGGGGACACGCCGGGCCGTCATCCTTATAAATAAGGTGGTTTTTGTCCAGGCGCAGCCGCGCTGCTACATAATGTTTTGTTTATCCTATTAAGCAGACAGGAGCCTGATAAATACGGCGGCGGCGCTGCTCTCTCTGAGGTGGGTTTCCTTCCAGCCAGCTAATCATGGGCTGATTCACCAGCCATGATAGCGGGGGTGACACGGGTGAAAGCTGTTTGGAATTAGCAGGAGACGGGGGCTTCATGGAAAATGTGTTTGTTTGCTTGATCAAGAGGGGAATTCTCCACAGGCGTAGCGAGATGACGGCTGCCAAACAGACATTAGGTTTCCGTTCGAATTAGGCGGAGGAAAATGAATGGATGCCCGTTCCAGCCGTGGCCGTTTATGCAAATGCGACCAGTTGGGTGGTGTCAGTGAGGTAAACGATGCGGGCGATGAGGACAGAGGCCAGGAGAAAACCGCAGGGACTTATTCGTTCATATTTCACGTAGTAGCCTGAGGATTTGTTTCTCCACGGGCAGATTGAAAGCAGACGCTTCGTGCACATCTTCACCTTCCTTTTTGTATATTCGCCGTCTTTCCACCAGAAACCGTCCCATTGTTTGTGAACACCACATCTAATAAATGATGCTGCCTCTTATGTGTTTTGATGGATTTGTTGGACGGTTGCAGGTCCAGGTTTTGTTTGTGTGAGTCTTGCTGTGCCAGCTCGGTCGCTGCAGCCGTGCACAGCTGGAGAGAAAAGCTTTTTGCTTTGTGATCCGGCTCCACCAGCAGCCGCTCCCTTTGTCTTGCCTCCTCTCTTCTTTCATCTGGGCTCCTTTTGTGCTGTGGAATTTGCGTTGACGTCCATCTGAACATAAATGGTGAAATGTCCCTGATTACGTGTGTCTCTGTCTGATGTGTTTCCTGTTTGTCGGCGTGGCTTTCACCGATCTGTCCCTCGGCATCGTGTTTCGTGCCTCGTCGTTGTCCCTGGTTACTCGTTGCGCTGGCGCGTGTGTTGGCTTTGTGGAGAATCTTCTGTATCATCTAACTCCATGACTTAATGACTGAGGGCCCAGAGCTGATGGTCAGTCAAACGCTGTGATTGATATTTGGAGCTCATTACAGGAAGCTTCCTGTCAGGATCGTTTTAGATTAAATGCATCTCTGCGAAAGCTGATTCACCTGTAAGCCTGCGTTAGACTGGAAACAGAATTAAAAGACGATAGATTTTCCTGCCATCGTCACACTGGAGACCAACGGCTTCGCTGACAGTGGCCCTGTAACATTAGGCTTCATCTGGTGTCCATCCACTGACACCAGACGTGGAATTTGTTCCTTGCAGAGTTTTCCTCACGCTGAGTGTGACCCAGTAATGAAGTGAGGGTTGGAGGCTACGAGGCCTTTTGCAGATACTGAGATATCGACCTCAGTTTGCAGCGGCTCCCGTGCTCCAGAGAGCCACTGAGGGTCACTGAGCCGATTCGCTGAACCTGACAGCAGTTCAGTACCGAGCTCGAGAACGGGTCAGTGTCCGATACAAACTGAGGGTCACCTCCATCCATGCGTGTCTGGGGTTGATGTTGGTTTGCTCAACCACTGTGGTTCTGAGTCTGGGTCAGTGTTTCACACCATTAAAACAGCTTCTAACCCGTACAGAGCATTGAAGTTGTTATTAATGTAATTGTTAGTGTTGCTGTGACCTATGCAGACGGACGATAGATACATATAGACATGAGGTCTCGTTGCTCAGCTCTTTGTCTCCACTCACAGACGGAGACCAGCTTGGGTTTGGATAGCTGAACATTATGTGGAGCGTGACTCTCGTGATTCTCCACAGGCTTAGTGAAGTGCGGAGGGAGAAGACATTTAACACATCCTTCTGCAGATAATTTCCCAGTAAATGAGAGAGTACTGACATCAAACCGCTCCACATTATGCGGCGGACCCTGCAGAACCCTATCAAGGACCCCTTGGGTGGCCCAGGCTCCGCTTAGGGAGGCCCTGCTTCTTCAAGCCACTGCTTCCACAAAGAGAGATGAAAGGAACTTCAGACGCAGCTTCTGTCTTTGAAAGTCTGTCTTTCAGTCAGGAGAGCTGTGAACTGGGTCAGACACTGGCAGCTGTGTCTCTGTGTGGCTGTCGTCCTCTGTCCTCGTGTGACCGATGCCAGTGCAAGCTGGGTTATTTTACTGTTTGGGACAGTAACCTGCTGCTCGTGCCGTCTAGCGGTTCTGGGCTTTCCTTCATCCAGTCGGGTTCCACTATCCTGCTCCCTTTCTATTGGGTCTAGTTTGTCGACGGGGGCTGAGGTGTTTCTCTAGCTTCGAACCCTCCAGGTTTGAACGCCGGCGACGCCCTGATGCAGCAGGACGTCGCTAAACTGTGGTGAAAGTAGAATAACTGTCTGAGACGGAGGCAAAGTGGGCCGAACCCAGGCCGGAGGTTACTTCTACATTTACCTCCTGCCTCGAACCCGTAGGAGCAGCAATTTGTCTCCTCGACAGCTCCAAACTTCAGGAGATGGATCACACGGAGCTCGGCTCATCCCCAAAGATCGGGAGGAAGCGACTCATTAACAACTAGATTTAAAAGTACACAAACAGGCCCAGAAGAAAACTGGGCTGCTGACAGTTATCTGCCCTGCGGCTCCAGAGGGAGAAATCACCAGTTCTGTGGAGACACAGCAGTTAAAAGCAATTAGCCTGATATTAGAGGAGCTAAAGGGCTGAAGGAGCTCTTACTCAGCGACTGGAAACCTCAGCGGCTGGTGTGGAATCAAAAGTTATAGTATAGGAAGGAAAACTAGTTTTCAGAACTTTTGCTCCTCTTCTCTGTGTGTGACTCATCGTTGTTGTTCTGCTTCGCTCTGACCGGCTCTTCAGGTACCCATCACTTATGAAACGGCAATAAATGAGAAATAAAGCGCAAATAGGTGAAATTCCCTGATTGGTTGTAAGGAGCAGCCGCTTCTAGGAGCGAATGTCGCCGCACTGCCAAACGGTCCGCAGGAGACTTCAGAAGTAGGTTTTCACAGCGTAAGACAACTTTGGATGAAAAACATTACAAATATGATTTTGCTTTTGAAACGGCAACAAAGGGACGTTTCAGGATTTGCAGTAGAACCCGTGTCAGGTGCACAAAACGCTCATTCAAAGAAGCGCGTCGATAATCCATCTGTTTCCTGTGACCAACACAGATTCAGTGGTGGAAATTTCACTTTGCGTATAATCACAAAAGATGAAAGAAATTAACAGCACCAGTGTGTGTTTTACTGAGAAAATGAGCCAGTGAAATGTGTTCACGTACGTTACGGCATGAAAGGAAGGAAGAGCCTTTCAGAAGTCGACTCTTCTATGAGCCCACAACACATTTAAGGCTTTGATTCGTTTCATGCTCAACATGATGAAATACTTAAACGTAAAACTGAAAGCACAGGTTTAGTTTGTGCTTCTTATCAGTGAGCAGCCTTTCTCTAATAAAGCGCAGTAACCTTTGCCCTTTTGCCACCTTCCCTCAGGTCCTTGCTGAGAAGCAGGAATTGGCTGCACAGATGGAGCAGCAGCTTAACCATAACCAAACAAATGGAGCCTGAAGGCCCATAAAGGGCTATTTTTAATCTCACGCCCCCGAAGCCTGCTCCTGACCTTTGTCTTGGGTCCTGTGTTGTAATTTCCGGCCTCCCCACGGCCAATAAAACTGCGACAAAGCAGCAGAAATAGACACGAGCAGCGTCTGCGGAGCCGCGGGAAACCGCCCCCGGCTGCGAGCTTGTTTTGATAATTGAATTTTTAAACTGAACAGCGTTTAAAAACTCAAAACTGCAGCCTCAAAATTTCCCCCAGCAACAACCGTTAATTTGAATAAATCCCATTATGAGATAACTGAGGAGACTCCGTGGCATCGTTGGTGAGCAGCGGCTGTAGTGGCCATTAACGGCTCCACTCCACAGACAATCACACACAAGCACAGACACTCAGCGCCCACACACATTAGGCAACACCACACACTCAGAAACAATGAAGTCTGCTTAGCGGCGCATGTGTTGATGTCGTGTGTTATCCCCAACATCCTCGTCCTTCAGCCCCAAGTCTGCAAAGCTCTGACTGGTCGATCGTCCAACTGGAAATAACGACGACGCAACACGTTTCCACTGGGAATAATTTATTTGTTTATTAGAGGCCTTTTTATTTTAAATTGAACTTCTTGTGCAGCGACATCAATAAACATAGTTGTTTGGTATCGTGACTTTAACAAAGGCCGACATGAAGATCTAGAACCAGTGGAAACCAAGCAGTGTGGTCGGGTTTAGACTCGATCAAACGTGGGCTTGAAACGACTGACGCACTTTTCTAACCACGTCTGTGGTTCGTAGAAGACAGAAACTCTCCCGCAGAGAACCGTCAATGTGCCGTAACAGCAACCAGTCTCGCCGTTGGAGTTGATGTGCGGTTTTATTTCCAGTAACAGGAAATCATTAAGCTGCCAGTCACCCGGTGGTTCGTACTGTACGTCGCAGCCTGGCTGTGGCTCTCTCTGCCCCGTGTGCCTGAAATAGCTGCGGCCACTTCACGACGCCTCCTCAGGTTGTCGAAAGTCCCCGATTCCCTGAAATAATACCAAACATGTGACCTTGAAGTCTGCAGCTGTGCACTGTGATGAGATGTGAAGAGTGAACAGAAAGACGGCTTCACTCCCGCTGCTCCCTCTCTCTGTTTTCCAGGTTTTCATAGAGGACTCAGGAGGAAACGTGACGAATGTTATCAGCTGGGCTAAGAGCCTCTATTCTCCCTGGGAGAGACTTGACAACGGCTGCAGGATGTGACTTGGATGCAGAGGTGCTTTTCTACCGCAGGTGAATAATGCATCCAGTCCTAGAAGTTGTGCAGGGGGCAGAAACGCACGAGCGTCAAATGTTTTAGTGTGAAAGAACGTTTTAACAAGTGGGTTTTCATAGATTGTGGAAGTCAGGATCAAAGGCACATGTGGAAAAATAGGCTTTGCTGTGATTTCTATATGCACTATCCCCTAGGCAACGGATGCTCGGCGGAGCATCGCCATGCATGACAATTACGCTTTCAAGATTCAACAAGGCGAGCGGCTCCTTTGTTCGTGCATTTAGTTTTAATCTCGTCAGGTCAGCGCGGGGTCAGTTTACACCAAATATCTAATATGTTCAAGCTTATCTGCTGTATTAAAGAGCGAGATGTCAGCTGTGATTGTACGGTTAAGCAGATTTCATCAGTAGCACAGAGCAGCTGGGAGACGTTGGACTCGCTGCCGCAAACCCGTTCACATCAAGTCACAGTTCAATGGTGGAGAGGCTGCGGGCGGACGGATACCAGGCCCGTCCCTGGTAACGGACGTCACCGCTGGAGGAACGCGGCCTCTGGTGGGATAGTTTGTTACTCTTCTGCTGTGTTTCAAGCCCTGTTTGCAAGATGTGTCCAGGAGAAGTTGGACGGGGGAGATGAATGGAACGCTACTCGAAAGTGAATGGATTCAGTACCTGCTGCCCTTCAACTGGTGTCTATTGCATTAAAATGCAGTTGAGACAAATGAAACCCAAACCGTCTGTGAAGAGGTTCCGTCGCGCCCCGAGCTCAGACAGCAGCCGGACCTCAGGCTGGAGACGACCTCGCGGCGGAGACGCGACCCAACAAGTAGCGCGTGCACGGTATCGACTGACGCGTTAATTGTTCTTAGCGTTTTCACAGACAGACAGAACATTAAGCTGTGGCTGATGTGCAATTACCAAACCAACTGCTCATGAACCCAGAGAACGGCGGTAAACACTGTGACGTGTGGGTCTCAAGTGCAGCTTTTGTGTATAGGCCTTCACACGAACTAAACAACAGGGACACGCAGAGCGTTTCTGAAGGGTGAAGGGTCAGGTGGCAAAAACACCGGACAACAACAAAACCCTGTGGTTGAGTTCATCCTACATGGAGATGCGCTAAGGTCGTCGGTGCTTCCTTGTGCCGCCTGCTTATCGTCAGCTCCATCCATCGCCTCGGCAGCGTCTCTGTGCCAACAGGAAGAACTGCATGTGAAGTGTGGTGACGGTTGACTGAGGTCAGAGCGACTCAGCCCAGTGACGGCACAATGAAAAGCTGCAGCGGAGGCTCGGTTCACAGCTCCATGACCACCCGCCGGCGAGAGACTGGAAACCAGACGCTCCCAAAACGGACCTTAGACGAAGGCCGTTTCCTCCCAAACGCCCAAAAGCTTTTTGTTTCCTTTGTGCTGTTTTAAAATGTGTTATGTTTGTCCACGGTTCGTTCTTACTCGGCTCGTCTCCTGCCGTGGGAAACACAATTTCAGGCTCTGCTTTTGTTGAATCTCTGCTGCTTCTGGCCACAAACATCTATTTTCTGTTAGAATCTCAAGCAGCTGGAAACAACCGAAACACATCCGCTGTCTGAATAAATACTCGTCTAGAAGGAGGTTAGAGAGAGCTCAAGGCTTCTGTTCCACTGCCACAGCGAGACGGAATTAAATCCAACATCCTGAAGAAGAGGAGGATGAATTCAGCTGCATGGGTTGTCGCTGAGCCCTGGGTAAACGCCTGGGTCCCGGTCAGCCCAGGAGGCAGATGGCCGCCCACCCTGAGCTGGCCCTGCTGCTGTCTCTGCCTCTCCGCCGTGTCCTGCTGCTGCTCAGTTGGACGTAATATTAATATTAGACGTGTGTTTTAACTTCTCGTGCCTCTGGCGTCTGAATGCATGAATTCACTCCTGTCATAAGTCTGTAAAACACTTTCAAGTAGAGAAATTGTTCCCGTCTGTGGCAGAAATGATGACGTTAATAACTGTGATTGATACTGAACAATGTGAATGTGCTGCAAATGAAGCCGATTTATAATTTTAGCCACAACATCGGAGCCGTAAATGAATCCTTAATTCTCTGTTCGGAGTCGTTGGAGAATGAAGCACAGCTGTGATGGAGGATTCAATCAAACTGATGGTTAATGAAATTTAAATTGTCTTTTTCAAATAGACGATGATGATCCCGGTCAGGAGGGGTTTAAATCAGCTCCTGTGGTTCCTCTGCTTTGTCTGAGGCTTCGCTCAGTTGCTCGTGTGACCACGTTGTCTTTGGATTTGCTTACATCACACATCTGGGGATGAAAAGAGGGAGGCTGGCTCTGCTGTGACCCGACCCAAAGCCTGTGAGGAGGACCTCGTTCTGATGCCAACACACAGACAGAGGCACTTTATTAACAGCGGAAGAAGAAAGAAGTTGCTCCGTATGGCAAAGCCCTGTGGAACGCTGAGGCTGAGGAAACATAATAACCTGCTAAACTGGTAAAAGCCAGGAACAAGCCAATTAAAAAATGATTTAAAAAATAATTTGAGGGGGCAACGGAGGCCTGTAAACACCGTTAGTCTGGAGACAAACAGCGGCCGCGGCGCTGATGACACTGAGCTTATGATTACAGCTGGAGGACAAAACTCAGCTTCAACTGTTTTAATGGAAAGACGACGTGTTGAGCTGCACACGTGGAGACGGAGCCTGAATAATTACAGGCGCTCATTACAGTCCCTTAATAAACTGACGGAGCCGAGCGCGGCCACGCTCACTAATGTGTTTTTGTACGTCTGTCACCTCCAGATCAAGACCCAATTATCTCGTTGCGTCCAGATAAGAAGCAGTTTACGTCTCGCTTTGTCTCATTGTCCAGTTTTCTTCAGTTCATGATTTATTTCATTATGTCCAAGGTGTGAGACGATGAGACATTTTCATATATGCGCTAATAAAAGACACTTCAGTAAAAGAGGAGGGATAATAAACAGGAGCGGCGGCTTTGACTGACAGGTGGCCAATCGGTGGCTCCCGTCAGACTCGTGTCTGGTTTTACGCTGCTCTTAGAGGTGAATGAGTAAACGAATGCTTTCCGCGGTGACTTTAAACAGCTCGTTCGAACCTGTTTCCTGTAGACGTTGGCTCTCTGTCGCTCTAACTAGCAGCTGTTTATGCTGCATTAGCTCCTGTCGCTCTCTGCTTCGGTAATTTCGTGATAAAATGTTGTCATTTGCGTTCTCTGTATTCTCATTTTCTCAGCCTGACTCATCTTCCTCGTGATTTCCTGCCTCCCTTCGCCTTCTAAGAGTCTTGCAGCTGAATTGCATTTTACCCCATTTCCTGCTCCTACGGGTCCAGAAATTGGTTTTGTGTTTCTCCCTCTGAAGGACTTCTGACGGAACCTCGGTCCTAAATCTGACGTTTAGCTCCGATCTTTTTAAATCGCAGAGACATTTTCTGATTTCACTGCGGCTGCTACAAACATCCACATATAACAAGTGGCCGGTTATTAGAAAAGGGAAGCAAATTACATCAGCTCACAGCATCTTGTAGTCGCACAGGAAAGAAGAAGGAGCTGCTTTGTACAGTCCAGCCTATTTTTGTTCAGAGCCACAGAGCAAAGCAGCCTGAGGCCACGTTACAGAAGCAGGTGAATCAACACTCAATCAAATCAAAACTCTGCTTTACCCCCAAAGAAGCCGTGGTCTGGGTGAAGGATCCCTGCAGTTCTGCCACAGGCTCAGACCCCGATCCCCTGCTCCTCAGGTCCCCACTGCTGATCCAGGATCTGGCTCCGTGCGTCCCCACTCTGACCAGCTGCTGCTCTTGAATCAAATCGTACATGTAAGCCAGACTGGTTAATGTCATTGTCCCCGAGCGAACCTGAATCCACAACACTGGAGCGACGCTGGCTTCACCGGGACCTAAAGCTGCTTCAAACCCACAGGCAGGGACGTGTTAGGAGTCAGATGCAGGGTGACATGACTGACAGCTGGACAAACAGCTCGCAGTACGGCCACGCTGGGACCGAACCAGCATATTTCTATTCTGTTCTGTTCGCCGGATCGTGGAGTTCCAACGTGGGTCGCTCTTGGTTTTGCTCTGGGTTTTGTTCTGGGTTTTGTTCTGGGTTTTGATCTTGGTTTTGTTTTGGGTTTTGATCTTGGTTTTGTTCTGGGTTTTGATCTGGGTTTTGATCTTGGTTTTGCTCTGGGTTTTGTTCTGGGTTTTGATCTGGGTTTTGATCTTGGTTTTGCTCTGGGTTTTGATCTGGGTTTTGATCTTGGTTTTGTTTTGGGTTTTGATCTGGGTTTTGTTCTGGGTTTTGATCTGGGTTTTGTTTTGGGTTTTGATCTGGGTTTTGTTCTGGGTTTTGATCTGGGTTTTGTTCTGGGTTTTGCTCTGGGTTTTGTTCTGGGTTTTGCTCTGGGTTTTGTTCTGCGTTTTGATCTTGGTTTTGTTCCGGGTTTTGTTCTGGGTTTTGATCTTGGTTTTGTTCTGGGTTTTGATCTTGGTTTTGATCTGGGTTTTGTTCTGGGTTTTGCGCTGGGTTTTGTTCTGGGTTTTGATCTGGGTTTTGATCTTGGTTTTGTTTTGGGTTTTGATCTTGGTTTTGTTCTGGGTTTTGATCTGGGTTTTGATCTTGGTTTTGTTTTGGGTTTTGATCTTGGTTTTGTTCTGGGTTTTGATCTGGGTTTTGATCTGGGTTTTGATCTTGGTTTTGATCTTGGTTTTGTTCCGGGTTTTGCTCTGGGTTTTGTTCTGGGTTTTGATCTTGGTTTTGTTTTGGGTTTTGATCTTGGTTTTGTTCTGGGTTTTGATCTGGGTTTTGATCTTGGTTTTGTTCTGGGTTTTGATCTGGGTTTTGTTCTGGGTTTTGATCTTGGTTTTGTTTTGGGTTTTGATCTGGGTTTTGTTCTGGGTTTTGATCTTGGTTTTGATCTGGGTTTTGTTCTGGGTTTTGATCTTGGTTTTGTTCTGGGTTTTGATCTTGGTTTTGATCTTGGTTTTGTTCTGGGTTTTGATCTTGGTTTTGTTCTGGGTTTTGATCTTGGTTTTGTTCTGGGTTTTGCTCTGAGCTTTCTTATTTCCTCTCAATTACAGCAAATTGGATGTTGTCCCCGGCTGCAGCCTGTTGTCGTCTCAGGCATTTGTAGCGTTGTACGACTCTAAGAGAATTTGTGTTTTTATGTCCGGACTCTCGCTTCCGATGCCTCTCGCCGAGAGTTTACCTTGAGTGAACCTGATCTTCAGGGCTGACCTGGGTAAAAGCCTGCACTTATCCAGACGAGGTTTTGAAAGACAAAGCGTTTGTTCTGGGAAGAACCTCCCACCAGCCTGCGTTTTCCCTCTGCTGTATTTATGTATCTAGTCCTGCTCAGCACACATTCAACACATCAAACACAACCGCTCCCAGATAAAAGTCTCTGGATCAAGGCGTGTTCTCAGACAGACTCGCTGCAGTATCTTGACATTTACTGTCCAGAATCTCAGACGCGCAGCAATCACAGAGCCGCTCGGCTCCCGAGTGAAGCCGGGCAGATAAGCTGGCACCGCCGCGTCGGCCGAGCGGCTCTTTATCAGGGAGTGGAGGACTGGGCTCAGGCGAGCGGAGCCCTGCTGAGTGGCCCGTGAGATATCTGCACCTCAAACAGCTGAGGAAATTGCTCCGTGAGGCTGGAAAAAAGTGATGCATGATTTTAAGAGTGACGCTTGGAAAAGCCAATATGCAAAAGATTGACGTTTCCACCTGATGACAGAAATGACATCAGGGCTCAAACAACATGGAAACGCGTCTATTATATTATAATATTACAGCGAAACCCCCAAACGCTCATCACTGCCATGACGAACATGTTCCTGAGCGTTTTATCCCACGGTTCCTCGCGTCACAGCGACCATGGGAAGTGAACGTCCCCCAGACGCCAGAGACTCATTTCAACTGGAGGATTAAACATCCGTGATTTTGTTTTTCTGGTGTGGTTCACGTCGAGTTTTCTGCCCGTTTGCTTCAGGTATCGATTCACCTTCAGGGGCAAAATCAAGAACCCTTCAAAAGCATCAGCAGCACAGTGATGAGATCAAATCCACAGAAACCTCGTGCTTTTACTGCGCGCGCTGCAGTATGAAACGTCCTTAAAGCATCCTGAAGGCTGAACAGTCTCAACTGTTACATTCCTCTCTGTTTATTGGGCTGATTGTTTACTGGTTTTTGTCCTAAATGAATCTTAATTAACCGTAAAGTGGCTCAAGCCGTTTTGCAGCCAGGCCTGATTGAGTCTTTCCACCGGGGGAAGTGTCTGCGACGGCTCCACAGCAAACCCTCACGTCTGCGCCGCGCTCTAAGCAGCTGTGTAATTGTGAGGAATGAGTTTGTTTGGACCCGAGTGGGCGGCACCGAGGCCGATCCAGCACATCCCCACCGGTGGAGAGAGCTGCCGCCTGTCCCTGAGCCATCTGGGGGAAAGGAGCAAAACAAGTTAGGACGCTGAATTATGTCCTGACACCAGCAGCAGCTTTATTGCTTTTAATTTATCTTGTCCTTGTGGTTCAGTTTGCAGCTGATGTCGTGTCACATCCTCAACTCTGCTAAAGACGTTCTGCACACAGTCAAATCAACAGTGTGGGAAACAGAGACGGAGGCGAAGTTCATCTGAAGCAGGTCAGAGATTCACTTCTAAAGCTCAACAGTCTGTGGCGTCCTGGGTCGGGTTCACCCCATTCCACGCTCGGCCCAGATCGCTCCCAGCTGGTCCTGAATTTGATCTGGCGTGTCCTCAGTCAGTTCCAGGCTCTCTCCTCTGAGCTGACGATGGCGTCGGCTTTGTTTGCCTGAGGACCGACTTGTTTTGCTGAGATGAGGGTATCATCACACCCACTCAGCTGGTTCTGGAGAGACGGGTCAGAAGCGATCCAGTCAGCGGCCCGCCAGGCCAGCGGTCTGTCTCCAACCACGACGCAACACAGCAGAGACGTTATGCAAACGGGTTTGGTGCCTGTTGGTCTGAATCATCTGCAGCTTTCCAAAATAAACACGGCTTCGCATATTGCTGCTCCTCCACAAGATACGAATACATTCTGAAAACACTAAGTTCCTGCTGTCGTCCTGGGCCTGCGCTCAGACCAGACTTCCTGCTCCGTCCAGGTCTAAATTATTGTTTTAATCACGGCTCTGCTCGTCTTCATAAGGATGAGCTACACTGGGGGGAACCGTTGCAGTCGTTCATTACTCTGGCGCCACTGAAGCCGTTCGCCTTCCTGCTTCCAGAGCCTTTTACTTGAACGTGAACTTGTGCATTTATGAAACTTCTCACAGCAGAAACCTTGATGCGTCACGTAGCTGCGCTGGGAGGCCATACGTTAAACGTGATGCAGTGAAGCTCGCTTCATTTGTGGGTTTGTTTGTTTAGCCGAGCTGTCGGATGAATTCTGTCGGTTTGTGTGTTTGCTTGTGTTTGGAGTGGGATGTTGCACTGAGCCCTGCCTCGCCCACACATCACAGCAGTTTCTCGCCTCTTCCACCGGTTTGTCATTGAACTTCACATGTTTACTTATAAATGCACGACTTAAAACGCGCCGTAGCGGGTTGGAAGCTTACGACAGGCCGGCGGGGAGACGCCAAGTGCTGGCTGGACTACAAACAGCGGGTCCAGGATGTCTACACGCTGTGTGGTTGCATCGCGTGCAGGTTTTTTGTAAATAGAACTATAATAAGTATAAAGTCTGTATCTGCAACTATGGAAAAGTTGCTCATCGTCATGTTTACCTGGTTAAAACGTGAAGAATCGTGGCGGAGGTCCTGACGTAAAGGATTCTTCTGTCAGCGCCTCACCGACGCTGCTGCTGCTTTTTATTCTTCGCATGTCCACGAACGTCACGACATGAAGGTCTGCTTCTTTGTCTGTGCGTTAGATGCTCTCATCCTACGCCTCAAATCACTGGCTTGGTCCGAGTCCGCCGTGATGAGCCATTTAGCGCCGGCTTCCTGTTCCTTATCGCAGCTATGCCGGAGTTAAACAACCTTCAGCAGAGCGAAAAGGCTCCAGATGCGTCCGATTCTGTCACGTTGCTGTAAGTAGGCCGCGCTGCTTCAGAAGCCTGATTTCAAGAATGGAGGCTTTTCTGTTTCCACACAGCGAAGAATCTTTTCCAATCTTCATCCATTTGCAGCACATTGTTGTTGTCAGATGAAACAGAAATAGGTTAAAGGATAAAATATATATATTTTACAAAACAGAGACTGAGGCCTCTGAGCCTCTAGAACCAGAAATGAGCCCTAAAAGCGTAGCAAAGCCGTAAACACCGTCACATGAACCGAACAGGGGCGTTAAAATACAGCGGAGACAAAAGTTAAGGTTGGTTAATCAACTGCATCTTTATTTATCGAACATGAACGAGCTACTAAGTAAACCTTGAGGCGATGGGCCTTAAACGAGGAGTGCAGAGAAATGTGAAAGGAGCCGTTTTAATAATCCTTCGTGTGCTTTTACTGTGAAGCGTGATAGCATCAAGAGGTAAAAACCTGCCGCTGCTCTGCAGACAAAGCAGCGAAGGCGATAAAGTGGGAGTCGAAGGAGAAGAGGACGTTGCTCGGGATTAACATCTTCCCTGTAAAAGCTCATTTCTACCTGAAATCAGCTTCTTCCTCGTTTTGTTCAGAGCAAACTGGAAAATGTGACGCGACTGTTTCTCCTCATGTCTGGTTTCATAGCGTTTCTCCAGATTAGGTGAGGACTGTGACATCACCTCGGCGCCTTCATCTGTATTCAGGTCCGCGCAGCGACACGTTTCCAGCTCAGCCACGTTGCCATGGTTTAGCTGAGCATCAAGCCATGGAGACGGTAAACAGGGGCCCACAGCTCTGATCGATTTTAAAAAGAGCCAACAGAATTCATTTTTAACAAAAGGAACAATGAAATGGACTCAAGCTGTATTTTACGGTGTGAGGGACTTCGTGGGGTTTAATAACGCTAGAGAACTAGTCGATGGACTCAGACGTCCCGAGATGCCGTCGTCTCTGTGTTTTACGGGTACGAATCCTAATTATTCTCCTCTGTCGGCAGCTCCACGACGACTTCGCTAGGATTCCATTTGGTTTACACACACCTGCCACCTGCCCCCGAGCGTCGTCGCAGCCGCAGCCTTTTAAAACGTGGATCAACGTTTTGCAGTTAAACAGAGTGCTCCTCTACTCTAAACAGTACGGCAGCGCCGGTCGTCACTTCTCATTCCCGTGAAGGTCGAGGCCTGTTACCGTGTTTCTATCTGTGGCTTATTGAAATGGTTGTGTGGCTGCAAACTGTCAGACAAAGGTTAATAAAGCAGCTGATGGTTTTAAAGTGCACATTTAGAGAACATCAGCATTTCAACCGTGGCTTCCGCTACATAAATGTCACAACTGTAGAAAGCTACAGGCCCAGCTGTGCTGTTGTTCTGTAAGATCCAGTCATGCAGCATTAAAATGGGCCGAGGAGCCGACGTGCATCTCATCAGACTTTCACAAGTGACATTTTCCTGCCAGTTAGATCTTCGTCCCTGCTGATTAATTAAGTGACAAAGTGCGAACAGGTGACGGTCGCGAGCCGACCCAGCGCCACAGCTGAAACAGATGTTTAGCCGGAATAAATGGAAACGTGGGAGAAGCATCAGAACCTCGTGATGCCAGAGACCTTTTATTGATATTTTTTCACACAAGCAGCAGTGACTGGATCCTCCGGAGCAGATTACAGAGCATCGCCCGTGTTTGCAGAAGCGTTGTACAGCAGAAAGCTAACCTGGATGGAACGAACTTCCACTGGACTGACAGCGCCACCAGATGAGTTTCACACCGAGCAGATCAATACTGTGCACAAAGAGGCGATTCATCACAGAGCGGAGCGGAGCAGGGCGGCAGCACGGCCTCGTCAGGACGTTCAGGGGAGCGGATCCTTCTTACTGAGCGCTGGAGGTCGCTACCACTCGCACTGAGCCCTCAGGTGTGATGCCAACTGGACCTGCCTGGGTGGATTTTTTCTCTTCCTCACTTCTACCTCATTTTAACACTACTCAGCCGCCTGCCCGGCAACACCTGCCGGCAGGCGTGGGTCGCCCGGACATGTTGTCATGGTTACCCTGCTAAATGCATAGCGATGGCTGTGGTTGAGGGACTGGATGGGGGTAACTGACCTCAGAGCAGCAGACACTAAGGAGACACTGTCCAGTTTCCGTCCGTTAGCTGTGGCTCAGGCTCCTCGACAGGTTCTAGGTGTTGGGGAAACTCGCTCTGAAGCTTTTAGTGCGTGAATCCATGTTCAGGTGTCGTTGTTGTAACCGGGTTCCATCAACAGAACCATGAGAGTGGTAGCGACGTCACATCGACTCTGAGCAAGAACGCAGGAAAAGCATTGTTACGTTGAGAACCGGCTCCGGTCTGTACCAAGCCTCAGTTCTCGTATTCTCTCGTATTCTCTTTATATTTACACATCGACGCGTTGGGGTTTTCCAGGTCGATGAGGGATCGGCTGTGTTTTAGGCCAGAAACACTCCCTGTGTGTTCGGGTCCCTGCGTCCACGAGGCCGTGACCTCTGTGTCCTTCGCCGTAGCTGCAGCCCCGGACGCCTTCACCACATCTTTTTCTCCCTGACAAGCTGCAGGAAAACCGATTTGGACCTTTTTTATTCTGATGTTTTTAGGCCCAGAAATGTTTCAGGGGATCAGCAGCAGCAGCTACAGCATGACATTTAACATGTGATCGTTTGGTGGAAGCAAGACTATGATCATAATCAGAATACT
Organism: Macropodus opercularis; assembly: GCA_030770545.1. Classification (NCBI taxonomy): domain Eukaryota; kingdom Metazoa; phylum Chordata; class Actinopteri; order Anabantiformes; family Osphronemidae; genus Macropodus; species Macropodus opercularis. The sequence goes on along the minus strand of CM061112.1, from coordinate 605,740 downwards.
GTGACATTTCCAGCATTTAAAAAATTTATCATCTACCACAACTTTAACAGGTGTGAAAGACACAAATTCACAAAAGAGACGTAGCAGCATCGGCCCTGCTCCGTATCTGGAGCTGTGATCTGAATTCATTTGTCTGATGTGAAATGGATGGAACATCTAATCTCATATTAACAGTTAACATCGCAGGTGGGGCAGATTTGCATCTTCATCCTCTCACCGGCTCCACTAAGCTCTGCTGCAGCCGTGCTATCGTCTGACCACGAGCAAACGAAGGTACAGCACAGATTCACACATTTACACTCGCTTGGAGGTGAACAGCAGCCACAGCAAAAGAACCAGAACACATACACTGGCCACAAGTAGAAAGAAGGACTGTGCTCTAGCAAAACTCATGCGTTTACCTCCAGCTGGGCCAGGCACGTCTGAGGAGCTAAACTACTTGTTAGGCACCAGTATTTCCCCTTATTGAGTCAGGAAAACGAAACACAAATGGCATTTTTTGCCCGTGGGGCTTGTGGTAGTTAGTTTGAAGTGGTTGTGCTTACAACTCGAATCAGCGTGACTGTAGGCTCCGGTCCAGAGCAGCCTCCTCCAGGATCACTCCTCACACACCAGCAGCATTTATGAAAACCTCCAGCAGTCAGTAAATGAGTGACGGCTCAGGATGACTGGCAGCCTGCTTCACGCCCTGCAGCATCTAAAGCGTATGAGTTTGTGGAAAGCCTGCTTGAAGTCCTCGTTGGACATGGTGTAAATGATGGGGTTGATGAGGGAGTTGAGGTAACCCAGCCAGGTGAAAATGTCGAAGAGCTCCGGGTGGAAGCACGACTCGCACACAGGCACTAGAAGGGTGTAAATGAAAAACGGAAGCCAGCAGACGATGTAGGCTCCGAGGATTATTCCTAAAGTTTTGGTCGCCTTCTTCTCCCTGGCGGCGGAGATGCGCTTCTTCTCCAGCAACGCGTCGGACACAGTGACTTTGACTTGGCTCACGTTCGCGGACGAGGTAGTGTCACAGGAGGAGGCGTCGTTCGTCCCGTAGTTCAGGGAGGTGGTGGACGCCACCGAGCCCGGGGAGTTGGTGATCAGGTGCGCCGAGGTCAGTCTCTTCCCCGGCTTGTTGTGCGACTGCTTCAGGATGCGCTTCCGGGCTTCCACGTAAATCCGCCCGTACAGGGCGATGAGCAGCAGCGTGGGGATGTAGAACGCGCCGAAGGTGGAGTATATGGTGTAGAAAATGTGGTCGGTGTTCACGTTGCAGCTCGTCACCTCCTCTGCCTTCACCTGGCGCCAGAAGAAAGGCGGCAGGGAAATGGAGATGGCGATCACCCAGGCGGTGGCGATCATGCCGGCTGCGCGCCCCGGCGTGCGCTTCTTGGAGTACTCCACCGCGTCCGTGATGGCCCAGTAGCGGTCCAGCGCAATTACGCACAGATGGAGAATGGAGGCGGTGCAGCATGTTATGTCCGAGGAGAGCCAGATGTCACACACCACCTGCCCTAGAGTCCAGGTCTGGCTCACCGTGTACAGCGCGCTGATGGGCATCACCAAGATGGACACCAGCAGGTCCGTGACCGCCAGAGACGCGATCAGAAAGTTTGCTGGCGTGTGTAATTTTCGGGACTGGTAGATAGTGGCGATGACGAACGCGTTGGAAAGCGTCGTGGCGAACGTAATGAGAGCTAAGGTGACGGCCAGACCCGCCTGGAAAGCCACGTTAGAGTCCTTCTCCTCCGCGTTCGACGCGACACTGGCGTTGGTGTAGTTGGTGGAGATGTTCAGCAGCTCTCCGTAGATGACAGGCGTCGGTTTGAGCTGACTGGCAGGCTCCATCCCTCCGCCTTCCCCAGTCAGATGGCCCTGTCATCGAGCTCGAAGCAGAGCTTGGACATCACTCTGAGATCACCCGAACTGTCGGGTCTCCTCGCGGCTCCATCTCCGGCAGAAGCGCAGCAGCAGTTATCCAGGATTCAGACGACAGGTGTAGCCGCAGAGACGCACTTCTGCCTCCTCCTCTTCATCTTCCTCACGTCATCTGCGGCTCAGCTAATCTTCAAGACCCGTGAAATCAAAAGGAGATGGCACAGAACGACAGCTGTCCATCATCCACTGCAGTTTTCAGTGAAACTGTTTTTGACAGATACTCCGGGCTCGGGGTGAAAAGGCAGTAATGTGAAATACGCAGGAGTTTAATCCGTGTTCGGCGTCTCCTCACAAGTTCAGGCTGCTGGAGCCTGAGTCCTGGTTTTATTCCGCCTCTCTCTCTCTCTCTCTCGCTCGGTCCCTCCCAGTCTCTCTCTCTCTCCCCTCTCGTTCTCTTCCTCTCTTTCCCAGAGATGCTTTCACTTACAACAAAACCAGAATTTTAAGTTGCTGGAACTATTCAGGCTTGACGCCCAGAGCAGCACTGACCTGTTCATGCAGCCGTGCTACTCGATGCCACCACACACCTCATGGGTGCGGACTGACCTCGTCTGTCCTCAGTGGCAGCTTATCGGTGACGGGTCGAGATCAGCCGATAGTGTCGACCCTTTGCTTTGTTACTGTTCGGCCTTCGCGGGCCCAGGCTGGAGCTCGGTTCTCTGGTCGTCCTCCAGTGATGGCCCTTCACGAGCTGGACCTTCAGTGGCAACCTGACGTCTCCCCCCTAACAGCGAGCAGGACGCCTCGCTTCAACAGGGGAATGCCCTAGCAGAACCGGGTCCGGGCCGCACACCCCGATGAGGAGCGGCAGCAAGGACAACTGGGTCGAGGGTTGGACGGACGCACTGATGAGTAACCGAGCAAGGACCAGAACACAGGACACGGTTCTGACCCGACTGGTCTGGTCTGCTGCACAGCGTTCTGCTCTGTCTGTCCTTCACAGACTCTCCGTCCATTTCTTCCTCTTCTCTGCTGTACAAGTTTGTCTCTTTCCCTCTGAAGCCCACTGCTGGGTCATAGAGCCCGAGGGTCCGGGGAGAGGCTCACGGGGTCCGGTACCGGCCGCCGGCCCGTTGGACCACTGTGCTTTTAAAGCACCGCACAACTTTCCCAGTGCGACATGTTGACGCATCACATTTAAAAATTCTTCTCATTTGCTGGTTTCAACATTTGAATAATGTCTTGTACTAATTTATTCGAAGACACGTTTCAGATAAATGCAAATGATCACATTCTTCTCATTTGCTGCAGCAGTGGCTCAGTCTATGAATGAAATTAAATCAATCCTGTGTCCAAACACAAACTACTTTTGCCAAAGGGGTAAATAAGGTCTTTGTTATCGCACAGTGCTTACATTTACTTGCTGAACACAATGATAGAGACTAATGCAGACTGCGGCGTCCTCGGTTCAGACCTTTCAGGGGTGTGTTAGTAGTTTCTCTAGTAGTCCAACATGAATTCATTTCCGCCTCGGTATCAGGCTGAGCACTTCGTCCGTACGCGGGACTACAGGCTCCGTATTGATGGGGTCTGAGCAGAGCGGAGTCCCGGGGCTCCGGGGCTCCGGGGCCCTGCTCCGCCTCGCTGTGCGCTGACCTGCGGCTGTGGCCTGACAGAGGGAATCACATCACGGACACCGTCTGAAATGAGATTCGCTTGGCAGGTGCCTGGGAGGAGGTGACAGCAGAAACGAGACGACGTCTCCAGAAGGAGGTTTCACTGCAGGCGAGCAAAGTTAATGGCACTTTACAATGAAGAGACCCGTTAAAATAATGGATGGAGGCCGCTCTCAGATCGGGAGCCTCTGACGTGTGGCCTGCTTATCTGGGTGAAGCCGTTTCCCCCTTTAACTAAGCGCAGCGCTGTGACTTTGAAACGATATTAAACATCACCTTGGTTTATTAGTTAGAGTAGCTTTTACTGACACGACGCTGTAGCCGTTGGAGCAAAATGCAACCAAGCACAAAACGAGGCTCATCGTGATAAAAATGCTCTCGGTAAATACAGTAACTAGGATAAAGATTCAATATGTGAATACAGGAATAAGCATGAAATGATCTTGAACTGAACTGATTGGTAGCTGGTGACGACCTCCACGTGACTAACGATCGTTTTCTGTGACACTGAATTTTCCGGGTGACACATTTCGTTGCGACACCTGCGCGGCCGGTGAAGCTAAGTTAGCGTCTTAGCATCGGACAGGAGCAGTAGCTGGGCGCCTTGTGGAGACGTCCGCCCAGTGATGCACAGTGAGCAGGGAACCGCGGCAGGTAACGCACCGGTACTGCAGCCGTCAGCCACGTGGACGGGCAGAGGCGTTTAGTTGTCCGAGCAACGTGTTAGCAGCAGTAGATGCGTCGCTAGTTAGCGTTAGCGAGCTAGCTCGTTAAGCTAGCTGGGCTAACGCAGCGCTAGCTGGCGGTGTAAGGGAGGTCAAACATAAGGTCAAGGACGGAGAGTTTATTTGAAGCCTGGCGGAGACATTTTCCACCACAACCAAGCTGACGGCCTGAAACGAACAGATAGTAACAAATAGTAACCTGCAGCGCTTTAACGTTCACCTGCGTCGCCCTAAATCTCTGTCCCTTCGGCAGGAGCCGCTCAGGTCACGTGGTTTTTCCTAAAGGCCAGAGTCGCCCTGGCAGTGGCCATAATCAGGACCAGGCCCCAGGGGATGAGTGGCCGCGAACACGCAGAGGCTCTGGCCGTCAAGCTGCGCAGCCGGGATGAAAGCTGGAGGCAGGAGGCCCTGGGGCTGCGGCAGGAGGTGCTGAGGCTGCGGCAGGAGGCCCTGGGGCTGCGGCAGGAGGTGCTGAGGCTGCGGCAGGAGATGCTGGTCACCAGGGCGACCACAGGTACCCGGTCACAGCATAACGGTCTCACCAGAGATGACTCAGAACAACGCGTTCCGCGGACGGGGCATTAAACACACCTGGAGCCTGACTGGAGCCTGACTGGAGCCTGACTAAAACCTGACTGGAACCTGACCGGAACCTGACCGGAACCTGACCGGAACCTGACTGGTTCCTGACCAGAGCCTGACCGGTTCCTGACTGGTTCCTGACTGGTTCCTGACTGGAGCCTGACTGGTTCCTGACCGGAACCTGACCAGAGCCTGACTGGTTCCTGACCAGAGCCTGACCGGTTCCTGACTGGTTCCTGACTGGTTCCTGACTGGTTCCTGACTGGTTCCTGACTGGTTACTGACCGGAGCCTGACCGGTTCCTGACCAGAGCCTGACTGGTTCCTGACTGGTTCCTGACTGGTTCCTGACTGGTTCCTGACCGGAACCTGACCGGAGCCTGACTGGAACATGACCGGAACCTGACCGGAACCTGACTGGAGCCTGACTGGTTCCTGACCGGAACCTGACCGGAACCTGACCGCAACCTGACTGGAGCCTGACTGGTTCCTGACCGGAACCTGACCAGAGCCTGACTGGTTCCTGACCAGAGCCTGACCGGTTCCTGACTGGTTCCTGACTGGTTCCTGACTGGTTCCTGACCGGTTCCTGACCGGTTCCTGACCGGTTCCTGACCGGTTCCTGACTGGTTTCTGACTGGAGCCTGACTGAAACCTGACCGGAACCTGACCGGAACCTGACCAGAGCCTGACTGGTTCCTGACTGGTTCCTGACTGGTTCCTGACTGGTTTCTGACCGGAGCCTGACTGGAGCCTGATCCTTCACTTTGTTTAAAACCTTTCAGGTGTGGACAACACAATAGAGGCTGGTTCACAGGATCTGTTTGGTCCAGAAACGCTTCACCTGGACTGTGACTCGGAGACTCCTGACCTGATCTTACAGGACCCCCAGTCTGCAGTGGCTTCTCCTCATCCACCAGTTCCATCTTCCAGTTTCCACGTAGCTCCAGGGAACGCGATGCAGCCCAGCGTGCAGTTCCTCCAGCGCCTGTGCTCCCTGCACCGAGTAGGAGGGAGCGTCCAGGGCCTGGAGGCTCTCTGGTTCAGCCCTGACGGGGACGCGGGTTCGGTGCTGGTGGACTCCGTGTGCCAGCTCCTGGACTCAGTGGTGAGGACGTGCAGGGATCCTCCTCCGCCGGGTCTTCACGACCTCGTTCCACAGGCCTGTCGGGTCGCGGCACAGGCGATGGACCTCTTCTGCTCTCAGAGGCTGCCATCTGTGGAGTTTAAGAAACATGTGGAGGAGTCGCTGAGGGAGCTGACTGCGATGCTGTTGCACAGTAATCAGCCCAGCAGGGTGAGTAATGGCATCTGTGTTTGTGTGCACACAGTGTTTGCTTATTAATTTAGCTTTGGTAGAAAATTACCCCCTACAGCTAGAGCGGCATGAATAAAGGGAGGAATAGCATCTGATAGATAAACATAGAAAGACGCACATCAGATCTGTTCATGTCTGGAGAAACCAGTTAAGAGCAATGGTTGTCGTGTGAGTAGTAGAGTCCAGAGTCTGTGGCCCATGGAACAACCACGGTGTGTATGTGCCGGTGGTTTTTGCTGTGAAATGATGATCCCAGCGCAACACTACGCTCCCTGACCCTCCACAGCTGCCGCAGCAGCATTTCAAGCCTGCATGTTCGTCATCAGGAATGAAAATGCTTGTTGTGCTTGAGACATAAGCACAAGCAGAGGAGTTTAACACCGAATAAATTAAATGAAATGGTTTGAGCGATCACAGAAAACATGGAACTAGACAATATTTATTTCTGTTTATTCAATAAAACACGCGCCTCGTCCAAGGTCTTGGTGCTCTGTGTGAACACGGATCGATGACACCTCCCACTCAGCCGACCCAGTTCCAGTGACTTCCCTCCTCTCGTGTACATCGAGCTGCATCAAAAACATTTTCACCCAGTTTACTGTCACCGTAACTAAGATTTTAGTTTTTAATTGCTTGTTTACGTCTGAACAGTCTCCGGCGTCTCTGTTCTTCATCAGGAAAATGTTACTTTCCTAAACTAATGCTTAGTTCCGAGTCAGGTTTCCGTAGGTAACAGGAGGCGCCAACGTCCTCGCTGTAAGTTGAAGGCGATAATATGTAACTGCTTTTCATTTGTGCAGTCTCCATTTCTGTGGTTTACCCTTCATTTACAGTTCAGTGGTGATCTACGGGGTAAAACTGAACGTCCCTCAGCGGCTTGCACACGTTACAGTCATGACAGGGCCTGACAGGCGGGTAATGGAGATGAAAACGAGCCAGAGTTGACAAGGATGAAGATTCCCCCGTCTGCCTCTCAATAAACGCTCCGTGTTTATCCGCTGAGGACGGCTTCACTGCGACGTCCCTGTTTGTCAGGAGTGATGGTAAAGAAAGTGGACTTTTCTGCCACAGCGAGGCAGAGACGTTTAGCAGTTGTCAGTGAAAGCGATGGTGGTGGCGAGGACGCTGTATAATAATTTAAATTTAATGAGGATCCATTAACACAGCACCAATCTGTCTCTGAGAAAGTCTAATGCTCACCCACAGAGGCGAGTTGTCTCAGTCTCATGGCGGAGAATGTTTAGAGCCGACGGCAAATCACAGTAACGCAGAATAAATGAAACCTGCATTAGTTGGTTTGTGATGATTATGGAAGGACAGTACTTACTCATGATGGCAGAATCTGTGCTTCATCATTTGAAAAGGGACGATTTAATAGTTTCAGCAGTGATGAATAAAGTCATTGTTTAACCCTCGCAGGGCCTTCGAGGGGTCAAACGACCCCTCTGTGAACTAGGGGGGCCAAAGCTCAAACACACACCAGGGTTGGATCAAACAGCCTTCGTGGGTGTTACATCCGAGGAAGTTCATCCATAAAGCGTGTTGTGATTTATCGTCTGTCTGCGGCTTTTATCCAACCCTTGTGTGGTTTTTGACCTTTGAGCCCCTTGTTTTCATTTTGACCCTTCGAAGGCCCCGCGAGGGTTAAACTTTGCTCTGTTTGCATTCAGATTAGCAGAAATGTGTGTTCGCGCCGACGTTGATCAGGTGTTACTGTTACATCAGCTGCACCTCGAGCAGGTAACGCATGACCTTGCTCCACTGAGCACCTGGAGGCTCGTATCTTCAGAGTAATTCCTAAATTCAGCTCTGTGTTTGGAGATTTCTCTGCTACTGCGTCTTATGATCAGCGTGTAACCACCGGCCTCTTCAGGTTCTCCCTGTAAACGTTCTTTTCAAATGTGGGTGTATACAAACAGGACAATTGTGGTCCTTCAGCTGCGGGTGAACGGGTCACTGAACACAGCTGCATGTTGTTGGTCCAGTACAACACCTTCTGGTCTGTTGAGGCTGACTAGCCTGGAGGAATTGGGCTCCTTTTCTGCTGTGGATGCCGGCGCGTGTTACGGTTGAACTACAGTCCAGATTGGTGTTTTGAGCAGCTGGCGCTGAAACCCGATGTTTAAATGTGATCCAGCTTGATGAAGTGCAGCTGCTGTGATTGCACTTTGCTTTGTTTCACACAATTTATCCATTGGAACGAAACATATTTTCATCCATCCGCCACAACAATGTGCAACATTGATTATCCCAGAGCAGTAGCACCTGTCAGTGGCGCGGACGTATCAAACGAACACTCGCTTGTTGTGTTGGAACCAGAAAACCTAGGCAAGTGGAAATTGACATGTGATGGCAGGACAGCGTCTGAAATCCCAGCTCCTGCTGGTGGTGGAGGCAGTGTGATGCTTTGGTTCTGCTGGGAAACCCGGGTCACTGTGTAAAGACAGCTGATTGTTGTTTCAGAAGGCAGCGCACGTCTTTTTATGTGTGTTACTACTACACGATGCTGCTCTCACCAGATCTTTATGTGCTCTGCCACACTAAGTGTTTCAGGAGCTGCTATGTGATTGCATACTGTATAATAAGGACGGTGCTGATGACTTTGTGGATACCCATTAGTGTCGTCTTTATGTCTCTGACATTCAGCGAACGCTTCATTGCTCTGCCAGTCAGGGTGATTGTTTGAGACGGTTCAGAAGTGGGAAGGGAGGTCAGAGATGAAGGGCAGGGGGTGAAGACACGACGAGCAGTACCAGCGGTGGAAAGCACCCTCTGAGACGTGACTCTAAAGCGTCCTGACAGCAGACTAATCTATTCCACACGCTGCTGAAGAACACATTGATATTCAGAGAGATAAGATTGTGTAGGATGCAGTGTCATCTTGAACCATTTAATGGATTTCTAGTGTCATTTCCTTTCCCTTTGTGGTTACAGTCACCTCAGACTGCTTCACTTTATTTTACAGATGTGCCTGCTTGTTTGCTTCTTGGTGTTGTGGCCATGTTTTATTGCATCTCACTACACATACACGCTTAGTTTAGTTTCGCTTGACCTTCATTGTCCGTAGTAAATGTTCGTCACGTTGTCTACAGCCTCAGTGGGCGGCGGCCCAGTGATTTATTAAGGTGTGTGTTGGCGTAATCTCCAGCCTGGACCACTCTTAGTGCTGTGGAGCCTGGACTCTCTGTGTGAGCTGGAGTAGATGTTAAACAACAGCCAGCTGTGGATTATGTCGCCATCTTTATAAATTATGTTTTCCTGCCTACAAAACTACTTTCATAAAGTTTCAGATAATGTCCGTACTGTCGCTAATCCTAGAGTTTATTATGGCAACATAAAAAACCTTTTTAACACAGTATTCACTTAAGACTTTTCTTCATCGACAGACAGTTTATGTAGTTTGTTCCAGCATTAATCAAATGGTGACCGCGTTACGTCCGCCCGTTTCTAAAAGCCCAGCTCTGTAGTGAAACCATGAAATCGGCTGAGTGAGAGTCCTCAGGGACTGACGGCGAAGTGCTTGCGGCCCAAGTGTGTCCCATCTTCAGGAGTAAGTCCTGCGAGCGGCGGCCGTTTACCCAGCAGCAGGTCCTACCTCATCCACGAGGAGAGCTCTTATTTCTGGCTCAGACTCTCAGACACACCTGGAGGAGTTGTTACGGTCTATGGGGAAGAAGATTGGACATGATGAAGGGCCCAGACGATGCAATTGCAGGTACTGAATCCCAAGTGGCTTCATTCAAATGTCACTCTCACGGCGCTGAACTGCAGACATATTTCAGGTAATAGCCTTTCAGGGAGGAGAACGACTGGCCTCAAATAACCTCAAACCCGCCTCATCGTTCCGTGTCGTCCTGTTGTCTGCTGGAAGAACTTTTATTAGCTTCTCTTTTATTGGATCCAGCTCAGTTCATGCATTTCGGCCTCAAACAGAACGCTCAAGCTCACCTGTTATTGCTCTATTAATTTCCAGACAATGCTGCCCGTCAGTGTTATGGCTGCAGGACTTGCCTGTAAACGTGAATAATGTTCTAGGTTGGTTAAACGTAAAGCTTGGCTGTTTATTTCTGGATGTTAACCTTTCAGTGTTGGCTGGGTTTTGCCGTGTGCTTACATTTGCTGACGCCAGTGTTGCTTTTTGTTGTTACTGCTGGTGGAACAGTAACACGCGGCGTCTCCCGACGTGCTCTGTGGTCCTTCCTTGTCTGCAAGTAAACAACCAAATGAGTCGAAACCAAACTTGAGCACCAGATGGGCAGAGAGGTTAAAGTGGAGCGATGGAAGGCTTCATCAATTTGCAGCCTGAGAAAATCTGGTTAGGGAAGCTGAACAACAATCTCCTCCCTTCATTTGTTTTAAATCATGAATTAATCTCTTGATACGATAATCATTCCAGACAATTTCACATAATGTCCCCGTATCGTTCCAGAGGTAATCAGGAGCCGTGGCAGTGGAAAGCAAATTAAATTTCAGGTTCGTCTTTTGTATTTTTGTTCTTCATCCAGTCTGTTTGCAACAACGAAAAAAACATTTATTCATTTTCAAGCATCAAATTGATTTAGCTCTACTTCTCAGTGCTGGTTGAATTCCCTAAACCAAATTGAAAAGCAACAATAATTGTGATGCCCTTGAACCCAACACTTTCTCCTCGGCTGCTGCTGTTGAGCTGAGCGTTGCATGGTAACACAGGACAATATGGATGCGTTGGGCCGCTCCCCGTTTAATGTATGAAAAGGGGAGTGAATATGAATCAGGCTGTTGCTGAAGGGCAGCGTGAATGCTAAGCATCTGCTCCATGGAAAAGATCCTCACACACTTAGGTTCGAGTACTTAAACAGAAAAGCTTTTCATATTTCATCATTTCAGAAATTAATGCTATGGACACAGATGATGAACAGACGACTTCAGTCCTCGTGGGAGTTCACTGAATGCGTTTTTCTTTTGTTAGGAAACGTGTTCTATGAATTATTAGATTACTGTTCCTCTAAGATACAGAAGTGTCACAATTTGTGTATCAGGTAGAACAGCTGCTCTTACTGAGTCACCATGGTTAGTGGCATTGCAGTGCATTCTGGGTAACAGTGTTGAACGAAGAAGATCCCGTCCCGACGGCTCGTCACTAGTGAAACAGGCTCATTACTACTCAAACGGTCAAGCATGAGTCCGACACCACAACCGAGCGTCTGCAGTTTATTCTTGCTTCCAGTATCATCGCGTCATGTGGAGGAGTTTATGGTGAAATCATGTTTATCAGTTCATGCTTCATGGAGCCTCTGTGTGAATGCTCCCCGTAATATTTTAATAACCTGAGAGCTCAAGCTTCCTCTCCAGGCTCCAGCTTGAAGGCCAGCGGTGGTTTGATTCAGGCTAATATTGATGTGGCTTTAACTATTTAACATTTGTTCCCTCTGGCTGTTTTGAAAACCGTTTAGCAGAGCACATTTATTAAAAAACATACACTTATTATTGCATGAACAGTGCAGCGCCTCACTGCTCGTATACTTTTCCCTGCCTGCTGCTTTTAATCCTTTCTTTTTTGGCATTTGTTCAAACTGGACCGAGTCGGCCGCATCAGACCTGAGCCGAATCTGAGGAGGCTTAGGTTAACCTTTGACTTCATCACTGTGGGTCCAGGTAGAGTTTAAAACCCATAATGAAACCATGCCCAACCGGTTGGACCACATTTCACCATTTGTAGTATTGGATTGTAGTGTAAACGTTAAACGTGAGTCATCTGTTTCTCCAGGCCAGCGAGAACCTGGCGGCGTGTCTGGTCACCCTGGGGAGCAGCAGCTTGTCGAAGGCCTTTGTCGTCGGGCACCTCCTGTCTGAGCTCGGCGACCTGGCTGAGGGGCTGTGGCAGGCCTTCCAGGTAAACGGCCGCGCTCCGTCCCTCTCTGCTTCATGATGAGCTGCGTTCCCGTGTACTGTCAGCAGGCGCGTTACCCGAGCAGCGTGAAAACCTCTCAGCCCGTATAATGTTTCAGAATCAACCCGTACTGGTCTGTTTGTCTTCCACCTTTCTCTGACTTTGTCCCCCAGACATTCTCATTCTGCCTCATTCACTGGTTTATTTCACCTTTCTCTCTCAGACAGTTGGCTTTTGTGCGCGGCCTGGGGCGCACCGTGTGCCCTATTGACTCGCTGCCACGGTCGCTTCTAAGCCCCCATAATCAATACTGCGTCCCACAAGATGCCCGCTCGCCTTGTATTCAAATGTCTCAGTAGCTGGGGTGACGTCTGAGTCGCAGCCAGGCTGCAGCTGCATTTGGCCGCCCTGCCCCCTATGAAAAGTGTGAAGCCACTAGGGGTCCTTCGAAATGGAAATGCGTCAGAAGACAAAGAGGAAATGGCTAAAGAAGTTTCCCCCCTGGTCTGTCCTGCTGCGCTTCCCTCCCACTCAGCAGGCCATGCTCGCCTGTGCCTGTTTGACTCTCGATGCCGGCGAAGCCCGAAAGAGTGTTTTATCACCACTGCGTTTTTAAGAGGCGAGGTTTAAAAAACAGCTGAACCCACTGTTTACTGGAGATATTGACAATGCAGAGCAGCTCTGTGGAGCCATTGCCTCCAACACAGCAGCAGTAATTGGTTTGTAGGCAGGAACGTGAGGAGTCAACCCCCACACAGATACAGATGGAGCAGCATCCTCATCCTTTGTGCACTCAGAAGACCTGTAATTGCGAACTTACATTAACTAACATGTTGGCATAGATCTCCGTTAATGTGGCGCGTTGACATTTTCAGAGCATGCAGACAGCCATCTGTGTGTCCACCCCACCTCCCCTCCGCTCATTTCTGTTCTTTCAAGGCTAAGAGAGGGACAATGAGATTGAAGACCGAGCTGCTGAACCGTCTTATTTGCCTGCAGCTCTGTGGTTTGTTCTCTCACAGAGATGCCGTGCGCCTCCCGTTTTTTAAACACTGCATCTATATCCCCATTAACATTTCATGCACTTAGCTTATGCTGTTATGCGGAACTGTTGAACCTTCAGGTCCTATCAGACATCGGCTGTAGTCGCAGGTCCCCAACTAATCGCACAGACACAAGTTACTAGTAGGTACTAGTTTGTGGAAATGTTTGTGAACCCGGATGTTATTCGTAGGAGACACAGACCAAAACCTGTAAACCAGTGAAGTGCTTTAGCTGCTGTGCGGGTGTGGGTTAGTGTTAGCTGGGGGTCATCTGGTCAACACGGCACCTTCAGCTTCTTCCACTGCTCCACATCACATTGTCGTCGTGTAGTGTTTCTAGACGTTCAACTGCTCCTCGGTGCAAGGTGCAAACCTTTCATTATGGCTTTTATTACCAAAGAAATAAACTGGCTGAGGCTTATTAGCAAAGTCTGACCTGCGTGTCCAAATATTTATTTATATATATATATATATATATATATGAGAAAAGGAAAGTCAATGTGTTACTAAAACACTCTTTTAGTGATAACAAATACAAAAGGCAGCAATTACAATGATTTTAATGCATGACTGCAGGAAGTGGAAGCAGAAGTGAATGATAAATCCTGATACCTGCAGCATTATGACAGGAAGTGGTTGTGTTGTAATTAGCTAACGGTGGCTTGAGACCGACGCAACCGAAGCAAACACAACCGTCCTCATGGTCACAGTGACTAATTGTGTGACAGTGCTTTGGAGATCTACTTCATTGTGGGACTGAATACGGTGTTTTATTCCCACATTAACAGTAATGGCATAGTGATGAGTTTTAATATTGCTGTTGTGTATGAAATGAGCTCTTAAAGAGCTGATAACAGTCATTTGCATAAAAGCGCTGGTATGATTACGGTGGAGTGTTTTTACTGTGAAACAGCTGCAGGTACACGTGACGTGAGGGACATGCTAAACGTTAGCACCCTGTCTGCTGAGGGCTGAAGACGCAGCTCATGGACGGAGTGCACGTGCTAAACCAGTGCCTGAGGCAGAAAGACGAGACGTCTTTCATTGCTTTCATTGGATGTCTTCCTGTTTAATTCTGGCCTCAGACTTTGTGTCGTAGGTAAGGAGGGATTCACGGATCACCGGCGTCATCTAGTCCTTGTGCTTAATGTTGATTTCAGGGAGTAGAGGGTTGATGCCTTCACACAGTGTGTCCGTCAGATGTAGTATAGACTAGTAACAGTCCTACTGAGTGATCTAGACGTTCCCAGGTCAGACCACCTGCTGCTGTAGTGCTACACAGGCACCGACCTTTTCCAGGTGGTGGGACAGAGAACAGATCTGCCTTCTGTCCGACGTTTGCTGACTCAGACCTTCGTGATGTAAAGGTGATGATGGCTGAAGGGCTCGGTGTCACGTTCACGCACCGTCAGCCTAAAGTCCTTGCTATCGTTCACGCTCCGGTCGTTCCAACCTACAGTCGCCAGCTCACCAGGAAGCGATGAGGAGTCTTTAATATCCATCAAGTTGAACTGAGCCACTGACGTAAGAGGTTTAAGCTTCCCGTGTTTCTGATTAGCCCTTCAACAACAACGTGTGCATGAGTCTCGTCTGAGCCAGTGGACTCGCCTGCAGAACGAACCCGTCGGAGGCGTCATACATAGAACACGCGTGGAGAGCATGGTTTGAATAGGTTTCTGTCCCTTACTGTGTTTGCATATCAAGGCTGAGCCTCAGTCGTGTGATATATATATAATGAGTTCGGTGCAACGTCTCAACAACGTGACCGAGTGGAGCGTCCGACGTGGGCCGGGCTGCTGAGGCCCGCCCCTGTCCAACACGCATCCTTAGAGATGCTGCAGCTCGGCGCCGCTGTCCTTGGAGCGGCGTAGCATACAGATAGGCTGAGCCATCTGGACCCTGTGCTGTTCTGTCAGGGGGCGTGACAGTCAGCACACACCAGCCACAGCCCTCGGGACAGAGCCATGAAATCCACTAAACCGCTGGGCAGTAAAATGCCACTCTGGCGCTGGTATTATGCACCCTGGGCTGTCACTGTCCCAGCGTCTGTGGGTGGTCTCATATTCACCCATGTTGTTGTCAGTGATGTACTGTAGAGGACTGTAGGTGGGTGGATGGCAGAGAAAAAGCACCAGATCTGCTTTAGGTCCTGTTCAGGAGAAAGCAGATTATTTCCTCAATGAATTTACCTATTTACAACATCATTTAGTCAAAGCTTGGCAACAACACTGTAAGTTTTAAAGTAGTCATTTTTCCTTTGATAAAGCGATTCACTGTTCAGCCTATAAACAGTAGCAGCGCGCTGAGAGAGCAGCAGGAAGCCGAGCGCGACACGTCCATCACGCTGTTTACTCTTCTTATTTTCTTTAGTAGATGAAGCTGGAGTCAGAGTTAAGGTGAAGCCACGGTTTGTTCCCTTGGGGCCGTTTGTGTATCTGTGGCTCATTATTGCTGCAGGTGTTGAGTGGATCTTGACACGCTGACTGGTTTGGGTTAACCAGAGCTCGTGTGGCCTCCTTCAGCTCTCATGGAACCTCTTCTTGTCTGATTGGGCTGATGTGATGAGTTTCTGACCCCGCCTTTGCCTGGATGATTGCCCTTAATGATATTAAGTTTGGCTTGGGGATATTAAATTTGGCTTAGAGGTGATGAATGACTTTTCACACATGCAGGGTTCAGCAGTGGTGGCAAAGCCAGAGGAAATGAGCATCACAGCTGATGCCTGTAAAGGCCAGTGCCAGTTCAATTTTCACTCTTTGGGTTGTGCAGCCCTACTGAAACGCTCCAGGTCTGCTCAGTGCATCACATTTTATTTTCATACATCACAAAGGGATTGATTCCTGAATTTCAAACGCTCCTAGGCCTACGTTTTTGTGAGTGTGATGCCTGATGATAATGTCAAACTGAGAGATGGAATCATTCTTGAAAATTGTGAGTTTAATCGAAGTGCTCTGTCCGTGTGAGTGGCAGTGGTATTTGGATGGTTCTGTCCTCGCTTTTACATCTGTCATCAAGACAGTGTTAAGGTTCCAGGTCACTGTTTCCCAGGCAGAGAACAAGGCGTGATGGATTGCACTATCACTTAGCTTCTTCACAAATTGTCAGCTCCTGCAGTTTTGGTTGCAGAGCACAAAGATTGTAGTGGGACTAGTGGGATGGTGAGAGGGGTCAGATGTGTGGTCGTGTTCTAAATTCAGTGGTTTTAGTCTTAACTCTGGACCTTGTTCTCCATTCTGCATCTCTGAAAGGATTGTAAAATTCACCATTGGATTCTCACTACAGATAACTAGGAATAAGGAATCAGGCAGGAAAGAAATGAAAAAACATTATGACATGATCCAGGTTGTTTGTTTCCCTTCTAGTCTTCTAAACATTTGGTGATTTGTTAATGATGATAATAAACATGCAGCAACAGTCACCATGTAAAAAATTAAATATGAAGTTGGGCCTTATCTCCGGCTGCTGATGAGAGTTTATGGTTGTCAGGGCAACGCAATACACACTGCACAAGTTTTTCAAATGGAGCCAGGAATGGTGACGGTCAGTGAGGGAATACATCAAGCGTCAGCGCAGCCGCTTTGATCGTCCTCCTGCTCACAGAGAAGGTGCCGTTCTACTGAAACGAGGTTGAGGCCAGTGCAGCCGGCTTCCAGGGGGAATAATACACGTAGAACGTCCGCTTTAAGGGTGTTTGAACAGGCAGGAGGTGAAGGCAAGCTAGCGCGCTAGGTTCCAGGTCAGAGACGCAGGACCAGAGGAGGAACAAACATCCCTCAGCTTGAGCTTTGTCAGTCTGTGTGTCTCTGTCTCCTGTATCAGCTCTGCTCTTTGTTACCAACAACACAGCTTTGCAGCGAAACAAATGACGGCGGCTTTCTTCCCGCTGTACAGCTTTGTGTGAAGCACGGGGCAGGCGGAGGACGGCGGCATGTGGAGTAGAGACAGACAAAACCATTGTCTGGTAACAATGAGGGAACTGCACAGGTGCTGATAAAGCTGCACACGCAAAGAGGTCTCAAGGTAAAGAGCAGCAGATTGTTACTGTAGCTACGGAGGCAGGTCCAGGTGCTGACTCTGCACCAGCAGCCGGCGCCACCCTTTGCCGCTGTGCTGCTCATGTTTGAGTGGATTCAACGTGTGTCGTCGCAAGTTGAGGTGCTGATTAAAATGAGGTATTCTCATCACATCAGCAGCTCGGTGCCAGTAAGAAGATTTGTGAAAGTTGGTGGCATATGTGATGTTTTAGTTAATTAGCATTCTTTACTTCTCTGGTTCTGTCTGTCATCTCCCTCCCACAGTCATCGCCTGCCTCTGCTTAATGTCTGGTATCACGCACCCTGTGGATTTGGACGCAGTGCAGCCATGACCCTCTTGTCACATTAGGGTTCATGTCTGCAGATAAGATCTAAGATAAGACAGAGAAACAATCTCTCGCCTTCTATTTACTAAGACATTGGTGACTGTCATTGGTTAAGTGCATCTTCAGCACAGAGTCACGTCCATGATGAGTTTGGCATTTTGTACTAAGATCCATCTCACTGGCCTACAAATCTGCTAAGAGCTTGCATCATCCTGAGCCACCGTACAGACGGACGGTGGTTTGTCAACAATATTAAAATACTGGTGACAAGCTGAAGCCACTATATTAAAATATAGCAGTTGCTGCTGGAGAAAATGTGAAATTAATTCAGCCAATATTTAGAGCGCGCTGCATCGTTGCCAAGTACATTCGAAGAGCAGGATTTTGGCCCAGAACTAAATTCATTCTGGCAGAGTTAGAATCCAAACTATGACTAAGCAGAGACTGTGTCTACCAGTTTATTTCCAAACGCCCTGCTGCTCTGACTTTCACTACTTGAAATACGCATGGTGTTAGCGTGTGTGAAGCCCGTCTGGTTCTTGTCGAGGTCGCGTTTAATGATAATAACGGGAGGTTATTATACGACTCCGCAGCCTGTTGGTCCGTGGGCGGGCGGCGAGGCTACCTTCACAAACGGTGATGAGCCGCCCTCCGTCCCGGCCGCTGTCGCTGCGATTTGAAGGTGGATCAGATTAAGGGGAGAGGCAGGGACAGGCTGTTAGCCGAGGATCAAAGCCTTCTGTATCCTCCGAGCTCCCCTCTCATTAGAGGTTTAACCTGACAAGAAAATTACTGCTTGATCAAAGTCACGCTGCAAAGCTAAATGTGGGAGCCTCTGTGGACCTGCAGTCAAGCTCCTGTACAAACTCACCTGAGGCAGACGCGTCTACGGTTGAGGCCAGACTTTGACCTTACGTCAGCGTTTCCACGCCAGCAGAAAACCTTACAAGCATTTACTCTGCTTGAGTCACCTGAATGCTTCAGTGAGGCTGAACTCAATCTGCTGGATCCACGTCGGAGACGTCGGTAGTTGTTGTCCGGTCGAAGTTAAAGCTCCATTTTCACTCGATCGCTCTTCACTTCAGAGGGAGTGAGCTCTGTAAATATTGTGGTTAGCTCCGCTGTCATATCAGCCCGGTCTCCACTGGCAGAGGTGACAGGAGTGACCCTCCAGACTGTGGCTGTCGATGCCTCATGAGACCATTTAACAAAAAAGAAAATGAACGTCCAACCCAGTTGAGTCCTCGTGTCGCTGATAGTGACACATGCTTCCAGAGAACAGGGAGTGCAGCACTTTGTGTGTGGAAAGACAGAAAAACCTGTGTTCCTCAACCTCTCGGGGCAAACGAGATTGTCAAGATATGAGCCCAGGCTCGGATGAGAGCGGATCGATTTTCTGTCTGTAGAGTCCGTGGATTGTCAGCAGTTCGCCTTCAAAGAAAATAAAGATGCTGCGAGAGGATGCTTGTACAAGGCGGCTCCAAATAAGAAGAGGAAAGCATCAACTCCTGGAAGCCTGACATTCACCGGAGTCAGGTCGCGCTGGCACAGTGAGCGTCCTGGACAACGGGAGCGTTCCCACGGCTCGGGTCTTTTTAGATTATGACTAGGAACCGTAACTCGTGGCAGATGCTAAAGAGCGCGTGCGTTTTGTTTTTATCAGGGCTGAATTCAGACAATGCTTTGTCCTTGTGCTGTTTCTGAGGAGCTCTTCAAACAACCTGTACATTTCAAACGCTGCAGCACATCGGAGACGCTTCCTCGTACATAGAGAGACCAAAGCACAGCGACAGAGAGCAGCCATGGGTCATAGGGTGGTCGAGACGGGTCGCGGCCACGCCAGCCTGACCTGAGGCCGGAAACCCTTAACCCTCGTGCAGCCACTGTGAGCCCGGGGGCCAAAGCTCAAAAACACACCAGGGTTGGATCAAACAGCCTTTGTGGGTTTTACATTCAAGCAATGAACACGTGTGGGTCTATGATGAAGTTCATCTAGAAGCGTGTTATGATTCATCGTCTGTCTGCGGCTGTTTTATCCAACCCTTGTGTGGGTTTGAGCTTAGAGCCCCTGTTTTTGAAGGCAGCACCAGGGTTGATGACCGCGCAGAAGAGTCGTAACTGGAAATGAGCTCAGTCCTGTTTGCTCTGTTTCATGTTGACTCAAACTCGCTGTCTTTGATATCAATTAACAAAAACAAACTGATCAGAGAGTCAATCCAACAATTAGTTTGCACTGGGTAGTGGACGCACACGTTCACACACCAGCTTAATTTACGAGTGTTTACTCGGAGGTAATCTTCTCGTCCTGCGGCCTCTGACTGACAGCATGTCGTGGGCCGCGGGCCGAAGCGTCTCACTCACACCGTGGGCTTTCTGTTCCACTCTGGCCACAAATCAATCTCTGTCCTCGATCCGTAAATTACTGCCCTTCACTCGGCTTCATTATGCTCGTGGTCAGCGCTCAGTCTCTCTCTCTCCTGCTTCCTTTTTTCAGTCTCTTCCTGTCTATATCATCTCTGATTCTTTCTTTCTGTACATTTTCTAAGACGCTCTCATGCTCTTTTCATTCAAAATCGCTGTCTTTCTGTTTACATTAATGCGTCTCCACCGTCTTATGTTCTTTCCATTTGTCTCTTTCCTCTTCACGCTGCTGCACAGATGCACAGAAAAAGCGTCTTGTGATAAAGGCTATTGACGTAACTTCAGAACTGCAAACACTGGTAAAAGCAGTGAGTCATTGGAGGTTGAAAGCTAATTAGCAGCATTTATCAGCTATGAAGAAGTTCTGGCAATTAGCACTTTGATGCGTGTTTTTAAAAGCAGCGTGAAGCCAGTCCATTAGATGAAGAGGTCAGATCGTCTCAGGCCAAACTCCTGCATTGTCCGTCCTCCAACAAACAAAGCTTTTATTGCCTCGAAAGCCACACAAGCCCGGGCAGAAACAGCGTTATCTGTCTTTGCTCCAGAGAAAATTAGAATCTCTTTTCTTTCAGCCGACTGGTTCTCCATTAGTTGGGCTGTGTGCTCGCCTGTGGCCCAGTCAGCACCGTAACCAGCCCCAGCTGTAGTCAAATGGACGAAGACGTCCCATTCAGGGCACAGCTCCGTAATCTCAGGCCGATGTTATCGAGGTGAAGGTGCTTCGGGCTTTGTCCGAGAACATAATCGAGGTTTTTCTCTTGTCCTCACACATCCAGTCAAACGCAACCAGTGGAATCTTTGAGCAGGTTTTACTGTTGTGAAACAAAAGCTCTTCATTAATATTCTGCCACAAGCTCGACGCTGATGCATCAGGTCCCAGTTCTCCCTCTATGTCACATTAATGACTGTGTGATGACTTATGTTTGATATTTGGCTGCTAATGGGGAAGAGTGATGATCAAATATCGCAGTGACCTTTTGACCCTGCTTATTCAGGACACGTTAAACAATGAGTCATCCAGTTGGATGTGAATGTTTCCTCCTGCCTCCAGCTGCGTCTGCGGTAGTAAATATATGCAGATGTTGCTGCCCCTGCAGTGTTTTCAGGGTCAGTAAAGCAAATAAGCAAAGTCTTCGTTTCGGTCTCCTGCTCAGTGTATCTGCTGTCACCGGCCGGTACCAGACTTATTGGAGCATGTGTTGTGCTTCTCGTTTATGGTGGCTAATGAGCTGCCTTCTTCTGAGGGTAATCGTGCATGGATGTGGACGATGCCAGTGACCGTCTGCAGGCGCCAGGGGGCGTTCAGCTACTCAGGAGCCTCCCTCATTACATGTCATCAGTAGTCAACCTGCTCAAAACATCCTCTTTCGTTTTTTGGTGCAGACTGGATGAAGTTTTTCTGGAGAACAGAACCGAAACCATTTGCAGGCGGTAACTCACGGACCCACCTGCATGTGTCCCGTTGTACGCGTGAGCAGCCGATTGAGTCGTCTGCTGGCTCGTTAGCGCTGCTCAGGGGTCCGGGCGGCTGCAGCCTGACACTCTGAGGATGTGCTGCTGCCTTTTAATAATCCTGATAAACTACTCAGCCTCTCCGCCTCATTCCAGAGCCAGACCTCGCGGTTAAGCTGCGAGCGTGAGTGACCCAGCGCCGGGTTGGTCATCGGTTCAGGTGGGCCTAAGGTTCTGGCTTGATTCTGGCCGCCTGCGGGAGGATGTTGTTGGATTCTCATTTCTGTGCTGTCGCATGGTTTGAGACAGTTAACGTTTCTGTGCACTACCTGATGTATTCTAAAAGTATTCTAAAGTTTGAAGAACAGGGCCTCACTCTTTGCAGCACTTTCTCCTCGACTGACCGTTCTGTCACCTCCCGGGGTTTGACTACTTTCACCATTTGTGTGTTGTTCACCGACGCTCCATCACAGCTCCCACTAGGTTTTCTTTCCACTTATTGACTTCTGCTGTCCATTGAATCCTGCTTCATGGCTCCATAAATTTCTAGGGCATGTGAGGGCTTGACAGGTTGGAGATTAAAGCAGAATATGTTGTGCTCACTCCGAGCAACCAAACAGACATAAACCACCTTCGCTTCCTGAAGTTCGGCGGCTGGTGGAGCTTTGTGTGGACGAGCCTCAGACGTGACCGTGTTCGGCACATTTCACTCACTGTGTACTTGATTAGTTAGATGTTTTTTTTACATCGAATCTAAACCAGTTTAATTTGTTGGCTTCTTTTTTCTGGTTCAGGCTTCGATGGTGACTGACAGGACACTAAGTCTGATCTCATGCACACTGATGAGGCAGCACTGAGACCATCTGTAGCTCACTGCAGAGTCTCACTGAGCTTCGTGAGCACCGTTACTGCCAGGACACGGTCGGAGGCTGTGGGTCCAGACCCTGGTTAACTCTCGCTTGGCTCCCTCGTACACCACATGAACGGTGTCCTTTCCACCCTGTTGACGGTTGCTGCAGCAGACAGTGTGAATGTCTCAACACGTACATGTATGTAGCTCCTGAATTCACAGTTCAGGGATCCAACACGTGAAAAGAACCTGTTTTCACGCTTAATAAAGCCTCTGCACGTACGTACGTATGTCCTCCACCTCAAGCATTTGGAGCTTTACAAAATCAAGATTGGAAATAATTCCACGTAATTGTCCCTTGTTCAGTTGTAGTTGAACCCGTTTTGGTTGTTAAACTAAATGACCGGATGGATGATCCAGTGCAGAGGCCTAGTGATCTGGCACCAACCTGTGATCGTCTCCTGCTTTTCATCTCTTGGCTTTGTGCTTTAAACTGCATTATAATATTACATCGGTTATGTTCAGACTGAAGGCAGCTCAGTAAAGAGAGGATTTAATGAGGTTAACCAAGACAAGCAGGATCACAAGAGGCAGGAGCTAAACAGGACGTGGGTCTGCGTTCAAACTACTGGACTGACCTTAATCCATGAAGTTGACCGACTGCCCCTCACGTGCAGATCTGTAAATGTGTCCAACAGATGTCTGTGCCATGTTCCAGACGCCTCAGTGGGCTTGGCTGTAGTTGAGCACAACATATTAAGCTCTGGAAGCCTTGAGAAGCCAAGGGGACATAAACTAAACGCGTCTGGCTCTGTGCTAACCTTAAGTGTAAACAGCCAGCAAATGTGTTTTATTACACTTGTTAGTCATCGTTGGTCGTTGTGTCGGCAGGAGAGTTCGGTCTTAATAATGTTTATAGCTAGAGGGACAGAGAACTCGCTTCCAGCCCAAATTGAAAAAGTCAATTGTGAGATATAAAGAACATAGTTTTAATTCTCTGGAGTGAAGGGAAGTGACCTTATCGTGATGGCTGTCGGCTGCGTTGCCTGTTGCAGGGGGTTAAAGGATGTTGTTGTCACACTCAGACTCCCTGAAGGCTCTAGCCTCCAGGACTACCTGACAGCCATCTGGCGCTTGTTTTTCTCTGTGACGTCTCCGTCACACACTCACAGAAACCTTCAAACCTCCGCATATTTACAAAGGCACCCTGAGAAACGGCCTGGAAGTGAACGGGATGCATGGAGCTTCACGTCCAGCCAGCGTCTGAGGGAAATGTGGTACATTAGCTTCCTCCTTAGCGCTCGTCCGCATGTGGCGTTGACAGACGTGTGGAACAGGCGCATCCCACAGCTCAGCCATAACAGGGATCCTTGCATCATAGCTAGAACATGACCTCAGGCATTTGTCCCAGACTCCACAGGTTCGTCTGGCAGTTGTTGCTGCAAGATGCTTTATTTGGATGAAGTTTAATTTGACCTCAGATGCCTTCAACAGTTCATTTTTACAGTAACTGATCATTTACCACTAATTATACATCCACAGTGTTTGTGCTTCTTCTCAGCAGAGCTCAGTGCTTGGACGCTTTCCTGTGGACCAGTATCAGAACTCTTGCTACCTGTTCAGGATTCTGGAGGAGCTCCTGCAGACGTTGGAGGTACCGCGCAGGGTGGAGGTGGAGGCCGAGCAAGTGGGCTTCCTGCGTCACCTGGAGCGTCGCGTCTTTCTTCTGTCAGATGAGTTTCCTTTGTTTTCCATCTGTATGTGGAGAATAGGGAGTCTCCTCAGAGAGTGAGGTGCGTCCGAGGCCAGACTAAAGCCAAAGACGGGCTCAGCGCTTCCCTCGCCACCACAAACGCTGCCGTTTGTTTCTAGTGTGAGTCATTCTGAACGGGAAGTAAAGACTCGTTTCCAATAAAGGTGTAAATTAAACAAAGACACTGTGATGATCCAGCGTTTTAAGTCGTGATGAGAAATCACAAGCACGGTCACAGGTCATAAAACCAATTATTGCTTCTAGTTGTAGCAGCGAAACCTTTAGAAGTGTTTGGCTGATTTCCAACAACTGCGATGTTGACTAATAACATTTCATTAGTTCGTAGTGTCTGTTCAGTGATCAGGGCTGGTTCCAGCTGAAAACGCTTCAGAGATACGGCTTGAAATTCATGTCACTAGCTCACCTGAGGAAACTGGGCCCAGGGAAGAGCTTCACAGACGCCTCAGTGACACTATGAGACGCTCAGCAGGAGCTCAGTTTGAAGCACACGCCCATTAATGGAAGCTCCGCCTTCTTTAGGGCCTTCCTTCAGTGTATTGGTCCGTGTTGTGTGGCAGTTTGTCCTAATATTTATGTTTATTCACGCCGTGTGTTTCCTGTGGATCTCAGCGGTTTGTCTTTCTTCAGCGTCAGCTTGTCCCGTCCGTATGTGGTGTCTGCAATAACTGTAGCGCTAAGCGCGAACGACCGAAGGCTGCCGGGTCCCGGTCGCGCCGATAGCCATCACTCCTATTGTGTCTGGGGGTTTGTGGCCCTCTCTGTCTGTGATCTGCTCATCTTTCATATCCTGTTGAGAGCAAGGCAGGGATAGGCTGCGCTCTACCAGATAAACAGGGACCGCTCAGACGTGCACCGCTGCCTAATGTGCTTCTGGAGAAGGGGATTGACAGGAGCGAACGCGGTGGATTGTCATCTGCTCACCCCTGGAGTAAAGCCCAGGCTACATCTGCTAATGCAGTGTGTCTGTTAGCATGTTGGATGAGCTATGACAGACACTTTCCGGTCTGATCAGTTGTGAAATGTCCTTCGTTCGAGCCGCGACACATTTTTACAAAGATCAGATGGACGACTGTGAACAGAGTCATAAAGTCTTCAAGCACAGCTGTAGATTTTACGGCAGTGTTTAGAGGTAATGTCCTCATTTCAGGCCACTTTGTGGAAATGACTGTGGTGTGATTCATATTTAACATTGAACGTGTGCAGAGCTTCTCATAGGAAACACGCAGGACTAGAGCAAACTAGAAGAGTAGCAGCCTCTTTCGCGTGGACCGTAGCTTTTATAGAATCACAAACAGGCAGGTTTAGAGGGTGTAGTACTGTAGCCCTAATGAAAAGCATAGAAGGCTTGACATCAGGTGAGAACATAAAGCGCTGAGGTGGCTGAGTGAGCAAAGCTGCAGAAAGCTTGAGCAGCTTGTGTCAATAATGTCTCACTAAGGCGTCTCCACGCCGTCCCACCAGGAGCCATGATTTATGAGCGCTTGGTCTCCTTAAACCTGCACAAGCCCATTAATGTGAAAATTAATATTCAGTTTGTTCCTGCTACAGAACAAAGCTTTTTTTCAGCTTCTGTGTGTGAATACAAATGATGGGTTAATACCGTCTGCTTGCACCTCTTCACCCCTTTTGTTGTCGTCTGGATGTTAATGGATGACAACAAAGCAGTTATTCAGTGAATCATCATCAAGGGTTCACCAGTAAAACAAGCAAGTAGACGTGTCAACCAAAAATAGATGGAAAGAGAATTCGATTCTTTTGAAGTTGGAGACAGTTGAAAACAGTTTGGATTCTGAATTTTGAAGGGTGGAGATGAAATGAAATAAGGTTTTATTTCCTAAATCTAAAGCAAAGTGCGTATTCACGCGTAAGGCTGTGGAATGAGTCCAGTGAATGAGGACCAGGGGCCTGTTCCTGCATAGGCTACTGCTGAAACCTTTCGGACCCCTGACAAGGCAAAGGCAAAGTCACCCGTCTGCTTTAACGGCTCCTCTACAGCCCAGTTCGCTTTGCAGACGCCAGGATTTCATGCTTTTACCCAAAGCCTGTTTCTACCTGCGTACGACAGTACAGCCAATCAGTCTCAATTAGGTTCCATGTGTGAGTGACGTCCTGCAGGGTTCCCTCTGGCAGCTCCGTGGCCGGGCCTGATGGTGAAGCTCAGCTCCAGGTGCTCTCGGCTTCTCATTAATGGCAGGATTGGATCGACATGGGCAACGCCACAGCCAGCTGAGATCTGCGCCGGGACCAGATCGAGGCTCCAGCGCCGCGCCGGACCTTTTCGAGTGGGACCCGTAACACGATGATTGGCTTGAAAAGCCACTTTGCACCTGAACCGAATTTAGGCTTAAATGAACAAACGTGAGATTCACTTTTTTCCCCCCATAATTTCAGTATAAGTGGAGAGAAGAGATGAGATTTCAGGGCTGCCTGCATCATTTCCTAATCAGTGGACCAGCTGCACATGACACCGACTGTTTCCCACAATCCAAGACTTTTATTATTATAGGAATAATCTATTTAAAATCACATTAGTTGTAAGTTTAAATGAAACATGAGCTGCTGGCATCAAGTATCATGAGTTTAGGTTATTATGAAACCTTTGTGTTTTGTACTTTGTAGAAGACTGAACACGTGGAATCCACTCAGAGAAGATGCCGTCAGACCAGCTGAACCCGACAGAGCTGTTCATCCAGCCTCACTGCAGCAGTGTGTGACCAGCTATACTAATATTACAACTTAAAGAGGTGCTGTTCGGTATCACCCATGAAAACGAAGCTGCTTTCTGTTTTGACGTGTCAGTAAATGACGGATCTGAGTTTTGACAAAGTTTGTCAGGTTTTGCCAAAGCTCCGTTTGGATTTGTCTGAGATAATTTGGGCTGTTGCTTCTGCCTTAATGAGCCACAGGAGCGATGCGAGTAGCGGACTCTCATCTTCTGGTGTCACCGCTTGATCAAACTGGTGTCAGACTTTTCTTGATTCACTTTCATTTCTTCTCTCTTGCTGTGCAGCTCCGTAAACAAATGGCCTCTGATTGTGTTCAGCTGCCTCCTATCACCGTGATGCTCGTTAGACCATCGGTCGGTTGTCACCCGACAGGGGGAGCAGGCCTTGGGAGGCTCGGATTTAGTGACCTGAAGATGAAACGGACATGCTGAGAGCTTGACATCAGGCCTTGGGCTTTCACGTCCATCCTGGCCGACTCTGAAGCTCAACTGGTTCGCAGACCCTGCGTCCTGGCTCTCAGCCTGGCCTTCACGCTGAGGAGAAGCACTTCATCCGCTTGTAATCCGTCTTACTCGAGAACGTAGATCAGCTGAAAATTGAAAGTTTTGCAGCAGCACCTTCATCACCGCCGACACTCCTGCAGATGTCGAAATCAATCGTACACCTGTGATCATATTCAAAGTCAGCCGTATTGCATCTGTTTTGCCCCGGAGTTGTCCACATTCGGTGTTAAGCTTTTGAAGCAGTCGGACGGTGAGTCAAAATAAAGTTCCTTTGAGACTGTGCCAAGGCATTTGTGCTCTGACTGATTTGAGTTTGTGTTTTGGCTACAGGCTCCAAACATCGACTGCAGTGGCCTGAATCGATGCGGTTCTTTATGGCTGCAAGAAGGTTTCCAAGGTTACCGTGACACCGTAGATGGAGGATCTAGTTATCCATCATCTCAGCCAGTTGATTAGTGACCAGAGCGCTTTTAACGGAGGCTGATGCTCGACGAGCCGTTCTCATGTCTGAACGTCTAAACCGTAGTCACTTCCTCTTCAAAGGAGGAACTGGGAGCTGAGAATTGAAATGTGGTTCAAGTGGGCTTTGTGACATTGTGACACAAGGAGCGTGTGTCCAACCGCCACCGAGCCTTGAAGGATGCTCTGATTTATGTCAGATGTCATTGGAGCAGCGGTGCTCATGCCGTCATCAGGCCTCAGCAGAGTAAACACCGTTAGTTCACCCACACGTCGGCGTCTGTGCTGTTGTATTCACAGAGACGTCTCCTCTTATAATGGTTTTCCATTTTCACATTCAATTCGATGGTTCCATTATTTTCTGTGTGTTTTATTTCATGGGCCCAGTTTCTTTTTAGCTCTGTGCTTGTGCTTTTGTCATTTTCAGTGCAATCATAGAAGTAATCCATGCAGCTCTTTCCTCGGCAGCACTAGACTCTTTGCGTGTCCAGGCTGGAACATCAGGCTCGGTAAATGCACTGATGGGTCTGCTTTCAGTGTGTGGTGGTGAAACTTGGTGACCTCCCTCCTGTATTAATATTATCCCTGGACAGAAACGCAGGTCGCCAGGCAGCGCACGTGAAGCTGGGAGAAGCTGGCTCTAATACGACGAGAGGTAAACCAGCTCTGTTAGATCATTTGAACTGACGTTTCTACTGTGCACATCAATTTTATCCAGCTCATTTTTCAGCTAAGACAGTGTGAGAGTCGGGGACCTGCTGCTAAGCTGCTTAATCGCTGCTAAATCCCTGCCTGACGGAATCTGACTGAGGTTGAAATTACTTGTTTCACTGCCGAATTTCTCGGACGCGAAGCAAGAAGCTTGTTTGCTTTTCCTCAGACGTTGGTTAATAACTGAGTTTTCTGCTCCGTAAGCAACAGCTCGTACCTGGCGTGTGAACAGCGCTGCCCTGTCAATAGCAGCCTCCAAAGATTAGTGTGGGAGGCTGAACTTTGACCCCTAATGGTGCAACACAGATAATAAATGGGCTGTGGTGGGGTTCTGAGAATCTAAAGGTACATTGGCTGAAGTTGTGGTGCAGCTGCGGTGGTTGTAAATATCCAGTGGTTGTGTGTGTTGATGCGGGCTCCTTCCCCGTAGAGACCACCCTGTGAGAACGGCCAGAGCTCCTCGTGTTATGTGGGCCAGGAAGGAGCACAGTCACAGTTTGGGTTGTGACTCAAGTAAAAGTCTCCATCAGACACTTTCCAGACAAATGTTTCTTCCCCAGCGTTTTGGGAAATCACCTCCTGAATTATGATGAATCTGTGCCCTCGCTTCACGTCTTCGGGCGTCTCGGGCTCATTGCAGAATCCATCATGGTTGACACTTAGCGGTGCGCAAGCTGTCGGCTAATTGAGACGTTTACGCGGCGTCTCTGAGTTTGTCAACACCCCTCAACGAAAGCTCATTAGCACACAAACGCTTTCTGTCAGCGTCTGTCTGCTGTGGAAATGGTTTCAGGCTGCTTTCGTGAACGCGTCTCCTCCCGGCGCAGCGATGATTGTGGTCATTTTGTGGAGTTCGACGGTGGAAATGTTTCTCTCTGCTCCAGCGTCGTGGAAGATTCGAGCATTGTGTCCCTGCGTGCTCCGCGTCGGTGGGAGGGAAGGAAGCCACACACTAATTGCAGTTTTGATATTTTTATATCTTCCAGAGGCTTCTATGTTTGGCTGTACTGATCCGCACGTCGCTCAGGCTGGAGCTCAGCCCCCCGCCTCCAGACTTCACCTGCAAGTTCTGCTGCTGAGTTGATCTCTGGAAAATATTAGTTTTGAGGTTTTTATGCCCAAACTAGAGATAAAAGTTCAGTCGGTGCTGAAGGGGCTGAAGTGGGAAGCTGCGTTCACTGAGCTGTCTTTGCTCCGCACATACTCACAGACACTCAACCTTCAGTCTCCCACAGAAATGATTTGAAAGTCCTTCACTAAATGTCAAGTATTGAAGAGTCGAGTTACAGTTAATAATAATTCATTCCATCTTAATTGAAGCTTGTTCACAGTTAATCACTTTGCAGAATCTGACCTGATTCTGGACCCAGTTTGAAGCTTTGCAGGCTCCGCTGGGACGGTTTCAGCTTCAGGCCTGGTTCACACAGGCTGGAGTTCGCTTGAAGCCGTGGTTCTTAACACATCATCAGGGTGGAAGCAGACAGGCAGCCTTGTCATGCACACATTACTAAGTGATGACGCTTAAGGTGGAAGTGTTTATTCAGAACGAGTGGAAACTGAACCCAGACATTTCTCTGTGCTCGGCACTTTTTGGGGCTGTTCTGTTAGCGTCCAGCCACACTGAGACTCAGCTTCACTGCATCGTTAGTCCTACTGTCTGATTGTCTTTCAAATTGAATAGATGGATCCCTGCTTGGTATGTGCAGCACATAGAAGCCTGGTGAATCATAAATGCATTTCATTTTCTCTTGTTTCATAATCAGAGGCTCATGTGTGAAAACGCTTTCAGCCGACACAGAATAGTTTTTGTTACGTTTAAGGTGCTGATGATTGAACCCCGGACGTCTATACCGTCCTGAACGTCGTGGCCTTTTCACCCAAACTGCAGAGAAGAGCGAGTCTCGTCATCTCCAAGGCAACTACCAGTGCGAGTCTGTTTGTGTGTCACATCCATACAAAGAAAATCAGACCGAGTGAGAAGCCTCGAGGTTTTTTAAGTCGTGCTCATTGATTCGCTCGTAATTGGAGCAAATTATCCAAATGAAGATTTCCCTGTTTAGAAGAGAGCGGAGAGAGACTGATGTGAGGAAATTAGAACAAATGAATGAGCCAGTCGCTGCTCGGATCTCACTGACCTCAGCTGTTTGTCCCTTCATCGTCTGTTCAGCAGTGTTTTTTATTCCCGTTAATTCTTCCTTCGCGTCCTGCAACCGCGTACATTTACTGTTGGTGTTCCCTGAATGCATCGCGCTGCGGCTGAAGTGTAGGTACCCGTCCAAGGAGGCGGGAGGCAGAGTAGACGGCCGCTAACCCGTCTGGCACCGCGTGGGCTCGCGTCGCTCTCAGGGTCCGTCTGGGCCGAGCGCACTGCAGACCCTCGCTGCTGGTCCCACTGATTGACGCAAATACCCAGTGAGCAGCCAGGAAATCGGTGTGGATTCTAATGAGGGAAGGGCCGTCGCATCTGTGCCGAGTCGCTGCTTTCTCCTGGCGGACCTCCGCTGCTGTCAGAACCCGCTGAAGCAGACAGGAAGCAGGTCCCAGCAGTAAAAGGCTGAGGTGTAGTGGAAGACACAAATTACCGCCTCGTGCGTTACTGTCGGTAGAAAACCTTGATTAGTCCTCGTTGCCTTTGCAGGTCATTACATCAACTAGAAATGAAATGAGCCACGGCGACATATTTAAGATCTTAGTTAACGTTTGTTTTGTCCCGGTAATGTGGCGGAGGAACGGGGGGCTGTCGAGGCCGCGCTGGTCCCGCAGACGCTGAGAAGCTTCAGGTTGGCTTCAGCGCATGAGACGAAGCTAGAAGACGAGCGTGAACCCGCCTCTCACCTGACGGACAGCTGGGACGAGGACTGAGCAACAGTTGGAAGCGTCCCTGCGTTCTGCTCGTAAAGCTCAGTCCCAGCCGCTTTCAGCCTCTCAGTATTCTGGAGACGCTGACGCTGACCCCTGGGCTCAGTCTCTGAAGGAGACGACTCTGTGAAAAGTGAAATCATTACGACGGCTCAGCTGTGGCTTCACCTCGGCCTCAGAGCTGAGAGGTCACCGGGGTTAAGAGTCCAAACGATAAACTGGGTTTTTGTCTTTACCGTCCAAACCTGGTGTTTTGAGCAGCCACAGTTGAAACGTTGCTTCTTACCAGCCTCACGTTGGTCTTCACAACCTTCCATCCTTCTCTCCGTGCAGCTCGAATGTCCTTCAGTCGAGGTGGGAGCAGCACTAGAGCCTCGGTCTGTACAGTCTGAAGGCGTCCTGATGCTGTAGCCTCACGCGATGCTAATGCGATGGTCCAACGTCAGTCACTGCTGCGCTAGCGAGGGGTAGCCAGGGAGCTAATTAGCTTTCTGCATAGCCTGCTCCTCAGGCGTTGGCTGGCCACCGGGTGTGTGGGGTAGATCGTCCGTCCTGAAGCCTCGGCGACGGGAAGCATGGAGCTGATCTCTGACGTCGCTATTTATGATTGCATTTGATCGACGCACTGACGGGGAGGCTGGAGGCCCCATGCGGGCAGAAGCAGGTTGGACGGGACCCAGCAAACAACAGCAACAGGCCCCTGAGCATCCAGGAGCTTCAGCCGCCGTTTGACTGTAGTAAACCCGTGAAAGCTGGATCTGTGTTAAACTGTGAGTGACTGACTTAGTTTCATGTCTTACTGTGTCACTGGAACATCACTAAACACAAACGTGCTTTTGGGCAAAAAATGTTCACATCACTGAATTCAAGAGAGGTTTAAAAGAAATATCTTTTTATTTTAAGGCCTGTTGCTGGAGCCTCCCCCACAGAGATGTTGCTAGGCAACCTGATAAACACATTGTCTGCAAGGAGATATGTGCTACACTCAGCGCAGCAGTGTCCTCCAGCATCCAGATGGATCCGACGATAAAGATGCAGCAGAAGAGTCACGTGACCTGCTCCGATCCAACTGTCTGAGCAGAAGGTACAGACGAGCGTCGGTTTCATTAAAATGAGCGAAGTTAGAGTAAATGTATGTTTTCCCTCCCTGGTGCTGCCTGTCGATCGCTGGAGGAGCCAAATGTTGTTTAATTTGCTCTCAGAATGCAATCTAAGCTCCCGTCGATGCAGCACTCGACGCAGGGAAAGGTTATCGGACGACCGCAGGGAGGAATAAAGCCACAATATCGGGGGAGTGTTGGTTCACCTGAATTGAGTTGATTCTGGATGAATATGGCTCATTTAGTTTGTAGATTGCAGAGATGCCAGATTTCCGTCGCGCGCATCGACTCATCCAGAGTCAAATCAACATTAGTCTGATTGGTGAAGAACCCAGAACCCAGAACCCAGAGCGGCCTCGGCTCCGCGCCCCCCCGCGGTGTGACATCACAAACCGTTGACTTAGAGTCTTGTTCTGGTCAGATGAAGTCTGATGAGGGAAGCTTCTGCCTGACAGCAGCATCCACATCATGCCTGATGGGGGAGTGATCGCTCCAAGTCTGCGTCTGCTTCCACGCACCCGACGTCAAACGGCGATTTGCTGCTGCTGCTGCTTTGCCTCCGCTGATCCCACCAACACAAATGCTTCAGCGATCCTGCTGGTCTGTAATTACAGTGACTGGGATTCAGACGCTGCACTTCGCCACCCGTCTGCTGCTTCTGAAGCCGTTTAAGTGCAGGGTCATTAATCGCGTCGTGGGTCTCTGAGTGCTGCCTCCTTTCACAAGCTGCTTTTATCACGTCGTCTCATTGAGCTCAGACGGAAAATATGCAAACTGCTAAACATTTGCTTGAGAATTAATGATGAAATGAGCAAATCAGAGAAGATGTAGGGTTGAATTAGCGCCGCTTCACGTTTTCATTTGTGTCTCTCATGCACTCAGGACGTTTTCTGGACGTACACAACAGCTTTCAATGGGAGACAAGCTTCTGACCTGAGGACAGACAATTCAGAGACGGATGGAACACAGACCTTCATCAGGGGAACGCGTAGAACCGGAGGGATCCTAGATGTCTGCTCCTCCTGCTCTGTCAGTGGCCTGGTCTTCGTTTCCTTTTTGTGGTTCCTGCAGCTCCTCCGCTGATGCGTAAGATGAGATGCTGCTGCATCTGGTGCTTCCGTCCAGTATTGATTGAGAAACAATCGGTTCGTCAGATTTAAGGATAACACGCCTCCTCGCTTCTCTCTCATTACTTTAAGTTGTGTAACGTTGTTTTCGGCGGTTTCCGAGGATTTCAGACGTGTTTGAATGACAGATTGCATTGAAGCTAAGGATTTGACACATGATGCTTCGGATCGGCGGCGCCTCTTCAGACCTCTTCCACTGTGATTTCACCGTGGGAGGCTTGTCGCTGGCAGCCGACCGGAGCCACAGAGGGCATCATGACGCAAATCACAATATGTGGGAGGCAGCGAGTGGCGGTCGAGGTTCACCTTTGCCCTCCACCAGTGGAGCTTTGCTGCAGCTCACACATGAAGCGATGGAAAAGCTCCCGGCCTGGGAATCCTGCTGCCAGCAGCGCCAACGGTGGCGGCAAGCGAAACGCAGTCGCTCAGGCGTCTGCGCGTGTCCACACGCGGACCCGACACGACTACGTGCTAATACTCGTTTTTATTGTAGGTCACAAGATTTCGCACTTGTCAAACGCCCTGTTTGGTGGTGAGACTGCTACGTGTCCACAGCAGACACACGTGCCAGGAAGCCGTCTCTGCTCCCAGGGTGCTTAGCGGCACCTCGGATTCTGCTTATCGCACGTTCCAGCCTTTCAGCGTGAATGAACAGAACCGCGGACGCAGCCTCTCTGCTGCAGCGGCCTGCTTAGCCGTGTGTCTGTCCATGAGGTCACAGCAGATCCATAGGTGTCGGGGGCTTTTGTTCCTCTCGGCTTCACCAGCTGTGCGCGTGGTTCTAGACGTGGGTCTGGGCTTTGACAACCTGCGGGTGGATCCATTCACGCAGCTCGGTGTCTGCGGTGGACGAGCAGCCCTGCCGTTTGCTGCACTCTACTGCCCTCTGCTGCACAAAGCTGAACCCTGGACGGGGTTCATGGATCAGCAGCTCCTGTCCCTGACCTGACCCCTGACCTCTGACCTGCTACAGCCCTGAGAAACGAGGCCCATCAGACTGTCTTCACTGATGCACCCTGGGATACGTAACGAAGGCCGACGCCTACTTTTAGTGCGTGCGGGCTTCTCTGGTGGGTGGCGGCCTCCAGCTGCGTCCTGCCTACAACTACTCACACTTGACCTCGGGGTCAGGCTGCCTCGTCGTTGTGCTCTCTGCTGCCCCCTGGCGAACCAGCCGGAGCCGTGTCTTCAGTCTAGCGGGGAACATTGACTTCGAGCAGGATGTGACTAGAACGTGTCACGGGGTTAAACTGACGGACAGCTTCGGTCCATTTCACTGACGTCTCACCGACGCGTCGGAACTAGAAGCGTCGGCTCGTCGCTGCTCGTCCTCGGATCCCAGCAGCCGGGCGGGGGCTCCGGGAAGGGGCGTATCGGCGCCGCGCTCCGCCGCCGCCCACTCGTGTTTTCAGCAGCTTGTCTGGCTTCGAGGAGACTTCAGGGCCATGTAACCAGAGGCCGTGAACCAGCCTCCGGATTCCTCCTCGCTGCTTTTGGAGAGATGGAAGCGGTGCGTCCGGCGCGGAGCTGCGCGTCGCGGCTCTGCCTCCTCCTGCTCCTCCTGCTCCTCCTGCTCCTCCTGCTGGCCTCCGCCGCGTCCAGCTCCACGACCTGGGACCTGGTTCTCCTCCACACCAACGACGTCCACGCCCGCGTGGAGGAGACCAGCCAGCGCTCCGGGAAGTGCGGCGGTAGCCGCGCGTGTTTCGCCGGCGTGGCCCGAAGAGCCACGATGATCCAGAAGGTCCGCAGCTCCGAGGCAAACGTGCTGCTGCTGGACGCCGGGGACCAGTTCCAGGGAACCGTGTGGTTCAACTACTACAAGGGCGCAGAGGCTGCGCATTTCATGAACAAGCTGCGGTACGACGCCATGGTAAGACACACAGCGGAGCGTGGAGAACCAGCTGAGGGACCGGCCTGAAGGTTTGGCTCCACAGGCCGCGGATCCGCTCACTGACTCCACTGTGAGCTGTAGTCCAGACGCGTCAGAGCTCAGTGGTTGGAGGCTTTTCTAACAGAGCTTTAACAGAGGACAGGTTCTGGTTCTGGTTCTGGTGGTACCAGCTGCAGCTAGAACAGGGATCGCTCCGATGTGTTTATACACAGAGCCACAGTTTCCTGGAGCCTTGTGGTCACATGCGTCTCTTTGTCAGCACAGTGAGAAGAACATGCCACGCACACACACCCTGCAGCCTATGAGCAACACCCTCAGGTTCTGGAAAACAGACGCGGTTCCGCCTGCTCGTCCTCCACGTTTACTCCTCTTGTCTTTCAGGCTCTTGGGAACCACGAGTTTGACAACGGTGTGGAGGGACTGATGAAGCCGTTCATGGAGCAAATTCAATGTCCCGTCCTCAGCGCCAACATCAGGCCTGACGGGACCCTGGCGCCGACCTTTGGAGCCGCGCTGCAGCCTTATAAGATCCTCGTGGTGGGGGGGGTGAAGGTGGCCGTGGTGGGATACACGTCTCGGGAGACTCCTGCTCTGTCTGCGCCTGGTGAGCTCTCGCTGTTTACGGTCGAGCTGGGACAGTGAAGCAGAGACCTGCTCAGCCGTGTGTGTCACACACTCGTGATTCATGTGTTTAAAGTGTTTCTGGTCTGTGACACACACTAACCGGCTCAAGGCGACTTTGGGAGAATGTCGTCAGTGAGACGTTAGGACAACAGTTGAATCCAGCGAGCGAGGTCACGTCTCTGGTCGCTGAGCCCGACAGCTTCACCGCAGCTAATTGAAAACCCAGCGCGTAATGAACGGAAGCTCACAGTCGGAGAAGACGCGTCAAACGTGCGTTTGTGCTCCACAGGACCACACCTGCAGTTCGAGGACGAAGTCGCCGCCCTGCAGCCGCACGTGGACAAACTCCGGACGCTGGGAGTCGATAAGATCATCGCTCTGGGTCACTCTGGCTTCACCGCGGATCAGGAGATCGCCAGGAAGGTCCGCGGAGTCGACGTCGTCATCGGTGGACACACCAACACCTTCCTTTACACAGGTAGGAAGGTCCCGCCGTCGTCGTCAGGTTTCTGCTTCCAGACTCGCGGTTCACAGCCAGAAGCGCTTAGTCGAGGTGGCGACGGCCAGGCCTCGTTTCAGGCTCCTCTGTTTTCCAGGTCCGCCTCCTTCGTCGGAGGTTCCCGCAGGCCCGTATCCGTTCATGGTGACGTCGCTTGACGGCCGGAAGGTTCCCGTGGTCCAGGCCTACGCCTTCGGAAAGTACCTGGGTTACCTGAAGGTCACGTTCGATGCGGCCGGAGACGTGGTGGCGGCCACAGGGAACCCGATCCTGCTGGACAGCTCCGTCGCACAGGGTCAGCGGAACAGAACCCACGGGTCACACCTGTTTACGCGGTTCTTCAGGCTCAGCAGATAAACCAGGCGCCTCGTGTCTTGTTCAGATCCCGAAATCCTCGCCGACGTGGAGGAGTGGAAGAAGCAGCTCGCTAACTACTCGGCTCAGGTGGTGGGGAAGACGTCGGTGTTCCTGAACGGGGATGCGGCAGAGTGTCGTTTCCGGGAATGCAACCTGGGGAACCTCATCTGTGACGCCATGGTTTCAGAAGTTTCATTTTTGTCTCTAGTAGTGAAGATGTGAATGTAAACTTTGGATCTGAAGGACCCATGTGGGCCTGAACCGGTTCTGCTCCCCGTCCTACAGGTCGACAACAACATCAGATCATCGGACGGAGACCAGTGGAACCACGTCAGCGCCTGCCTGCTGAACGGGGGAGGCGTCCGAGCGTCTATTGACGAGCAGACGAGGAACGGTGCGTCGCTGGTCTCCACAGAACCAGAACCCGCGTCTCGTACCTCACCGGGCTTTGTTCTCTGTTCTAGGTTCCATCACCGTGGAGGACCTGGTCTCGGTCCTGCCTTTCGGAGGAACCTACGACCTGGTGCAGCTGAACGGATCCACGCTGAGGAAAGCGTTCGAGCACGCGGTGCATCGTCACGGCCAGGCCACCGGGGAGTTCCTCCAAGTGTCAGGTACCGGACTGTGTCCATGTGGATCTGCTCCCCCACCGAACCGGGTCGACTGAGGTGTTTCTGTGTCCTGCAGGAATTCGCCTGGAGTACGACCTGTCCCGACCGCCGGGCCGCCGCGTGCAGAGCCTCCGCATCCTCTGCACCAAGTGTCGCGTCCCTCGCTACGAAGCGGTTCAGGACGCGGGGGTGTACGCGCTGGTGCTGCCGTCCTACCTGGTGACGGGTGGAGACGGCTTCTCCATGATCAGAGACGAGAAGCTGAAGCACAACAGCGGTGAGACTGCGCTGGCCTGTCAGAGCCGTGAAACGCCGGTGGCCTGATGCTAACGCGTTTTCTCTCTCCAGGGGATCTGGACATTTCAGTCGTGTCCAGGTACATCTCGCAAAGGAAGCGTGTTTATCCGTCCGTCGAGGAGCGAATCAAGATTTCCAGCTCGGCCTCTGGACTAACGGCTCCGCTGCTTCCGCTGCTGCTCTGGGGCCTGTGGTGGAGCTGACCTGGAGACAGTTGTTTGTACCTTGGGTCTGTGTTGTAGCAGCGAACACAGTAAATCACGTGTTTTTATACATTTTAATACAGTAAAACCCTTGAAACCCTTGATGTGTGAGAACTCTTAGACTGCAGTAGTTCTGGCATCGCTGTCCGGCAGCAGACGTTAAGTTAACTGTCACGGTTCCATTTCTTATCGCGTTCTATCTAAACACTTCCCTAAATGCGTCCGATTTAAACGCGAGCCGCCGTCAACCTGCTTCTGTCATCATGTGCTTCCTGCTGGTTTTTCCACTCAGTCGCCTCCAGAGCCATAAAAATGGACCCAGGTCACGTCACGGAGTCCGATTCAACGTTGGAGCAGTATTTGTACTTTCCTAGACTTTGTCATGTAGCATTTGAAGTGGTACCTATTGCTGGATTGTGCTGGTGTTTGTCTCTGTGGGAAGCGTAGCTTAGCTTAGCTTAGCTAGGCGTCAGAACAGAGCCTCCTTTGTGGAGGAGCTCGCAGGCGACGCTCTCTGCCTGTTAATGCTCAGAACTGCGTATTAGCGTCTCCCCTGGGCCTCAGCGCAGCTGGCACCACTCTGCGCCAAGTTCACGTCCACAGAAGAACGACGCCAACGCTGTCCAGAGAAGCGTTTCCTCTGAGCTGGCGGACAATTATGTGAGTTCCTTCAGAATCCGAGCAGCGATTAAA
Organism: Macropodus opercularis; assembly: GCA_030770545.1. Classification (NCBI taxonomy): domain Eukaryota; kingdom Metazoa; phylum Chordata; class Actinopteri; order Anabantiformes; family Osphronemidae; genus Macropodus; species Macropodus opercularis. The sequence continues at coordinate 567,145 of CM061112.1, read as the reverse complement.
TGAGACCAGATGTTGCACCAACATCTGCATGTTTAAAAAGAGACGCGTCTGACTTTCTCTGATCCTCCCTGTAGGACACGGACAGAACCTTAACTTCACGGACATGCAGCAGTTCTCATAAGGTAACATCAGGATCCTCTGGGATAAACTTTGACACGAGGCCGTGAAGAATTTCAGCCTCTCGTCTACTTGAAGCTGAGAACAGATTCACAGCCTCTGATGGAGGCAGAAGCCTCTGTCAGACGTGAAGACACACCCAAGGCCCAGAGTCCGTTCACACAACACAGATGTTCGACGATAACGCTGAGCAGGTTTAAATGCTACTGAAGAAAAAACAGGACAAAATGGCAGCGACAATAAATATTTATTAGTGTGTTAAAGGACATTAAAACTTGTGGATGGTGCTTCGCTGAGTATTGCAGCTCATCATCCAGGACGCAGGCGACGTCAGACGATGAACGTCTCCTTCAGGCCCTGAGGAGGAAACGGACGTGTGCATTAGGACAGAGGAGCTCAGGAGCAGGTCGTGCCTAGTTACCACGGAGACGTATGCTGCTGCCCCCGAATTAACGCTGTACAACTAAAGCGAACTGAAACTAGAACAGTTCAGTCCTGAGCTTCAACCTGTGAAGAAGTGAAATAGTTTGACCTTTGGACACTTGCTGCTGAGGCTCCGTGGTGAAACCTGGTTGCTTATTTAACTCTCAGGACCTTTTGGAGTTTGTTTCAGGGGAACCAGGCGGAGTTTCAGAGGAAGCGTTAGCAGCTTTGTCGTGTCGGGAGCTAAAGGAGCTGAGACGCTCTGCTGCGGCCTCGCTCGGATTCATTCCTATTCTACTCATATTGGCTTCTGGCGCTCAGCTCCTGCCCGGGCTTGCTTCTCCCTCCTGCCACCTAAGTCGACAGCGAGCGGAGCACATCCGCATCACTCAACATTCCTCACGTGTTTACCTTGGTGAGCTCGGGGAACAGCTCCTGCACAGCGATGTCCAGCAGGACGTACGTCATCTGAGGAGACACGGAGAGAGCGTCACTACCGGGTCGTCAGTGATCGGGACGGAGCTGTGCTGTCTCTAACCTGTTTGTTCAGGAGCGGCTGCTGCAACCCATCAAATAGGAGCCGGATTCCCTCGTATTTGGCGTCTTCGCCGATGCACCTGCCCACGAAGTCTGGAGTCAAGCGAACAGAGAAACGTCTTCAGTTTGTCAGACTAAACACAGACTCTTTCACTGAGCCTCAGGAACATTCAGCATCTTTCAGCTCAGTAATAGATGCAGGTGAGCAGCAGTCGCCCAAAGTCAGATTAACAGTTGTTCCGTTGGGTTTGTAGCATCATTAAAAGTTAAACTGGGCCTTGTTGGCGTTTCTCAGAGCCTGGTGATGGTGAAAACAGCTGCTGTGACTAAACCAAACCCAAAAAAATGAAAGTGGGAACTAAGAGAGAAATGTGAAACCCAACGGCTGAAGTTCTGCTTATGTCATTAGGATAAAAGTGAACAAGCTGCCTCTGCTGTTACCACCAGACCTGGTAAATACTTCATCATCTCCTCGAACGTCTGCTTGGCTCTGACTTGTTTGTCCTCTGTGGTTCTGGTCCCGCTGTTCTCACAGAACACAGCGTCTGCAGGAGGAACGGAGTCTGTTTCTACTGTTACCAACTCAACGCGGTGATGATTTACGTCATTCAACCAGGGGACTGAGGCTTGTTATTCCTGGAAACTGGAAAGTCCCACAGGTCGGATTCTACTGTAAACATGCAGCGATTTCAGCTGGGCTGTGTTTCCCACCTCTGAGCTGTGTGACGAGCGACACCAGGCGGTGCTCCTGCAGGACGTGCTCCAGTTTGGACTGCATGTAATGGTCCATGTAGGCCTCAAACGTGTTCTTGAACAGGATCCTCCCAGCAGACAGGATGTGGTGCAGGAAGTCCGGCATGTGGAACATGACCCGACCTGGAACCCAAACCAGAGGAACTGAACAACTTAACACCGGGCCCGAGGCGACGACGACCCTGCTGCACGTGGACACTCACCGATGTACATCATGTAGTCGTACATGCCCTGAACCGTGACCATTTCCAGGAAGTAGTTGGGGTTGTGTCTCCTGTCTGCAGCGTCTGACAGGTTGGCGTTGTTCTGGAACAGGCTGTTGAAGAGCTGCAGGTGAAAGGACAGAATCAGACCGATGAGTTCAGGTCTGTCTGACTTGACTCAAGCTGCTGTAATGAGCACAGCTGGTCTCTGGTGTATCCAGAACGAGCTGGAGCAACAGTGTAGGTCTGACGCGTCTCAAACCAAGAGGGAGCAGGAGAAGAAGGAAACCCGTGTGAAACCTGTACCTTCTTGTTGTTCTCTGCAGACGGGCTGAGGATGGTCAGCTCTGGACGGCTGGGTCTGGGTTTGGGTGACTCGCAGGAGTTGAAGAAAGCCTGGATGAAAGGCTCCAGGTTCTGCCCCCTCTGTGAACATCATAGGTACCAATCTGAACACAGGTCTGTGGGGGTAAAGGCCGTGACTCCACCGGGGTCTTCAGTCTATGACTAAGTGAAGGAGCCGGGTACATAGAGGGAATCACAGGAAGTGCTTCTCTGGTATTCGCTGCACTTTATCTTGACATGTTTAACAGTAGGAAATTCCAGCGGCAGAGTAAACAAAGGAAGCTCCCAGAGGTTCACGGCCTGCGTCCATCACGTTATCTGGAGCCTGAGATAATCAGGCAGCAAAGCAGGGGACTCACCTCTTTGATCAGTTTCCCAGGTACAGACTTGAAAATCTTCCCTGTAAACGAAGACTCTGTTAACAAACGCACAAACTGAGGCTGGTCGTTGTGCAGCTGTGGTGGTTTACGAACGTACCGAGGTTGACGTCGGGCAGCATCCTGTCCAGGAACTGAGACTCCATGCTGTGAGGAGACAGGAAGTCCGCCAGCAGCTGGCTGTTGCTGAGCTCCGGATGCTGCAGCAGTCTCTGAACCCAGGTTAATCACAGTTAGTGTCACTGCCCCTAAAGCCTGTTCACCAGTCACCTGGGTGTTAAATGTCAGTAAAATGGGCTCAGGCAGGACAGAAAGACAGCGAAGAGGAAGTCGATGAGCCTCGGCCAAATACCTGCAAATATTCTTCAAACTCTTCTCTTTTTGACGCTAAGAACTCATAATTCTTTGTTCCGATGATTTTTTTGGATGGAAGCTGAGCATCCGCAAATGTGCCTGGAAAGAAAATCATACAGGCTCAGATGTCACCGTGACAACTAAAACCGAATTTCATCAGAGAGTTTGGTCAAATCACAGCTTTACCGTGGAATTCAGTGAGTTTGGACTCCAACACGTAAAACTCCAGGTATCGTCTGTACACACTCCACCGCTCAGTACTGTGCCCAGCTGCAAGGAGACGAGTCACACGGTCAAGTGCTGGTACCGGAGAACCGAAGGCCGTCGCCCAAGTCGTCCCTCTGTCCGCTCACCTTCCTTTCTGTCGTTGCGTTCAACGTCGATGCAGAAGACGGGGATCTTCTCCCTCTTGGCCTCGTCCTCGTAGAAGTCGATGAAGGGGATGGCGATGCTCCAGGCCGACAGGTTCCTCTGGGAGCCTGGCGCGCTGGCCGGCTCGGCGGGGGAGTCGTCCTCCATCACCACAGTCGCCTCCTCCACCTGCAGGAAGAAACGTCACCTGGATGAGCTTGAAGGTGGTTGAACGAACGGATGTCTGGCTCACATCCACGCTCACCGTGTCATCCTCCGCGTCGTCCATGGCGCTGGGCGGCAGGATGGCGCCTTCCATCGTCGTGCTCTTGAACACGCCTTTGATTCTGCTGCCGATTCTGCTGATCCCGAAAGACTCCCCTCGTTTCGACAGGTTTCTGTTGGGACCCAAGGCGAAAGCTCAAAGCGGCAACTCTCTCTGATCCTTGAGTGCGTTATTTAAATGCTTCAGTCATGCAGCTGTGACAGCTCACACGCATCATTTCATCCTGTCCAATGTAGAGCACACACAGCTGGAAACTAGAAAACGTCTGGAAGCCTTTTATGAGAAGTGTAAGAGCAGTAAGACGTAAACATCGGTGTTAAAGTGCAAGCGTCAGCGTGATGTGTGGAGCACGAAGCCTCCAGCTTTATAAACTCAAGCTGCTCCTCTGCATTCAACGCGTTTCACAGCTACTCACCTGTTGTCTTCCAAACTGAAGCTACTTCTGTAACGACACACGAGCAGCTAATGACGACGCTCTGAAAACCGGCCTCTTACACAAAAGAGCAGAACCACAAACAGCTTTTCACTGGACCAGGACATAGATTAGCGACTGTACTGTCCAACGTTAGCTGTGCACAGTATGGAAATGAGAGCAGCAGCCGCTGGACGCTGAGCGTGTAAATGTTGCCGTTACCCTGTTTTCTTGCTCTTTAATGATTAGCATGAAAATGCAAATGTGACAAACCTGCTGATTCTTGAGTTCCGTGTTGGAGACTCTGCTCCTCTCAGCAGGTACCTGAAGTACTGAACCCAGACAGGAGACGGTCACAACCAGAACCAGATCAATACAGACCAAAGTGGGTTTCGCGTGTGCCGAGTTCACGTCTCACCTCGTCGCTGTGGCAGAACATGGGGGTGAGGACTCTCTCCAGCAGCGACAGGACGTGTTCGTACGCCTCAAACAGGCAGGGCAGCGTCTGCAGCTTCACCACATCAGCGTACGGACCTTCAGCAACTGACAGAACACGTCAGTCAAGTCTTCACAGCAACACTACGTCTACCAGCAAAGGTCTGTCTCTTGATGAAATTCAGAAGAGCTTGTGCAGGAAACAAGCAGCCGTTCAAGGCTTTGTGTGCAGTTAAAGGATTCAGCCACTCACTGTTCTTTATCTCCCCTATGATGGAAGGGTCAAAGCTGATCTTGTCGATGCTTTCGTCCAGGCAGTAGGTCTCGTAGATGTGCAGCACCTCTGAGTGCAAACGCTGCAGCTCGGAGTCGCTCAGCTCAGGCCTCAGGATCTTATCGTTAAACTCCTCTGTAGGAAGCAGCAGCGTGCAAGTAGAAGCTAAAATGACTAGAAGGCTTGACAGCAGTAACAACGCAGACAGAGGATGAAGAACAGCGGAAAAAAACTCAAGTGACTGCATCTGAGAAGTGCAACATGTCACCGATCCACAGGCAGCGGTTTAAAAGCAGACTGTTCTCACCCACAGTGAGGCAGAACTGCAGCACGTGAACGGCTCCCTCCTGCTTCAGGAAGTTCATGAAGCGAAACAGCAGATCCTGCTGCTTCCTGACGTCCTTCAGCTCCAGCTTCAGCACCTGTTGAGCGCTCAGAGTCAGTCTTTGTGGTGGGTAGACGCTGGAAGTCCCTTTCTTTGTGTCCTGGGTCAGTGAGATACTTACAGACTGCTTTTTGCTGCTGATGTCAGCATATTTCTGTAGAAATGGAACCAGGGCAGATGGTGGTTCTGTGGCTGGTTCTGGCTGGAGACAGAAATGAAACTGATGGGACCTAGCTACATTCAGCTTTCTACTTATTCAATGAAATCCACATCTTGTGTTTAATCTTCATTTAATCCTCGGTGTATATGTTGTGCTTTTTGTGATTTACTCACTGGAGTGTCATCAACAAAAATGAGCACCATGAGGTTCACAGTATCCTGAAAAAGCAAGAGAGCGCTGTGATCAAGACGAAGGGAAGCGAGCGCATCACTTGATCTTTACACTCTTGGTGCGTTTATCATTTCTGTGGCTGAACCTAAGTCAACATTGTTCAGGTGTCTGAGGTACAGCCCTCGTACTGGAGGGTTGTGATCATCTGTTTGATAGAAACCAACTCAAACACTGATTTGAGGTGTCACAGTTCATCCGTGTCTACTCACAGGATCAGCCATGAAATCCATGGTTGGCAGGATGACAGACCCAGCCATGACCTCACGCAGCAACAGAGCCAGAGACCTGACAAGAGAAAAGCGTTCAGGCTGTAACACAGTAACAGCCGGTTTAGGCGCTCGGCAGAGTGGAACCACCTCCCCGACCTTCAAAGACAAGTCGTGCTGAGTGCACGTGTCACCTGCAGTCCGTGGATTTGGGAGGCATGACGTAGGGAAACAGCATCTCAGTCAGTTTCCTCAGGTACAGCAGCTCGTCCTTTCGGCTGTGCAGAGCTACGTGAAGCCCGGAGCCGTATGCGTCCAGAGCTGCCTGCTGTAAACCGTCCACAGCCTTCACTGAACACAAAAGTAGAATCCATGGAATGTGCAACTGTGCAGACGTTCCTAATAAAGTGGCCAGTGCGTATACTGTACCTTTTCCACGAGCTTTTGCAATAATTTCTATGTGCTTTAATGCAGCTTTCATCACTTTGTCTGCAAACACTGCAGGAACATCAACCTGCACAAACAGGAAAATGCTGTAAAGACAACATTGCCCACGAAGCAGAGTCTCAGCTCAGCTGTTGGTTTACATTAAAGCGCGAATGGCTCCAGATTGAACGGAGCGCAGGGAAACAAACTGCCTGTGAGAACTGTCGGAGCGTCACCTTCTGAGCTCGGCGGACGATCACTGATGCAAAGAAGCGAAACGTCATCCTCAGTTCATCCACACAGGCATCGTCGTCAGTGATGTCCCTGAAACCGGAGGACAGTTTGGAAGGATGCTTCCGCTGTGCCTGCATCTACAAATGCGTGTGGGTGTTTCCTTACCGGTACCAGGGGAACACGAAGTTCTCGAGGACTAGCTCGAACACCTGCGGGTCAGAAACAGCAACAGTGAAGAACTGGTGACTATCCCCACGTGCCAAGACTTGAAATTAACACAGGTAACTAAACCAGAAATCTTGTTTCATAACTAAATATTTCACAATTCATTCATCTTTTCATTGAGGTACCTCTGCTATGGAAGCGTCCACTTTTGAATGAACCTTCAGGTCCAACCATGGCTGATAGTTTTCAAGCAGCAGCGTCGGCCTGAGGGGAATAAAATGTTTCTGCGTTACTGACTCTCCATCAGCTGAGCGTCGCTCAGGGCTGACTACACTGTGTTTTGCTTTGCCTCCTTAGTGCGAAACACTGGTAACGAGGGATGAAACGCGTTTGTCCGGAGTGATGCTAACTGATAAAACTAGTGGCCAGTGTCTGTCACTGCTCAACAGCCACTAGGTGTCACTTAAGTTAATGCTGCTGAAATCTCACCCCGTTGATGTTATTGACAGATCGGTTTAAATCTTCATCAGGCCATTTTCCTTTTGTGAATAAATGCTAAGACCACAGAAAGCTACTGAGACTAGATGCATTGAGTTTTATCCCTCGTTTAGATGGAGGGACGCTCACGTGTGGTTCGACCCTGTGCATCCACAGAAGCCACATGAAAAGCTTTGGGACATACCGGTGCCGTCTGCACCGGACCTTCCCACACACGGCGCAGCTGTGGCCCAGAGGAAACAGCTCCTGCTGCTGTCGCTGCTGGAAAACGGATCAGCAGCTGCGTTTAGTACATATTCACACATTACATGATCTAACCCATCAGGTACAAACGTCCGTCTTAGATAATCTGATATCTCACTCACTTTGTTTCTTGCTTTTATGGTGAAGAGGATGTTTGGGAGCAGAGACTCTGGTCCAAGGGAACAATAGAAGGTGATGACACCAGCCAGGAATGACCAGAAGACCATCAGGATGTGGATGTACCTGGAGGTAAAGTCACCTTAAAACAACGCAGACTGAACATGGATCTGCCCTGGGCCTCGGTGTGTTCCCTGCAGCTTTAACCATGTGTCTCAAGCAGCCAGAGCAGGTCGCAGCTCTGTGTGACGGGATCGGCTCTGACACCCACCTGTTGAACAGCACAGTCCCACAGACCATCGACAGCAGCAGGAAGCAGATCGTCGGATACTGTCGTCCCGTCTCTCGCAGGACGTCGAGCTTCAGCCCCCGCTTCAGGTTCTCCAGGTAGGTTAAATCGCCTGCCATCCTGTCTGTCTTGGTGACTTGTAGAGATTTAGCCGGTATCAAGTCTGCTCTCAACTATGACGACATTAGCCAGTTAGCCGGCTAACGCTAGCGAGCGGGTATCGCGCCAACACGTCCCGCTAAACGTGCTCATAGAACAAAACTCGTGTCCTCCATCAGCGAAGTCTTCGCGTTTGCGTGACTTTTGTCCATTTCCAGAATTTTCACGTCATGTTTTCCTCTTTTCCAGGTTCGACTTCCTTGACAGATGGATTGTTTTCTCGAGCGAGTCCTCGGTTGCCAGGTGTGGCAAAAGAACTCAACGGCGGCCTGGTCGTCGTTCTGACGCCGAGGCTTTGTGGATTAAGTGAGTTAATGCGGTTTAATGGGATTATACAGAAAACAATTCATGACTGAAACCTTCAGCTTGTTTTTGATGTTAAAGCTGTTCTTTTAACTATGATGTCCCAAAAGCCCTAACGAAGATTCAAGTGAACTATTTGGTACAAACCTATTTATCGCGTTCATGTTGCGCAGTGTGACGCTCACGAGAGCTAATTAAAGTTAATTATACTCGATAGTCCTTGGTTTTTAACTGTGTAACTGACGTTGTATTCAATGATCTCACGTTTGTGCATAAATCAACCAGGCAGCTGCTCTCACAGCAATATGGCTAAAGTGGATTTTCCCACACCGGACATGGCAACCCTGGCTTGAACCAACGTCATTTCCGCTGCGTCAGTTGCTCACCACAAAGCTGACGTTTAATAATGTGATCAGTTTGGAAGCTGAGTTACAGAAACAGAAAACGTGACCCTACATCTAAACAAACACACGAGGTCAGATCAGTGTCAAGAACTTTATTAGAAAAATAGGTTTAACTCAGCTCACTGTACAGTATAAAACATTTCATTTGCCAAAATGCAAACACACGTTTTAGAGAGAATAAACGATAAAAATTCCCAACTCCTGAAATTGGCAACGCGAGCAGGACAGGACGTCCGCACGGGTAACAACAGACGAGCTGCACAATCTGTAGAAAGTGGATGGCGAGCGTCACAGAAAGCCAGAGCTACTAAGGAGCGATCCATTCTCAGACTCTGGTACAGCCTGGTTAAAGTTACTGTCCCTCTGGGCTCAACTACAAGTCCCAGAATGCCTCTCACCATCCAAGCAAGCTCAAGGGTAAAGTGAGCCGCTGTGACGATGATCTGGGTTTTACTTCATCTTACTCCTAAAGCTCTGCGAAATGTCCCCAAACTATTTCTTTGCTGCTTAAACTGGTTCTAGTGTCGTTTTTAGTGATTTTAATTTAGATTTTAGAGTCGTTTAGATTCAGCAGCAAACAAAGTGTCACCTCAGCAACAAAATGCAGAGTATTTCTCAGACGCAGTGTCAGATTGGATTTGCTCCTTTAAATCCTTAACATTTCAAAGTACAATAAAATATATACAAACATAATAAATGTAATAAACCAGTTTACCAAAAGAAAAACAACGTCCACTGCCACACACGGCACAAGAATCCATCTATAGTGATTGTGTAGTCATGCATCCTAAATTTATTTTAGTTCCAAAACTTGCTCAGAAAAAAAAAAGACACAAAATGAAAACATCATGACAACAAATGGCACCAACAGAAACAAACATCGGGGCAGTTTCCTCGTTATGGAAGACACGATGACGACTGTGTTTCTAGGCTTTAAAGTGTTACCAGTAAAACTGTGTCCATCAACTACATCACTCAGTTCTTGTGTAAAGGCTTGTTTGGGCTCAGCCAGGCGACCAGCTCGCGTCACCCGTCTCCTCCAATAGAACAGAGGTAGTTAAAGCCTCGGTGGCGTCTGTGATGGTCACTGATCACCACGCGTAGTCCATCGCTAAGACGTAGTTTAAAAGCACACAAGAATAAAAGTGCAAAGACTTTCCCAGAACAATGTCCATCATGACTCAGCAGGTCTCAAATGGCATATTTGGTTAAACTGAAAGTCTTAAGTTTTAAGTCTGTTGGCAGCTTCGGGTGACCTTACCGTCGCATCCAGCCTCAGCCCGCGGCGCCGTTCACGAGGAGTCCTCATAGCTGCGCGTCAGGTCCAGCCTCGGCCGCGTCCCCCTGCTAGTCAGGTAACAAAAGGAAGCAATTAGAAACTGGAGAACAGGATCACGTCACAGCTACACACTCAGTATAACCACACAGACTTTACATACATCAGAAGACAAAGCATTCTCACAGACTAACGCGCTGTGACAGGACATGCACATGTCGTTGCCGTAAAGTGGACAAGCAGACAATTGGTCTGGGTTGGAGCAGAGAACTGACAATCGATCGGTGCGGCAGGTGAAACGTGGCGCAGAGAGAAGGGAACGGGGCTAAGGGCAGCCAGTACCAACCAGAAAAGCAAAGTGCAAGAAAATCAACCAAGCACTACGAGCGAGTCATGCAAGGCAGCGGTCTCCCACAAAAGCACGATTCCAAAACTCCAGATAAACATGCAAGTTTAGTATCCAGGCCTTCAACAGCTAGGTAGATCCTTCTGGGACAAGGAAAAGCTTCTCTTTGAACATTAGGAAGTCAAATTGTGCTTTCAGCCTCCTCCTCCCCCACTCAGAGAGCAAAGGGACTCGCCTGATGCGAGTTTAACTCTAGAAGCTGCGCTGACATTGAATTTCGGACACCAATTCATGAAACGCCATGTTTCTGGACATGAGAGGAACTCATAAGGATGAAGTATGTCACTACACATACAGAGCACTATAGAAGTAGGCGATTTGGAATTTGATGGCATGCAAGGTGACACTTAGCATGTGGCCAACATTGGCAAACCTTTAAGTCCTTTTGCTTCCACAAGGAGCCTTAAATTTTGAAGGCAATTTGAAGAGAGAATTTGCCGAAACATGAATTTGCAACACAATTTGAAGTTTTGTACACGTGTGTGTGTATGTTTATTAAAGCAGACAAACAGCAAAGAATACAAGCCAAAATGTAAAGCCAAAAATAGGACTAGATGGTCCTTTTTTCTTTTCAATAACAAGACACGCATTACTTTAACAATACAAATTGTTTTTCATTGGTTTTAAATACATGTTGAGGAGACATATGCTTTGTTGCTGTTAGCTACTTAAAACATGGAAACCAGAATTTCTAAAAACATACATAAAGCTATAGCCAAATAGACAGCTCAAGCACATATTTGCATCTAAAAATTTTTTCAACTTTACGGAAAATTTTTGGCGACCATCTTTAAAAAACACCAAACAAAGGGAAAAGGAAAAACCAGTTCGCCAGAAACAGGTGGGAGTGTGACTACTGATCGAGTCCAAGCGGATTATTAAAATATGTACAAAAAGAGATCTTGCCAGATGTCACCAATTTTGAGGAAAAAACGAAGGCAACCGTTAGGGGTTGAGGGCCAATCAGATCAAGTCTCTAAATAAAAAGACAAACAAAAATGGATTTTTATATCAAAGCCCTATTGGTTTACTTCCACTGTTGCCCAAAAGAATCCTGATAAAATTCCTGGTTGTCAGATTTGTAACCGGAATAGTTACCAGAATGATCACCACCTTGGAGCGGTTGCTGAGCAATGGGTTGAGAGCCCCAGTTCTGATTATTGGTCTGGCGACGCTTGGAATCTGGCTGGTTGTACCCATCAGCTTTGCGCTTTCCTCCTACATTTCCACCGCGGCCACCCCGCACACCACGTACCCCTCCGCGCCCTCTTGGCTGCACGCCTCCTCTTGCGCCACGCCCGCCGCGGCCTGGTCCGGGCCCACCGCGCTGGGAGAAGTTGGCTCTTCCCCTGGGGGCCCCAGCCCCACCGCGTCCTCGGGCCGGAGAGGTCCCTCCCCGGGATCCCCTGTTTCCACCCCGCCCTCGGCCCGGAGACTGGAAGTCTTCGTAGCCGTAGTAGGGGTCGTCGTAGCCACCGCGGTAGTTGTGATAGTCATAGCCGTAGTAATCATAGTAGTCCTCGTAACCGTAGTAATCAGGGGGGTACGAGTAGCCGCCCCTGTTGCCCCCCCTGCCCCGTCCTCTGACAGGAGGAGGCATGTGAGGAGGGGGAGGGTAGTAGTAATAGTCATCATACCTGATGAGAGCAAGACAAACTGTAAGAGCAGAGCCAACCAAGGTATGGGTCAGCCCGTGAAGCCAGGTGGTACTTACATCTGCGTTTTGGCTGCTTGTCTCTGGGCTTTGCGCTCTTTCCTTTTCTGATCAGGGGGTTTAGCAAAAACAATCTCAATGGGCTCTCCCTCCAGCTGCCTCCCGTTCATTTCTTCCAGTGCCTTAAAACACAGTGAACAGCTCAGTCTGGAGGCAGACTACAACGAGCGGATCCCATTTCACCAATGAACAGCACGTCACTACCTTCACTGCGCCGTCCCGCTCTTCAAAGTGAATGAAGGCGTAATCTTTGAGCTTCTTAACTCGCTCCAGGTTTCCAAACTCACTGAAGGATTTCTCCAGGATCTCCTCTGTCACACCGTTGGCCAGGTTCCTCACAAACAGAACCTTTACCTGGGCAACAGACAGAAACGTCAGGTTCTGGACTTTCTTTTTTTTAAGTTGTAACGCGCAGCCTAACCCCTGCTCACCTTGGCCATGACCTCTGGGTCGGGGTCTTCGATGGGATCGGCCCACTCCACCGTCACCACGTTGCCCCACACCTTTACTTTGCCGCTCATTAGCCGCCGCCGGGCCTGCGCAGCCGTTTTGTGGTCTTCATACTCCAGGAAGCAAAAGCCTCTGTTCTTCTTTTTGTCGTCGGGTTGGTGGTATAGTATGACATCACTGAGGCCCTCTGTAAGCGGATGAAAGGTCAGAGCTGAAAGAGCAAAATAACTGCACTGGCATTTTTTCCTCGGCAAAAGCTGACAGGACAGAAACTCGTACCTGTGACTTTAGCAAACTCTTCAACAATTTGCTCCTTTGTTTTACTCTTGGGAATGGAGCCAACGAATAACCTGTTGTTGGCAACTGATATACACACGCCAATGTGCTTGCCAGGGCGGATCTCATGATTATTACACTGTGTAAACAAAACGTCAGTCACATATGATGCCAGCTAATAAACATGTTCAGCTGCCTCAGACACTGGGCTTTTTAGTTCACTGGAAGGATTAACAGAATGCAATATTTTCATGTGTTCCACATTCCTCGCCAACTTACCAGCTTCACGGCCTCCTGGGCCGCTTCTTTAGTGCAGAATGTGACAAAGGCGTAGCCCCTGTTCAGACCGCTCAGCGGGTCCATCATTAGCCTGAGATCCCAGATAGGCCCGGCCTTCTCGAAGAGAGGAACCAGCTCGTCTTCAAACAAGTCCCGGGGAATCTTACCGACAAATATCTAGAACAACAAAGTGCAGATGGAAACGCGGACAAAATAAGTAATCCAGTACCTTAAACTAGAATTGAACCTTGTGCAAATTTGTGCCAGTTTTCCTTCAGTTTGGAGACATTTACCCTTTAACAGCACCTCAATTACATTTTGGTTTATGGCCCTAGTGTTAAAATGAAACAGAAAGCCAGCAGCCATCACTTACTAACATCATTACTAGATCATTTTTGCTCTTATAGCTTTTAAAATAAGTAACTTGCAGTAGAAATATGTATTTGACAGGCTAAACGTTGCTTTGCTGTGTTTACATCCCTCCCAAACTTCGATTAACTGATAAAGTGCACCTCTGTTCCAACTGTGGGTTGGGGACCTGAGTACAGCGACTCAGGCGGAGGGCCTCCATATTTTCGTTGCCCTGTAGTTACGTCAAGTGTGTAGTTGGTTCTGTCCAGGAGTTCTTTGATTTTAGCCTCATCTGGTCCTTTAGAGGAATCTGAAACTTTAGTCCCTTGTTTCTCCCTCTGCCTGTAAGTCTTCATTACCCCGCAGAGAAAGGCACTTTTGTTCTGAAAGAGAGAATGTGCGCGTTACAGACACCTTCTGCAACTGAAAATAAGCAGCAAATGAAGTGACAGGTTTTCAGTGATGAACTTACTTGTACGTGCGACAGATCACTCTCTTTGAACTGAGCCAACACTTGCAGGGCTCCATCCTCGTTGAATTCTTTTAAAGCTTCAATAGCCCTTTCGTCTAAATCACTATGTGCTACCAGGCCTGAGAGATTCAACAGCAACAGAAAAGATATGTAAACAGGCTCCATAAACAGGAGAGATCATCTGAGAACACATGTAGCAAAAATGACCATGTTAAGGTGGAGAAGAAATCCCACAGATTTCATTATGTCTGCAAACCAGTTCCTGCTCCACTCAGCATCACGTTTCAATCAAGACAGGCCGTTAAAACCCACACAAACAGAGGCTGTCGAATACAGAGTCACTCAAACATTAAGCAGAGAACATCACAGTCCTGCGACCCACTACGCTTCTCATTAACATTTGCTGCAACGTGCCCGACTAACATCCTGCATATGCCACACCACCAGCTGGCTGCAATCTACCGTCACAGCTACACGCAGGCGATTCATTCTCTAGAAAAGCAGAACACCTTGAGAAGGATCTGAAGCAACCAACGGACCAGCAACAGAGACAGGAATGTCTGACACACTGGATATTAAAGGGAAGTGAATGCTAGAGAGCTTGTGTGCTGGGTCACTGTGCCTTTAAACAGCTGAGAGTAGAAGGAAGCCTCCGCTGACATTCTTCATTTTTGCTATGAAAACACTATGACCAGCAATGCTTTGCTCATCTCCCACCGCTTTCCGACTCCTTACTCTGTGGCTCCGGTTCTAGCTCCTACCAGCGGAGTAGGCGTCTCAAACGCACAGCATCACAAAGTCTCAGACACTTGTACATTCTGCTGCTTTGGTCTTTGAAGCAGCTGAACGTTTGATAGATACACTGTGGAGCCGTCTCGGACGTTAGCGTCTCAGCTCAGCATGCACCGTGTGCTTACCTGCTACATAAAGCTCATCTAGCTTCTCCGCAACTTTCTGAGGCAAACCAGCTTCCAATAAAGCCTGGAAATGTTCTGAGTGGGTCTCGGCTGCGGTCGTGTCCATCGGTTCCTCCGTGCCGTTCCCGTTTACGTGATCTGTGGCCATGTTTCCAGATGTCTGCAGATCACAACAGAGCAGGATGGAGTCAATACTAACTCACGGCAGCGGACACAGGACCCGTTTGGTTCCCGAGCAAGAGCCGATGACCCATGAGCCAGTACTGACAGCAACAGCGGCGTCATTAGAGCAGAAGTGTGTAAACAGTTCACATCTGTTTGGCGCCATCGGCCGGACATGCTTTAAACAGAGTAACGTCACCGGAGGCTACAACCGGGTACGAAGCGGAGCCCGCGTCTGCTTTTAAATGGCATCAGAAATGCACCACGCTCCTTGCTGTTGATGTCCACACGCAGCCACCACGCCTCTAAGTGCTAGTGTTTAGCCGGAGCTCATGGAGCTCAGGGGCCCAGTCGTGCGCTAACGCTTCATCTCGCCTCAGCACCGGATCTGTCCAGGTGTCTCTCCACGTTTAGTGCGCATCGGATCTCGCAGCTCACCTGGTTAAACTGGCTGTAAGGCAAACTGAGCCCGTTTCTCAAAATGCCGGCTAACCAAGCTAACGAGCAGCTATTTACCTCAGCGCATCCAGCATGAGCGTGCACAGAAAGCAACCAAAACAAAAGAACGCGACCTGTCGGTGCAGGGTAGCACCGCCATGACGGCGCACATACCGTGGGAGGCTACGCGTGGGTGCACGGTGCTAATCCGCCGTGTTGATGTGCTTCAAATAGGGACAATATTCACGCCGGCTCTTTTCAGGTTAGTTTCTATACTCCCGGTGAAACAAAATGGCGCCTACGTAACGTCGCGATCTCTGCTTCTCATCTCAATGTAAGGGGTTTCTTCAGCTGCTGTTCACGGGCTACGATGTTTCCATACTTCCGGTATAACGTCAAAGTGACATGTTTATTTCGGACCATTCATCATCGTTGACTTCATGGCTAAGCCGACTTTTTGTGACAACACAACTCCTTGTTCTTGTACAACGAGTGTGTATTTGAAACAAATCATGGTATGAGTCACATGGTTTTATTGTTGCCTGGGAGTTGTGGCATTTATTTTGAAAATTAAAACAGGAAGCGATAGGATAAAACAGCTCATTATATATTAAATATAAATATATCAGTATTAAACCATTTGACTTCAACTAAATGTCCTTATAACAAATAAATATTAATAACATAAACTATTAAACTGTATGTGTTTATGCTGATGGAGGACTACAGTAAAACTACATTCTGTTTATTAAAAATGTAAACCCTATATCTAGGAGGATACAAAACATTTATTATTTAAGAAAAACTAATAATTAGAACCAAATGTATTTATTATTTAAGAAAATAAAAAGAATTAGTATTAGTACCAATATATGTATTATGCCACGTTTTCCCCCCAATAGTGTTATTTATTATCACGCAAATAAACCGATCCTGCAAAGTATTTAGATAAACACAATCTCAATTATTATTGACGCTTGTCTAAATAAATAATTATAAGTCTATAAATGTCTTACCAAACGTTGCGTCACACAATCGGGGCGTGGTCTGGCGATACTCTCGCGTTTATTGGTCGTGCGCGAAATTTTAAATGTTGGAAACGAGTCTGAGAAACAAATACAACGATGAGAGGTCGTTAATGCGGCGGTTTGGCGGAGGTGGTCGTTAATGTGCTTTCTTGGTTGTAAAATACTAAAATCTAGTTGTTCATAAAGCGAAATGGATATTGCTGCATACTTACAGTAAGTCACAACGTAACGCGACGCCGGTTTACTGCTAGCGGTTAGCTGGAAGGCTAACAGTAGTTCATCTTTGGACGTGATGCCTTTATCTCTCATACTTCCTTTCATCGGCTGTCGTGTTTCTTTTGTAGGTCTTTTGAGAACTCTATGACCTCATACTCCGGAGAAGACCCCCTGGAACAATGGGACAAGTAAGCATTTGTTAGCTGAGCAGCAGGTTTAGCTTCTTTTACCTGGAAGTGGAGGAAACGTTCGCTACTGAAGCAATAGTTTATGGACCACGGTGTAAAAATACCAACAAACATCTACATTGAGAATCCATCATAAGAACAGCGTTTTGTTGTGCATTAAGATGACTTGTGTGTATTTAGTGCTTATAAATGTGCTTTATTATTAGTATTAATATTCTATCATATGTGCTGACTGTATTATGTTCTTTTAAAAAGGTTTGTGGACTATCTGGAGAAAAGATTACCTGCAAATGGTGGCAGTGGGATGGCAGCGGTGTTCGACAGGCTTGTAGAGAGGTTTCTGAATGTCACTCAGTACGCGAATGACATCAGATACGTGAACTACTGCATCAAATGTGTAAGTCTCGTGATTAAGGTGTGACCGGACACTTGTTTAAGTGTCACTTTTTTTAACCTTGAGGGAATCTTTTGTCTCCAGGCGAGTTATTATTCCAACCCCATTGCACTGTATAGTCACATCTTTCGCTGTGGCGTCGGCACCAGGACCGCTGCCCTCTACGTAGCCTGGGCACAGCAGTTTGAACTAAGAGGCATGAATGAACAGGCTGATGCTGTGTACCAGAAAGCAGTGGAGAACCAGGCCCAGCCAGCAGATACAGTTCTCCATGAGTACAGGTACCAACATTCACACTGGATGCGGAACCAAGTGTGTGTTCAGTGTGACAGGCTTCATCTCTTTGCCTTTTTGGGGATTCGGTACAATATCGTTGATCATTTGTCATACAGCTGATGGGCATTATGGTAAAAATAACAATGGCAGACTTTACTTTAAGATAAAGTTATTTATCTATGATGGAATTTTAAACTATATGGAACCAACATACAGGAGAATGACAACAATGTGCTTTCAACAATCTGATCTGCAGACAGTTTCAATCTAGAACCAGAGGCCACACCCCAGGACCAGGTAAGAGTTGTTTTACTTGCTTGTTTGATCATTAATGCGAGTTGTTTAAGTTCTTAAATGGAGTCTGTGGTTTCAGATTTAATGGCTAATGTATTTTTGCTTGTTTTGGAAAGCAGGGTTTCGAAACCCTTTGCAGGACTCGCAGTTAACCAATCAGATGCTCTCCCACAGAGAGCCAGGTGCTCAGGTTAAGGTGAGTCAGAAATGTTCCTGATAACCGTTAGGCAGCCGCATGTCTTTTTTAAATCCACTAATGCTCTTTGTCCTCTGTCACAGGCCTCAGTGGACTGCGTACCCAAACAACCCCAAATCTCCATAATGTGAGCTACTTCGATTGTTTTTAAGTTGGAAGCGGGGTCAGAACCTCATCACCTCATGTTTTACTATTTCTAAATGTGTTTAAAATTTTAGCATCACTCTTTGCTATTACTGTATTTCTCTTTTATTACTGCCTCATTATCCAACTAGCCTCAATGTAATACAAAGGGAATTTCATGCATCTCCTAACCACAAGCATAGCACTACTGTGAAAGTGTTTTAAGACATGACCTGGAAAGAGACGTCACTGGCGGCGGTCAAGTAATCAAATAGCAAGTAAAAGCATTAGATGCGACCAACCGGACGATGTGTTCTATTCCTAAAAAGCATCACAGTAGACCTAGAACATAAGATTACATGCAGTGATACATGACCCTCCACCTCCTCCACAGAGTCTCCCGCTCTGAGACTTCAGGGATGATTCCCTCCAGTCAAGGCTCCGGTATCCAGACAGTGTCTGAGTACAGTAATGATGCACTTGTCTGTGAAGGATCTGAACTGTGCTTTGAGGAAGTTCGGGCGGAGAAATACTTTCGTAAACGACAGGAGAAGCAGGAGAAGGATCACAGAGACAACAGTAAGATTATTAATCCTGCTGTGGAGATTAAAGAGGATGTGTTTTATGGAGTTAAAATCTTTGTTATGTTTAAAGAGGAGAGAGAGCTGAGGGAAGAGGACGAGGGCGTCCTGAGCATTAAATCTCTGCTGGATAATCTTCATCAAGACCTGGAAGCGTTTGGACTTTTAATCCACCAGCCTTCATCACAGAGGGTAAGATCTGCATTTAGGTGCTGCTGGGATACATTGAGCCATTTTCAGTTGTCCTACAATGTGAAAACACTGAAACCTGCACGTAATAATTTGCAGCAGCTGCCTGTAGTAGGACCAGCCACCAGCCTGAACCTCAGCCCGGCGCAGCAGAACCGTCCGAGCACCAGGCGCTCTCTAGGCCTGAACGCACACACGGAGCCAACCGCTGTGCTTCAAGAGGCTGCGGCCAGACCAAGGCTGCCCGGGGCTGCTGACACAACCCCACTGACCTCACACACATCCCATCATCCCTCTGTCGTTCCTTTTCCACTGACATCCGTGTCCGTACACCAAGCGCCCGTCTGCCAGACCTTGTTGCTGCAGCCTGTAAACCAGTCGCGCCACAGACCAGTCGGCATCTCTACTGTTACCACAGATCCTCTGTCCCAGGAAGCTCAGCGTCAGCCAGGCGGCGTGGACGAGCAACACGCCACACAAACGTCAGTCACGCACAAAAACTTCAATTCTACTACTTAAGTTATTACCCAACAGATTCACAGACACTAAAGCACCAGCCTTGGGTTATGTGCTTTAATAATTTAATGACTTTTCTCAGGGAAGTCAGCCAGTTACAAGAACCAGAGGACAGACTTGAAGGTAAGTAAAGCAGTTGGTCACTTGCAGGCTGTCCAGTCATCGCTTCTTCTGAATGTTTCCCCACTGTCCTCTTTTTCTGACGCAGTGTCTCTGGGAGCCACCACTCGTATCACTCCTAACAATTCAGTGGGCTTTGTTCAGGCCACACCATCAAGGGTGCTGCCATCACCCACCGTCAACACGCGGGAAGCTCTGGGTGAGCACAGTCGCCATGTTTAAGAGAGATGTCTGGGATTTCTTCTCCTCTTCCTTCATGGTTGGAGACAAATGCTCTTGCACCTTTACACATAGTAACCTTTACTCTGGTTTTGTGTCCAGATGTGATCATGGACATGTTCCAGGCCCCGACTCTTCTAGCCGACCCGCTCAGCAACACATTGGTCCTCCACGCTGCTGAGAAGGAGGCTGATGCTGGATACACAGGCCATGGTAAATATACTGTGGACAGGACTTTGTCAGGTCTTCACCAAGCAGATATTAGTTTATGCTAAGTGTTCATAACCTGTCCTTTGCTTATTTCAAGGTGGTGCCCCCACGTTCTCTCAACCCCCCACAACAACCCCCTTCACCATCTTCCAGGACAAAGACGACAAAGAGAATCCTTGGTAAATACTGTGCTGAGTCACAGAATGTAAATCAAATTAAAGATTCGCTAAACATGTATGCAGCATGATAACGTGATATTTGTGACTTGTGATGTTCATTGATCTGTTCTGTTTAGTGCTGCTGCTCCATCTGCGTTTGAGAAGGTCAAACCAGCTAGAGCTCTGGCTGTGATTCCAGTGTCCAAACCAAATGTAAGTATCTGGAACCAGCGTCACTGAGTGACGTTCAGATTTAGAAACGCGTCTGACACCAGGCGCAGCCAGGGGATACGTTTGTAAGGTTGTGAGTGACTTACAAGCCTACCTGCTTGTCCTGCTCAGGACACTCCTCCAGATCTGATGCCGGATGAGAGCACCATGTGGGGAGCTCGCTACAACTCCCTCAATTCACTGGCTGCCTGTCCCAACAGCACCACAGACTTCGCCATGTTGGCCCAGTTCGTCTCTACTCCCTTCACTCAGAAAAACGCTTTCAGCAGCAACTTTTACCAGGACCAAGGTAACAGGACCCAGCTCTACTCTGACCATGTTTTCCTCGCTGTGTGGTTTAATCAGGGAACGTGATGATGTGACAGTCATTTATGTCTTTACTAACCAGATAACAACTGTGAAGGTGGAGACGCTGAGGACGATGCTTTTATCAGGCGTCAAGCCAAAAAACTCAGGTAATGGGGCGTCCTCACTTGTTGGGTGCTTAGGTTATTTACTGTCTTTAGTTCTTGGAGGAATCACATTTATTTGTGTCTTTATTGACAAACTAATGAATAAGTTCAGGAAATGGTTGTAATGCTGCAGAATTAAAAGGTCAGGAGTGTGTGTCATGCTGTCCGTCCTCCCTCTCAGCCCCATCATAGAGCAGAGCCCGTGTGATGAGAAGCTCTCAGAAACCGCCATCAGTCAGATCGTTCCCTCCTCGGCAAGACAAGGCACCATCGTGGGTGAAGGTGTCAGCTCAGCCCAGCACTGCCTGACCACCTCCTCCATCACCATGGTGCAGCCTCCCCCTCCTGCTCTTCTCTCCTTCAGAGACCACACGCTCTGTCCAAGTGAGTCCTCTGCCTCCCGGACCACAGGACCCGGTTGGGAAGTTTACACAAGCCCAGAGCAGCCTTCCAAACGGACCTCCCTGGTCTCACAGGAGCCTGAGGGTTCACTCAGACCTAGATGTGAACCATTTAAGATTTTGGAGGACCTACGTGATCCTGGCAGCCCTCAAGAAGCCCAGGAACCAGGTCATGATGTTCCCATGAGCCCAGAGTGCAGTGTCAGCCCAGACTGGCTGGCCTTCAGAAGCCCTGAGGTCACAGTCGAGCCCGATCTAGATGCTTTCTTAAGTCTCCAGCAATCAAGGGTTGTGGATGTTCCCATGAGCCCAGAGCAGCCACAACCTTGTGCCGATGTGTCCATGGGCAACGCACAGTTCAACACTGTTGACGAGCCCATGATGAGTCCAGACAGAGGCCTGAGGCCCAGCGCAGACCTGTCCATGAACGCAACACCCTCCAAGTCAGGAGGGGTCCAGCTGGTGCCTGACCCCTGGGATAACGAACTGATCTCTGCTCTGCTGTCCACGCTGTCCCCACCTCTCACCTCTCATCCTCACTGCATCACCTGGCAATGCAACTTGCCCAGCATCAGCCCGAAGATGACCCTGAGCATGGGTAAGCACAAACCGATACTGGCTGGATATTTATACAGTAAGTCAACACAGATCTCTAGGGGGCGCTGCCTTCTCAAAATGACTTGATATCAGAGTTTAAGCTTGGATGATTTTAATAAGTTAGATGATTTATTACTCTTTTGAAGATTAATATATTTCTTTTCTGACAGGAAAAGCGTCTCTTCGAGTCGACGGGATCCTCGGTGAAGGTGCCTTTGCCACAGTCTTCCAGGCGACTGACCCCGTGACCTCAGAGAAGGTGGTTTTGAAGGTGAGGTGATCGTACTCGATCCCTTTGAGCGACCTCTGCAGTCACAGCGTTACCTTCCTGAAGCCCTGGAGAAAGACAGAAGCTGAGTCTAATCTTTCCTGATGCAGGTGCAGAAGCCGGCCAACCCCTGGGAGTTCTACATCAACACTCAGCTGGACGCTCGGCTGCAGCCCAGCGTCCGTCACCTCTACAGCAGCGTCCGCTCGGCTCACATCTTTAATAACGGCAGCGTGCTGCTCGGGGAGCTTCATAACTACGGCACTCTGCTGGTGCGTCCGTCTGTCTGGCGTCTGGATCGCTGCGTGAGACTAACCTTTAATCCTGAAACTGTGACTCTGCTTTCAGAACGCGGTGAACATCTATAAGACCCTGAGCGATAAGGTGATGCCTCAGCCCCTGGTCATGTACTTCGCCATCTGTATCCTGCACATGGTGGAGCAGCTGCACAGTATCAACGTCATCCACGCAGACGTCAAACCTGACAACTTCCTGCTGGGGGAGAGGTAACGCGATGCTGATTATCTGTCGTTGGCTTTAGTTGATGCAGGGCGTGATGCATAACCGCCATCTTTCTTGTTTCAGGTTCATGGACAACAAAGGTTTTGATCCCGAAAGCGCAAACCACGGTCTCGTCCTCATTGACCTCGGACAGAGCATCGACATGAAGCTGTTCCCAGAACGCACTGCTTTCACCGCCCGGTGTCTGACGTCAGGCTTCCAATGTACAGAGATGCTGAGTGGGAAACCCTGGAGCTATCAGGTGAGGAGAGGCGGGTTTGGGATGAGCTGGGACAGCAGTATGGGTGGTGGTTGTGACTGTACTGTGTGTTTTCAGACGGACTACTTTGGGGTAGCTGGAACTGTGCACTGTCTGTTGTTTGGGACCTACATGCAAGTCAGAAATGAAGGAGGAGTCTGGAAAACGGATGCTGTGTTCAGAAGGTAAAAGCTCCGACATGAACTGAACGTGTGGCTGTTAGACCCACGTCACAAAGGGCGGGAAGAGACGCTACAGTGATGCGTTCTGACGTGTGTCCACCTGGGGGCGCCGGCAGGTTCCCCTTCTGTTTTCTATGTTGTCTGCAATTCTTAAAAACATCTCTATGTTGGTGAAGTGCCTTCACTGTAATAAGAGCGCTGGTAAGACCCTAGATACAAAACGGTCCTTCAAACGTTGCCTCCATTTGTGTAATAGTAGCAGAAACGAGCCCGTTTTCGTGGAAGCAGCGGTAGAAGCTGTAGTAAACCCTGACGTCCTCTGCCCCACAGAAACCCCCACAGCGAGCTGTGGCTGGACTTCTTCCACACCCTGCTCAACGTGCCGGACTGCGGCCCTCTGCCCAGCCTGCGGAGCCTCCGCTGCAGGCTGACGTCCGTCCTGCAGCAGAACTACAGCAGCAAACTGTCCACGCTCAAGAGCCGCCTGGTGGTTCTGTTGCTGGAGAACCGCAAAGCAGCTCGGAAATGACCTTCAGCCTTCATTCTCTTTATCTTTCTGTGTTCAGGCTACTAAACTTTTTATCCTGTTTGTAACAGATGCACAGAAAAGTTTTGATTTGTGGAGAATTTGAGCATCTGATTTATTAACAAAGTTTGTACATGTATAAAAATGTAATTTAGTTCTTCAGCATCGACCTTTTGGGTGAATAATAAACTTTTACTGCTTTTGTTTATAAAGCAGCAGAATTTCTTTGTGTTCCTTTACTTGTTCAGTTTGTTTCTGCTTCACTCAGGCGACAGCTCCACCTTTAAACGTACTGACGTGAACGTCCCCTTGTGTTTTTATTGAATATTCCTTAAACAGCAGCTGTTCAGCGCTTGAGCACATCTGTCTTCCACAGACGGTCGGTCAATGCGTAACTTTTCTAGATTGCTTCCGGTGTTGGAGGTGAATCTCTGCACAGCCGAAGTGTAACGACGCAGTTCGAGACTGATGCACCACGGCATTAACAGTGTGTCGGCTGTAGTTTCTGAGGGTGTGACAGGGATTTGTTGTTGTCTGTCTAATCCTGTAATGTTTAATTTCTGCCTGCTCAGACCTGCAGGTGCAGCTTTTATGTTTGTGCTCGAACGCTGAGGATTGGTCCAGATTACACAGGTAACCTCACTGGAAGCTGCAGTTTAAGGCCGAGGCGTCGCGCTGGGCTTCCCCAGCTTAGAAGCGTTGGCTGGACTTTAACTTCCTCTGTCACATAGTGCACAGCTGTTGCCACTGCTGCAGCAGTTCCCTGGTTACAGCTCAAACAAACTGAAAGCAGCTCGGAGGCTCCTCCCTGAAGCGCACACAGCACATGCTGCGTTCAGGTTCAGTCAGAAATCATTAAATTGCTGCTGCAGCTCATACATGTATTTAACACGTGTGCATTCATCAGTTGGTTGTCAGCCATGTTTCGCGGCTACGTTGATGTAGTCTGTGATCAGTCTGTCTTGTCTTTGTCTTTTTCCAGTTGTCGTTCTTGTTTACTGGGCTCTGGTGCCTGAGAAAGGCCGCTTTCCCAGCAGCACTTGAAGGCAGCACAGACCGGGCAGGTGAGCGTGTGGAGGCACCTGAGCGATCAGTCACTGGTGGGAGCCATGGAGGAGGCGATGCTGTCGGCCGAGGCCGTGTCCGCGGCGTGTAAGGAGGGGAACCCCATGACCAAGGTGACGCTCCGCTTCCTCATGCGCTGACTTTTAATGTGCGTTTTAATCTTAGTGAAGGTTCAGGTTCGGATCCTGAGCCTGTGATCCAGTCCAACCTGTTGCTGTGGCTTCACACCAACATGCTGCACATACCTCCACCTGTTTGCTGAGCTGGAAAAACCTGCGTCTGCTTCATCCGTGTTGTTTTCAGCCGATCGTCCTTCACCTCAGTGACGCGAGAGCTTTAGCTTGAGCTGTGTCAGAAACCACGAGACACTAACCTGGAGGCTGTGGAGGGTCACACACAACACGGCAAAGATGTGAGAGTGTTTGATCGAGCTCGGATGTAGACTATTTCCACTTTGTGGAAGCAGTTCATCGCGTTTGACCTCTGGGCCGTAAAGAACAGAACCTCTGTCTAGATGCTGTTTCGAAATATAAGCACAGGAAGGAGAAGACGCCACGTTGTTACGAGAGGCCTCGTCTGAATGAGCAGACATCTGCAGAGCTTCTCAACAGGTTCATCCTGTCGACGGCCGTAGAACATGAGTCATCAGTTGACAGCAGCACGGACGCCCTCCTGCGGTCGGACCAGTTCCGACTGAGGCGTTGAGGCTGTTTAGACGAGTTACTGTTGGTTGTGTTTCTGCAGGACTTCATGATGCAGCAGACGATGCTGAGGGTCAAAGATCCGGCTCGATCTCTGGACTTCTACACTCGCGTCCTGGGCTTGACGTGAGTCTTTGAGCAGGGTGGATGGTTGGAGCTCGGGTTGTGGTTCGGGTCCTCAGCGTTCTCTGTTTCCAGGCTGCTGCAGAAAATCGACTTCCCTTCGATGCGGTTCACTCACTACTTCCTGGGTTACGAGGACAAGTCGGAGATCCCGGCCGACGTCAGCGAGCGGACGGCCTGGACTTTCTCTCGCAGGGGCACCATCGAGCTGACGCAGTACGTACTGGAGGATGCGTCCCGTCGTGCACCACACATTTGCATATTCATGCCTGCTGTCTCTGTCTGGCAGTAACTGGGGTTCAGAGTTGGATGACGAGCTGCGGTATCACCACGGAAATAGCAAACCTCTGGGATTCGGTGAGTTCAAGCAGACGCGGTTTGTGACATTGTGGCGTGTTTGTAACCTGCTGTCTCGCCACAGGCCACATTGGCATCGCTGTTCCTGACGTTAGCGCCGCCCGCGACCTATTTAAACAGCAAGGACTGAAGGTCCACACACCTGCCTCAGGTGAGTTGGCTCCTTCTCATCCTTCACTAGCAGGTGGCGCTCAGCAGTTCAGAACACCTGCCCTGCTCAAGCTTTGGATCTGCTAGGTTCTCCTTGTTTCCTGTCTCGCAGGTGACCCGGGTCAGACCTTCATTGAGGATCCAGACGGCTACTGGATTGAGATCTTTAAGCCCAGCGACATGGTGTCAGCGATGGCGTCTTAAAGACCAGACCCACCCTGAAACTCAAACCGAAGCTTTTGGGACATTTAGTTTTCTTGTTGTTTTGTTTTCTTGTGACTTGGTCTCTTGATCCTCTGGCTGTGTGTTGTAAGTTAAGCACCAAACGCCGTCAGACACATGCAGCCAAGTAGAAACGACAGTATTACCTCATCGGCGTAACCTCAAACTGCCTCCGCGCGTGAGAGGCTCATGTCACCGGCGTAGCGCAGCCGTTACACCTCTGTTCTGCTGGAAAGTCTAACCTCAGAGTCTGGTCGACGGCAGGAGTGTTTTACATTGAATGGTTTGAGCTGGAAACATTTAGTTTACATGATTAAATGAGTGTCAAATGAAACTGTTCTGAAGCTTTTGATGTTCCTCACACACACGTTCAGATCTGAAGGGATCCGTCCCCCCACCCTGACAGTAAAGCATCACCTGAGGCCGAGGTGCAGCTCGTCTCCACGGTGTGTTTCAGTTTGAAAGTCTTAGTAAGTAACGATGAGGTGAGAGGAAATCTCACAGACGGACACAGAACCATGGTCAGATGTGCGCTTGGCTCGTTGCACTTCATTTTATTTCTGTTTTAGGAAACAACTCCATGCTACACAAAGGTGAGCGGCTCCGCTGCTGACCAGTCAAACGGCCTCAGCGCTGAGTCACGACATTCAACACGAAACCAAAGCTGTGTTATTAGTTACTGGACCTCAGTGAAATCAGCAGCTGAAGGACACTACGGCTGTTAGAAAGCTCCGACCTCAGTCCCCCATGGCCTGTACGGTTTACTGCTGCTGCTGGGAGGAGTGTGGGAGGAGGAGGAGATGGGAGGACTGGGGGTGAGGGTGGGGGTGAAGGAGGAGGCGGGGAGGATGGGGAAGCCTCCGTGAAGGGCGATGGGAAACGAGGCTGAGAGCGACAGCAGGGAAGCGGTGAGAGGGACGGGCAAGAGAGACGCTGGAGAGGAGGAGGAGGGGGGTGAGGAGTCTGCGTGGGCGGAGTAGGACGCGAGCGCGATGCGCTGTGACAGCTCCGCCAGCCTCTGGGGGGCGCCAGCACCCGCAGCCTCGGCAGAAACAGGAAGCCCGCTCGGTCCACACGGCGCCGCTGCCAGAGGCTGGAACGCGGCCCAGCGGTGGGGGTGGAAGGCCTGGGGCACAGGGGGAGGTCGTTGGTGGGGGAGACGTGGGCAGCGGGAGGCCGCCGTGAGAGCGGCGGCGTCACGTTGGCAAGCACAGGAGCTGAGGTGGGAGACGAGGCGCGAGGCCAGAGGGTCCCCGGAGTCCAGGCCCTCCACGGCGCCCAGGTACCGAGACACCTCTGTCACACACTCCCTGAAACCCAGAGACAGGAAGTCCAGCGCCACCGCGTGAGCGCTGAAGTAGCCTGAGCACAGAGAGACGCCAGTTAATACAGCACAAGCGAAGCCGAACGACAGAAACCCGAAATCAAGTCGCACTGGCGCTGTGAAGCCGCTCATGTCTGCGGGCGGAGACGCCGCGTTCACCTTTGCCTCCTGTGTTCTGCAGCATCTTCAGATGGTCCACGGTCATCTGAAGGATTTCTGCCTTCTCCAGTTTAGCTGAGCCCTACGGATAAGATAAGATAAGATAATCCTTCATTGCTCCCACGTTGGGGAAATTCAAGTATTATATACCGAACCCTAACCGGTTCTGGTTCTCACCTGCTTCTCCAACGCCGTGGGGACGAGCCTCCGTAGCTCCAACAGGCTGTTGTTGATCCTGTCTCTGCGTCTCTTCTCGATAATCTAGCACATGAAGGAGACCGTGTCATGATGCTCGTTCTGACCGTACGTACCTGAACGCAGCGCCGTCAGTCTGAAGAGCTTCACCCCTCTGCGCTTCTTCCTCGCCATCGCTCGCGTGGTCGCGTTCGGCGACGCACAGCTGATGAACGAAGCCTTCGTGCGTCTGGAAAACAAGACAGCGGTTGTCAGAGGAGGAACAGGAGGACGAGGACCACGCGCTTGTTCTGCTGTTTTTGAAGCCATCTGTCAGGTTCGGTCGGTGTGATTATTGCTCCGTCTGCTTCTCTTCCAGGTTCGTGAACCAGGACGACTTTCCTTCTGTTGTGGCTCTTAAAGTTCTGCCAGGTTGGATCTAGTCAGAACATTTTCATGTTCTCAAACATCTTCTCACCCTGGACACGTGTCCTCACTGCCCACATCGATGGGCTCGTCCACGTCGCTCTCGGCCGAGCTGCTGTCCTCACACGGCCGCTTCATGGCTCCGGGCGTCTGTCCCAGGAGGTGAGGACGAGGAACAGGTCCAAATGGAGAAGGAACTACCACAGGGACGCTCTAGGGATCCAGCACCAGCCGCTGTGAACTGAACAGTCGATCAAATATGAGATATTGCTGAAAAGTGAGCCGCTGGTTTAATCCAGAAGATGCTGAAGCTTCAGGCTCCGTCTCAAAGCTCATCCGTCCGTAAAGACCAACAAAACAAACCGTCCTGTAGAGGTTCTCGTCCAGGCTGCGAGTCCAGCGGAGTCTGAGGCCGGCGGCTGGAATGGAGACGGAGTTTCCTCCTCCTCCTGCTGCTGGAGCTGGAGTTTTCCCACGGAGCCACAGACTCCAAGGAACCGCCCACGTCCACTCCAGCGCCGATCTGAGAGGGGAGATTAGTCCCTTGGCCCGATAATACGTCCTGTCTGCTTCCGTGTGTCTGAACTGGGGCAGGTGAGACGATGGTCCTGGGGTGTTCAGGTTCTCAGAGGCCCCAGTTACAGAACCTTTAATGATGCGTAACCATGGTTACATGTCTGCTACGCATTATTCGTTTTATTTCTTTGTTGGCTCCTCTGGTTTTCCCGGCAGTCGGGATGGAGAAAGGTAGAACCCGGAGAAGCAGAGCGAGGCTGTGTCAGACGTTCCCACAGCTCCCGGCGGCTCCGCTGAAACCCAATCGTCGTGTGACAGAGTCCAGACACACAAGCAGCTATCGCTTCACGCCTGCTAATCTTTTTCAATACGAGGCATGGATGCAGCCCCGCACACCGATGGCTCCACGTTGACCTGTCAGCACCCGCTCATTGACTCGCTGCTCTTCACGAGGTTCAGCTGAGGTTTCTCTGGTTTTTCTCCTGGTGCTGACGACGCTTAAAGCATCAGTAACTGATTCAGACCAAATGGCCCCCAAACCTTGAGCTGGTCTTGGCCACGCCCCCTCTTTGCCCCTCCCATCCTGCGGCCGTCAGTCGCCTCGTTTCTTAAAGGGTGTAACATTTGTGTGTTGATGGTATCGGTTTATTGGTGTCAGGGGTCAGGGAGGACAAGCGGGGCCATCCTCCAGCAGGAAACGCCGAGTGTGGAGAGACCAATATCCGTGTGTGGGGGGTGACATGGGCAGAGCGCCGGCCGTGAGTCGGAAATCCTCCTGGACCAGAACCACATGACTGGACGCGTTGTGTGTGTGGATGGCGAGAGAATAGGAGGAAGTGGGTGAGACACACACACTTCATGTACCATTTGTGATATTAAGACAACCCAGCTCCTAAAAACTGAGGTGATTTTCAGAATAAAGTGTGTGTGTGTAGACATTCATCAGGTTTATTGCACCTCCACAGACTATGAAACTTGCTGACAATGGCCCATTGTTGCGAAGCTGCAGCCGTGGGAGCGTCGTACTACCGACCTGCAGGTGCAGCTCTACTCCGCTTATTTCCTGACACCTGACTCGCCCGTCGGCCCAGAGCCACGTGGGTCGGTGATGTCTGGACGCTGGAACAGCTGAACAGCGCTGTCGCCCTCCTCCCGGTCCAGACCCGGTTCTGGTTCTGGAGTAGGCGCAGCTAGGACCTGTACAGACAGTTACTAGTGGGCAGCACATCACCGGGTTGGGCCGACAGGAGAAGATGGTCCTGGTGCCATGAGCCCACTTCCACACGTCCAGAAACCATCCAGAACCCTGTGCGGACATCACACGCTTACGTCAAAGAGTTTTATCAGTCAGTCACGTCGCCGCTCTCTTGACCTTTGACCTTTCTCTACCCGTTTAATCTCCATCGAGGCTAAAGTTGAAGAGCAGGGGTCAGATTCTGAAGGAGAGGCGCTGAAGACAGGTTCAAGCGAGTGAGGCATCTTCAAGAACCCTCAATGTTATCGAAGGAAGGAATTCTGGGCCTGTTGCCTAATCTCCAAACACGTCAACGCGCACTCGACAGCGAGCGGGAACCTGAGGAAGCTGTTGTTCATGTGCGTCGCGAACAGGCTCAGTAAGTCAAAGTGTGACGTCCTGGTGACAGGTATGTTCCACGTCGCACCCTGACCCGCTGGCGCCTGGGTTTCATGCAGATGTTGTGGATTTTCTCATCTTCTCGTCCTCCTGCGCCGATACGTCCGCTCGCGCTTTAAAGCCTGTATGTTTCGCGCTCGCTGCGATGAAGACGACCTGTCTTCGTTCATGGGCCTCTGGGTCTTTAACAGCAGACCCCAGATCAGTCTGCTTCTTCTCCTTCTGTCCGGGAACGTGACCCGGCTCACTGTGGCCTCCTGACCCCACACGTTCCACCGATGGGGCCCCGGCCCGTCTGCGTGAGGACGGAGGTGTGGGAAAGACCTGCTCGCCCATGTCAGACACGCCGTCAGCTGACATCCACCTCCCCCAGCTCTCCCAGGACTTTATCTCCGCGTGAGTCGTGTCGGAGCCGAGCGCCTGGGAAAGTCCCTCAGCGTCGCGCCGTCAAATACGTGAAAGTCATTATTTCAGTTAAAGGACCTGACGTCACTTTCTGTTCAGAACCACCTTTTCCTCACCGCCCTCTCGTATTTGTGTAAATAAAGCATAGATATTGGTCAAATGTTTCATCTGTCAACATGTGGACGTTCTCTGATCCTTATGTCCCATCGATGTCTATAAATACGGAGCATGAGAAGCTTCAGGAAGGGAACGCAGGAGATTCCTTTGTGAATAAAGTCGTACTTTAAGTGAATTAACATCTTGACCGATGAAAGACAGGAAGGAGGAGTGAGGTTGGAGGCAGAGGGGCGAGGAGAGAAAAGGATAATTGTGTGTTCCTGCAGTGAAAGGCTGTTATTCTGTGGTGGCTGAGAGGCTCATTGTTGGGCCCGGTCATCTGAGATCACCGCCCTCAGACCCAGGGCTGCTGGAGGAGGCTTACCCAAGATCGACTCCCTGATTTAACACACGGCTGCTTCCAGAAGTGACACATCAGCCCCTGCTGTTCACCTGTCGCCTGTTTTCTCGTGTGTGAGGTTTTTAAGATGATGAAGGATGTGACCATAGGTTCAACTAAGCAAAGCTGGAAAATGGATCCATACTATAGTCCAAGGTGAAATACCACTACACCACGCACTTGATGGAATCACTTCCTGGGTGAACGTCAGGGCACCGTGGCCTGCGGTGAGATCCAGAACACACATCTATGGACGGACTGAGTTTCTGAGCAGTAGCTGGCCAACAGCGGCTCAGTCCAATAAGGGACGACCGCTGTGCTGCCGGTTCCGTTACAGTCAGACTTGACGTCTAGCAGGGCGCTCCTCGTTCCCATGGTCCTCGTCCTGCTCTCAGGGTGTTTGACCTGACTCGGTGCCCTTCCCTGCCCCCTTTCTGGCCCTCCGGGTTGTTCCTGCCCCTGCTGCAGCGACACAGGCTCTTATTGTGGCGGGGCCTACGTCTGTTAAGCCATCGCACGCTGAAAAGCGCTGCCGTTTGAACGACTCAGAGGAGCCAAGGAGCATAAAAGCAACAGATGGCGTTTAACTTACGTCTCAGACTAGCTAACATCACGACAAAACAGATCTTAGTGCAGCTTTCGATACGATCGATTCTATTGCAGGGACTGTCTGAAGGTTGAGTCATGGCCACTGGATTCTTCTAGTTGGTAGAAACGTTTCTCCATCTGTCCAGGAGGCTTCTTCAGTCTGTGGGAAGTTGGTGAAGACACTGATTTATCCTCCAGTTGGTTTCACTTCACACTGTGTAGAATGGGTTGGTTATGTGAACAGAGGGGTGTGAGGGTAGTGAGTAGGTGAATCCTCAACTACCGTGACTCCTCCAACCATTACAGGTCGTTAAGCGTCTCCTTTGTGGGGACGTGTGAAGTGGCCTTGATCTTCCTTCATAGTTGAAAGGGCAGCAGGTAGATGGAGACACGATCAATCTTCCATCCGCACTAAAGTTAGCTTTGTTGTTCCACAGGGTTCTGTGCTTGGTCCAATACTTTTCAGTCTCTACATGTCTCCTCTCTGTGATATTATTAGGAAGCACTCTATACATTTTCACTGCTATGCAGATGATACTCAGTATATTTGTCCATCAAACCAGAGGAAACAAACCAATTAGTCAAGCTTCAAACTTGTTTAAATGACATCAAATCCTGGATGTCCCATAACTTCCTACAACTGAATTCAGATCAAACTGAGGTTATTATAATTGATAAAAACCAGAGAGACTCATTATTGAATCAGATTGTTTCTCTGGATGACATAACGTTAGCTTCAGGTTCTACTGTAGGAACCTTGGTGTCATCTGACTGTATCTCCTCTCCTCTGGTTTTCTATCTATTCCATCCACTAACATGCCTCCATGTCCACATGTGACTAACTTTGTCTCTGTTCTCTCCTAGTTGTGTTTCTCTCTTTCTGTCTCTATTCTCATCTCCAGGTATCGTCAGACTCAGAGTCGTGTGTCTCAGTGTTCAGCTGCTGGTCCAACCATCCTGCCTGAGTCTGTTGTTGTTGTTGTGTTGTTTGTTTGCACCGACGTCCACGGTTGGATTCCCGGGCCTGACGCGTAGCCAGGACCTGCTACATGTAGCTGCTCAGTCTGCTTCACGTTTGTGTGCAAACCAAAGACACACACACTCATAAACCACAATGGCCTCTGCTCTGAACCACTTCCCGTTAGTGAACACGATGGCAGCGAAGATACGAGCCCCGCACACACACACACCCTTGTCTAACACTATCAAGCTCAGGAAGCGTTGTTGTGTTCCCCCCACAACACACACAGACACACACTCTCTTTCCTGTGGTGCCTGTATGTGGCTGAAGGGGAAAACCAGTCACACACAGTTTCCACACGTCTGTCATGAACACGGCCCAACCTCTACTGGAATCGGCCCAGTTTAACCAGCTGAACCAGTCGCCAGGCCCTCGCACCTGTGGCCCAGAGGGGATGACTGCTGTTCAATCCTCAGATAAAAGCAGCAGAATTAAACCTTTAGTGGTTTCGTGGTCAGTTTGATGTTGTTGTGGCTTCGGGACTCGTGTGAATTCACCCTGGATGAATAAACGTTGGAGAAAAACAAACATTTCTCCAGAACAATGAGAGAAGGGGAGCAGGCGAAGCAGCTCAGGAGGAGGGAAGTAGGAGAAAAGGAGGTTTATTGACTCAGGCGGTGCGGGTGCGATTCCCAGGTCAGCCTGTTCGCTGACAGCATGACACGGGTCTGTAAACTGTCACCGGCCACATTCCCAGCGTTCCAGACGTTCCTTCTGCCTAATCTGTAATGAGGGGCTTCAATGCGGACACGATGATGATGCTAATTTTGATTCTCATTGTGTCGGTTTGTGCCACTTGTTGTTGTGTAGCTCGTTGTAAATCAGTGACATTACAGCTCCTTCATTAAGAAGCAGCTTAATGTCACAGAGTAAGCTAAAACTCAGAAGCAGTGCATCTCTCTGCAGAGCAGCGGGCTCGTCTTCAGTGTGCGCTTTGTGTGCTTTTAGGATGTCCTGCTGTTGCCCAGTTCCCTGGTCTGGCCTCTATTTTTAGACTGTGTTGACCTTTGACCTCTGTCGCTTTATTTATTTAGGCTGTAAACAGTCTGGGAAACTGAAAGGGATTTCCCCCGAGCTGCTGAGCACCAGCCAACACGGCCCATTCGACTGGACCTGAATATAAGAGCCTTAGACGAGAAGCAGCCGAGCGTGTCTGAACATCTCGGCTGGTGTGTTGTCATTCATCTGAGCAGTTCCGGGCTTTCTGGAGCGATGTCACCACCTAGAGGCGCCACGAGAGGCCTCCAGTCACCAGACGTGGGTTGAGCTTTGCGTGTGAGACTCACACGAGCTCTTGTTGAGTGTGTAACTGGGACATTTGTATCAGGCTGCACCAACCGCTGCCACTTTGCATCTTCACAACAGCTTCTGCTGAAACGGTGTCGCGCTGCTTCCTGCAGCTGAACGTCAGGAGACAACACAACAAACGCTCACGTCTGAGGCTGCTACGTGCAGCTGTGCCAGCAGAGTTTAGTCTATTTAGTCTGTAAACTGATCAGCTTCAACCAGGTGTTTGGACTTTTACTCTGGGAATTTTCTCTATATTTACTGAAGGAAGTTTTGAAGTTGTAGTAGTAAATAGTAAATTATAATAATATTTATGAACGAATGGAAAACTTTAATCACTGGTGCTTATTTGTTTTTTTAGCCTTTGGCTGAAGTAAAGTCGTGTACTTCTAAAATACTGAATAAAGCATCTGTTACTCAATAATGTAAATACTTGTAGTATTTACTACTTGTAGTGAGCACATTTTAGTGCAGTCTTACACATTTATCTTTGTTCCTGA
The DNA here is from genome assembly GCA_030770545.1 of Macropodus opercularis. Taxonomy (NCBI): domain Eukaryota; kingdom Metazoa; phylum Chordata; class Actinopteri; order Anabantiformes; family Osphronemidae; genus Macropodus; species Macropodus opercularis. The sequence continues at coordinate 532,445 of CM061112.1, read as the reverse complement.
GCTTGACTGTGACTGTCAACAACAACAACAACAACAACAACAGCGCGTCAAACCAATAGCGTTTGTTTAGACCCGGACCGGAAACGGAATCACGCGTTGTTGTGTCTTGTTTGGGTTCCGCTCCGCTGAGCCTGCGGGTTCGGGTTCGGGGTTCTTCGGGAACATGGAGTACAGCCTGATCGTGGCCGTGTCCGGCTTCCCCAGCCTGTACGACAGCAGCTCGCCCACCTACAGAGACCTGAACACGAGGAGCGACTCCTGGAGACAGGTGGCGCAGATCGTCGGGGTTCCCGGTGAGTTTCCGTTATCCCACCGCAAACACGGTCGAGCTCCCGGTCCAAACGGTTCGGAGGAACATCTCCACCGAACCGCATCGACTTTAATGCAGAAAGAACGCGGGCTTTAATCGAACCGCTTTAATCTTTTTTTTTCTCCAACACATCCTTTGGTTTTAAGATCAAAACAAAACGAGTCCGTGTCTCAAAACGTCCCGACTCCTCCTGGCGCACAGCGGCGCAACATTAGTTCCTAGGCAGATTTTTATAAGCTCAGTTTAATTACGTTCAGTAACTGCTGAGATGAGTGTTAGGAAACAGTTATGACTCCAGTCAGATACAAAAGGACAAACCAGAGAGTAAATCACGCTTGTGGCATGAAGGCTTTGAAGGTGTCTCTGCTTGTCCCCTCATCAGAGTCCGAGTGCAGGAGGAAGTGGAAGACGCTGAGGGACCAACACCGGAGGGAGAGGCAGCGGGAGAAGGAGCGACGGGAGAGCGGCATCGGGCTCCTAAACTACAGGCCGTGGAGATATTCGTCCATTTTGTCCTTCTTAAACCCGTTTATCGACGCCAGAGCTGCCGGCACCAACGGCTGGGCTCTGGACCCGCAGCCCTCGCTCCTGCACGTGTCTGAAATGCTGGGCTGCAGCACGACCACCGAAACCCGGAGCGATGACGACGAGAGCTACGGTTCGTAGACGTAGACTAGATGAAGCCCACGGTCTGTGTCCAGGTTGAGCAGTTTGTGGCAGATGCAGCCTGTGTCATGTAAATAAACCAGTTCAACACCAGGATATAAAGGGTCAGAGGTTTTACTGGACTGTCCTGGATGTACAGTAACTGCTTCTGCTCCTCTTAGGCATCGCTGTAGCGGATGCTACACCAACGTCGTCTTCATCCTCCTCCGAGTTCGTGCAGAGGAAGCGACCGTCTCCTTCGAGCGGCGGCATCAGACTGAAGGCAGCAAAGATTGAGGTGACCTCAGACACGGCTGCTACAGTCAAACACACCAGGCCCAACACGCTCACGTGAAGGAGCTGTTTGAGATGATGATGCAGTCTCAGCTTTAGCCACATCCTTAGCTTCTTCACACTCTCCCTCGCAGCCCTCGGATCAGCCGATGCCGCCGGATCTGCAGCCCTACCGGCACCGTCAGAGCTGCTGCAGCCCGCCACCGCCCGGTGCCGCCTCCAGGCCGAACCACCCGAAAACAGAGGAGCCGCGCGCCGTGGCGAGGGAGACCGTGGACCTGACGGACGAGGAGGAGGAGGCCTGCAGCATCGCGTCGCCCGGGCCGACCCGAGCCAGAATGCAGAATGGCGACAGTGTTCTGGAGGACTACCTGAGGAGGATGGAGGTCAGGGAGGCCCGCAGAGACCGAGGCGCGGACCTCAGGGACGACGTGACTCTGTTTCTGCTCAGCTTGGCTCCGGCCATGAGAAGACTTTGCACAGAGAAGCAGTCATGGGTCAGAACCAAGATACAGCAGCTCCTGCACGAGGCCGAGTTCGGTGCAACGCACTTTTAGTCATTTCTGAACTATTTTCTATTTAACACTTATGGAACTTATTTAACTATGGAAGCGCATTTTTATAAAACCGCAGCTTTGCCTTCACAGTGTTTTGATGCTGTTTGTAATAAATATCCTCTGCGTTGGGTTTCAATAAAAGTGCGGAATTGTGTAGCGTGTGAACACATGAGGCTCAAACGGACCAGAACCACGACTGATGTGAAAGCAGCACATTTATGGGGTTTGTCAGAGTTTTGGATTGGACTGTATTCATGTCCAGCTGACGTTAGCGTCTTTGTTAAAGCTAACATGCTTCATTCAAGGAGACTTTATTCATGACCCAGCTGGTTCAACCGTTCACTCTGACCTCTGACCCCGGTACGCATTTAAACAGCGCCCTCTACCGATATGTCGCGAGAACCACAAACGCTCGGGCTCAATCCGGGTGAGTGGGTCAGCTGATCACAACACGGAAGCAGCCGTGAAGCGGAGAAGAGCCGGGCTCGTGTCCTCACGTCTGGGGTTAATGTGCGGGTCTGAGTCCGCTCGCTTCCCGGCGAGCTAAGTCTGGGAGGAGCGATGGCGGCCAAGGTGTTCCGAAGCCCGGCGCGCCACGGCTACGCGGTGGAGGCGTCTCCGTTCGTCGCCAGCAGGGTGGCCTGCGCCGCTGCGCAGTACTATGGGATAGCGGGTCAGTACAGTTCTGAAGGAAGTGCGTGAGCGACATGTCTGACATGACGTGTGTCCTGTGCTCCTTCTGCAGGCTGCGGGACGCTGCTGGTCCTGGAGCAGACGGAAACGGGAATAGGCCTAGTGCGCAGGTATTTCCGCGCGTTCGCTTGTCTGTGCGGTGAAATGTTGGGAAAGCAGCTGATGCAGGTGACGCGTTCACTGACGCCGCTTCTCGCCCTGCTTTGTGTGGTGATGCGCGCGCGCCAGCTGGCAGTGGGGAGACGGACTCTACGACGTGGGATGGAGCGAAGCCAACGAGCACGTGCTAGTGGCCGGAGGTGGAGACGGCAGCCTGCAGCTGTGGGACGTGGCCGGTCGCGAGGCCCCGCTGCGTGTGGCCCGCGAGCACACGCAGGAGGTGAGACGCGCATGCTCACTGACCGTCACCCGCAGGACCCGCATAACCCCGCTGTGTGTGTTGAAGGTTTACTCCGTGGACTGGAGTCAGACCAGGGGGGAGAACCTCGTCGTCTCCGGGTCGTGGGACCACACGGCTAAAGTGGTGAGACGTCGCGCTGTGCGTCCTCCTCCGCAGCCTCGCTGTGCTCTGACCGCCTCTGTCTGATTTGATGCCCCTGCAGTGGGACCCGTCGCTCGGCGCCTCTCTCGCCACATTCAGGGGCCACGAAGGCGTCATCTACAGCACGATCTGGTCCCCCCACATCCCAGGATGCTTCGCTTCAGCTTCCGGTGAGTGATGCGTGTTCAGCAGATGATGAAGGCCATGAGGTAAAAAGGGTGAAAGAGAGGACGCCAACAGCAATGACGTCATCTGGACCGGATCCAGTGTGAATTCATTACTAATTCATTAGTCTACACTGCTCACAGTCATTGTTATTATTATTATTATTAGCTGTATTCATTGGTTCTGTGTGTGAAAAGAATGTTGTAGGCAATGTAAAGAGTAAACAACGTTCCCCAGACGCAACCAAGCTTCACCACCAGGTGGCGCTGTAGCCCGTCCCTGCGGCTCCTGCAGGTTCCTTGTGCCTGTTACTAAACTGCTCTGTGATCTCCTTCGGCCTGTGTGTTGGTCCGTGCACAGGTCGAAATGTTTTCAAGCAGAAGTGCAGCAAACCAAGAACGGATGCAGCTCAGCCCGAGTTGATGAGTTCATTCAGAACACGGAAGTCAGTCGGTTGGTGCCTGGAGGAAGAGCTGGGATCTCTGGTTCCGCAGCAGTTTGTGAGCTCGCGTTAATGAGTCTAATTGGTTTGGAAGAGCTCTGAGTCTCTGATCCGACGGTTTAACCAGGAAGATGAGAAGCTCCTGTTGCTCAAGGGCTATTTTTGGTTCGTCAACTTTCATATTAAACCGCTGAAATCAGCCCAGAGCACATTTTATTCAGCGTTTCCACACAGTGCAAACCGTAAATAAAGCTCAGAAGCGTGTTCGTCTGTCGGGGGAAGGTGTTTGTGTCCATCCTAATAATAACGGCTCCCTGCAGAAACACGAAGGTTAATTCGGAATCAGCGATCGGCCAGAGGTCAAAGGCAGTTTGTGGCGTTTCAGCTCATTAGCTCCGTGGACTCGCTGGGCTCTGCAGCTAAATCACTTACCGAGCCCTGACTGCTCTAATCAAACCATCAGGACGATGCAGCTCCGCGTTCACCAGAAAACCCTGAGACATTAACGCGTTAACGAATAGCTGAAATCAGGACGTGAGTCCGGGCAGAACCGAGGTCTGGACCTGAAGAGCTGTTCTTCCGTGTTGTGCCGCTGGACGGGTGGTTCACTGCAGCCGGAGGCTCCAGCTCTGCTGTCATATCTGAGGAGTTAATCTCCCTGACGCTGGTTCAGTCCAGTCCTTCCATCCTGTGTGTGTTTCATTAGTGTGAGTCTGGACTCGTCTGATACACAACTTCCACCTGCTGGTCCACAGAACAGGAAGTAGCATCTGCAACATCCACGGCACACGCAAAGGTTTTAATGAGCTGGTGTCGAGGTTTGTCACGGCCCAGAGCTCCAGCAGACGCTCGGCGCCGGCGTGAAGCCGCTGCAGGCCCGGTCAGCGCTGTAATGAGAGGAGGCGGGAATCGGTAGCTGGAGAAAGAGAATCCAGTTAGAAGACCACCTTAGAGATTTTCCGAATCATTAGGCCACGATGGTCTGCTGACGCACCTGTTGGGCACATTTACTCCACTCAGAGAAGTGAGGCCTGCTGTGCTGTTCACGCATCGCTCCTCAGACCGGTGGGAAGGACTCGAGGTCCTTGGCCCTTGACCTGGCCGGTTCCTCGTGCTCGGTGCGTTGATCTGCAGCCGGGTTAGCCCAGCGGATCTGAACCACACAGCTCGTTGGCCTTAGTGAGAAGTGAATCCAGGCGAAGCTGCAGCTCACGCAGGTCTCAGATGAAGGTGAGAAGCAAACGTGCGAGTCCCTGCAGAGTCTCTGTCACAGGCAGCGCTTTGCTGATCTGGGCGGCGCTAGCCAGCGTTAGCACGCTGTGGCTACGTCTCATCTGTTTAGCGGCTGCCGCTGACTTTGAGCAGGGAGGACGTGGACCCGTGCTCCTCACCTGTGCTCGTGCCTCCAGATCTCCTCCAGGGTTTGTCTACAGCTCAACAGCAGAGGAGTCTCAGTAAACGACTTTTGACTCAGGACGGTTCAGTCCTTCAGCACCTGCATGTCGTCATCGGTGCCTGGATTAAACGAGCCGCGTGCAGGGATGTAGTTCGTGTTCGCTTCTTGTAAACATGTCAGCAAGGAAAAGTAAAAGCAGGATAAAAGCAGCAGGATCTGTTCTTTGGCGCCTCACGACACGGCGGCTCTGCTGCATGTGCGTTTGTTTTGTACCGGCGGTCGTGGGATTAAAGATAAGCTCCAGAGGTGCTGATCTGAGCTTCATCAGCCAATGAGAACGATGCTGCGAATGTGTGTGGATGCAGCTTTCTGGCTTTTCCTTCAACCCTCTTTGTTCCAGTCACCCACACGCTCGCTGCCGTCGCATTCAGTGAAATGAGAGAAATGGGTTTAAATGCAGAAGGGTGAGAATGAGAGAGACGCCTCCCCCCACCAGGGAAGGCTTTGCTGCAGGAGATGCGAGCAGTAGGTGCTCGGACTGAAGTGGGAATGAAATGGCTCCGTTCCAGCTGCGTTGCTGTCAGAGTGGATCAATAGGAGCCACTCGCTCATCATCGCCGGCTCAATAGGTTTACTCTCAATAAACACGATTCCAGACGGACGCAACACAAACTCAAAGATGTCCAGTCTCTTAGGGAGCTGCCTCGTGTTTGCTGGGGGCCGTGGGGAACAGATGTTTCCTTCCACTCGTTACCATGGATACGTTGGTAGAGGTTGTACCCGGGCGACACGGGACAAGAGCAACGGACCCGCAAAGCTGCTGATACAATCCATGGACCACGAATTCAGCAGGAGGTGGAGGAGAGGATTCATCCGGTGAAGTCAGGAAGAAGCTCCCTTGCTTTCTCTTTGGGCTTTCCTGCTCCTTCCTCCCCGTCTTCTTTCCTCCTCCTGCTCCTTCCTCTCCGTCTTCTTTCCTCCTCTTCTTCTTCCTCCTCCTCTGCCTCTTTCCTCCGGCTCCTTCCTCCCCGGCTTCTTTCCTCCTCTTCTTCTTCCTCCTCCTCCGCCTCTTTCCTCCTGCTCCTTCCTCCTCTTCTTCTTCCTCCTCCTCTGCCTCTTTCCTCCGGCTCCTTCCTCCCCGGCTTCTTTCCTATTTCTCCTCCTGCTCCTTATTTCACATCTTCTTTCCTCCTCTTCTTCTTTCTCCTCCTCCTCCTTCCTCCCCGTCTTCTTTCCTCCTCCTGCTCCTTCCTCCCCGTCTTCTTTCCTCCTCTTCTTCTTCCTCCTCCTCCGCCTCTTTCCTCCTGCTCCTTCCTCCCCGGCTTCTTTCCTCTTCCCCCCCGTCTTCTTTCCTCCTTCTCCTCCTGCTCCTTATTCCACATCTTCTTTCCTCCTCCTGCTCCTTCCTCCCTGTGTCTTTCCTATTTCTCCTCCTGCTCCTTATTCCACATCTTCTTTCCTCCTCTTCTTCTTCCTCCTCCTCCTCCTCCTTCCTCCCCGTCTTCTTTCCTCTCCCCCCCGTCTTCTTTCTTCCTTCTCCTCCTGCTCCTTATTCCACATCTTCTTTCCTCCTCTTCTTCTTCCTCCTCCTTCCTCCCCGTCTTCTTTCCTCCTTCTCCTCCTGCTCCTTATTCCACATCTTCTTTCCTCCTCCTGCTCCTTCCTCCCTGTCTTCTTTCCTATTTCTCCTCCTGCTCCTTATTTCACATCTTCTTTCCTCCTCTTCTTCTTTCTCCTCCTCCTCCTTACTCCCCGTCTTCTTTCCTCCTCCTGCTCCTTCCTCCTCGTCTTCTTTCCTCCTCTTCTTCTTCCTCCTCCTTCCTCCCCGTCTTCTTTCCTCCTGGTCCAAGCTGCCGTGTTCAGGAAAAGCCAGAATCTGAGGCACGTAATCCTGATTAGTCCTTCACTCCTTTGGTGTCTGGCTTCCAAAGCTGCTAATTGGGCCAAACCACGATTCCTGCTTCTTGTTCTTTGGATTACACAAAATATTATGATTGAACTTCTAATAAATCCCTCAAAGCAAATGTTTTGGCTCTAGTTCGCGTCTCCTACTTTAAGCCTGGCAGCATCAGTAGAAGGTCGTGGACGAGGCAGCAGACGTTTGAGAACTGAGGCCGTCTGCAGGTGAACGTTCGCAGCAGCTCCTCGTGTCCAGACTCGGCGCCGAGCCCAGGATCCGTCCACGAATCGGTTCTGAAAACGGGTTTTTGTCGGGCTTCCGTTTAGTTTGACACGGCTTCATCCTCTTAGTGGCCACACGGGGCTTGAAAGGCCTTTTTCAGGGCTTTAACCAAACTCACCATCGCACCAACAGCTTTGTGTCTGATATGTACAACGGCTCTTTGTTGAGACGTCTGCACCGGCACGAAAAGCTTTGCTCAGGGGCAGCGCTGGCCTTTGCTGACCGGCCCTTTCTTGATAATTATATTCATGTGATGCTCAGTTTCTGTGGGATAATCGTCACAAAGTCAATAATAAACTGCCTCATGGTTTTATGAGAAAGCGTAAAGAGCAGAAGTAGAAACCACATTAAATCCAAAAAGCTGAAGCGGAGGCTCCACATTTGTTTCCTGTATCAGCAGAGTCACAGCCTCCGTTTCTTTGCATCAGCCTTTATTCCCTGAGTCCATTTTCTCTTTATCGATCCACTTCAGCCAAGTGTTTTCCTCGTCCTGACTTCGCTCTGAGGTGTGAAGAAGTGAACTAACCTGCTGTGACGCTGCTGCTGATTGTCGCAGCGTGTTGGCAGACCCTCAACCCCGGTAAAAGCAGACGTTTCCCGCCTGCGAGACGTTAACGGCTGCAGTCAAACGAATAAACTAACGCGCTGACTTCTCTGCTGATGCTTGTTGTTGTGGTCGTCCTCAAATATTAGAGGCGCGTAATGAAACGCATCCCGTGGATCTAGTGTACGAGTAGATGAAGGTACTGGCTAAGCTGCTGGAGCTGAGCATGATGGGTAAGTCTCTGCTTCTTTTCCAGGTGATGGAACTCTGAGAGTCTGGGATGTGAAGAGTGCCGCGTGTCGGTTGGCCGTCCCGGCGCACAGAGCTGAGATCCTGAGCTGCGATTGGTGCAAATACGACCAGGTAGAACCGCGTCCGCGTCCAGTCTCGTGCAGGGAGGTTCTTCCCCGAGTGAAGCTGCTTTTCTAATGCGTTTGCAGAATCTTCTGGCCACGGGCTCGGTCGACTGCAGCGTGTGTGTGTGGGACCTGAGGAACGTCCGGCAGCCTGTCAGTCAACTCCTCGGCCACACCTACGCCGTCCGACGACTCAAGGTACACACACACACACACACACACACACGTCACGGAGCAGCTCTTCCTCACATTTGCGGGCACAGTGTCTCAGGGTGTTTGTGTCTATTTGTGGCCACGCTGCGGTGCAGAACCTGACGGCGTCAACACGCCCACTTGAATGGAGCTAATGAAGCACACGCTCGACGTGGGAAAAGGCCCCGAACGCACCGCAGTTACTCAGATTAGGCTCACGTCACGTCACACACAGACATCGGGAATATGCGGCAAAATGTAAACTCAGGGTCGAGTTCAATCGATGGGTTGAGCGTCTGCAAATCTGTCTGGATGCATCGATCGACTGGAGGCAGTGGACGAGAACAGAAGAGGCCGAAAGAAGCCACAACAGGCTGCATCAGGGAAGCGGAGGAAGCCGTCTGTCATAAAACGTCCAAACACTGTTTTGTAGTGAAGCGACTGCGTCTGGATTATGAGCTGTTTCCATTCAGTGTTTGCTCAGGTGGTGAAATCCTGCATCATGTACAAACGGCTGAATGGAAGCAAGATAACAGAAAACTATCAGCAGGCAAATATTAACAGCAGAGTCTGCTGAGGAGGAAAAGCGCTGATGCTTTTCAGCGGCTCTACGCTGCCAACGCTCAGATGCTTCGTGTTGTATTTAGTGTTTGCGCCTTGATTTTACTCAGGTCAGCAGAGTAAGTTCCATCCACTGAGAGCCAGAGGGAGAAACGTGCAAAACGAGGCCGAGGCCGAGTCTCAGTCTGCCTGACGGGAAAGGTGAGACCGTCAGAAGCAGAGCCGGAACAAATGAAGGAACAAATGAGGGAACAAATGAAGGAACAAACGAAGGAACAAACGAGGGAACAAATGTGGGAACAAATGAAGGAACAAACGTAGGAACAAATGTGGGAACAAATGAAGGAACAAACGTAGGAACAAACGTAGGAACAAACGAAGGAACAAACGAAGGAACAAACGAAGGAACAAATGTAGGAACAAATGTGGGAACAAACGTAGGAACAAACGTAGGAACAAACGTAGGAACAAACGTAGGAACAAACGTAGGAACAAACGAAGGAACAAACGAAGGAACAAACGAAGGAACAAATGTAGGAACAAATGAGGGAACAAACGTAGGAACAAACGTAGGAACAAACGTAGGAACAAACGAAGGAACAAACGAAGGAACAAACGAAGGAACAAATGTAGGAACAAATGAGGGAACAAACGTAGGAACAAATGTAGGAACAAATGAGGGAACAAATGTAGGAACAAATGTAGAAACAAATGTAGGAACAAATGAGGGAACAAATGTAGAAACAAATGTAGGAACCAATGTGGGAACAAATGAGGGAACAAATGTAGGAACAAACGTAGGAACAAACGAAGGAACAAACGAAGGAACAAATGTAGGAACAAACGTAGGAACAAACGAAGGAACAAACGAAGGAACAAACGAAGGAACAAATGTAGGAACAAATGAGGGAACAAACGTAGGAACAAATGTAGGAACAAATGTAGGAACAAACGTAGGAACAAACGAAGGAACAAACGAAGGAACAAACGAAGGAACAAATGTAGGAACAAATGTAGGAACAAATGAGGGAACAAACGTAGGAACAAACGTAGGAACAAATGTGGGAACAAATGAAGGAACAAACGTAGGAACAAACGTAGGAACAAACGAAGGAACAAACGAAGGAACAAATGTAGGAACAAATGAGGGAACAAACGTAGGAACAAATGTAGGAACAAATGAGGGAACAAATGAGGGAACAAATGTAGGAACAAATGTAGGAACAAATGTAGAAACAAATGTAGGAACCAATGTGGGAACCAATGTGGGAACCAATGAAGGAACAAATGAAGGAACAAACGAGGGAACAAATGTGGGAACAAATGAGGGAACAAACGTAGGAACAAACGAAGGAACAAACGTAGGAACAAACGAAGGAACAAACGAAGGAACAAACGAAGGAACAAACGTAGGAACAAACGTAGGAACAAACGAAGGAACAAACGAAGGAACCAATGTGGGAACAAACGAAGGAACAAACGAAGGAACAAATGAAGGAACAAATGAAGGAACCAATGTAGGAACCAATGTAGGAACCAATGTAGGAACCAATGAAGGAACCAATGAAGGAACCAATGTAGGAACCAATGAAGGAACCAATGTAGGAACCAATGAAGGAACCAATGAAGGAACCAATGAAGGAACCAATGTAGGAACCAATGAAGGAACCAATCTCGGAACCAATCTCGGAACCAATCTCGGAACCAATGTAGGAACCAATGTAGGAACCAATGTAGGAACCAATGTAGGAACCAATGAAGGAACAAACGAAGGAACAAACGAAGGAACAAACGAAGGAACAAACGAAGGAACAAACGAAGGAACCAATGTAGGAACCAATCTAGTAACCAATCTGGGAACCAATGTGGGAACCAATGTGGGAACCAATGTGGGAACCAATGTGGGAACAAATGTGGGAACAAACGAGGGAACAAACGAGGGAACAAACGAGGGAACAAACGAGGGAACAAACGAGGGAACAAATGTGGGAACAAATGTGGGAACAAATGTGGGAACAAACCAAGGAACCAATGAAGGAACCAATGTAGGAACCAATGAAGGAACCAATCTAGGAACCAATCAAGGAACCAATGTAGGAACCAATGAAGGAACCAATCTAGGAACCAATGTAGGAACCAATGAAGGAACCAATGAAGGAACCAATGAAGGAACCAATGTAGGAACCAATGTAGGAACCAATGTAGGAACCAATGAAGGATTCCACGGCGCTTAGCCGACGGAGGAAGGGATCTGTGAGGACGTCTGCTGAGCAGGACAAAGGCTGAGGACTCGGCTCCGCCTCCAGCTGCTGCTCACTTTGATGAAGTTTGAACGCACCTGCTGGAAGACGCTTCCACAGAACAAGGCGCAAAGGGATGAGAGCGCCGACTCAGCAGTTCTCCAGCCTTTGACAGGAACAAGCTGAACACGACAGCGGCGTGTTCTGCGTTGGACTGAAGGACTCGTGGCGACGTCATGCAGAGGCGGGATCCACGTGTGGTGGCTGCAGACTCTTGCTGTGCGTGTCCGTAATCGTTGCGTTGCTGCAGCCATCTCAGTCTGTGTGTACATGTCAATGACCGTTTCCTCCTCCCGCAGTTCTCCCCCTTCAGTAAGACGCTGCTGGCCTCCTGCTCGTACGACTTCACCGTCAGGTAAGACCAGCCGCGCTTCGCTGTTGTGTTCTGTCCTGATGACCGAAGCTCTTTTGTGTGTGGGATGTTCGTGGCTCACCTTAACTTTAATGATCTGTGCCAGTGAAAGCTGCTGCCCAGGGTTCTGTTCAGTGTGTTTGCTCTGAGGAAGACGGGGAACTCAGAGGTCAAAAGGCCGAAGCCGTGGATTCAGTTACAACCTAAAGCAGATGAACCATGTCATCGTAAAATGCTAACGATGAGCTGCTCCTCCACTGAGCCACAGACCAGTTAATAAAAGCAGTAATTTCACGCTTCGCTGCTTCCCTTGAGAATATGCTGCCGGGAATATTTTCTCTTTGTCTCCCTGCTAGTTTCTGTGTTTTCTATGAAGCCAGAGGTTTGGATGACGGATGAGCCGCGTCACAGATGGAAATAGATGGATGGAGATGAATGAGCTAGTGGGAGGAAGAGGTTTTAGCTGTTTTGTTGCAGACACTTTGGGATGAAGTTGAAATGTGAAGCATGTCCACAGGTAACAGGTCTCTAAGCTGCCTTTGGCTGCAGCTTGTCCTGATGGGACAGAGATCCTGTCGTTTGTCTCCTGACTGACCTGACATAGACCATTTCGGTTCGGTGTCTTTCTCTAAATGGCTCAATTCAACAGGATGATTGGTGAGAAGCTGAGGAGGCGATTGAGGGAAACGTGAAATGATGGAGACAGACAGAGACGCCGGCGGGTGGAAGGAAGACAGATGTGATGAGAGCTGACTCTCTGCCAAACCTCGTGTGTTATTGATCCGCTGCTCTGCGCTCGTCCCCCAGAATCCAGACTCTGTTCATCTGTGGTAATGATCCGCAGAAGTAGAAGAAATGTTCAAACATTCATTTTAGTTTTTCAGCACGAAGCCCAGAGGCGTCGGTTGGCGTCCGGCCTCCGTCAGAGCTCAACCTTTGACCTCTGCGCGCGTTCAGTCGGCCCAGATTCAGCCTGTCGTCCTTTACAGCGTTTCTTTTCATTCAGCTGAATATTCCAGCGAAGGCGACTTAGCACCTGCTCGTCACCTGACGAACCCCATTGTTGGACGAGGCCGGTGAAACGTGACTCCCAGCGTCTCCACGCCACCTGCTGTTGGGCGTGTCTGCTGACGCCTCAGGCCTCGATGGGCACGTGAAGCGTGGTTCACCTGACCTCGCTCTGATGTGCGATGGCTCTTCGCCCTCGTACTGTGCGTTTCCCCGTTCAGCTGCTCTGTCGGGTTCTGTTCTGGTTCCGTCGTGTGAAGCGTTTGGGCTGAGGCCGCTCACGTTTTCCCTTCCAGCGGGTCGACGCCTCGTGTTGACTCTAGATAACATGTTCTCTCCAAACATTCATTTCCTGTTTAGAGTCAAAGCGTCACGGCATCGGATCAGAACGTTTCTGTGTCTTTATGTCACTTTTCTCTCCTGTGTTTTTTTACGGGCTTGTTCTCGGTCTTTTCTCTTCCACGGCGACGTAATGAGTTTTATACAGTGAGGCTCAGACAAAGCTGGCAGGTGAAAGCACGGCTCCACTGAAGGCAGCACAATAGAAGCTAAATAATTACCTACCATGGAAACTGCAGACAAAGGACAACCAGCCTCATTTGTACAAATAACACGGTGTATTTGTGTAAGCGGACGCTCATCCGCTCACGTGAACGGCTGCAGGGCGAAGCTGAGCACACATTACCCACATTGTCCTTCTGATCGCTCCCGTGTCCTGCTGTGGAACGGGTGTGATTTACTGTTTTGGGGTAAATCACGTGGAGAGTTCTGACGACCGCTGGGCTCTGAACCCATCCATCCGCCCGCTCCGTCGGCGCCTCCCTCTGGGTACAGGCCGACCTGCTCCCAGAGATAAGTGAGGCTTGATGGAGTTAAAGTGCTGCAGCGTTTTACTGTGGTCTCACCTGAACAAACGGAGCCTTTTCTGCAGCGCTGTTTAAAATCTGTCAGTGGCGACTCCCCAGACAGCCATCGCTCAGCCCCAGTATTAATACGGGCCTAATGGAGCCCAGTGGGAGCGGCCGCGTCCTGCTCCAAACGATTTAATCACATTTGCAAAGTGGATGAGTGTTTGCTGCGTCAGGCCTGTGGCCGCACACGGCACCCAGAGAAACAGTCTTTCAATTAGTCTGATTGGTCGCTGCTGCAGTTTTACTGGCTCTGGGTCTGTGCACGTCTCTCGTTTCTCTTTATCTTTCGTCTTCATGTTTCATAATCTCGTCTGGTCTGCGTTTCAGGTGTAGACCTCTCTGCGCTGCCTTTGTCTTTACGTTACTTAAAGCATTAAGCAAAGCCGTTGTTGGATGTTCTGGCTTGGTTCCAGTTTGTTTTTAGAAGATGTCGTATCTTGAGTGCAAATATTCCCAGTGACATAAAGCAGGAGGTAAAGTCATGATGAAGGAAGGAGCAGCCGCTAATGAAGTGGATCTTGGCTAAATAGACTGAGACCAGTGCTTCTTCATGTGCATCTCGTGTTTCTTGTGCAGGTTCTGGGATTTCAGCAGGAACCAGCCTCTCGTGGAGACGGTGGAGCATCACTCAGAGTTCGTCTGTGGCTTAGACTTCAACCTGCACATCCCCAACCAGGTAAAGCTCAGCATCGCGTCCAGTAGAGGGAGGGTCGTTCAGCCAGCAGCTCCGCGTGGGAGCGGCCGCTTTAGCTGCCTCACACTCAAACCTCGGAGTTTGACAACATGAACACATGTTGCGGGTGAAGCCGCATTCGGCTGCACAGGACGCGTCGAATTACAGCCTGTCGCTGTGAAAATAATTATGGTTCAGGGGCCGGTTCCTGAGTCCGACTGTCTGTGGCTTCGCTGCTTCCAGACCAGTCCCACGTGTCCACGGAGCCTGTAGCTTCGCTCATTATCCTGTCGCACTCGTTCTGCTGAAGCTCGTCCCAGCTTCCTGTAGTGACGCAGTCCTGCACCGACCTGCTCAGCTGTGACCTGTATGTGCCGCTTACAAGCCACAAGCTCATTCTTTTAATTATTGTCCGTCCTTCATCTTTATCTTTAAAGCGGACATTAAACGCGTTCCAGACTTTGAACCTCCTGCCTTCTCCGTTCCCTTCGGTCCTCGGTCTTCCTCCTCCCTCGCCGTCTTTGTGCTGCGCTGCAGTCTTGGCCGGGACTGCGAGTGTCTGTTAAAGTTAATTAAAGCCGGGCTGACTCACGACTCCGCTGCTTTGCTTACTCACATTCTGAAGATCTGCACGTTTCCTTCCAAGCCACGGAGGATGGACGCTGGTCAGGGCGAACGTCTGGTCCCACGTCGCTGCTTCAGATGCAGGGAGGCCACAGAGCTTGCGTTTCTCTGACTGTCGTCCTACAGCTGAGGCGATAATTGTTCCCTTCTAAAGATAAAAACGCGGCGGAGAAGGTTGGAGAACGCAGGCGTGGAAACGTGGCTTTTAGTGGTGGAGTTGACTGTTTGAAACTAGGTCGATGCTCCGTTTGCCTGTTTGTACCTTAGAATGATGACAGTGGGAGGTGGTTTAGCTGGAACGTCTTGATGTTCGGTGCATAGTCCGTCCGCTCATCAGAACCGTCCACGTTCGGACCCGTCTGGGATCCTGAGGAACCTCCTCATCACCAGGTTGTGTTGTGTTGTCTGCAGGTGGTCGACTGCTCATGGGACGAGACGGTGAAGATCTACACGCCGGCCTGTTTGTCTGCAGGACCGCAGAGCACCGGCCCGTAGAACACACACACACACACACACACACACACACACACACAGCACCGGCCCGTAGAACACACACACACACACACACACACAGCACCGGCCCGTAGAACACACACACACACACACACACACACGGCACCGGCCCGTAGAACACACACACACACACACACACAGCACCGGCCCGTAGAACACACACACACACACACACACAGCACCGGCCCGTAGAACACACACACACACACACACATGGCACCGGCCCGTAGAACACACACACACACACACACACACACAGCACCGGCCCGTAGAACACACACACACACACACACACACACAGCACCGGCCCGTAGTTGGTTCTAACCGTCGGATGATCCAGTCGTCACACGTTTGTGGAGAAACAGTTTCTGTGACAAGGCTTCATGATGATGATGATGATGATGATGATGATGATGTGTGTTCTTCAGCTCGGTTCTGTTCAGTGAAGCAGCAGAACAAACTGTTCAGCATGTGTAGATTTGTTTATCTGCTAGTGCCTTCAATAAAGCAGTAATATGAAGCATCGACACAAAGAGAATCTGTCTGGAGTCTGGCAGCCACTTAATAACTGAAATCTTTAAAACTGAAACGACGCCGCAGGTCATTAAACCTGTGAGCGATTCTGGAGATTTGGTTGTTTGGTTCTCAGCTAAAAGTTGAAACGGCTCCTTTCACATGTTATAAAAAGGTCTTCACCTAAAATGTTTCTATCGTCCTGCCACCCTCTGCCTGCATCACAGGTTTCTGCATCGTTGTCTCCTTCCTCCTCACTAAACGCAGCTGCTTTGCAGAATGTTTGTCGTTTAATGTTTTTTGAATTATTGCGTCTAAATATCCTTAAACAATGATTTTTTGTATACTAACTGTAAATAGTGATGTATGTTGTCTGATCTGCCACTAAAGGACAACGTGTTGTGACTTCGTGTGACACTTATTATGGGATGTGAGTCTTCGCCAGTTAATGGAAATCATTTTTCTGTTGGAAGCTCCCAGCTAATCATCACCTACAGTCTGGGGAATAATGCAGCCCGGCATCGGGTTGTTTCCTTCCGTCCAAATCCTCTGCTCACGTTCTAAAGCTCCTTCTTCTGTCTCAGCGTGTTAATTGGAAGCTAATGGCCTCCTCCCGATAAGGCCCATCTCCCCCCTCGTGGCTCAGAAACTGATTTTCTGATGGAATATTTCAATTAAAACATTGTCCAAGTCATTTCCACGGTTGTTACGGCTGATGCCGATGTCTCTGGTTCTGATAAGGAGGCAGGAAGGATCCAGGCCTGATCAGCTGCCAGTGGAGGGGCCGGACGTGTTTCAGTGATGGCAGTGATGTCATCGCAGACTGACCTGGCTCCTGACAGGTGACTTTCATCTGTGCAGGGCCAGCATCAGCTGAAGCCCGTGAGGAAAAGGATGAACTCGAAGAAGTAGAAACTGTAGCTCACTGGACTTTACCAAAGTCTATTAAAATCTTCCTCTGTTGGATTTTGTGGTTGATACTCGCGCGTCATTCAGCCGCAGTTGTGTAAGTTTGCTGTCCACCTTTTTACGCACAGGGAGACCCGGTGCTGGAGCTGAGGGCTGAATGAATGGCTCTTATTGATACTACTCTCCCCTCCTCCCCTGCCGCGTCCTCCCCCTCCCTCTCCCTCTCCCTGGTCCACAGCCAAGAGGCGATGCGGCAAAATGTCATATTTCACTCGCAGCCCATGAGGACGCCCCCTGCGCCGATCACCTACGCGCTGCGCTCTGCTGTATGTGCTGCAGCTTTGTTTCCCGGGGCTCCGCTTCTTTTTCTTCTTCCGTAGCGCTTCTCTCTTTTCTGCGCATCTGTTTCAGAAAGTCGTGGCTGAAGTCAAGCTGCGAGCAGAGACCGAGGAAACCTAAAGAAAATGAGCGAGTTTTTGACGTTTCTACTTTGTGAGGAAACCGAACTCCAATAAAACCGAACTGAGGATCTTTCTTCGCGGACTTTACTTCTTCCCACCTTTCGAGTCCAGACCCGACTCGTGTTTTTGTCGTGAGGGCAGGTTCTCCTGACTTTACTCGCGGTTTTCAGCCTCTCGCCTCGTCTTTGCTCCGTGCGTCGCGGCTGTGCGTAAAAACGGCACCTTTGCCTTAGTCTCCTTGGGGAAACCTGTCCGTCCGGGCCGAGACGGACTCGCCGGGACCTTGTCTTCGCCTCCTGTCTGTCTCGCAGTGAAACAGCAGCAGCGCATCATGGATGTGTTGAAGAGCCGCTTGTTGGGCATCTCTGTGGCCGTTGCGCACGGCGTTTTCTCCGGTTCTCTGAACATCCTGCTAAAGTTCCTCATCAGCACTTATCACTTTGGCTTCTTGACGCTCATCCAGTTCCTGACCAGCAGCACCGCGGCGCTCACTCTGGAGACGCTCAGGCGGCTGGGGAAGGTCAACATCCCCCCGTTCAGCGTCCAGCTCTCCAAGGTAAATACTGAGTCCAGTCACAGGAGTAAAGTGCAGATGAACACTAACCTCCTGCTTTCACCTTCTTGCTTAATGTAGCTGGAGCAGATGGCTTTTATTTAGCGTCTGTCAAACGAATGTCAAAGGTCAGAAAGATCCAGGCCCTCATCAGTATGTCACCTCCTCAGCAAAGCATAAGGTTGAACCTGGGCTTTTATCGGCAGATAAAACTGCCACTGCTGACTGAAGGCTGATTTAACGACTAACGTGTTGAGCAGCTATTCTACCTCAGCTTTGTTGAGACCTGTTGATCCTCAGCTGCCTCCCTTGTGTGTGTGCAGGAGTTCGCCTCGGTGTGCGTCCTCTCCACGCTGCAGTCCACCCTCACCCTGTGGTCCCTGCGCGGCCTCAGCCTGCCCATGTACGTCGTGTTCAAGCGCTGCCTGCCGCTCTTCACGCTCAGCATCGGCGTGTGCGTGCTGAGGAACGGCCTGCCGTCCGTCGGCGTGGTGATCGCGGTGCTCATCACCACCGGTGGCGCCGCCCTGGCCGGTAAGCGCACAGACCCATCTTCTCCCCCCAGGCCATCTCATCCTTGCTTCGCTTGTCACCACGCTGGCTCTCACTGCTGCTTGTGTTCACCTTATGACTGCACTGCAGCAGCTCCTCAGGCAACATCAAGCTGCTACATTCATCCCTGTGAGTCTGTTCGCTGCTTAGAAGACAAGTAGAGTCTGTTCCTGCAGCTCAAAGTTAAAGTGCTCCAGTCTGAGGCCGCCGAGCTTTGATGAGCTGCGGGTTTCTGCCCCTGACGTCTTCTTGTTTTCCTCGCGTTACACGTTTCCTTTACCGTTAGCGACCCTGAAGCTATTAACGAACTGCTCATAGACCATTTATCCGTCTCAGCGTTTCTCTGGACGAGGGCGCTGTTGAAACGCACAGTGTGAAATGTGCAAAGATTAATCTCAGGCAGATTCATCTTTCTGGGATTAATCTGTGTGATAATCACATTTTCTGAATATTGGCGTCATCGTGGATTAGCTGCCTCATAGAGAGTCTGACTACCGGCCAAAAGTGAAGCCGAGTGAACGTTCCGTACCAAATATCTTCGTTTTATTTATACAGAAGCAAATGACAACAAAGGTCGTCACACGGGAACACATTGAGTCCAGCGTCTGGACCGGAGCCGCCTCCGCAGCAGAGCAGATGAGGAATGTTTTCCTTTTCTGATCTGACTCTTGACCTGTCGCTCCAGGTGCAGGCGATCTCACCGGTGACCCCTTCGGCTACGTCACCGGCGTGCTGGCGGTCATCATCCACGCCTCGTACCTGGTCCTGATCCAGAAAACCAGCCTGGACAGCGAGTACGGGCCTCTCACTGCGCAGTACGCCATCGCCATCATGGCCTCGCCGGTGAGGACAGCGGAGCAGGGGTCCGGTCCGTCTTGTTGAGGCTGTGCTCACCCCCCTTTTGTCTCGTCCGTGTTTCCCAGGTGCTGTTGGTGTGCTCCGTCATCTCCATGGACGCCGTCAACATGTGGTCGTACGAGGGCTGGAAGGACCCCCACATCACGGCCATCTTCATCTTTTGCATCTTCATCGGCTGCGCCATGAACTTCACCACGCTGCACTGCACCTACATCAACTCCGCCGTCACCACCAGCTTCGTCGGCGTGGTCAAGAGCATCGCCACCATCACCGTGGGCATGCTGGCGTTCAGCGACGTCGCGCCCACGCGGCTCTTCATCGGCGGAGTGGTGGTCAACACCGTTGGCTCCATCACCTACTGTGTGGTCAAATACTTCGAAACGAAGAAGAAGAGCTCGTACGAGGACCTGGAGGAGTCGGGGAAGGACGGCGCGCTGCCTGGGGAGCCTTATCGCGAGAATCCGCCGCTGAATGGAGACGGACCCGCGACCGGCAGCGGCCCCGACGCTCAAAAAGCAGAGTTAGAGGGAGCGTTGAGCGGCGAGGAGGGTTTGGCTAATGGACAGCTGTGGAAGGGAGACGGTGGAAATGAAGACGGAGACGCGGGGGTGGAGCCGCACGTGATGACGGAGAAGGAGGTGCTGGAGATGCAACGGGAGCATCTCCACAGGGAGAAGGCCACCTCCGGCCAGTCGCTCAGCGACAGCTACGTCGGGGTGTGGCGCTCCGTCAGACACCTGCAGTTCATGAAGAAAGACCCTCTGATTGACAACATGGAGCAGCAGAGCCCGTAAGACCCGGACTCGGGCCTGAACAGACCCACACCGGGCCTCCGTTCACCAGCAACCTCCGGCCGTGGGCGTCCGGTGTCATTAACGCAGCTCTGAGAGAACACAGGCTGCCGGACGGTGATTCTCTGCGTTAGAGGTGAAGGTGAAGAGGTTCCTGGTGGAAGGAAGGCGTGAACGGGACTGAGAGAAGCTGCCTGTCGCTGATAAACCTGCTTCCTCCAGCGCTGTGCACCGCGGCATGATCCGCTTTGTGTCCCAGCGATTAGCCAGCTAGCCAAGCTACACAAGCGAGTCAGGAAGCAGCTTCCCTTTTTATTCTGGTCTGATGAATATTCCTTTCTGTTGTCAAATTAAACCTTTTAATGCAAATGTTGTTCAGCTGGAGTTGACTTACACGAACGCACCGGACTGATCCAGGTAAAGTTCTGGTTCCGCTGCACCCACCACATCTTCAGGCCTTAGTTATTATAAGAGTACAACAAACTACCGGCTACGACTCGTTACACTCGCTGATCACTGTCCTGCACAAACATCGAGTTGAATCAAAAGAACGGTTTGAAACAGGCTTTAAATCAAAACTACATCTGCAGGTAACTGGGTTTAAATGTGATGAGCGTTCGGTCCCGTCTGCTCCACGGAGGCCGAAGCTCTTCCCACGACCCTGTTGTTGAGTTTCCACCTCCAGGCAGATCAGAATCAGCTTCTAATGAAATCAGTCGGGGCCTGCGTCTGGCAGGCGCGAGCGTGGGCCCTGAGCCCAAACGTCCAGAACAATCACTCACATCAGAGGGGAGTCGGGCGGGTCCACGCCTCCACCTGACCCAGCGACACAGGAACCGCTCGTGGCTTCCACAGAAGCAGGACCGGGGATCGATCCGCACCGACTTCACTTAGCGGCTCTGCTGCCTCCGGCCTGAAGCGCGACGCGTCCGTACAGAAAGCAGCTCGTGCTGGTTGTTGGGTCTGTGGCGCTGTGTCTGCAGCGGTTGGATGATGGAAGCTACTGCGGCTTCGTGAGCTTGGGCTGAGACACCAAACCGAGCTCTAGCCTTTTATTTCATCATTTATTTCCCCGCGGTTCTGGGGATCTGCTGAGGTTCTGCTGGGGTTCTGCTGAGGATCTGCTGGGGTTCTGCTGAGGTTCTGCTGGGGATCTGCTGGGGTTCTGCTAGGGATCTGCTGGGGTTCTGCTGAGGTTCTGGGTGCGTTGGCGTCTCTCCTGGGGCTGGGAGGCAAACTTCTCTCCTCGTGAGGCTGAGGAACGTCTGAGCTGCAGGAAACCGACCCCTCAACGAACGCGGCGCGAATAATTATGAAGTTAATGCGAAGCGGCTCGTTGGGCTGAAGCAAACAACGGGAGGCCGCTGGGGGAAGATGGCGAAGGGTGGCCCCCTGCTGTGACGACACAAGGCGAGGCTGACAGGTGAGCGCGCGTCAGCTGATGCAGGACAGATGACAGAGACAACAAGGAGCCAGTGATGCTGAGGCCTTTCTGCTTCAGATGCGTTAGATCCTGATGTGGTTGGTAGGAACTGAGCGGCTGCTGGACCGAATCCGGCCCAGACCCCGTGTTCTGTAAAGGTCATGACGTCAGCTCGTCCTGAAGTTACCTCGCGAGGCGACGGATTCACGGTGGGTGAGGAACTTTAACGTCACAACTCAAACGAGACGGTGAGGCACGTGAACGCAGCGCGGCTCAGGCGCGTGCAGCTGCTACGGTTCCAGGTCAGAGATCTTGCTCCATCTAGTGGCTCCGTGGAGGAACTGGACCAACCTGTCTGCGTGAGAGACACTCGGACAGAAGGTGCGAGGTTTGTTCGGCCACTGCTACACACTGTGTGTGTGTGTGTTTACGGTGTGTTTGTGTGTGTGTGTGTTCACGGTGTGTTTGTGTGTGTGTTTACGGTGTGTGTGTGTGTGTGTTCACAGTGTATGTGTGTGTGTGTGTTCACAGTGTATGTGTGTGTGTGTGTGTGTGTGTTCACGGTGTATTTGTGTGTGTGTGTGTGTTCACGGGGTGTTTGTGTGTGTGTTCACGGTGTGTTTGTGTGTGTGTTTACGGTGTGTGTGTGTGTGTGTTCACAGTGTATGTGTGTGTGTTCACGGTGTGTGTGTGTGTGTGTGTGTTCACGGTGTATTTGTGTGTGTGTGTGTTCACGGGGTGTGTGTGTGTTTACGGTGTGTGTGTGTTCACGGTGTGTGTGTGTGTGTGTGTGTTCACGGTGTATTTGTGTGTGTGTGTGTTCACGGGGTGTGTGTGTGTTTACGGTGTGTGTGTGTTCACGGTGTGTGTGTGTGTGTTCATGCTGTATTTGTGTGTGTGTGTGTGTTCACAGTGTATGTGTGTGTGTGTGTTTACGTTGTGTGTGTGTTCACGGTGTGTGTGTGTGTGTGTGTTCACGGGGTGTGTGTGTGTTCACGGTGTGTGTGTGTGTGTTCATGCTGTATTTGTGTGTGTGTGTGTGTGTGTGTGTGTGTGTCGGTTGAAAGCAGAGACACGTTTCCTCATTGTGAGATTTATAAGGTTCACTTCACTTTATTGACTCCTATGTTTCCTGGTGTACAGCGGCTCCACCTGGTGTCCAGTCTGCTGTACTGCAGCGCGACGTGACTGAACCATGAGACACGGTACAAAGGAAAACACACACACACGCACACACACACACACGCACACACACACACACACACACACACACACACACACACCCTGGGGCTTAGCTGTTCCTGCTCAGCCTCTTCTTCTTCTTCTTTGGCGCCTGCTTCGTGGCCGACTCAGCGTTTGCAGACGGACCCGCCGCGTCCGGTTCGGCCGGTGGCCGGATCGGCTCGTCTTCCTCTGGTGCCACCGGGTCGGCCTCACCCGTCTCCTCCAGAACCTTCGGTTCCGCTGCTTCTGGTCGCGTCTCTGGTTCTGAGTCGGCGCTGTCGGGTGCCGGTTCCTGCTGGATCTCCTCGTCAGGATTGACTTGCTCCTCCTGGACCTCAGCTGGTTGAGCTCCCTCTTCTTGTGGGCCCGGTTCTGTCGGCGTCGCGTCAGACGTCCTCTTCTCTGGCTTCTGGATCTCCTGAGCTTTGTCTGGCTGTGGGTCGGTCTCTGCTCCAACCTGCTCTTCAGGGACCAAAAGCTCCTCTTTGGTTTTGAACTGGACAAAAGCAGAAGCCACCAAATCTTCTAGGTCCACGTCTTTGCTGTCGTCGTCTTCTTCGTCATCAGCAGCCGAGGCCAACAGGGAATCTGCGAACTGCTGCAGCTTGGCCTGCTCGTCCCTCAGACGGGCCATGTCCTCCGTCAGAACCTGGTCCTCGTCCTGGAGCTCCTGGATCTCCGCCGCAGTCAGCGGACACGTGGCAGCAGCGTCAGGCGCCTTAGAGGGGAGGCCGGCGTTGGCTTGGCGGACTTCTCGGATCTTATCGTAGAGAACCTTCCTCTCGTCCTGTAAAGCTCGACACAGCCGCTCCAGCTTCTGAATCTTGAGGACGAACAAGTCGTACTCCCGGCTCTTCTCGGTTCTCTGCGGGGGAGAAGGACGGACGGTGAGGACGAGAAGGACACGGCGTCCATGGCAGAAACGACACACGTACCTCTGCGATCATGTCCGTCAGAGCCTTGTTGCAGCTCTCGAACCTCGTCTTCCACAGATTCGACTCTTTCTCCATTTTCTTCATCTTCTCTGACATCTGACAAAAACAAGAGCTTCAGTGAGAACCACGCGCTGACAGAGAGACACCACCGGGTTCGGCTTTCACCTTCTCCATCTCGTTCTTGAAGCGGACGTAGATTTCGTTGCTCTTGGCCAGCGTTCCCTGGAACTCGTCGAACTTCTGGGCGTAGAGGGTGAGCTGAGGTCAGAGACGGGAGACAGCAGCGTGAGCAGCCAGCGGAACCGCGCTGCTAATACACGACGCTCAGCTCGACCCTGTCGTGACTCTTAGTTTTAGACTAGGCTGAAGACTTTGTGCCCAGAGGCTCATGGGTAACGTCCCGGTCGAACCTGATGTGTTAGTCGTGCGTATTCACCTGCGCCTGCATCACAGTCGCCTGCTCTCTGAGTGTCTGAGCCTGCAGCTTCCACTCAGCGGCCTGAACCAGTAACTGGTTAGAGAGAACAGACAGAGACGCGTTACAGGCGTTTCTTTACCTTCTTCTTCATGGTCAGCTCCTGCTCCTTCATAGCGAAGCATTTCTTTGTTTTGTCAATAGCCTCCCTAAGCAACTAGGCGACAGAGACAACACACAGTCAGTCAGGACGCCGAGCGTCTGGTGAGCCTTGGCGTTGGTTGGCCGTACTCACGTATTCCTTCTCTCGCTTGTGCCGCTCCTCGGCCTCGGCCAGCTGAGCGCTGGCCTGCTGCAGCCTGGCCTCGCTCAGCTTGTTCTGCAGCTCGCGGTGCTGGCTGATCTTGTCCAGACTCTGCGCGGAGGGGAGCTCGTCACAAACAGCCAAACTCAGCCACTGGGATTAGACGTGCTGACCTTCGACCTCCGCTCTCCTTACCGCCTCCCTGTGCTCGCACTGGTTCATCAGGCTCTCCAGCTTGTCGGTCAGGTTGGCGTTCTCGCGGCAAAGCTTGTCGTTCCGGGCGCTGTGCAGCTCGATCTGAGCCTGGATCTCCGTCAGCATCGCCTGGAAGTGGCCGGTCATCTCGCTCCGCTTCTCCTCGTCCTCGCCGCAGCGCCGCAGAGCCTCCTCCTGCCAGAGACAATCAGACGGCGTCAACCACGCACAGCGGACCGCGAAGCTCGCGCTCGGTGCGTGGGCGCCTCCTACCCTCAGCGTCCTGTAGTGGCCCTGCAGCTCCCTGCACAGAGCCTCCAGCTGGTCGCGAGCTGCGATGCTGCTGCTGAGCTCGGCCTCGCGGCGGCGCCTCAGAGCTGCCTGCACACACACACGCGCCAGTAAAGCCAACCCAGCAGGGAGCAGCACTGTTGTGTTGTCACACTGGTTCTCACCTGTTCAGCGTATTTCCTGACCATATCTCCCAGTTTCTCCTCTGGGGAGGAGCCGCCGTTAAGGCTCTGCATGATGACGGAGACCTCTGTGGAGAAAACGATGCGATGGATGTGCAACACAAAACAAAGTTAACAGCACCGCCCATCTCTCTCCTGGCAGCCTCACCTGTTTCCATGGTAACCGCGCCCTCATCCTTCATCTTGTCCACATCTGCCTCCACCACCTCCAGTCAGAACAACAAACTTTGTGAGCATGTACCTCCTCTCGTGTCAACACGGGTTGGTTCTGATGGTTCTGACCCACCTGTCTGTCCAGCATCGTCGCAGCGGAGCCGTGGGCGCTGATGATGTCCTCCAGTCGTCGGCTGAACTCCTCCATGGGGTCGACGCAGTCGGAGGAGGAGCGTCGGGCTGCGGCTCCCGCCTCTGTGTCTCCGTCGGGCTGAGGAGGCGCCGGAACCGTCGCTGCTTTCACAGACGTCTCCATCCTCAGTGTTCTGGAAAAAATCAGACGAGACTGAAAAGCCTCAGATGATCGGTTGTCCGGACCTGGTTCTGTGTCTCCGAGTTGAAGAACTAAGCAGAGACTGGTATGAGCTCATTGTTCTGGTTCTGCTGGTTCGCAGTGTTTCCTGGTAAAGCTCAGCATGTGTCTGTCGCAACACAGCAGCTGGGAGGTTAAAATTAGCCCCCACACACACAAGACAACACACACACACACACACACACACAACATAGCCCCCAACACACACACACACACACACACACACACATACACACACGCACAACATAACCCCCAACACACACACAAGACAACACACACACACACACACACACACACACACACACACACACACACAACATAACCCCCAACACACACACACACACAACATAACCCCCCCCACACACAAGACAACACACACACACACACACACACACAACATAGCCCCCAACACACACACACACACACACACACACACATACACACACGCACAACATAACCCCCAACACACACACAAGACAACACACACACACACACACACACACACACACACACACAACATAACCCCCAACACACACACACACACAACATAACCCCCCCCACACACAAGACAACACACACACACACACACACACACACACACACACACAACATAACCCCCAACACACACACACACACAACATAACCCCCCCCACACACAAGACAACACACACACACACACACACACACACACAACATAACCCCCAACACACACACACACACACACCCCCACACACACACACAACATAACCCCCAACACACACACACACACACACAACATAACCCCCAACACACACACACACACACACACACACACACACAACATAACCCCCAACACACACACAACATAACCCCCAACACACACACACACACAAAATTGGTTGAGTGGATTCTGTAAATCTCTAGTTTTCTTGTAGTAGGTGACGTAAACTCTGACCCGTTCTGGTTTTTAAAGCGTCGGAACCGTTTAACGTGTCTGGAGGCGATAAAACGAGTCACACGACTAACAACTAGACAACGCACGACAGGCTGCTGCCCTTTCTGATTATTATTAAGATTATTATTATTATGACCCTAATAATCCCAAATAAAGCTCAAGACTCACCGGCAGAGAAGCAGAGGAGGCGAAGCTCCGGCAGAGTGAGGGGACGAGCAGGAGGACGCTCCTGACACCAACAGCTGAGTCCCAAAATAACCCAGCTCGGATCACACTGTGCTTAGAGGCCCGGCCCAGAACCCGAGAACCCGACGCTCTCACCACCTGCTGCTCTTCCTGGTCTCGTGACTCCATGTGGACACCGTCCGTTTAAACTCGGTGTCTCCCTCAGCCTGGACTCGTGATCCGCCTGCCGGGTTTGGTTCCTCCGGCACCTGGACTCAGGTGAGTTGTCCACTGGTTGAAGGATCTGGTTGGGGCCAGTAGGGGGCAGCAGTGAGCTGCTCTGCCTGGACCTGGACCCGTGAAGCTGCCGTTCTGATAACGAACCACGGTCGTCTCTCAGCCTGTTGGAACGTAGCAGTTTGTTCCTCGTATTTCTCTGCGTCTGCTTCCCGTCGCTGCTTCTCTGGCTTCGTGTAAACACAGTCTCACCTCCTCATTCTGCAGATTCTCACTCCTCCTTCATCTTCCTGGAGAGCTGTCATGTAATTCTGGGCTTTCGTGCTCATATGAAAACAAATCCAGAGCAGATTCCAGCGAATCTCTGGCCTCGTTCTTGCTCAGAGACCCAAAAAAAACCAACTCCCCGAATAACGTTTGAGCAGTTTGATGCTCGGCAGACAAACGTTCACGAGCATCCTCACTGAGCTCCAGTCGCAGATTTCAGCAGAACCTGGACCGGGTCTCGCCGGACGAAGCCATCACATCGAATCGCGTTAACTGTGCCACCTCGCGCTGAACTCGGCGTCTGAGCTTCGTTTCAGCTGATCGGGGCTGAAGTCGTTCCTCGGGAGGCATCAGGCCTGATCTGCTCCTGCCTCTGACACGTTATGTCTCTGCTGCTGCTTTTTCCCAGGTGCAACTGAGAGAACAGGACGTCAAAGCAATTATCCTAACGAAGAAACTCGCCTCCGTCGGGTCTGACCCTTGACCTGGGCCGAGGGCAGAGGTCGCGGCTGCGCTCCTCTGGCGCAGGTTCTGTTCTTAGCGCGTGGAGCCGCTTCAACAACCATCGTTTAGCTGAACTGGATTTTTGAGTGAGTCGCGTATCAACAGTGTCACAGTCGCGTGTGATGCGCTAATGTTGGCTCCACGGGTCTGGGTTCAATCACGTCTGCAGCTCTGCTCCTTTTAAGCTCAGACCGTGAAGCTCTGGCCCAACTGCAGCAACCTGCAGCTTCGGCTCATTTCAGACCACGGTCGAGCAGCTGCTTCCTGGGCTTCGTGTGCGGTGAGAGGAACCTGAAGCTTCCAGCGGGACTTTTCATCTGCATTTTAATTTTAATGTTCTTCTCCTCCCACAAACACTGAAGTTTGCCTCCTTGGTGCCTGTTGGCAGTCGCCGCCCACGCTGACTAAATAGGTCACAATGGATTTACAGAATCCACTCAACCAATTTTAAACACAATTAATTCCTGGGGAAACGCTGAAATTCATTACAAACCTCTAAACGGCCTCGTTAGTCTTTCCCCTGATTTCCCCGTGCTGCTCTTTATTTAGCTGCGTTCGCTCTCGTCTGTCGTTCGGAGATAAAACGCTGGAGCGTGGCGTTGGAGCAGTCGGCCTGCGGAGACAGCGCCGCTAACGTGGAATTAGCTAATCTATGCTAATGATGGAGCAGAGCAGCTTCTCGCTTCTTAAACCAACCTTTGATTCGTGCTCTTCGCTTATCAGCGCCATTAAACATTTCTAAATGTTGAGGTTTAATATTAATAGTGAAGTTTGATGGGATGTGATCTAAGGTGGGACCGGACGTCCAGTAGCTGCTGCAGCGTTTTCATGCAGGCAGGAGGACGGGAACGGGCTAATTAGAGGAGCAGAGGCAGCTGTTGCCGCGGTGATGAATCTGACGGCCGCGTGCTGCTGCTCTTTCGCGACTCATCACCTTGTAGCAGCGCATCATCCAGCTGTCAATCACTCCCAGCGGAAGGAAGCGGCCCGGCCCGGCGTTGGCCGGTCCGTTCCCCTGTGTGTGTGTCTGCTGTGACTCACGTTTCCTGTTCATGTCTGTGAGTCAGATGTTTCGCTGTCTCCTGTTCTCGTCATGTCCTCGACAATGGGCTGCGTCTGGTTCTTACTGCAGCTGTTACTGGTCTAAAACCGGACCCTGGTCCTGGGTCAGCTGTTAATAAGAAGGAGCTGGGACAGGTCTCGGTTGCTTGGAGACAGCAGGTATCGACGCACCCGCTTCGATTTGTGCGGCTCGGAGCTGAGGCTGGTCAGCTGTGAGCTGTGAGCCTCCCTCTGGAGACGTGTCTCTAACCATGTTTATATTCAGTGAACTTTATTCAGACCCTTAAACGCAGCTTAAAGCAACAAGTTTCCAGGCGGTGCTGAATGTTTCATGGCTCACTTAGCTGCCAGCTGCTCCTCCTGT
This sequence comes from Macropodus opercularis, assembly GCA_030770545.1. NCBI lineage: Eukaryota > Metazoa > Chordata > Actinopteri > Anabantiformes > Osphronemidae > Macropodus > Macropodus opercularis. The sequence goes on along the minus strand of CM061112.1, from coordinate 503,521 downwards.
CGAGGTTTCAGAGCAGACCTCCTGCCAGCTTCATCTTTAAAACATGCTGGGGCCAGGACTCCTCTCAGCCTTCGCCTCCACCGCTGCGCGTGGACGCTCGATGGCCCCATCAAGTGCTGCTGTCAGTTTAAACGCTCGGTTTCATCTCCAGCCCTCAGATTTCACGCATGGTTCATTCTTTAGCGTTTCAGCTAAACACAGCAAAGAGTCTCTGCTTCCTGTCTGAAGATCACCTGCCTTCCTGAAAGCAGGAGAACACCGACTGCAGACCAAAGGAGGAGGATCCCGCCCGAAGCCAACGGACGGACGAGCAGGTTCCGTTCTGCTCCCTGACTCCACATACACATGTGGATCTGATGGTGACGTCCAGACGAGTCCGAGCTCGAGGCTCTGAATTCGCCAGCGAAGCAGGTGCATGTGGAGAAATGTGATGCTAGAGATGAAGGTGACGTCAGGGAGCATTTATTTCAGACCAATCTGTCCGTCGGCTGATTCTCATCACTTCTTATCAGGATCGGTTGTGTCTTTTCTCGAGCCCATTTTCACACGTCCGTCCTCTTTCTGCTCGGCAGTTCGCTTCAATCTTCTCCCATTATCCCTGAATGAGGTCAGTCTGTCTGCAGACCCAGCGGTCGCGTGGATCCTCGTCTGCTCATCTGTGTCAGATCTCAGCGTGTCGCCGCCACCATCAGCTTAGATAATAACGCGCACGTTTACGCAGGAGGAGCCGTAAAACACAAAGCAGCTGATGATCGGTGCGTGGATGGGCTGGATGAATTCAGGGGAAATTCCGTCTTCTCGAGCCGAAGTCGTGCTTCCGCCACCGTGGCGACGGCCGTGGCCGGAGGCCTTCGTTTTCACGTTGTCCGGTCGTTCTATTCTGGTGGACAGAATGTCTCCAGTCCTGGGGGGAAGGATGACATCACATTTCCATTAACACCGTCTCAGAAATGCCTGGAAGCAAACGTCCCCTCGGATTCACGTACAAAACACGAGACTACGAAAGCGACAGGCGTCCTCGGCTCCAGCCTCGTTATTTTCTACGTCAGCGTGCGCAGAGCTGGTCTCTGGCCTGAGGGAGGATCAGTTTCCCCCTTTCCTCAAGGTCTTGGTGGCGGCGGTGAACAGTCCTCCCTGTTCAAAGTGGGAAATTTCCATTTGATGCAGCAGCCTCCTTGGTTTTCTGAATGGATCTTAAGAGGGTCATGTAACGCTGACCCTGGATCTGCCACCGTCCGATCACACTCCACAGGAAAACAAGTGCTCAGTGATATTCATGAAACTGAGGAAGACCTGTTACGTTTGCTGTGCTCTCTGTGCCCAGAGTATAAACGTTGCCATGGAGACGCTGCAGTTTACTCTATTGTCTGTATTGTTCAAGGCCAATTAAAGTCAGCTGCAGTTTCCCCTTGTTTCAGTTCAGCGTTGACTTGGTTTCAAAGCTCTGCAGGACGACGAGGGGAGTTCGGAGGAGTTCGGAGGAGGTGCGTGAGTGAAAGGGGCTCAGTCTGACCCTGGAGCTGCAGCGAGCCAGAGGTCAAAGGTCAGAGCTGTGAGGACGGGTTGTTGCTGGTCATCGAAGCAAATGCATGAGACGACTCAAGGCAAATATTTGTGCTGCTTCACTCTGCCTTGTCTTCACGCTGGCGTCCAGCAGAGCTTCACGCTCTCTGATGGAACCTGACCAGGAGGAAAGATCGGCTCCACGCTCAAACCGGCAGCTCCTTACCGAAGCGTCTCATTTCTCCGGAGGCCCAGGCTGTGACGACGACCTTGCTGCATTTCTGGAATCTTGAGCAGTCGTGAACTGGCTTGTTGGCAATCTGATAAAACTGCCACACGAAGGAGCAGAAAATCAATGAAAGGTCTGAAGAGAGAAAACATTCAGCAGCGATACGGAAATAAAACAAGTGACGGCTCTCAGTGAATCAGATGTAATATAATAAGAATCAAGGCTGGACTCCCCAGAGCTGCGTGTTTGACCACGTTCATTAGACGCTAACTCTGAACAGCAGAGCGTAGAACTGGATGCTGCTCCTCCGGTTCTGTGGGTCCATGCTCTCTCTTCAGCTCACGGGCATTAAAACGGACCAAGGTAAGCAGCTGTGAATGGACTCGACCGGCCCGGAGGCCCGCGACTCACAAGCTGGTCTGAGACTGTTTGCCTGTTCCGATCGGCCCACGGACGGCTTAGTGAGTCTCAGGAGGCTCGACCTCTGTTGCCATGGTTACGCAGTCTTCCACACTGACTCGGCCTGGTCGCTCAGACGTGCCTCCTCCTCGCTGAGCGGACTAATGGCTCGGGTGTCGCCGGGCTTCCCCATAAGCTCTTCCCGAGGCTCAGGCCTGCACTAATACCTGCTAATTGCTGCTGCTAATCGCTGCCGCTGACGCTCTGACGCCTGCAAGGCGGCGCCGAGGCCCCTGGGTCCTTCAAAGCTACAGAAGCCGCATGGAGGAATAAACAGAGGCGGTAAAAACAAGATTAGAAGACACTCACGCATTCATATTTCAGAAAGCAGCAACGCAGCAGCGTCCACCTCTTCATCTCCGCCGCTCGTCCACCGTGGCTCTAATTCCTGCATCTATGTGCTGGGTGCACAGTATGAAAGGGATTATTCATCGCTGACGAGGATTCCTGCCTGGCAGAGGGAACATGTCCTGGCTTTTTGTGCATCCTCATTATTTTGTTTTTGTCTCGGTGCTGCGTGCGAAGGCTTGAACAGGGCCACGGTGCAAATGTCTCTGAGCGAGTGGAGCAGCTTCTCGAGGCCAGTCTGGTCTGGAAACGTCTGTGCTGCCCTGCGACCACGTCTCCCTGCTCCAAACTGCAGTAACGACTTCACGGGATGTCAGACTCCGTTCACATTCACGCTTTAGCAGCTCAGCGAGGAAAGTCCCGGAGGCCGAGCTGCTCAGCCTGACGAGTCCAGCCTGGCGTCCACCTGCTCGGTATTTATCCTCCACAGCGTCGGTGCCTCGTCAGCTCCTCAAACCAACAGCTTCATCCTCGTCTGGTCTTCCATCACCTCGGCCCTGATGCATGAGGCTAAATGGTGCTTTTATGTGGAGACTCCCTCCAGCTTTTAATGAGCCTCTGTGTCAGATGGTGTTTAGATATTCAGGTTTTTCACTGTAAAGGCAGGATGTTGTGAAAAGGAAATGTAGTGAATTGTGGGAATAAAGTCAGTGTCACATTGATGTCGAGAGCGTTTAGTTTATAGTGGAACTTAAAGCAGGCTGGAGCTCCGTCCACCTCCACACGCATCCATCCTGTCTAATGACTTCACCCCCTGCTGCTCGGAGCGGGATGGAGACGAAGACGAGGAAGGAGACGGATGATGATGAAGAGACTGATGAGCAGGAAGCTGAAGACGGGAGCAGCAGTGCATTGGAAGATTCCAGCTTCTCCGATGCGTCCGTCACAGCATCAGGATGTGGAGGATCTCTGCCGCTGAAGCTGGCTCACGACGACCTGACTGTGAGTTTGAGTCCGGCTCCTCGCTGGCGGGAAGCAGATGATGCATAAAAGCTGGAGCCAGCAGGGGGCGCTGTGAGCGGAGCCACGTCTGGGTTCATGTCTCAGCGCGTGGTTGTGTGACAGCGTGTGATCAAACGGCTTTTGACAGCGAGGACGGAGATGATGGATGAAGACGGACGGACGGGGAGACAGGAGACGCCCGTCAGCTGACAGGCTTCATCTGGCTGGACCGCACACGTGCCACCGGATCGTCAGAACCACGGAGATGAGCGCTTCAGTACACAGGTCTGGGATCCAATGATCCACGAGAGACCCGTCAATCAGGCATCTCCAGAGCTGACCCCAGGTCAGCGGCTGGTTCTGGCTCAAACGCGATCAGTGCGGTATTAAAGAGCCGAGGCCGGAGCCACGCACCTGCTCCCGCGCCGAATGAATCACATCGGGTCACGTGGTGTTTTTATTACTGAACACAGGGCCAAGCTGCCTTTTCGTCCTAGCTCTAGGTTCTGACCCGGTTCTTCTCTGGGACCGCGTTTAGTTTGCTCATCAGAGGGGATCAGAAAAAACCTTTTCAGTCGTCAGCGCGAGATGAAACTTTCTGCAGCACAGGAACCAAAACACGGGTCGATCTTGTAACTGAACAAACGCAGATTGAAGATCGTTCGCTGCTGCTCTTCACAGGCAGCTGGTTCTGAGCAGCTCCGAATCTGGATGCGTTCCTCGGGTTCTGCGGAGAGGCTCGGTTCTGTTCTCAGGCTGGATGAGTGACGTGATGGAAGACGAGAAGAGAGTCGACTCATGTCGTGGCATAAAACCTACACCGGCCTAAATCTAGTTGGAAGGAGTGTTTACTGTGACGAGTTCTGGGTCACGTTTCACACGTACACAGGCCACGACCTGTGTCCTGCTGAAAGCAAACAACGACATCATCTCGGCTGCTGGATCCTTGCGGGCGAAGACCAAACGCACGGAGGTGAATGAGATGCCGATTCATTCATCCAGTTAGTGGATCTGAGCGCGGAAAACCTTGGGACGATCCTCAGCCAGACGGACGGTGGAGGACGCTCGATCGCACCGTCGGGCTGGAATCCAGAGGCCACGGAGCCGCTCCAGACAGAAAGACAGACAGAAAGACAGACAGAAAGACAGACAGACAGACAGACAGACAGACAGACAGACAGACAGACAGACAGACAGAAAGACAGACAGACAGAAAGACAGACAGAAAGACAGAAACACAGACAGAAAGGTCCGTGGGCCGTGGTCCGTGGGCCGTTCGGCTGCGTCTCCTCCGTCGTGTGTGTGGTAATGGGTCAAGCGGACGCTGTGAGACTTTCTGCTGCTGATGAAACCAGCTGCTCTCTCCCTCATTCAGCTCATCTCCGCTTGTCTCATTCCATCTTCTGTCTCATTATTCATTTCATGACAGCGGTCGGACGCCATCAGGTTTGTTTTATGTCCTTGTGTGGCCCGGGCGGGTGGGCGCTAAGTTGTGAGCTGTCTCCTGAGTCTGGTTCTGCTGGGTGTGGGCTGATTGTGGACCCTGGCTCTGTCTACTTCCTGGCTCGTTGGGACATTTGGTGGAGGAGTCTGGTTTTTAACATGTGGCTTAATGGACCTGCTGCCTGACCCGCTCCACCGTCCGCTGGTTCTGGTTCTTCGTTTACCTTTGATTCCTCATTCAACGTTGGTCGTTTCCGTTCCTCGTGCTCAGGTCACCTTGTCCCAGTCTTCAGCTTTATTGCAGAGCAGAAGTGCTGATCCTTCTGATTCCTGCTAATTAAAGTCTTTAATGTGTAAATTACACATTGGTCCGTGTGGCCCGGCCCAGAGCAGCGTCCTGGCTGAGCTGGAGGGAGGTTTACTCGTCACCGTCTGCCCTGATTTCACTGCTGATTAAAAACCAGTTTAATTTCATTTGACTTTAATTATCAGTAATGTGGGAACGGACTTGATCCGAGTCATTTCCCTCAGTCAGACGTGTAGTTAAAGAATGTTTTTCATTCTATTTCATGGCAGATGAAGCTCTGTTCCGTCCTGTTCCTGACCTGAAATGCTCCGTCACAGCAGAGGAAGCACCGTTCCCTCCCGGCAGGAACAGTGCTCGGCATTCAAGCACACGATTAGAGCTGGTGGCAGAGCAGGAAGACGGATCCTCAGCGGGAGGACGGTGGGAGTCCAGGAGAACCAGGTTTCCAGTAATAATAATAATATGACACAGATTAGATCCAGCGCCGTCTGCGGCTCCTCCCACTGTAGCTGCTGTGAGACTGATGTGACTGTGCGGCACAGGGCGCAGCCTCGCGTCTACAGGACGGGATCGGACCCGTCCTCATCCGGAAGGTGTCGGGTTAGTTTAGTTTGTTCTCGGCAGGCGGGGAGTCGGTGCATTCGGCCTCTCAGACTCCTGCAGAACCTTCCAGGCGTCGCCTCCGGTCGGGTCCAGAATGACCCAAACGGCAGAGCCACAGTCTGAGCTGCCTGCTGTGGTCTCAGCTCCGCTAAGACCCGGCCGTCGACCTCTGACCCGAGGTGACGCACACACTAACGCTGCTTAAGAAAACACACTGAGGGAAGAGCATCCTCGAAAAGGAGTGTTTATTATGTGAGCATTCACGAAATCCAAACACTGTGTCGTACAGAAAGCAGAAGCATCAAACACTTAGAGTCATCACTGCCTGCAAGCGGCTGTTTTCAGTCAGCACACGTACAGCAAAGCATAAACACAAGGCTCGACAGCAAACGTACATTAACCCTTATTCACCTGCTTCTGGATCTGGCCTCCAGTCCCTGGTACCAGCAGGTACCGGACTGAACGGTTTACAGCTCGTGAACATTGACTCCATCTGGAGCCTCTTAACCCAGATCCTACGTTTCACTTCAGATATGATGTATCAACCATAATCTTCCATAATCTGACAACAGAGCCACCATCGTTCACAGTTCTGGTTACCACGGCCACGGCTCGGGTTTCTAACAGTTACAACAACATTAAGGGCGACAGCAGGAGTTCAAGAGTGAGAGGGATAGAAACGCTCAACGCTTTAAAGGTCCAGATTCTGCAGGACACAAAGCAGGAGACTAACGCCACGATCAGCCTTTCAGTGGATGCTAGCAGCTCCAACCTTCACGGCGGACGCTAGCGCCGCGTCCATGCTAGCAGACTCTTCAACCTTTCCTTGTCATTTTTGTTAGCTACATGTGTTAGCACACATTCTGGGTAAATCTGGGTGGTTGTGTCTGCAGAGGAGCGAATCATGTTTCACTTCTGAACTCGTATTGCCGAGAGGCACTTTTCGTTTGGTTGCCGATGAGGAGTCCCGTCAGCTGACCGCCGCCCTCCCGCTTCACAGAGCCACTTCCTGTCTGCTGGAGTCGCCGTTGGCAGCAGGCGCGGCAGCGGCCGCGGGGGGCGTGGTCTTCTTGATGGAGGTGAGACGAATGTGGGAGGTGCTGTGCAGGTAGCTGGCCTGGCGCTCGGGGCGGTGACCTCGACCACATCTCAGCTGGCTGAGGACAAAGAGCAAAAAACACATGTCCTCAACGAAGCCTGAATGATGATGTCTGTAATTACAACTTTCAGTGACTTTTGAGACTTTTCATTTCTTAGAGCCTCTTCTTTTCATTTAGTTTCAATCTGTGGAAGGACCTGAGGAAAGCGGATCCTAGCAGAATGTGGTGTTGACAGCAGATCACACTGGGTCAGTCTTGATTGTGATGCACAGCACGGACGGGATGGGAAGGGATTATAGCGGATGAGTCCTACCTTATTGTTCTGTCCTCCCTGTAAGGGAACGGAGGAAATGAACCGACAGATGGTTCTGCTGCTCCAGTGTCTCAGAGGAAAAGCTGCACAAACCACGGAGCTGATCCGTGAGCTGGAAGCACACTGACCATCTATACCACAGCAGAACCAGAACCAGGCTGAATGACCTGAATGACCTGACCTAACGGCTGAATCTGGTCTCTACTGTGTCTATTCGCTGCTTCTCTCAGCCTCCAGCGGGTCTGACCTGTTGAAGTGCCTGCGGAAGCTCTCGCTGAGCAGGTAGAGGGCGAAGGGGTTGACACAGGAGGAGGAGAAGCTCAGGACTCGGGCCAGCAGGGTGATGACGAGGTGGGCCAGCGACACGTCCATCTGGGCGTAGTGGAAGGAGCGGTACATGTAGAGCACATGGTTGGGGAACCAGCACAGAGCGAACAGGCCCACGAACACCAGCACGATCTTGGCCAAGCGCTTCCTCGTCTCCATCTGAGTCAGAGGTAGAATCAGAGTCAGAGGTAGAATCAGAGGTAGAATCAGAATCAGAGGTAGAGTCAGAGTCAGAGGTAGAGTCAGAGTCAGAGTCAGAGGTAGAGTCAGAGTTAGAGTCAGAGGTAGAATCAGAGTCAGAGGTAGAATCAGAATCAGAGGTAGAGTCAGAGTCAGAGTTAGAGGTAGAATCAGAGTCAGAGTCAGAGGTAGAGTCAGAGTCAGAGGTAGAGTCAGAGGTAGAATCAGAATCAGAGGTAGAATCAGAGTCAGAGGTAGAATCAGAGTCAGAGGTAGAGGTAGAATCAGAGTCAGAGGTAGAGTCAGAGTCAGAGTTAGAGTCAGAGTCAGAGGTAGAGTCAGAGGTAGAATCAGAGTCAGAGGTAGAATCCGAGTCAGAGGTAGAGTCAGAGGTAGAATCAGAATCAGAGGTAGAGTCAGAGTCAGAGGTAGAGTCAGAGTTAGAGTCAGAGGTAGAATCAGAGTCAGAGGTAGAATCAGAATCAGAGGTAGAGTCAGAGTCAGAGTTAGAGGTAGAATCAGAGTCAGAGTTAGAGTCAGAGTCAGAGGTAGAGTCAGAGGTAGAATCAGAATCAGAGGTAGAATCAGAGTCAGAGGTAGAATCAGAGTCAGAGGTAGAGTCAGAGTCAGAGTTAGAGTCAGAGTCAGAGGTAGAGTCAGAGGTAGAATCAGAGTCAGAGGTAGAGTCAGAGTCAGAGTTAGAGTCAGAGTCAGAGGTAGAGTCAGAGGTAGAATCAGAGTCAGAGGTAGAGTCAGAGTCAGAGTTAGAGTCAGAGTCAGAGGTAGAGTCAGAGTCAGAGGTAGAGTCAGAGTCAGAGTTAGAGTCAGAGTCAGAGGTAGAGTCAGAGGTAGAATCAGAGTCAGAGGTAGAATCAGAGTCAGAGGTAGAGTCAGAGGTAGAATCAGAGTCAGAGGTAGAATCAGAGTCAGAGGTAGAGTCAGAGGTAGAATCCGAGTCAGAGGTAGAGTCAGAGGTAGAATCAGAATCAGAGGTAGAGTCAGAGTCAGAGGTAGAGTCAGAGTTAGAGTCAGAGGTAGAATCAGAGTCAGAGGTAGAATCAGAATCAGAGGTAGAGTCAGAGTCAGAGTCAGAGGTAGAGTCAGAGTCAGAGGTAGAGTCAGAGGTAGAATCAGAGTTAGAGTCAGAGGTAGAATCAGAATCAGAGGTAGAATCAGAGTCAGAGGTAGAATCAGAGTCAGAGGTAGAGTCAGAGTCAGAGTTAGAGGTAGAATTAGAGTCAGAGGTAGAATCAGAATCAGAGGTAGAATCAGAGTCAGAGGTAGAATCAGAATCAGAGGTAGAATCAGAGGTAGAGTCAGAGTCAGAGGTAGAATCAGAATCAGAGGTAGAATCAGAATCAGAGGTAGAATCAGAGTCAGAGGTAGAATCCGAGTCAGAGGTAGAATCAGAGTCAGAGTTAGAGGTAGAATCAGAGTCAGAGGTAGAGTCAGAATCAGAGTCAGGGTTAAGTCCTAAGCTCTGTTTGATTAGTGCCTCAAACCAAACATGACAGACTTGAACAGAACAGAAAGTGGGCTTTTATTTTGGTGGGAACACTTACTCCCACTGGGACCTGCCTGCTAAAAGCTTTCACCACATGCCCCTGATGAAACTCCTGGTAATAACGAAGCACTACTTCCCCAAACATGTCCGACCTTCTGAGGATGCAGATGAGAGGAGCTCGTTAAAGCCGGACAGAGCGTCTGTGGCTGAGCTCGTTCAACTCTGACGTCTCTGAGAAGCTCATTTGCAGACAATGAGCGGACAGAGGAAATCGGAGCAGGATTACATCTGTCGAAGTGAATGTCTCAGCGTGAACAAGGGTTTTAATTTAATTTCCAGCTTCCAGCTCCACAGGTCCAGGTTCGGGTCAGAGGCGGAGCCGTGAACGTTCAGCTCGTCTTCACGCGTCGCTGGTCAGCGCTCACGTCTCTGCTGTGGCTTCTCCTGTGATGTTCCAGCAGCAAAGACACTAGGAACCTCTAGAGAACGTGATGAAATCTCCATTTTCTGTAACAGCTGCCACCTCCATTATCTGCTGAGAGCTGCAACGTCTGCGCTTGAAAAGATGAGAAAAACGCCGCGATCCAGTTGAGAAAAGCCAACAAAGCTGAAAAGCTGCAGAGATGAATCGGTGGAAAGAGGCAGCACTTGGGGTGAAAAGGCCACCGTGGCTTTTAGCGTCTTCGCAAACCGATGAATATTAGCACCAGGCTCTGAAAGTCCAGCAGAAGCCTCTTTACTGGACCGACTGCTCTGAGACGTCAGCTGGTAGACAAGCAGACGCTGAGCTTCTCTCGCTAATCAGAGCTGAATGTTCGTTAGATCCTCAGCAAGTGACCCAGAGGTGAAGTTTAACCCCGACGGCACCAGTGGCTTCAGCGCCAGCGGCTGAACGAACCGACCGAAGCTCCAACTCAGCTCCAGACTCCCAGAGGTTGGAGCCACCAGCAGACGCCACGGAGCCTGGTGTGTCAAAGTGATCAGGGTATAGAGAATCCTTTAAGTCCGGCACTAACGGGAATGTTTCCTACATGTTAATTAAACCAGCCGCTAGTCACCGCGATGTGGAAAACATCTGTCTGACCCGTCTCTGCTCCGTCCGTCTTAATCCGACCCGTTTCTTCCTTCCGTCCGTCTTCATCCGACCCGTTTCTTCCTTCCGTCCGTCTTCATCCGACCCGTTTCTTCCTTCCGTCCGTCTTCATCTGACCCGTTTCTTCCTTCCATCCGTCTTCATTCGACCCGTTTCTTCCTTCCGTCCGTCTTCATCCGACCCGTTTCTTCCTTCCGTCCGTCTTCATCCGACCCGTTTCTTCCTTCCGTCCATCTTCATCTGACCCGTTTCTTCCTTCCGTCCGTCTTCATCTGACCCGTTTCTTCCTTCCGTCCGTCTTCATCCGACCCGTTTCTTCCTTCCGTCCGTCTTCATCCGACCCGTTTCTTCCTTCCGTCCGTCTTCATCCGACCCGTTTCTTCCTTCCATCCATCTTCATCCGACCCGTTTCTTCCTTCCGTCCGTCTTCATCTGACCCGTTTCTTCCTTCCGTCCGTCTTCATCCGACCCGTTTCTTCCTTCCATCCATCTTCATCCGACCCGTTTCTTCCTTCCGTCCGTCTTCATCCGACCCGTTTCTTCCTTCCATCCGTCTTCATCCGACCCGTTTCTTCCTTCCGTCCATCTTCATCCGACCCGTTTCTTCCTTCCGTCCGTCTTCATCCGACCCGTTTCTTCCTTCCATCCATCTTCATCCGACCCGTTTCTTCCTTCCGTCCATCTTCATCCGACCCGTTTCTTCCTTCCATCCGTCTTCATCCGACCCGTTTCTTCCTTCCGTCCATCTTCATCCGACCCGTTTCTTCCTTCCGTCCGTCTTCATCCGACCCGTTTCTTCCTTCCGTCCGTCTTCATCCGACCCGTTTCTTCCTTCCATCCATCTTCATCCGACCCGTTTCTTCCTTCCGTCCATCTTCATCCGACCCGTTTCTTCCTTCCATCCGTCTTCATCTGACCCGTTTCTTCCTTCCGTCCATCTTCATCCGACCCGTTTCTTCCTTCCATCCATCTTCATCTGACCCGTTTCTTCCTTCCGTCCGTCTTCATCTGACCCGTTTCTTCCTTCCGTCCGTCTTCATCCGACCCGTTTCTTCCTTCCGTCCGTCTTCATCCGACCCGTTTCTTCCTTCCATCCGTCTTCATCTGACCCGTTTCTTCCTTCCGTCCGTCTTCATCCGACCCATCCTCCTCTGTGCTGATGCTGATGCGTCTTGGCAGGTGAAGCTCGTCTGTTTCATCCCAGGGGAGGGAAACCAGGAAGACTCAACACTGACCTTTGGTATCGAGTGGTTGAACTGATGCACTTTGGAGAGATTTGATCTTGTTGGGGACGTCTCTGAAGTCTCTGAAGTAGAATGTGACCCAGCCGAGTGTCCGATGTCTGGGTTTCATTTTCAGGCCGTTTACGGAGGCTTCAGGTGCTGACCGGTGGTTTGTTAGAGTGGAACGCACTCACCTGTCTCCTGGTGTGATCGCTGACCTCGCCCGGCATGTCGTGGGCGCTCTTGATCAGCGTACGGGCGATGTGGTAGTAATACACCGAGATGACGGCCAGAGGGATCAGGAAGTAGACCAGGAAGATCATCACGGAGTGGATCTTGGGATGCATCTGATTGGACATCGGGTACGGCACGCAGTTCACAAAGGTGATGTTGTGGTTGTCCTTGTGACCCTGGGAGGAAGAGAGGAGGGGGGAGAGAGGTTACGAAGCGAAGGGATGGAAAGAGCAGGAAATGAAGCCAGATGAGCTGGTGACTCAGGAAACGGTGATGGAAGTGTTTCATCCATAAATCTGAGCATTTAACGGTTTATAGCCTCAGAGGTGACGTTCACTGCCTGCAATGACACAGGAAATGAGGAACAGCTGCTCTGAAGGGCGTTTTACCTGCATCAGGACGATCTGGGAGAAAACGGCTTCGGGAACAGCCAACAGCACCGACAGCAGCCAGATGGAAACGGCCTTGAGACACGTCCAGAAGACGGCGCTGGTGGTCTGGATGTCCATCGGGTTCACGATGGCCTTGTACCTGAGGGGACAGAGAGAGAGTCACTCGCATCCATCACGAGCTTCAAACATAAATCCAGTACTTCAGCTTAATGGCTGATGAGGAAGCAGCTGCAGACTGAACAGCAGGGAACAGCTCTAATCAGAGTATTCGTTATGTGTAATCACGAAGCTGCGTCCAGCCGAGATTCAGCTGCCTCGTACCGAGAGCGAGCGTCTGCCCACCTGCTTCCATTCAGACTCCAAAGACAAACGAGGAGGGAGAACGTGCACATGCAGATACGGCGACGCCGTCTCAGGGCGTCTTCACGCCTCAGCTGATTACATCTGGAATGTTTCCTCTGGTTTATCAAGTGCAACACCCCAGAGACCGTCTCCTCCTCTTATTGGTGACATGTGTTGCCACGGGAACCAACGGTAAATCCAGGAGGTAGATGGAACCCGGACCCGGATCTGCTGTCGTTGGACTCTCAGTGCTTTGTTTCCCTTCGCGTTGCATTTACTAAACAGTCCGAGGTCAGACTGAGGAGGATCTGAGGAGGATCTGAGGAGGACTGAGGAGGACTGAGGAGGACTGAGGAGGATCTGAGGAGGACTGAGGAGGACTGAGGAGGACTGAGGAGGATCTGAGGAGGACTGAGGAGGACTGAGGAGGATCTGAGGAGGATCTGAGGAGGATCTGAGGAGGACTGAGGAGGATCTGAGGAGGACTGAGGAGGATCTGAGGAGGATCTGAGGAGGACTGAGGAGGACTGAGGAGGATCTGAGGAGGACTGAGGAGGATCTGAGGAGGACTGAGGAGGACTGAGGAGGATCTGAGGAGGACTGAGGAGGACTGAGGAGGATCTGAGGAGGACTGAGGAGGATCTGAGGAGGATCTGAGGAGGATCTGAGGAGGATCTGAGGAGGACTGAGGAGGACTGAGGAGGATCTGAGGAGGACTGAGGAGGATCTGAGGAGGATCTGAGGAGGACTGAGGAGGACTGAGGAGGACTGAGGAGGATCTGAGGAGGACTGAGGAGGATCTGAGGAGGACTGAGGAGGACTGAGGAGGATCTGAGGAGGACTGAGGAGGACTGAGGAGGATCTGAGGAGGACTGAGGAGGATCTGAGGAGGACTGAGGAGGACTGAGGAGGATCTGAGGAGGATCTGAGGAGGATCTGAGCGTGGCTTCGTCTCCTTCATGTCCCCAAACACATTCAGTTCCTTCTTTGCTGGTTTCACCTGAACGCTGCTCGTCTGTTTTCATACCTGCACTAAAGGTGAACAGCCAAACCTGCAGACTGTCACCGCGTCGCATATGACTCCCAGCTGTCAAACTGTCGGAGAGAAGCTTCCTTTCCTTCATCAAACGAGATGTTGTCGACCCGAGCAGCTTCCAGCCGACGACGGGGGAGAGGAACCAGAGGCCACCGAGGCTACAGTAGTGCTAGTATTACAGTACTACTACAGTAGTGCTAGTATTACAGTACTGTTAGTATTACAGTTCTGTTAGTATTACAGTTCTGTTAGTATTACAGTCCTGCTAGTATTACAGTACTACTACAGTCCTGCTAATATTACAGTAGTGTTAGTATTACAGTCCTGTTAGTATTACAGTACTACTACAGTAGTGCTAGTATTACAGTACTACTACAGTCCTGCTAATATTACAGTAGTGTTAGTATTACAGTTCTGTTAGTATTACAGTACTACTACAGTAGTGCTAGTATTACAGTTCTGTTAGTATTACAGTCCTGCTAATATTACAGTAGTGTTAGTATTACAGTACTACTACAGTCCTGTTAGTATTACAGTCCTGTTAGTATTACAGTCCTGTTAGTATTACAGTACTGTTAGTATTACAGTACTACTACAGTCCTGTTAGTATTACAGTCCTGTTAGTATTACAGTCCTGTTAGTATTACAGTCCTGTTAGTATTACAGTACTGTTAGTATTACAGTACTACTACAGTAGTGCTAGTATTACAGTCCTGTTAGTATTACAGTCCTGTTAGTATTACAGTACTACTACAGTAGTGCTAGTATTACAGTCCTGTTAGTATTACAGTACTGTTAGTATTACAGTACTACTACAGTCCTGTTAGTATTACAGTCCTGTTAGTATTACAGTCCTGTTAGTATTACAGTCCTGTTAGTATTACAGTACTACTACAGTAGTGCTAGTATTACAGTCCTGTTAGTATTACAGTACTGTTAGTATTACAGTACTACTACAGTCCTGTTAGTATTACAGTCCTGTTAGTATTACAGTCCTGTTAGTATTACAGTCCTGTTAGTATTACAGTACTGTTAGTATTACAGTACTACTACAGTAGTGCTAGTATTACAGTCCTGTTAGTATTACAGTCCTGTTAGTATTACAGTACTACTACAGTCCTGTTAGTATTACAGTCCTGTTAGTATTACAGTCCTGTTAGTATTACAGTACTGTTAGTATTACAGTACTACTACAGTAGTGCTAGTATTACAGTACTGTTAGTATTACAGTACTGTTAGTATTACAGTACTACTACAGTCCTGTTAGTATTACAGTACTGTTAGTATTACAGTACTACTACAGTAGTGCTAGTATTACAGTACTGTTAGTATTACAGTCCTGTTAGTATTACAGTACTGTTAGTATTACAGTACTGTTAGTATTACAGTACTACTACAGTAGTGCTAGTATTACAGTACTGTTAGTATTACAGTCCTGTTAGTATTACAGTCCTGTTAGTATTACAGTACTGTTAGTATTACAGTACTACTACAGTAGTGCTAGTATTACAGTCCTGTTAGTATTACAGTCCTGTTAGTATTACAGTACTACTACAGTCCTGTTAGTATTACAGTCCTGTTAGTATTACAGTCCTGTTAGTATTACAGTACTGTTAGTATTACAGTACTACTACAGTAGTGCTAGTATTACAGTACTGTTAGTATTACAGTACTGTTAGTATTACAGTACTACTACAGTCCTGTTAGTATTACAGTACTGTTAGTATTACAGTACTGTTAGTATTACAGTACTACTACAGTAGTGCTAGTATTACAGTACTGTTAGTATTACAGTCCTGTTAGTATTACAGTACTGTTAGTATTACAGTACTGTTAGTATTACAGTACTACTACAGTAGTGCTAGTATTACAGTACTGTTAGTATTACAGTAGCCCTTGTAGTACTGTAAGCGCTGCTGAAAGCTCCATTCATGCAGATTCAGCTTCGGGTTCCTGCTTCCGTTGGGAGGCGAAGACCAAACGTGCAGCTCGTTATTGCTCTTTGCTCTTTATTCGTCTTTAATGAGCCGGTTCCAGCGAATCGATCAAATTAAATTCAGGTTAAATGCTACAGCAACATTAGCCTCTGAATTGGATTAGAACTAACGATGAAGGCTTCGTTTACCGGCTCTAATGAAATAAGGGCTGTGATGCAGCTGACGGACTAATGGAAATCACTCTGATGGTTTTCAGGCCTCATTCACGTTCTGAATTATTTTTCACCCTGATTCAACAGTGAATCCTCAACCTGGTGTCAGCTGTTCTCTCTGTGGCTCACTCGCTTATTATGGAGACGCAGCGAAGAGCGAAGCACCGAAGCTGCTGCTCGGAGTCTGTCCCGAGATGAAGGTTGGCTGAGATGATGAACTTGAAACGTGAACTGAACTGAAGCTGTGAACCTGAATCTCTTCTGTGGCTCATGTGGTTGAAGGGGACCAGACCTTCACACAGCGTGATCGGGTCAAGGGTTCGGTGTCTCTTCCTCCACGACGATGCCCTTGATGAGGCTGGAATCCAGCTGCTCTAGCAGAGGCCGTGCTGGGAACGTACTGGCCAGCTTCCAGTTCAGGGTGGAGGCTACAGGCAGCGAGGCCTTCACTGTCCCATCCTTGCCCTCGTACGTTTCTGGACTTCTGTATCAGTGCACCATCCTTATACGAGGCCGTGGCTCCAGTCGCCCTCCAGTCGTTATGCTAATGAGGCATTAGGCTCGTTACACTCATCTCTGAGCTTGGGGCTAGTGAGGAACTGTAATCGGCTCGTTAGAGGGTGATTTGAGGCCATTAGGGTCAGACACAGCCGCAGCTGTGCGATCAGGAAATGATTTTCTGGTCAACGAGTTAAAATCGCAGGCTTCTAGAAGGACGGCGACGCTGCATATTGGTAAACCACAAACCTGACTGAGCTCTGAGTCTGTGCTTTAAGCCGAAAAATGTTTCCCTGCTTCTTTTCATCCTCTTGGAGTTTGCATGTAAAGGTCAGGCGCTGGAATCAAGCTGCATTAAATGATTTGCAGGATTTGAGGTTCTCCGTGCTTGACGCACAATGTTCTGACCTTTGTTGTCTCTGCTGCAGGAAACGAACACAACCTCCTGATGTCTGGAAAACTGTTTTCACCGCTGCACCCAGTCGAACAGAAGAGCAATGACTTCAGCTTAGGTTGTGCAGCAGTAATTGTTAGGGCGGATCCTCTGGGGACCATGAATGCTGGTCTGATTGAGTGTTGGCAGCCGGACTGACGGCGCTGAGAGCAAATATTGAACCAGCTACATTATTATTTGAATATGTGCTATAGATTCTGAACTAAACCCACGAAAAGACGACGTGCATGGGTCAAAGGTCGTCTGCACCATAATGACCTGGTCCAGCGTTGAGCACGTGCCCGCTCTGCAGCTCCCAGCATGCACCTGGAGGCCGGCCTCACTGAGCTGCACTGCTCCATCTTCATCATGGAGGCGACGGCGCAGCGGGAAAACAATTCCTCCTGCTCAATCTGACCCTCAGCGACTCCAGACGCGTTTTGAATTTCATTTTACGAGCTGGACGCGATGGAGCTCAGCTGTTGCTGTCTGCGTGAGACACATCGTGAGGTGGCTTCACTGCACAAACCTCTTTAATCCTGACAACCTCACATCTCAAGACGCTGAGCTTGTCCACTCTCTTGTCAGCGCCGTGCTACACCTTCAACGCGTCGCGAGTCGGTCGGCTGCTTTACCAGACCTTTAGCGCGAGCAGCACCGGAGGGTGATCAGGCTGTCAGCTCCCGTTTGCAACATTCTGGCACCGTCCTCTTTCTCCCTCCTGCTCGAACCAGAGCCTAAACAGAGACGAAGCTCCTTAGCTCGTTGCTCATGAAGGAGCCTGGCGCGTCATCCGTGCGTTTAGTGAAATGAGTCTGTTCTGTAGCCTGCACACCTGCAGAGTCTCCAACGCAGAGGCCATCAGCCATAAACCTCTGCAGTGAGTCTGCTGAGTCTAATTTACAGACTGAAGGACAGTGAAGGTGCATCAGTGGAGCTGCTCCATCTCAACCTCTCCGTCGTATCAGGTAACGCCGTCGACACCTGCGTGATGCTGATGTGGCGCCACCAGCCTCACACCCACAGGTTTGTTTCTTCATGTGTCTAAGGAGACTCGTTGGTCTACCTCTGGCTGAATCTTCACGCGGTGAAGAACCTTAAAGAACCTGTAAACACGTCTGAGGTTATAAATATTTCATGCTCCGGGACATGAATGAGCAGCTGCCATTGATTTTCTGTTCGGCCTTTACCCTCATCCCTGCCTTCACTGCAATGTGGTGAATGAAAAAGGCAACTGGCTGGAAAAGGTTCCTGCTTTTAAACACGTCCTGACTTTCAGCAGCTCTTCTGCTAAACAGCCCAAACGAGTCCCCGCCTCAGAAACGTTTGAGCTAAACTTTCCTCCCTGACGTCACCGTCTAATCCTCTCTTACTTCTGTCGTCCCATCCTGCTGCGTCAAAGGATGCGACTCACTGCAAAGATCATCAGATTTTCATAAAAGCCACTGTGCTGTTCATCAAAATGCTCCAGTGTTTCTAAAATATGCGCGATCAGCTCTGCACGTCTTCTACGTCGTCTCTAGGCTCAGAAACAACTGGACATTAACTCAAACTAATCAACGCTCCTCCACAAATCAGCCGGAGCAGCTCTAGACACGCTGCAGCCTGTCCAGCTCTTTTTCTGCAGCTCCAAGTAAATGACTTATTCATCAAACAGTGATTTTAACGCAGCCTGGCTCCATCTTTAATTCACAAATACTGCAGATGAAATGTCTTCACCCACAGGCGGCAGCGTCCAGCGCTGCACCCATGGGAGCAGGTCTGCTCCTGGCTCCTCTGGTGTTTCACACGCTGGGGGAGACGTGCTCGGTTTTATTTCTCCTCCAGCTGAGTGGAGTCTAACGAGACGCAGGTTAATACGTTTCTGTGGTCAGAGTGAGCAGAGGCTCCTGCTGCGACCAATGGAAAACAGTGTCACTGCCTAAAACACGATCCTATCGTTTCTAGAATGTCAGAGGCAGAGGACGGTTCGCTTTCAGGAGGCACAGAGCAGATACGGACCCACACCTGAACCTGGAGCTCTGCAGGAGATCGATCCTCACTGAACGCGTCCTGCATGACATGTGACTTTGAAGCAGGTGTTAGCAGAACATTGCTCCTAATCACATTAATGCTGAGAGAAACACTAAGACACAACCACCTCACACTGTTCTGCTGCCTCAGAAAACCCTACAGATGCGCATCGCGGGAATAAAGGTACGTTCTGATTTCACAGCAGACAGACAAGCGCAGATTCAGGAGGCAACTGCTCCTACCTGTCCGCGCTGAGCGCCGTGAGCGTGAACACGGACACGCCGACGGAGGTGAGCTGGATGACGGGGATGAGCTTGCAAGCAGCCTCGCCGAACATCCACTCCTCGAACAAGTAGCGGGAGGCGTCCACGGGCACGCAGGTGACCAGCAGCAGCAGGTCTCCCACCGCCAGGCTGGAGATGAAGATGTTGGGCACGCTCCGCATGGCGCTGTTGGTGATGAAGATCTTCACCAGGGTGATGTTCCCCAGCAGACCCACGGTGACGATGAGGATGTACACCGAGGTCATGACGCAGCGCACGACATAGTGGACCGTGTCGCCGCCGTCCGGGGACGCCGTCCAGCCGGGCTCCTCCGTGGAGTTGGGGCTCAGTGCTTGGGAGTCCCCAAGACCTGGAGATAAGTTGGAGAGGTACTCGTCGTCCATGGTGCCGGGGGAGAGGAGAGAGAAGCTTCTGCGTTACCGGGGGCTCAAAGCGGAATCCGCGCGTAAAGACGCAATGTCAGCGGGGAATTTACTGCGAGACAACCTGTAGAGAGGGAAGAGAGCGTTTCCTCACAGCTGCTGCTCTGGCGGAGTGAGGCGACTGGTGCGCGTAAAGAGAAGGAGGCACTTCTTACACACTGAGAGCGGGGGGAGGGACACGATGCACTATGTGTGGAGTCGGACATCAGACTGGGACCAGGAGTAGCTTCTGGCTTTAATGGGGTTTAATGAGTGGAGGAAGAAGACCGACCGGCGCGTCTCGTCGTCCGTTCCACGCAGAGCATCTCCCTCATGTTTATCTGCGGGGAGATTCACACCTGCTGCTGCAGCGTGTAACACAGACTAAGGCAGATTCTGAGTGTTATGCCCTGATTAGCATCAGCTCCAGCTCGTCTCCTACAGGCCAGAGGAGCCACTGCATGGCGTGAAGCCGGCAGCCACCAAAGTTCCACTTTCCCAGGAACTTCAGCAAACACCTGTGATTCCTTTAAGATTTCGGCACAAAGCCTGGTCAGCGATTGGGGTTAAAACGATTTAACACTCAAAGCATGAACGTCCTGCGCAGAACGGGCAGAATAGGTGGACGCGCTTATCTGCTGCTCACACCTGCCCGCTTCATTCAGCCCACAAGGCACCAAGCAGCCCACTGCCTCATTAAACGCACAACCAGAGAGCGAGTAGCACTGAAGCCAGTCTGTCGTTAGACGTGGGCTGATTTGAGGTTCAAACCTCACGAGGGTGCGGAGGATAAACTGGCCCCACTCTGTGCAACGTTCATCTCTGTTCTGTGAGCGCCTCACTTGAAAGCCGCCATCTGGAGCCTGTGATTCTGCTGCTTCACTTCCACGGGCCCAGATGGCCGAGCTCAGAGGTGGCACGACACGAGCTGCAGTTTGATCTGGAATCTCTTAGCTTTAAAAAACCCAAGCTGTCGTTTTCTGATCACTGCAGAGTGAAGTGCGCCCAGACACGTTTAACAAGAAACCAGATAAACACTCTTCAGGTGGGTTTGATGCTGACTTGATGTGGGAGCCGTCATCAGTTCATCAGCTGACCGTTACCAACAATAAGCCTGTTACGCACATTTCTCACCAGCCAAAACCAGCGCAGTTGTCAGCTGACCTGGGGTCAGATCCGTGAGTCACGTTACGCGTGTGACTTCATCGCGTCTTTCTATCTGACAGCGGGACTCGGAGCGGAGGCGCTTTTACGCACGGGGACGGTTCCTGGTTCCTCTGCGCGCAGCAGGTCCTGTCCAACTGTGGTGCCAAGCTCGACATAGTTAGCGCGGGTCACTCCGGAAGCTCCACGAGTTACCTTCCAAAATAAACGTACAAAGGCTTTACCCGGTTCGCTGCCACACGAGGCAACGTTTGGTTCCGACGCGGAGCATGGCTCCTGCTGCCGGCATCCTGAGCGCCGACCCAGATTTCAACAGCAGGAGAGTGACTCGAACCTTCGTCTTTAGGTGCGGAGCTGCTGCGGCCGGTGGCTGTCGGCGGACTGTTGACGTGTTGCTGGGCAGAGTTCGGGGCTGATCGTCCTGCTCTGAGCTGCATTGGCCCGACTGACGCACAGCGGCTCGTCTCGCCTTATGTTATTTCGTTGTTAAAGTCAATCTGCCAACGTTTGCGCCGCTCCGCGCCATAACTGTGTTTATGTTGAAAGCCGTGGCCGGAAGTGGCCTGAAGCGAATCCGTGTGACTTGACTGTGCTCTCTCTGCCCGTAAGGTCCAGACGCCGGCATAGGTCCAGGATCCCAGGCTGGAGAAAGGAGGGGGGGATGAACAGCACGCCGCCAGGATTACGGTTGGTGTGTGGACTCGCTTTATTTCACTTTGTCCAGGTTGCGCTTGGGAACTGATTTTGCTGGGGTGGACGGTTCTGTCGGCGTTGGTGCCGGTTCGCTCGGCTCGGTTGTGTTTGAGGGTTTGAAATGCAGATGCTGTCTTCGCTCATAGTTTTGACTTTGGTTTTATTCGACATGGATCATTTTACACGTGTAGCGCTGAATCCAGCTTTACTCAGCAGAACAGACACTTGTCTGGGAGACGGGCTCCCATGATGCTCTACTTCTAGATGCCCGCTTCTCTCTCTGCATTGTGAGCAGGGCGCTGCTTTCTGCTGACTCAGCCCAGTAGGGATTACAGTGCGGGGACCACATGCCCTCACAGCCATTGTTGGCCCCTCTGTCGCTGTTGTCGCTTTTTCTACGCAGCGAGTCAATTGATGGAGGTTTGAAAGGCAACAAATATGCATTGACACAGGCTTTCAGCTCAGAGAAAGAGAGAAAGGTCAGCTGGAGACTGTGGCGCCCTGCGGTGCGCGGCCTTTTACTGACAGCAGCAAACCGGCCATGAGGGCCCAGAGCAGCGCTGGAGCGACACCGGGGACCTCGGCAGGCAAACCATGTCTTTAAACTACATCAAAAACTTCTATGAAGGATGCGTGAGTAGAGCCCAAAGACACGTCGCCGCTTTCACAGCCACAGGAGCAGCGGGAGGCGGTTCTCTGGGCCGAGCCTCCGTTTCGATCTGTCTTCGTGCAGCTCAGTGTTAACGGGCGTTGGTCGTTAGTGTCAGGGCAGAGGAGCAGGGATGGGTTGTTTCCTGTGAGGGGTTTGTTTCTGCTGCATTTACGTGTCTGACAGAAGCTGTGTTCTCTGTCTGGTGTCGGTTCCGGTTCCAGCTCAGGCCTCCCACCGTCATAGGCCAGTTCCACACCCTGTTCTTCGGCTCGGTGCGGATGTTCTTCCTGGGCGTTCTCGGCTTCGCTGTCTACGGGAATGAGGCGCTGCACTTCAGCTGCGACCCGGATCGCCGAGAGCTCAACCTGTTCTGCTACAACCAGTTCAGACCCATAACACCTCAGGTGGGACGCTGCCCCAAACCAGCCGGGTAGATCCTGAATAATTAGCACGAGGCATCATCATGAAGCCTCAGCCACCAAACACACAAACAGCAGATTGTGTTTCCACTCCACAGCCATTAACAACAATGTTCAGCTGCTACACTAATGAGCAGACACACTCTCCTGCATCTCCTCGTTTCCTGCCGCTTTCACCCATCGCCTGCCTCATTTCTCAGGTTTTCTGGGCCCTACAGCTGGTGACGGTGCTGGTTCCTGGGGCCGTGTTCCACCTGTACGCGGCCTGTAAGAACATCGACCAAGAGGAGATCCTGGAACGACCCCTCTACACGGTCTTCTACATCATCTCCGTTCTTCTACGCATCATCCTGGAGGTCATCGCCTTCTGGCTGCAGAGTCACCTCTTTGGCTTCCAGGTTTGTCGGTTCTGATGAGCTCGGTGTGTCACAGCCGTGAGTCCTCGTCGTTAGCGTCACTTCCCCTACTCAGACGTTTCTTAGGTTTCTCCTGAGTCATGTCCCAGCTTTTCAGGACATGGGATCCTTCCAGCTCGTCCCAAGCTGCCAAGGATTCAGAAAATGGATGAATAAACTAAATCAGCGTTTCCCATAAAATATTCCAATGGATGCCAGCCTAGAGAAGTAGGTTTGCATTTGAAACATCTAGATGGTTCCAGGACCTCAGATAAAAAAAAACGCAGTTTGAAAACTACAGACCCAACGTGCCAGAGAGCTGATTCATACACTGGAAGAATGTCAGACATGTGGGCTGGTGAAGTAACATCCAGTACTTTACAACAAAAACAAGAAAGACTTTGGAGACTGACGGCTTTCTGTGTGTGAGTCCAGGTCCTGGATGGTTCAGTAGCAGCTCTTTAACTAAGAGTCACCTGTAACTGACACTAAAGTCACGTTGTGTCTTCAGCCACGTAGACGTGAGTGTCGTCAGCATAGCGAGGAGCTGCAGTGGACACTATTGAAGCCTTCCTTAGCTGTTGTGAACTTTACTGGAACACCAGTTTATTAAAGCCTCCCGTTTCTCTCCTTATTCCCCAGGTCCACCCGCTGTTCATGTGTGACGCCAGTGCTCTGGAAAAAGCCTTTAACGTGACTAAATGCATGGTCCCCGAACATTTTGAAAAAACCATCTTCCTCAGTGCAATGTACACCTTCACAGTAATCACCATCCTTCTGTGTATAGCTGAGATATTTGAAATACTCTGCCGACGGCTCGGTTATCTCAACAACCAGTGACGCAGGAACAGGACTACGGGGCCACAGAGTTGTATCAGTTTCTGCTGGACCTTCATAGAACTGGAAGCTAATGGAAGAGCCAGCCTCACACGGACTCTGTCGCGGGTGAGATGCTGGCACATCTGAAATATTCTGTAGGTGTTTTCTGCCCTTAGCTACAGCGTCACGTGTCAGACGTCGTGGGTCTGTCCAGCTGTGTCCAGGGGTCAGGACGCGACGACCCCTGACAGACGTGCGTCAACATCGTGGTGCTATTAACCAACGCGACCGTACAAGCTGACATCATATCTGGATACTGTATTCAGCAGCACGTAATAAAAAGCAGATAAACTACCCCGGTGCTGGTGAAATGTGACGGACAGACTCTCTGGATCATAACTGGTGTCATTTTCAAGAAACGAGCCCCACTGACGGAAGGTGAAACCTCTGAAGGCCACTCAACAGCACCTTAGGGTGCGATTCAGGCCCGGCCTCTGTCTAGTGACACTTCATGTGTGACAGTCATCGCTCCCCCCCTGCGTCTGCTGTAGCCTCCAGCTGCTTCTGACCTTTACTTCCTCCGTCTTGAGCCTTTTGCGGCCCGTTTGGCCAGAAAGGCTTGAACGGCTGTTTATGCAACGCGATGACTGCGCTGTGTCCTCGCATCCAAGGTGAGACCGATGGGGTCTCAGCTCCGTTTAAATCCTTAACCCGCTTGGACAAAAGAATTCACAGAGTTCTTGCTGCACAGTCGCAGCAAAGTAATTGCAGAGAGTTTTCTGCCTCTTGCTGGAGGCTGAACAGTGTAAACTATTATTTCATCTAACAGGCAGTGGGAGCGTCTGACTCACCGCTGTCTGTGCGGTGGCACCTTTTCTCTCCCGCCTCCGTTCTACCAGCCTTTCTGACCTTGTAGCATACATGATGTGGACGTCAATGCTTTTGTCTCTGTGTGTTTTGAAAATGATTACCTCCGATGTTTGGTCACCGTTTTTTTAATCAGACATCCATCCAACGTTTGTTGTTACGACGTCTTCAGTTGTCTGTTTATCATCTCAGGTACAAAATGGCTTTACCAGAACCTTTTAGACCTTGTATCGAAGGCGTCCCTCAGCTGCTGAGGTCTAGTTAGGCTGACAGGGTCTGAGAGGAGAAACAGGGAGTGACTCCTGTGGTTTGGATTCGTCCGGGTTCTGGTACGTGGAAGTGGAGGATGGTTTTAAATTTGGCACTAAGTCAAACCCCGAGTCAGCCCTGTGGTTACGAGACGTCCCGATCTGGACCGACTGGAGCCAAAACTCCTACTTTAACCCACATTTGGTACAGGTTGGACGAGGTTCGGTTCTGACCCTGGCTAACTTCTTCCACAGGCTGCAGACTGTGTTGAAATCTGTCTTAGGATGATTGATTTAGATTAGTAGTTTAGAAAAAGGCAGAGTATATATAGTAGTTTGAGTCACAAATAAACAAATAAATCTCACATTTGCTTTCTTTTTTTACATAGATGTTGAAGGTAAATTCCCAGATTTCTTTTCAAACTGCCATCAAATTGTTCTTATTTATTTGTTTATGTGGTTTTCTGTGACCTGCTCTGAGTTGCAGATGTCCACATTGCGCTGGGAGGTTCTGGGGACTAAACATTATCTGACATGGTGCATGATGCTGACTCCATTTAAACTTGGAATTAAGTTTCCATTGCCTGTTTTCTGTCGTTGTACTGAACTCATTCAGCGTCTGCGACCCCGCAGCTGCGTCTGAGGGCTGCAGGTGACTCCTCCCTGTTTTGTCTTGAGATGATTAAAGATGTCATCAGTTGCCTCTGTGTCCTTTTTGGCTGATCATGTGTTGCTGCTGCTCAGTAGTTAATCTGAGAAAGTGAATCAGAAGTAAAACAATAAATGGATGAATACAGTCATTAAATGAAAACTAAAAGCTATTTAGACTTTCAACAACATTATAAACAGCCCATATTATTTTACAATATGTTCAAGCGTTTTGTTGAAAAAATGATGTCATGGTTTCAGCAGAAACGCCTGAGCTGTTGCTGACGTCATCTGCCCGCGTACGAGCCGCTATTGGACATAGACGCGGAAGTGCGGACAGCGCTTCGCTAACAACAGGGAGCTGACTTGTGCCGTGTTGTCTCTTCTGGTGTGATTCTGGCAGACATGGCTCTACCGGCCCAGCTCCGGTCCATCCAGCACTACCTGCGGACCGCACAGGAGCACGAAAGGCGGGACCCGGTCGTGGCGTACTACTGTAAGTTCTGTGGTGGCTAGTGTTAGCAGTTAGCATCCCAGCTTTGTTTACCTGAGTCCGCCGCTGTCACGGCGCTAGCTTAGCCTCGGACTTTGATTTACTTGGACTCTAGTTTAAACAAAGCGCTCACATACAGCAAGCGTTTCAGACGTCGGGACACCGGCCGAGGTGAAACTAGCCGTCTACGGTAGCTAAGACCCGGCTAACGCGGAGCTAGTCGGGGAGTTTCCAGTCAGTCACAGGGAAACGGCGGCTGCAGGCGGTTCTGACTGGAGCCGCCTCACGCTTCAGGGTCGACCTCTTCTTGGTGTCACGGACAGACTGACTGGTCCAGCCGGTTCCCGCTGGCTTCAGGGCTTGGACTCCACCCTGGAGCCCCGTGAAGTCAGCGGGTGGCCGGTGAAACACGGGCTGACAGCCTCCATGGTCACACGCTTGTTGCTGCTAGAAGAGAGTCCTTTGCGTTATTCACCGTCGATGCTGATGAGTTTCAGTCAATCAGCCCCAAATGGACAAACACACGGAACAAGTATTATAGATCTAATCATATCTAGTTGAAGTTCTAATCCAAGAACGTCCGGTTTTTATAAAGTCACAGTTTTACAGTAACATGTATGAGACGTTGCTGTCGAATATTACTTGATATAAACGTCACTCCTGCTAATGTCGGCGTGAAGCAGAGCACACAGCTGCTATTTCACCAACAAAAGTCAAATATTTAGTGATTGTGACAGTTGTGGAGGCTGTCATCCTTTGACTAACCTGATCCTGGGTTGAGATGCGCTGTGACATGTGGCCTCAGGGGTTTATCTCCTCGCTAAAACAATTTCCTGAGGAGAAACCTGCCTGGTGCAAGACAATCACAATCTGAAATAACAGAACGGATTGGTTCGTTATTATTGTGACAGGAGGGAGCAGTAATCATGCTCATACTCTTGAAATTAAACAGCACTGTAGCATAAAGTCAGAATAGAGCCATAGTTAAAGAAAAAAGACTCCAGTAAAAATAGCAACAATCGACATCAGTTTCAAAAGGCAGCAGACGAGATGCACAGCAAGAAGCAGAAGGTGTCTCATCACTGTCCAGTGAGACAGACACGTTTCTTCTGAGGGAAGGTTTTCTGCTGTTCTACTTGATGCTGCTTCATCGACTACTAGTGCCTGAAGTAATGAAGTCAGGAGTAAAGGTTAAACCTCCCTGTTAACACATTTATGAGCCTTCATCTGTCGCTCTAGTGCGTGATGGGTGGTTTCGCAGTGCTGCTTTTATCTGCGTGTCACGTGACCCGGACTCACCAGTTCACAGCTCAGTATTCGTTTCACTTCATGTTTGTACTTGATTATGTTTCAGGACCTCGAGACTGTTATTTGAAAGACTTTTTATTGAACAGCATTGTCCTTTCCATCCTCCCTATCAACCAGTATTGTTGAGGTTCTAGCGCCTGCTCAGCCTTCGCCCCCTTCGATCTCTCCACGCCACTCCGACAACACTGCAGTGTGTCTGTAATGTTTGAGCTGCCAAAGCTTTGAAGTCCCAATGGTTCTGTGCTCTGTCATTTTTATTGAGGCCAGATTATCCTTCATCTCCCTGGTGTGAATGCACGGCCACCCGTGAGTGCACTTACGGAATCTTTTGAACTACAAAGCAACCTGCAGGGGCAGGTTGTGTAATACTGGATACGATGACAACAGAAATTCATCAATATAGAGGAAATCTGTCTCTGTCTCTCTATATATGTATATGTAGAGAGATGTCTTTGTTTTAGTGTGTGATCATCATCATCATGTGGACGACTGGGTGTGAGAGGGTGATGGAGGGCTGGGAAGCCTGCTAGACCAGTGAGCATAGTGATAGATTCACACACGGGTGAACGACGTGATGAACCAAGCCTACATTCCTGTGGTAGCAAGCGTCTTCGATTATGTGTGATTCCAGTCACTGGAAGGCAAATGTTAATTATACAGTCCCAGAACTGCGGATCCTCCTCTTTATGAGGCTTGACTGGTGGAGATTCATATGTTTATTGTGGTGAGCGTCGCTGCTTGGATCATTTGGTCAAAGCAAACAGTCACTGTTTAGTTTCAGCCTGATTCTGAAGTGGCTGCTTTGATCAACAACTGCTCATGGGCTGTGTCCATTTACATCAGGCTGCTCTTCAGTTCAGTCAACTCTTATGTTTTGTTTGGACCGAACGTTGCCTCTACTTGTATTGTTGGACATCGTCCAACATCATCATCCGCAGACCGTGGACATGTCGACACATTGTGATAGAGGTGTGATGTGTCTCTGAACAGGTGAGTGCGACCTCGGTGTAGCCTGAACATTTAGCGCTTTAAACATCCTCTGATGCTAAATGAGCATAAGCGAGCGAAGCATGAATGCGGTGAAAGGGACATAATGCAATATTAGCACACGTGTGATATGAGTAGTGCAGCTCCCAGGAGAATAATGTTGTGACATCTGAAGACGCCACCTTGGCCTGAGAGGAGCAGTTAAACAACTGATAATAATCTGTAGCTGTTATTTGTAGAGACGGTGGTGAGTCAGGCGAAAACGCAGAGAACAGTTTGCCAGGCTGTCAGTTGGGTTTTCATAGAAAACAAACAGTTTGTCTGCTGCTGTGATGATTTTTAAGGCTCTGGCTTCAACTGCCGTCACACTTTCATTCCTGTCTTGGTTCAGCAGGAGTGAGAATGAAGCGCATGTTTTTTATCACACATGGTATCAGTGATGCGTGTGTCTGAGGCTCGTGGTGAACCAGTGATGCAGCCAGACCACTGGAGGTCAGCAGCACCGTACGCCTGGGCCTCTGAGAGTCACGAGAGCCAGTTGGAACGTGAGCATGATGGGGAACGCAAACAGTCCTGCCAGTGGAAATAATAGAGAAATAAGAGGAGCCCGTCTCTGAAGCCTCTGTTTACTCAGCACATCTGTCTCCAGAGGACGTAGATATGTTACTTCCCAACAGGAGATGACTGTCGTTGGAACTCACGCGTGTCTTGTGCTGCCGTCCTTTCGTCCGGTCGGCCGTCTACGCGATCCCGCTAAGGTCGACTGAGTGAAAGCAATGATTTATTTAGCTGTAATGAAGCGGCATAATTCAGCAGCTGCTCCCTGGCTGACGGCGCTTGGCTGCGTTACAACTGCAATTTCGCACAAATTGGATTACTGTCGTTGTAAATGAGCTGCGGGTCTGAGGCTGAACACTGGCACCTACAGAACCGCGTGTCCCCGGCACCGAGACGGTCCTGTTCATATTACCTCGCCCCCCATCTGCTGATCACGCTCTGACTTTATGCTGAGTTTGCATGCGTTCCCACTTATTCCGTCTGATGTTGATGCCTCTGTATTATTGAGTAAACGTAGCAAACCCTTCATATATCGTGTGAATGTTTAGAGGTGGGCGGGGAAACTCCTGAACATGGGGAATCACAGATGCTCTGCACCGTCTCCTCCTCAGAGCCGAGACCAGGCGTTGACGCGGATCCCTCGCTCAGGTCAGGGCTAAGACGGGAGCAGGGAAACCTGAGAGATCTGTGTCTGAAGGTGGAGTCATGGCAACGTGAGAGATCTGTGGCAACTGGAAGGGGAGGTTTCCAGTGGGGAGCAATCCCAGCTCCGCTCGCTGTCCGTTCAGCTCTTGTAGTCGTCTAGTCGGACTAGTTGTAGGGACCTGCCCTGTGTTCTTTAGGAGACTCGCAGCCTCCCTGACTCTCCACATTATTCCTGTGACTTCATGAACCTGTCTCCAAAATGTGGACATTATTGTGTGAAGTCCATACACTTCACTGGTGTCATACCTCACCATTGAGAAGCAGCTAATAGGATAACAGGACAGGGTTAGAGTGGATTAGAGCCAAGTGTGACACCCCTGGGTGGAGAACAAGGCGCAGCTTACGCACCGTGAGGCTGAAATTAGTCCTGGTTGTTACAGATTAAATGCTCCGTGCCAGCCGAAACACGCAGCGAGAGCTCATCGGCTCCGTGCAGGTGGGAAACGGGCAGTAAGGCTTCGTACTGTACGTTCTCTGCGTTTCATTAGCTCATATTGAACCAGCGATGACAAACAGTGACATGTTGTTCTGCAGTAAACCTCCTTTGTGGAGCCTCTGACGGTGATTTAATGTAACTATGTCGTAATCTGTCCCTTTCGCTCGGAGCGTATTTCCCGTCTGCCACACACTGCTGTGCAGCCTTCCTGCATAATAACTGCCTTGTCACTGATGTGGCGCAGCGACGGCGCTGGCCCACATTCAGCCCGCTCGCATTCTTCACGACCAACGTCGGTTCTCACTGCTGGACGGGACTCGCAGGACACTTAGTATTAATTGTGTATCTCCTGTTAAAAGAACGCTCTTAGTTCCCTGCCAGCTGTTTGTTACAGTGACGAGTCCTGGCTTGTTGAATCCATGCTTTCTTACAGCCTGAACCCTGTGAATGAGAGAAGAGCTGCAAATGACTGTGCTAGTTTACAATGGGCCCAGACTGTCCCAGAACCAGAACTCTCACGCTGAAGCAGCACTAAGTTTCACCCTGTGCAGGACTGATGAGACCCTCAGCATCTGCAGAGAGCAAGTCCAGTCAGCGGTAAAGTCTCCTGCAGCCACCAAATGATGATTTATTGAAGCTTACAACTCCATCCTGAAAAGTAAGCAGCCGAACGTCCCTGTATGACCTGTGAGTTGAAGAAGACTGGAAGGCTTTGCATGAGACCGTGTTGGAAACGTTGGAAAAATGTGCGAATGGAGGCCGAGTCATGAACAGGCAGGATGCTGTAGCGTTGCTCACTGGCTGTTCTTATCTAGTGGCTGCAGTGGGCCATGTTTACAGGATTTGGTCCTGAGCAACCGACCACGTTATCTGTTCAGAGGTCGACCTGCTGCCACCTGCTGGTTTCATCTGCCTGTCAACCCAGATGGAACTGCAGTGATATTTAGTCTAATATGAGCTGTGAGGATCAGAGTCCACAGAAAATCTCTCACTGCTTCATTAAATGTCTGATTTCCTGCTTCGTCCTCATAAACTAAATTGAATCTTCAGAGGATGCGAGGGCTTTGGCAGCACAGGGTGTCGATGTGCCAACAGAGGCAGGATTTAAAGGCGTACGCTCGGCATTAAAAGGCGGCTCTGTCTGAACAGACCACCAGGGGGCTGAGGTGCTGGGTGGGCCTGGCTCTGCTGTGGTTTCTGGGTTTCTGTGGCCTGACATCCTCCCTGCTGTCAAAGCCGTCTGTGTTGCAGTCCATTGTCTGAGTGCTGGGCTGGACGGGTGAACACCACAAAGAACGTCTTTGTCGCTGCTTTGTGCCTCTTCACTGGTTAACTGGCTCGGAGGCTACGCAGATAATCAAACTGACCATAAGGATTTCCTCTCTTTCTAGACCGACCCACGTCGCCTCGCTGCCGTAAAAGCCAAACCGTGGAGTCGATCAGCTCCCATCACGATGAATCATGTACTGCTGAGCTGGTTTGGGGAACAAAGCGCTTTGTTCCTGCTCGGTGTACATCACACGCACACCTGCTAGGGCTTATGTGGAACACACCTGTAGTGTTTGCTTGCCTTGCAGGACGCTCAGCTGCTGAGTGTGGTGCGTTTATTTTGTGTTGCTGATAAATTCCTTCCTGTACTCAGCAGACACGCTTATTTAGTCCTAAGGGAGTCTCAACTCCAGCCTCAGGACCCACGGATCATTTGGTGTGTGTGTGTTCTTGTGTTGTAGCTTGTTGCTGCTGTTACTAATGCTGCTAAACTGAAGTGTTTTCTGCTCATCAAAGTTCCTGTGAGGTTTCAGAAAGGTTTTGATGCATGTACAGTTTGTTAGTGAAACAGTCAGAAGATTAAATTGCTTTCCATCTAATGATAAAGTCGGAGCCATGAGTTTGTGCTCGGCTTCCACTGGAGTCATAGTTGACAGATGAGGGATAAGATCAGATCAGATCGTCCTTTATTGACCCCACGTTGGGGAAATGTAATTGTTACAGCAGCTACAGATAGTAGGCAGTGCAGAAGGGAGCAAGATGCAACGTAACGTATACAGGGTGGGGGCTGGATTGTGGGAGTTTTGTTCATCATGTGACCTTTAAGCTGTTTAGGAGCAGCTTCGCTGAGCAGTAAAGTGACGCTTGGTCTCCGTCCTCTCCGCAGGTCGGCTCTACGCCATGCAGACGGGCATGAAGCTGGACAGCAAAACGCCGGAGTGCCGAAAGTTCCTGGTCAAACTCATGGACCAGCTGGAGTCGGTAAGTTGGACCAGCTGTCAGAACTCCGTCTGATCACAGGAAAAGTCAAACGTCGCTGGTTTCTATACTGGTAGAGGGTCACGACGTCAATGGTCCCATTTCACACAATCAAGAACCAAATGGGACCGTTTCATCAGCATCTCAGGTGCTGAGAGGCCAATGTTTCCTGTTCACTAAGAGCCGGCTCATCATTCATTTTAAATCACGGTCGGTGTCCTTCCTTCGTTAGCTGGTGTGTGTCGGTTCTAGACGACCCATGTCTGCAGGAACCTCTGGAACATAAAAGGCGTTGTGTGACTGTTTGGTTCATATTCGTTCCTTCAGGAGTGTCAGACAGGCTCCGCTTTATTACTGCTGCTATCAGCTGGTGAAACCTGCATCAGGGATTATGCAGATGAATGGCTCCACTGTAATGAGGTTCTTCTCAGGCTGGTTGACGTGAACTAGACACGGACGCAGCCTTATGACGCTGGAGTACTGATGGAGGAGGATTAACCACGTTCAGCGGCCTTCGGGTCAAACTGTTGAAAGGCAGCACACCTGTAAGATGAGCACCAGCCCCCACTGGCACCTGGGTTTGATTTGCTCCGCCGATGCGTAGAGGAGGGATCTGATCTGACCAGACATTATGTGTGTTTGGACTTTAAAGGCCTTCCTGAGTCCCAGCATGCAGTTGGAGCGAAACATTTGACAAGACGCTCAGGCTCCATGTGGTCCCGCCCAGCCTTTGACAAACTGCTTACAGGGAGCAGGCCGTGGGATCAGGTTGGAGAGTTTATGGAGGGGAGGAGGTAGGAAGTCCCCCAGCGATGCCCAGCTCGCTTTACTGATGGTTCTGAGCCAATTAAAGGAAGCAGTGGACAGAGATGAAAACATGCTCGTTCACAGCGGTTTTACAGCGGCTCCAGGGATGGTCATTACTGTCGCACGCTCAGGATGCCTCTCCCCGCAGGACTCGCATCCGCCGCTTTGATGCCGTTATTACTGCTGCTCTCTGATCTCCATGTGTTTCTCTATACAGGCTGAATTTTACTGTGCATTTGCAAAAGTCGTAATGTCAGGCCTTACTAATCAGCGCTTGGCCTGAGCTGCGTGTTCGGCTGAGGAGGGTCCACTGAGCTGTCGCGTAGCTGGTCGTCCTCTGGATAAGCCACGTGGGGTATTGTCTCCACGTCCCGGCCTTCCTCCGAACCAGCCTCGATGCAGCTGACGTCCCTGGTCCTGATGGAGACTAAGCCAGCGGCACATTTTGCTGTAAAGAATCTAGGTTGCATTGAGCGGCCCGGTCGTTGTGAGTCAGTCCTACAGCAGCCTCCCTCTCTGTCCCCGAGGACCTGGCTTGTCCATACAATACATGTTGGATTCATTAAATGTGTTTTCCGCCGTCAGCTCTCAGAGGCTTGACTCTCACTGGGACGGTGGAAAAGTTTCATGTGGTGCAGGAAGCAAATCTGCCACTGAGAGAATAAATTCAGAAGTTAATGACATTGATTTGTTGTCACTGTGAGCATCCCTGACACAAACACTCTGCTGCTTCATGGGCCTTAGATGTTGACAGGCTCTAAACAACCACATTGTTCAGTTTCATTCGTAGCTCTTTGATTCAAGTGTAAATGCAGGCTTGTGAGAACTGAGTCGCTGAGTAAATCCAGTACTTGGAGGAACAGCAGCCTTCCTCATGGAGAGAGTGTTTGGACTGTCAGTGGGAACAATCTGTAGCCCGGTTAGCAGTGGGATGGAAAACGCCTGGACCCTAAATTCCTTCTATTCCCCGAGCTGTTGTCCTTTCTTCACTCTGCACTCAGCTCGGTGGTTTTACATTCCTCCAACACACTCAGATTAATGCAGCCGTGAACAGTGTGTCTATTCAGAGCGGTCGGAGTCCACCTGCTGGAAGGAACCGCCGTGTTTGCTGTAGCGGTTTTAGAAATCTGAACCCAGCTGGACGGACAGAATAGAGATTATGCAGGTGGAGAAACCAGTACGAATGCGACGGCATAGAGGTCACAGTTCACGGCTCCTGATCCTGTCCTTGCTGGGTGTGAGCCGCCGTCAGGCCCAGACTCACGGTTTCATCTTTCACCTGTTCAGGAGGATGTGCTGTCATACATTTACTGTTGGCCTGTTGTTGCTGCTGTTAGCTTATCTTCTATATTCTGGTCTTGTTCTTTTCTTCCTGAACGTGTTCAGTTCCTCTTTATTGCTTTTGTGTGTGTCTCTGGAGGTTTGACTGTCACCGACTGTATGTGTTGAGTCTCATTCATTCCTGTGGAAATACTTGTTTGACCTTTCACAATAAAAGGCGATTCCCAGGAGAGAGTCTTGTTGAACAGCTGATTTAGAGTCTAATTAGTGCTTCAGAATGACTCTGTTGTTTTTGTTTTGCAGATGAAGAAGGAGCTGAGTGACAACGAGTCCATCACCCAGGAGGTGGTAGGTAACGCCCACATTGAAAACTACGCCTTAAAGATGTTCCTCTACGCCGACAATGAAGACAGAGCCGGACAGTTTCACAAGTAAGAGATGGGTCCAGAGTTTGCTTTGTCTCAGGTTTGTGGGCTCGGCCGTGGACAGTTCGCTCCAGACGAGCTGGTCAGCGTTGATGTGCTCCCTGTGCTCATCCTGTTTCCCTCCGTCCTCGTTCTTCTTCTCTCTCCTGTCTCATCTTTAGTCTCTTCCTTGCTCTCGCTTTGTCTCGGCTTCCTCTCTGGCCAGCGTCGCGTGTTTTAAGCAGTCACCTAGGTGATCTCCCCCACAAACACCAGCTTGTTTGTCCTTTGCACCGTGTCTGCATAATGGACGTTTCTGTTTCTCTTTGTGTGTGTTCATGTACAGTATCCACTAACTTGATGACTCAGCTGCTCCTCTCCTCAGACCGTTACCAAGTCATCTGTGTCCGTCCACTTTTCCATCCGCACTGAAGCTTTGGCTTCACACACACTCAGAAATGAACTATATCGGAGTTAACAGAGATGTGGATCATGTGGCTGCTTCCAAAGTGCCCAAGGTGCCTGGGCCCTTTTCCGTTAAAGCTCCAGTGGACCGTAGATTTAACACGTGTCTTATACATTCAGTCATTTCATCCAAAGTCGGTAAACTGTGTCAGATTTGAGTCTATTTTAAATTTTGCTAGTGCCTAATGTTTGCTGTAAAATGCTGCAAATGTACAGAGACTGAGCCGTGAACCTAGAAAAGCAGGAAGCCACAACGAATGTTCTTCTGAGGTAACGGCAGCCGTGTCACAGTAAGGGGATAGTTTGTCTGTGTGTAGTTTGGACCAGAATTAGGTCGGCTCCGTTTCTTTAGACGTCGTTACACTGAATGAACACTTCTAGTGAAGTGAACTGGAACCTACACAGCTAACGTCACAGATAAGCGCGTTCCCTTCCCTGGAGAAGATCTGGCTTCATGTGCTCAGGACGCTTCGGGCGCGTTGGCAGCCTGTTGAGTCACTGTTTTCAAATCGGAGCGAGCGAAGAGGTTGTTGGACAGGAGCAGTGTTTGGAATAAATCATGTGTTAAGCCTTGACACCGACAACTCAAGCAGCAGGTTTCCACAGAACCCGGGTTGACGTAGAATGCAAGTGGCGATCAAAGACGAGAGGCTGCCTTATCATTTTAGGCAGGAAGAGCGTTTTCAACGACTGATTTAGGATGTTTTAGTGTTTCCTCCCCAGAATTGAATGTGTGGCTGTTTTAATGGGTTTTTCCTGGCAGGAAACCATTAAACAAAGGAAAAGACTCTTCATGTAACACTGCTGCAAAGGATGGATTTCATGAGGTCTGCCACTCATTTTAGTTTTTCCTTTTGTTAGAAGTGTATGTTAAAGCGTCAGAATAAACGAACTGGCTCACACATGATGAGAAAGAGGACTCGTGCACACTGTGAAGCCAAAAGCAGCCGCAGAGACCGAGCGGTGCCGCGACAGGAAGGCCCGCTTCCCTCGGGCCCTCGGGATCAATGGATGCAGGCGACAGGTTCTCTGGACTCGTTTGCTGTGTAAACAGCGGCGTAGAAGCTGCCTGTTTGCAGCGGCTTCAGCTAATATTCCTGTTCCGCTGGGGGGGAACACAAACAGCCTGTGGTTTTACAAGGAGCAGGGGTCTGCGCTAACACGACCCAGGCCTCGGCAGCTCGCCGCGTCCCGACGCAGGCTGCTAGTGCAGCGTCCCAAACACTCGCTTTGTCCTGTAACGAGTCAAACTAACCTAAGCACTAACTGACCGGTTTGTGTTTCTCCTCCAGGAACATGATCAAGTCTTTCTACACGTCCAGCTTGCTGTTGGATGTGTTGTCTGTGTTCGGGGAGCTGTCGGAGGAGGTAAGAACGCACACGTGTCAGCGCAATAGACCGCAAATATTAATCTACAAAACGATTTAGGACGCATTCAGAATGACTGCAGGGAGGTTAGATAAAGCCAGATGTCAGATAACTGAAGCCAGCTGGTTTTCAAATGATGTAAAAGATCAGACAAAAACTAATAAACGCATCCTGTTAACAAGAATCATCTGTTTTGTCAAAGCCAGATACGAATCGCTGCTTTGAACTGTAGCTTGAAACGTGAGGAGCAGCCAGACCCACTTATCCGCTAACAATACGCCGCGTTCAGCGCTTGTCTGCCCATGTGTGAGAATAAATATACGGTGGGACGCAACGAAAAAGCTTTTTCATGCTAATCTTACGATGGATCAGAACGGTGAGAGGAGGCCTGGGTCGCGTCCCATAAAAACATCAGCAGGACACTTACTGTACTGAGTGCCCACACGCCGCCGCCGTACAATGAGCCCTCAGAGCTGCGTGGCTTCAGTTTCAGGGAGTAAATGGGGGTTTTCAGCAGCTTTCCACCTGAGCTGAGCGGACGGCGCTGGCACAGCGGTTCAGAGCGCTGGCGTCCATCAGGGCCCTTGTTCTCGGCGACGGTTGGACTGTGGCGTCTACGGGACAGAAACCCCATCACGTCTGATGGGGAGATGTGGCCGTCTTGAAACGGGCCTTTTCAAGCAAACGTCCGACTACGTGGAGGAGAAGCTTCTTGTTCTTGGCTCGTTCTTTACAACAGCACTTAGATAAGCGGTGCCAGGAAACGGCTTTCTTCCTTCATACCTGCCCAGAACATGTTGGAAACGCACCCACAAGCTTCAGCCAGAGACCACACTTCCTTTCTCTGTCTCACTCACACCTCAGCTTCAGCGTGTGGCGAGTGAAGATGCATCAGATGTGTCGTTTAGTAGTCGGCTCATGTTGGGGTTAAAGCAGACGTGTAAAGTCCGGGTTTTTAATTGTCCCACAACCAAAGGAACACGTGAACGTTGTTGATGGTAGGAATTCGATCAGCGTTGGTTCAATGGCAGATCCCTCAGATACGTTCTTACACATTGTTTGCCAATGAGTCACTGAAGTTCCCATCAGTGACTCAACGGCCCTGCCCTGCTCCTTCACACGGAGGCCGAGGCTAAACAAACACACAGACCTTCCAGTGTTTCATTGTTTCTGCGCCGCTGCTGAAAACACTGCACTTATCGGGTCCAAGTAGGAGTTTCGGTCTGATTAGCTTCTCATTCGTCTGGTCAGTCTTAAGCATCCGTCTCCTCCATTAGCCGGCTATCGTGACTGTGCCTCTTGTGTGTCTCCCCTCATTCAGAATGTCCAGCACAGGAAGTACGCCCGCTGGAAGGCCACCTACATCCACAACTGTCTGAAGAACGGGGAGACGCCTCAGGCCGGGCCCATTGGCATGGACGACGACGAGGAAGCAGGTGGGACGCGCTGATACAGCCCGTAAAGAAATGCTTTTCCAGAAACAAGACGTCTGAGGCGCGTGTGTGGCTTTATGTGCCTTATCAGCTCTGACAGTGCTGGAGGAAAGCTGGGAGATTAGAAGTGTACGCAGAGCAGATTAGTCATGTGGTGCGTTCCTGTGTAGAGTGAAATCATGACAGCCTGAACGAGAAGCTCGTCCGTCTGCGCGTCTCCTCAGATCCTCAGATGAAGTCAGACCTCAGGTCCTGTGGGCAGTGCAGCCAAACATAGTGTGGGGAGTAATCTGATAACGGCACGACTCCAGGGACTCGGACTACAAGGCTAATTTATACTTGCTCCTCAGCATCTGGATTCATTTTCAAATTGCACGTTGAGACCTAGAACCTGCGTTGGAATGTGTTTGGACATGAACACCCGTGGGCTCTCACACGCTTCACCTCCCTGCAGGGAACCGTAGCCTGGACCACACCCACATCATCACCTACGCCCAACATCCAGCCAGCAGCTCTGCCTCAGTCATGGCCTCGTGATGGGACCAAGCTCCTGATTTCCCAGCGTGTGTCCTACGTCCTGGTTTTGTGTTTTCAGTCTTGTCTTGGAAAGTAGCGTCGTCTATAGGGAGGCTGTCCCTGCATCACCTCGGTCATTCTTTACATTTACCTCCATGGAGATTTACCAGTATTTAATCTTTCCCTTGACATTATTGATGAAGTGCGACTGAAACCAGGAAGAAGAGTGGTGGCGGATGTTATTTATAGGATATTCAGGTTGTATTTTATTGCGTTGGCACATTTGAGAAGCTCCTTGTTGCTTCTTAGTGTTAGTGTTGCTGATTCAAGCACTTCCTGTTTTGATGGCGACACCGTTCGCGGGTACTTACTGCCGGTCGGGGCAGCAGCAGGAACTGGACGCTGCTGTGATGTGAACCAGTTTGACTGGCTTAATTAACCTCTGGAGGGACGTGCGACACTCGCTCCCACAGACGCACAGACCGCCTCACACTCCCAAACACTGCACCGGGCTACAGTGGAGCATTGTCTCCAGCTGTGCTCTGACTTTCCATTGGCTGGGAGGCGGACACGTTTAGCAGGGAGTGGGTGGGGGAGGGAAGCGTCGGGAAGCAGAAGAAAACAACTTCCAGTGGTGAGTGGAAAAATGAAGCCGGTGACCCAGCTGTGTGAGGAAATGTAGGGAAAGCTTCTGACATGCGTGTCGCACAGTGAGTCAGAGCAAGACCACCACTGATTTCACTGTTACGCAACCTAATGAGTCCGCTGCTCATTAGAAATGAGATGTCAAGGTTCGGTGCTGGTACCAAGCAGGACCAGAGCAGCGCAGATGAAACCAATTACTTCCAGCCAACTAGAGCCAAAGGCCCTTTTTAAATGGCAGCGCGTTCCTGACAGTGGTAGACTGTGCCCTACGAGCCCTTTGGCAAAACACCCGTCCGCTAATTGTCCCAGAGGAGCTGCTCAGTGTCCAGCAACACAACCGTCGTAGTGCGAATCATCGTCCCTGCTGCTGTAAACAGGGACGTGTTGGTCCGGAAGCTGAGCTCGGTCCCAGCGCAGCGGTTTGTTTGCTCCTCCAGGTAACGTGATGCTCAGATTCCTCGCGGCCGCGTCTTCGCTGCAGTCCGTTGGTTTCCTGTCGTGTCAGCTGACTGAAGAGCTGCAGCTGGACGTTCCTCGTCGAAATCCAGCCCGAATGAGACGTTCGCACTTTGAACCAGACTCTCTGGAGGTTTTGACCTCGGCTAATACTTTCTACTATTACAACTAGTTTCTAGTCCCTCTGAGTTCAAGGAGCGGTCGTACATTTGGGCCTCACAGAACCTGTTTATCTGTCTCGTTTTCACAGATGAATTTGGGGCGGAGGGTTTCTCAGGAGCAGGCCCCTCTCATGGGGGGTCCTTCAGGCAAGATGCTCCTTTCCAGCCCTATGAGGATCAGGGCAAGAGTCTGGATCCAGGTCCGGCCCCTGGCATCGGCTTCGCTCCAGGTCCGGCATCGGGCCCTTCAGGTCCCCCGACCACCAACTACAACAACATCCACGTCCCACCGGGGGCCCACGCGCCAGCCAACACTCCAGCAGAGCTGCCTCCGCCCACAGGTGAGAAGCTCGGATCTTCTTCTCTATTTATCCAGTGCAGGCGGACAGAAGCTGACTGGATGTAGCTCGGCAGCCACGTGATAGGAACGTTGTTAGTACCTCTGAGAGGAAAGGAGAGCAGAGTGTGTGTAACGCTCAACACATTCTGGATGTGGGAGTGGACCTGTGGACATTGAGCAACACAAAGTGTGTCTGTAAACACATCGTACCCCATACTTGTGGCAGAGGTTGTGAAACAGCTTCAGGCCGATGTTTGTGTGACTGGGTGACAACAAATTAAATGTGTTAACGCAGAGGGATTCAAGGAGCTGGGACCAAACCGAGGCGGGTTCCGGTCCAGTCGTAAAGATAATTGATGGAGGCTTGACGGTGATTGTGTTTGTTGACCAGCAGAAGCGGTGAAGCCTGTGCCTACGCCCAGATCGGTGCCCGCGGTTGACCCCACACTGCTCAGCGCCCAGCAGCAGGGTAAGGACACACACCTCACAGCGCCTGACTGCAGTGAAAAGGTCCAGTCTGCTCACGGAGCTCTCTGAGGTCCACTTTGACAGCAGCCGGGTTTCAGTTCCACGTGTGTCATCACCCGAAGCATCGGTCAGGTTGTCAAGCTCCTCATTTACCTGCTGGGTGGTGATCGGCAGACCTCCGCCGAGCTTTGCTGGCTGCTGACGTCGTCCTGAAGACCAGGTCTCAGGTCTGTCACGTTGGGTGGACGTGTAGGTAGTTTGCAGCTTAAAGCTCCATTAAAACGCGCGGTGCCTCGTCAGCTTCACGCGCGTTAGACAAATCGCCCTTCACGGCGGATCGATTAAGATTTGTGCTTGTGTGTATCTCCAGAACCCTTAACTGGACAAAATGTGCAAAATGAATAATTCAGCCTCTTGAGATTTGATTCAGTCACTGAACAAAAAAGCAGTTTTGTGCTCTGGGAGTGATGAACTGTGCGACTCGGGTAATTGCGCTTCTCTCCGATCACGGTTGTTAGTTAAATGATGAAAGGATATGTAGACTCGGAGTCCAGGCAGAGAAAAATGTGAAGAGTCTCCTTCACACTTAATCCATCCCACAGTTTGCAGCATCTCTTCCCGTCCCGTTCTCCTGCCCGTCGTTGGTGTGCAGCCAGCCCGTCCTCAGGCTTCCCAGGAGGAATCCGCATCAGCAAGGCATTAAGGTTTATGGTGCAGCGTTATTCAGTCGGACGTTTGTTTTATTGGTGTCACTGAGCCAGGAGACGAGGAAGCGGTGGATCTTCAGTCAGGTTTGAACCCACCGTCTGCCGCGTCTACCTCCCCTCAGCTACAGGAGGAGTCACTGACGCGTGAATCCCTCAGGCTTCAGCATGAGAACCGTTATTATTACAGGGCTGAAAGCACACATTCGTAGAGGCAGCAGGCTGGAGTTTCTGTTCTAGCTGGCATCAAAGTCTAAAGCCTCCAACACGTGGAAACGGCGTCTTACACGGTCACTGTTGCCAACGTGGCGTGAAGCACCAGCGAGTCTGGATGTCAAGGCCTCTGGTTGTCTCTGTCCGTCTCTGGTTCCCTCTGTCCGTCTCTGGTTGTCTCTGGTTCCCTCTGTCTGTCTCTGGTTCCCTCTGTCCGTCTCTGGTTCCCTCTGTCCGTCTCTGGTTCCCTCTGTCTGTCTCTGGTTCCCTCTGTCCGTCTCTGGTTCCCTCTGTCCGTCTCTGGTTCCCTCTGTCCGTCTCTGGTTCCCTCTGTCCGTCTCTGGTTCCCTCTGTCTGTCTCTGGTTCCCTCTGTCTGTCTCTGGTTGTCTCTGGTTCCCTCTGTCCGTCTCTGGTTGTCTCTGGTTCCCTCTGTCCGTCTCTGGTTCCCTCTGTCCGTCTCTGGTTGTCTCTGGTTCCCTCTGTCCGTCTCTGGTTGTCTCTGGTTCCCTCTGTCTGTCTCTGGTTCCCTCTGTCCGTCTCTGGTTCCCTCTGTCCGTCTCTGGTTCCCTCTGTCCGTCTCTGGTTCCCTCTGTCCGTCTCTGGTTCCCTCTGTCCGTCTCCGGTTCCCTCTGTCCGTCTCTGGTTCCCTCTGTCTGTCTCTGGTTCCCTCTGTCCGTCTCTGGTTCCCTCTGTCTGTCTCTGGTTGTCTCTGGTTCCCTCTGTCTGTCTCTGTCTGTCTCTGGTTGTCTCTGGTTGTCTCTGGTTCCCTCTGTCCGTCTCTGGTTCCCTCTGTCCGTCTCTGGTTGTCTCTGGTTCCCTCTGTCTGTCTCTGGTTGTCTCTGTCCGTCTCTGGTTGTCTCTGGTTCCCTCTGTCTGTCTCTGGTTGTCTCTGTCCATGTCTGGTTCCCTCTGTCCGTCTCTGGTTGTCTCTGGTTCCCTCTGTCCGTCTCTGGTCATCTCTGTACGGAAGGTGTTTGACGAGCTGTCGGTTGTGAATGAAAGGATCTCAAAGCTTCTTCTGTGTTTGGTTCGGACAAATAAAAGGAAAGAGAGGTCACGAAAAAACAGACAACACGAATCAGAAAAAGGAGAAAGGCAAAGCATTGGTGGTTTTAATTGGATGAGTTTTAACTGGGAGGGACGACATGAAGGCGACACGAGGAGAATGTGTGATAGAAGGGAGTAAATGCAGGGAAGGGACTGATGTTTTATTAGATGGATGTTTGGGCTTCGCTGGGATTTTCTGGGCTTTACAGTGAGTCCAGCTCCTCCACATCACACAGAGTCTTAATCTACAGCCTCACACCCAGAATGAGTCGGCTTCACTGTAGCTGTGTGACGCCGTCTCACTTCCTCCTTTGTTCCCTGTTGTCATCTTCTCTACTTCCCCTCCCTCCAGGCGGTGTCCACCTCTCCGCGGAGGATTTCACCAAGGCCCAGAAGTACTGCAAGTACGCTGGCAGCGCCCTGCAGTACGAAGACGTGGGCACAGCCATCCAGAACCTCCAGAAAGCTCTGCAGCTCCTCACCACCGGCAAAGAATGAAGCCTTTGTTGTCCTCCGGGCTGATCCCTCCATCCCTCCCTCCTATCAGGCTCTGATCTGACCCACATCGAGCCGAAGGCCCGGGTCCCTCTCTCTATCGTTCTCTCTCTCGCTCTCTCTCTCTCACACTGAGACAGTCCTGTTCAGCTCACTGTCAGAGGACATGATGAAAATCAGTGTGTAACAATGGCCGCCTGTGTCCGACAGTGTTGCTGCGATCGACTGGATAAGCGACTCACTGACTGACGGACGAGCGTCTGACAGGTTTTAATTAGCCGAACCCAGAAGCAGCAGATCAAAGCCTCGCTGCTGACCCCACTCACAGCGTCACACATTTATCATCACGCATCTTAAAACACTGAACGTTCCATCAGAGCGGTAGCGGATTAGATTTGCTCAAACACATCGAAAAACTAAAGGTGGAGGCTGAGCCGATCTGTTGCCTGAGCCCCGCGGCTCCTCTTCTGCTGGAGGTGACGGAGACACAGGTCGTCTTTCTGGAATCGTTGGACACGTCCACAGCATCGCTTTGAAATGTGACTGACGTCAGGACAGTAAACGACCGGAGCCTTCAGGTTGAGTGTCAGAACGTCAGGTTGGACGGGTCTCATTCCACAATACAGACTCGCTGGACAGTTTCTGTTTCTCTGAGGGTTTCGGCCTGAAACATTTAATTTTCCTGTTGATTGTTTCTTTGCTTG
Source organism: Macropodus opercularis (assembly GCA_030770545.1). Taxonomy (NCBI): domain Eukaryota; kingdom Metazoa; phylum Chordata; class Actinopteri; order Anabantiformes; family Osphronemidae; genus Macropodus; species Macropodus opercularis. Next base: position 460,018 of record CM061112.1, on the reverse strand, counting down.
TTGTTTGACGTATTTTAGTGGAAGTTTAGTTTTCACAGACTTGTTCTCATCATGTCTCATCAAGGCGGTTTGAATAAACGTTTGAAATGATTCCGGTCTTCCTGTGTTTTGTTCTGTTAGTGTCAGCTTCTTCTGCAGCCTCTTCATGTGCTGAGTTAGTTTCATCAGTTGCTGACAGGAGGAACCTCAGTCGAAGCTTCGCCTTAGCAGGCGCCGTGAACCTGTCGGCTCTTTCCTCTGCTGCTTCTTAGTCCGGTTTCACTGTGGGAGGAGACTCGTAGAGCAGGAGTGTGATGTTTAATCACTCTGACGTTTATCGCACAGGAACATCGGTCAAACTGACGCTTGGAGGCAAATGAGCCGCTCAGAGGTTCCTCCCGCCTCAGAACCCAAACGGCAACAGTCAGACCCAGCGTCTGGGAAGTGAAGGTTTTCCTGAGGCTGAGTGGGCCGTGGTGTTGGACTGACCCGGGTCCGGCTCGGTGCTTTCTGTCCCCAGATACAACCCTCCCCCTGGACTGATCCGGCCCAGAACCCACCCTTCAGTTCTTCCTTGCTGACGGGTTTAACCCCAGAGGATAAATCTCGCTTGCTGCTTCTGCCTCATCCTGATGTAAAGATTCATCACAGAATAATTTTATTCACTGATTTGTCCCAGTAAATAAAATTCCACATTTGTTTTGAACGTTTGAGAATACGCGTCAAGCTGAAGTTTATTTTGAAAACTGGCAACCGGAAGTATAACTCGTGCCTCACCCAGCTTGACGCGCCTCGTCTCCAAACTTAACGCAGCGCCTCCGCGCTGCTTTTCACTCGGCTGAAGCATCTCCGTCGCCGCCGCCTCCCGTGAGTTGGATCAGTAAACCGAACCCAGCGGTCAACCGAACCCCCCCCAACCCCCCCACCCCCAGCCTCTGCGCTGTGCTCTCCAAACTTTGGAGCCTTTTACGCGTTCGCTCGGCGCATTCGGGTTTTTGGAATCTCTGAAAAGTTTCAGCTCGGGGACAAACCAAAGCAGAGGAAAGTTCTGTGAGGCTTCGTGGACCATGACCCCGCAGGGCGACCAGCAGCTCCAGTGAAGCATGTGAGTGTCCAGAGCCTCGTTCAGACACTTTAACCGTGTGGTGCGGATGATGCTGGGGTCTCCGTTAGTGGATTTGGTTCGGTTCTGCTCGTCTTCATGTTGAGCCCAGTTCTCTGTCAGAACATGTTCATCAAACGGGCTCAGCTGTGATTAAAGCGAGGTTTTGGTTGGATCCTCGTCTTTTCTGTCTTTGTTTGGCTGAGAGCTGCTGGGAAAAAAAAGCAAACGCACTTTTTCGTGATGCCGTTGGCTCCTATAGCCGCATATGTTACCATCAGGCCTCTGGAGGAAGGCGATGCAGACAAAACAACAAAAAGAAAGGGTTTAGTAGAAACAGCCTCAGAAGTTAACATCAGCCTGAGAAGAAGCTGAAACCCCTCTGAGTGTGGTTTACAGGCTCGGTTCTGCTTCATTCAGCCCGGACTTTATCAAAGAAAGTGTTGTTTAAGGTGCCAGCTGTTACACAATCGGAGAAGGACTCGCACACGAGGGTGAGAACCTGCGTTTAACAGGTGACGTCAGCTGCGTCCTGCTGACAGGAAGTGTGTTGGTGATGAGGTCGGTCCACAGGTTCTGACGAAAGCGTTTTACAGCAGGTTCAGGTTTGTTAAATCGTGTGAGCGTCGTCCTTCCTTGGTTGTGGTGTGAAGGTGACTTCTGTTCAGCCCGCAGACGCATGAATCGCCGCCTTTATGTCGCCGTGTCCGCGGCCTCGTTCCTCGCTGACCCTGCTCCGCTCGTCATTTCCATACTGAGACGAGGAAACAAGATGCGCCACTTGACAAAGACTCGAGTTTTCTCTAATGTCAGGAGCTGCATGAATTTGCAGCACAAATCTGGACAGAGATTAAGCTGAGCTGTGGTTCTAACGGGTCCAGTTTGTTCATGTGAAACGCATCCCAGTAAAGGTTCTGTCCGTGTCCAGTAGCAGGAAGGTTAAAACAGCCAAAGACATCGTAATAAATCCGTGGTTCTGACTCGTAGCTGTCTGAACACTGTTGTTCCCTCCCCCTGCCACCGGGTCGGTGTCCGGGTCGGTTAATGCTGCTTTTATAAACCTGAAAGTGACGATTCTACGCTGATGATGTCACACCGATGACCTCTGACCTTTGGCTTTAGCTTTCGACCGGGTTGGATCAACCGGCTGAAACAGATTCTGGTGTGCTGGGTCGGACTCGTTGGCAGCTGCGGCCTCACGCAGAACGTGTGGACACGGTCGCGACCCGTTGGATTGATTGTCTGTCGTTTCTGTCTGCATCGACGTGCTCTGTCTTTTCAGGGAGTCCTGTGCGGGTGGAGGCCGAGGAGGCGGGAGGAGGCTCCGGCTCGTCTTCCCCGTCGTCCTGCTGTGGATGACGCTGCATCAGCACGGTAGGAAGCAGGAGTCTCACAGCTGTCAGACGTTCAGCTGGACGATGACACGCACACAGTAATAAAAGCATCTGGGAAGAATCGGTGGACGTGTGACGTCAGGATTCATTGTGTCTCTGCCCACCCCTTCGTAATTCTTCCATTCCATCCTCTGCCTCACGCTTAACCTCCATGTTCCTGCCTTGGCTTCGCTTTTCGTCGTTGCTGCTGTTGGATGAAAGCGTCTCGTGCTGAAGCTGTGCGGTTCCGTTCTGCTGTGAAACCCACTGGCAGCGTGGAAATGATCCCTGAAACCGCTTTGAAAAGCCTTTTGTGCTGCTGCGCTTTCATCCGACAGTGATTCACTGGGTTTCCATCTTTGCTCTGCGCTTCGTGTTGTCTTCATTTTTTCCACGTGTGACGCTTCCACTAACCCAGCGCTCGCCACCACGCTGCTGCTCCCTCCCATCTGAAACCTTCATCGATTCACTGCTTCATCCTCGTCCATCCTGTCGGTTGGTTCAGTTGTTGGATCCGTTTTTACCCCAACGGTTAAAGGTTGTTTGATCAACTGACCTTTTTGTTTGCTTAATCAGAGAATCAGAAAAGTCATCTGGCCTCGGGTCTGGGTAAAGACATGAACGTGGTTCTGTTCCGGTCCAGCTCAGACTGAGACCCACAGCGTGGGAAGGCAGGGGCAGCGAGACTCTTGGCTCGTGGTGGTTCCACGTTCTGCCAGAGAAACGTATTAAATCAGAGACGACGTATGTGTGTGTGTTTAATGTATTTTCCGTACCGAGCAGCTCACACACAGTCGTAAATGTTCCCAGCAGCACTAAACCACACACACACACTGGTAGGTCAGCTGTGTGTGTGTGTGTGTGTGTGTGTGTGTGTGTGGAGGCTGTTCAGACAGACACAGGTTTTCACTGTGGTACAAGCTTCTTAAGCTTGTCAAGCTTCTCAAGCAGGACGTTCTCATCGCTTTATGGAGTCAACTTCTGCTGATGCTGCGTTCACAGTCCGTCAGCACGTTGTGCGTCTCGTGCCTTTGGGTGAAGCCTTGGGTGCATCTGGACAGATGTGTTGGATGTGCTCGCCCCCTGGTTCACCCCCCCCCTCGGATGCCACCCTGGATTATCTCCTAGTGACAGACGGGGATGATGAGTGGGCGGAGCATCGACACCTGGCGGGTGAGTCAGCGCTCACCTGAGTTCAGTAACAAGAATGTGGCTTTGTGTTAAGGCGCAAACATGAAGGTTCAGAGAAATGAAGTTTCTCCCGGAACCTGAAGCTTCGTTTGTTGACATCAGTTTCACAAAGAGGCCATTGTGGGAGATCAGGCAGAGATAACGAGGAAGGAATGCGAGAGGAGGAACGAGAGAAGGGCAGGTTGACGCGCGCGATACTGGGCCCCTCAGAGCCACTAGGGTCCAGTAAAGCTCCTCAGAACCGGGACGTTCCTCCTGTCGGGTCACTGATCAGCTGAAACGCTGACCGGCTGCTCTGACTTTTCTTGGTTGTTGCAGAGTTCTGGCCGCTTTATTAGGAACGTGTGATCGGATCAGCAGGAGGTTCTGGTTCTGATCCTCTGGACCCACCTCTCGCTGTATCTGATATGAGACACTACATTACGTCTCAGCCTCGAGGTAAAGAGGCGACAACTGAAACTCTGTTTAATGAATAAACAGGAAGAGACACGACACACGCTCTTAATCCAACTGGACTTAATTGGCCTCCGTTCTGCTTTCTGTCCATTAGTTGGACCTCAGGGACCCGTCCACAGTTGGTCCCTCACACTAATGAACTGGCTGCTTCTCTGAAACCAACAGACCGCTGGTCAAACAGCTGGAGAGGGTCAGCGGCTGTGGTCCGTTCACCTAATCTGAGCCTCCAGGTCTCCTGTTGTCTCCCACGTTGTTATCAGCGCGCTCATATTTGCATCCTCGACTTCCTGTCTGCTGGATTCTTCCCTGACTGGGCAGAACAAACACTCGTGTTTGTGTTGGAGGTGTTATCGGTTTGAACTGTAGACGTTGGAATGGTTGATTTTAAATCGTGTACAACTCACTGATGTGTGGACTCGTAGCACAGACACCGTATTTACCGTCTGCTGATCCGGGGTCAGAGCTCACGGTGCCCGGGGCTGGACTGCAGATGAAGGGATAAAGACAAACGTGAGCTTCTGCTGCCAGAAACTTGAGGCAGCTTTTAGGCTTTAACGAAGGAGGAGTAACCGAGGAGCTGACGGCTAAACCCCGTCTCGCGCTAACGTCCCAGACTTTCCTGCATGTGCATGGGTGGAAGGGAAGCGTCGGCCTTAACCCGTCTGTTACTCTCCTTCATGTTTTCTCCTCTCGATCTCAAAAAGTGTCCAGCGTCCTGACCCACAAACCTTTTGAAAACATTTGTGTGTGTTCCTCGTTCGTTCTCGTCTTTACCTCTTTGAGCCCGAACTACTGACCAGGTTTTCGCTTCCAGTCCAATCAGCTGTTCGTCCTTGAACCCTCTGATTGTTTGGCCTTGTCTCTACGTGTGGCTCCTGCTCCTTTGTCCTGGTCCTTCTCCTTCCAGAGGTCACCACCCCATTAAAATGCTCCTACCGTTGTTTAATGGGGTGGGCCCCCTCCGTCCTGCTTCTACCTGCTTCAGGTGAGCTTGTTCTCTCACTCATGAGTGTTTCGTCACATCCAGTGCTGGGCTGCAGCTCCACCAACTGTAACCAGCTGCTGACAGAGGCCCAGGGGGAAATCACGTCGCCCTGCTACCCCCAGAAATACCCCAACTCTCAGATGTGTACGTGGACCGTGCAGGCCCCGGCCGGCTTCGTCATCCAGCTCACCTTCCTGGACTTTGACCTGGAGGAAGCGCCGGGCTGCATCTACGACCGGGTCGTGGTGAATACGGGCAACGCGGCCGTGACGTTCTGTGGTCTGACAGCAAACGGGCTGACGCTGAACTCCACCAAGAATGTGATGGAGCTGTCCTTCACCTCCGACTTCAGCGTGCAGAAGAGGGGGTTCAATGTTAGCTACCGACACGGTAGGTGCAGGACGGGACCTGCTCCAGGTCTTTGACGCAGCAACCTTTGCTCACGTTTGATCAACCTCACATCTAAATCAGAAGAGACGTTTTTCCTGTGTAAACGTTTGGTTCCTTGTTTCAACATGTTTTTTGAACATGTCAGTGAAACTAAAAGCCCATGAAGCCTTTGACAGACACAGGTTTTCAACTCTGCCCGAGACCCTTAGAGGCAGAAACCCCAGAAGGCTCCAGGTGCCTGGAAGCCGGTGGCTTGTGGTGGCTAACGACGGGTCTGAGACGTCGTTCACTCCACTTCTGTTGGTAAAGGCTCAGGAAGTGAGTTAGAAATGTGCCTGTGTCCTCCAGATGTGGGGTCTGGAGGCGAGAGGATCAGCTGTGTTTTCTGGATGTATTTTGACTTTTTAGTTCAACTTTGATCAAAACGTAGACTCAGATGCAGCATTTGCATCCAGGTCCGTTCTAAGCCTCCTAGTTGAGTCTTTCACTCCACCGTCTCCTTCGTGTTTTCCTCAACCATTTCTCACACCTCCTTTCTTTCTTTCCTTGTCTCTTCCTTCGTTCGCTCTTTCTTTCTCTCTGTTGTCTCTTTCGTCCCTTCTTGCTTCTTTCTAGTTGCGTTGGCCCTGAGGAACCAGAAAGTCTCCATATCCAGTGGCGCAGGCAAACTCACGCAGGTCGCAAACACCGTGACCATACCGACGATGAGTCAGCTGACCGTGTGCTTCGAGGTGCAACGCGTGACCCAGAAACAGGTAACGCCACACAGGGAGACCGGTCTAAATGGCCGTTGAGACATGAAGACAGGGAGGTTGAACTGGTGTGCTGCCTTTCAGAAAGAGTGGCTCTTCAGCTATTACGACAGTAACAACAACGTGGCGCTGGCTCTGGGCACCGACGGCAGCGGCTCGACGTTGATCGTGGACGGCGTCAGCTGCTCCATCAACGACCTGGTCTCGCCCGCTGACTTCACGGCTCAGATGAAGGCGTGGTGCGTGGTGTGGAAGGCGACGGGCACGGTGGCCGTCTTTGACAACGGAACGCTGTGGCCCCGCAGCTGCTACACGTCTGTGGGGCACTCGGTGCCGGGAGGAGGACTCTTCCGCTTAGGCGGTAAGTCCGGACAAACACGTGGCACCTGGTGCTGTCAGAGGTTCTAACCCAGTCTGCGTGGTTCTTAGGCCAGCACAGCTTTGACGGGAACATTTATAACCTGCGACTGTGGGACGTGGACATGTCAGAGGAGCAGCTCAAAGCGCTGACGTGTGACAAGGCGGGAAATGTCATCGACTGGGACAACAGCAACTGGACCATCCCGGCCACCCTGGCCCAGACCGACAGCACGCTCAGCTGCAGTGAGTAACGCTCATCACGACGCTAACGGCTACCACCAGAGACACGCTAACGGCTAATACCAGAGACACGCTAACGGCTAACACCCTACATAAGGTACCAGTACCAAAATGGATCGGGGTCGAAATAACAGCTAATCTGCTCTTCTCTCCACAGTCTGCTTCCCTAACTGCCCTCACTCACCTTCTGCTGCTGCGCCAACTAGTGGTGAGTGCTGCTAACGAGCCGCTCCAGTATGCGTCACGTCCAGTCTGTGGGAGGGTTGCTGCTCCCCCTGGTGGGTGGAGGTCCTCACAACGAGCTGCTTGTGCAACAACGGGGCTCCAGTCATTAAGCCATTCGAAAACTTCTGAGCTAACGGTCGAGTTCTGTTGCAGCGGAACGGAACCGGTGACTGGAGCCGTGGGTCTGGTCCGTTTGCTTCTTTGGGCTCCAGCATCCGGTCGACTGTGAGACCAAGCAGCGAAACGTGTCTTCGTTTGCACACAAACGTAGAAACGCAAACTGCTCATTAATGTGAGCAAGGAAACAACACAGGCGCGAGCTGCTCGGCATCAGCAGCAGCTCTCAGGTCGTCGCATGTGAAGGTGGTGGTTCAGGGTCTGAGTGAAAAGCTTTAGGTCCAGCTCTGTTTTGACAGGAGCGTTTTCAGCCCGAGGCCTCGCAACCTTTGACATTTTGCTTTCTCCCGAATGACTGACGCTTGTTTCCCTCTGTCTCACTTTGAGCTTCACTGTGTTAAGGAAAGATGTGGACTCATTTCCAGAAAGGCTGTTATCTCCAAATTCAGGAGAAGGAAAAGTAAACATTTATAAAACCCGGACATATCAATGTTATTCTCCTTCTCCACGGTTCCCAGTGAATCAGGTTGAAGGCGATTGAACGCGTTGTCTGTTGTGATGGTTTCTCCAGTGCTGCCAGGATTCTGCCCTGTAAACACACCACAACCAAACAGACTGTGACAATGAAACGCTGTCTGCTCACGCTGGTTTTTACGAGTCCGTTTGAAGTCGGCATTTCTGCTCCTTGGGTAAACTGACGGGTGCCTGATTGCTTTAAAGGCTCTGAACCCGTCCGTCCTCAGCAGCTGTGGTGGCTCCAGGCTTTCTCTCGTCCTGGCCTGACTCGGCGTCGCTCTTCCGTTCGTGTGGACCCTCAGTTCTGTCTCCGTGGTCCTCCCAGGGGTCAGGAGCCATACCTTTAATTCCTCCCCGACCTTGCCAGACCACAGAGAGCGCTGCGTCTAAATGGAAATCTAAATCCTCATCGATCTTTGCCAGCTGAGAACAAGCTGGTTTTTCCGACCGACTCTGAGTTTGGAGCAGCCGTTTGGAAAATTTTGAATGGCCTGAATATTGGTTCAACTCTGAGGCTTCTGTTCCAGTGATGACACTAATGATCAGCTGCTGCCCTGACAGACGTGCTGGCTGCAAAATAAAAGCCTTAACAGAAACATCTTCTTTCCTATTATTAAACACCGCTGTCGCTCGATTCACAGCAGAACCTGGTAACGCGCTTCTCTTCTGGTTTCCCAGTAGGGATGTGATCAATTATATTTGCCTCCACAGAAATAACTGAGTGAATTCCACAGTGGAATACACTCAAATGAAACGCGTCCTTCTAACCGATCAACCTTTTTGTTTTCTAGTCGCCAGCAGCTGTGACTCCTCTGGACTGGGCTGCCCAGGTAGGAGAAATCAACACACCTCCTTTTCTGTAAATAGACTTTTAGGTCATGACATTAGGTCTTTTAGGCCGCATGTGTGAATGTTCCGCGTCAGGGCGGTTGTTTGGGATGTGGATGATGATGATGTGAGGGTCAATGTGGCGGCTGGAAGTTGCTGCTTCACATGGTCACAGCGTCCACGGGGCCTAATGAGCCACGTGGAACCGGGGGGATCCCTAACTGTCGTCCTCCTCGTCATCGTGTCCCTCTCACCGTCACGTTGTTGTTGCGGTTCAGGCCCCGACTCCTCCGGATGATGGTCGCACATTGAACTGCACAGAGCGCAGATTAGAGGTCGCTTGCATCAAGCTCAGCTCGTTGTGGTTTCTGAACACGTGGTTGTAGTAAATGAAGTCGAGGGCGTGTGACGGCGCTAAAGACGTGTCTCCAGATTCGCCGTCTGCTTCTTTCGTTTCCCTGTGAACCTGCAGCAGCTGCTTCCTTTGCTAACGCCGTCGTGCTACTAACGCTGGCGCTGAGCCCTCGGCCCTTCGTGTGTTCTCGTCATAAACCCTCGGAACGCTTCCGAGGTCAAACGCTTGCTTAAAGTCATGCTCCTCTGAAACAAAACCTTCTGTTATTCATTAGCTGAGTGTTTTATTCAGTCTAATTCTGCTGCAGCACAGAACAGAATAAATATAGTCTCTCCGCATTTAGAAGGGTTCCTTCAGTCCTTGACCCGTATGATGGGGGGAAGCTCACTGTGCTTCTTGCTTTGCTGTGTCCAGCTCCGTCCGTCATCTCCACCACTAGCGCATCTCTAACCCCAACCAGCCCGGCTCCCGGCGCCTCCTCCGGTAAGGCTTTCCTCTAACATCGTCGTTCCCGCGTCACACTGATGTGTAGAAGTGAAGAACGTTATGGGACAGATGAAGGGTAGCTGTACTACTAGGAGTCCCAGTAGCTCCTCCACCCAGACTGACGTTTCCCTGTGACTGTATGTTTGTGTTGCTGTTTAACTGTGCTAATCAGCTGTGGCTACCGCTACCATGGCCTCCTCCTGGTGCTGGACGTGAGGCTAACGTCATATTGTTTGTTTCCCGTAGACCAGCAGACAACTGCTGCGCCTGCTCCCGCTAACAGCCCGGCTACTAACGCCCCGCTGCTCGGTAAGAGCAACCACACGGCGGCTGCAGATGTTTAGTCTGGACCAGCGCCTTCACACAACGTTAATTCAGAGTCGTTAGGTCAATGAGCGTGAACTGTTTCTGCTGTTGATGATCAATCTGGATGCTGTGCGTTGAAGCAGGTTGTCATCGTCCTTGTTTCAGCTGAAGTCACGGCTCCTCCGCTGCCGTTAGCCTCTACTAACCCAGCAGCCACTAACCTTGCGGCTTCTGCTGCCTCCTCCTGGGGTAAGACCAGCTCACCGTGACATGTTAGTTAGCGTCCAAGCTCTTCAAGGCCTGGTTCAGCCTTTTCCAGGCGGTAGATTGACTGTGATGAGTGTATTTATAACCTGAATGTGATTGAACGTGTCTTTCTGTTCTGTTCTGAGAAACGTGATCATCTGTTGGTTTCACTCTTGTTTCAGCTGAAGTAACGACTCCTCCGCTGCCGTTAGCCTCTACTAACCCACCAGCCACTAACTTAGCAGCTGCTGCCTCCGGGGGTAAGACGCTGTCCACCTGTAGATGTTACTGCCCCCCCACTAATGAGTCGGTCAGCTCAGCTGTCTGGGTTTGTCTTATGCGGTGCAGGTGTTCATAGTTTTGCTCTTTCTTCTTTTCTAATCTTTTTCAATAAGCAAATCAAACAATAATCAAAGCTCTGTGATGAAAGTGGTTGAGGGCGCTGGTCCAAACACAGGCTGTTTGTATTCTGCTGTTGTAACACGCTGCCTCTTTGCTCTGACGGTATTCGATGTGCCGTGTTCTGGTGACAGCGGAGAAGACGCCTCCAACTCTCGATGCTGCCTTAGTTTCTCTTGAGCAGCCTGTGTCTCTTGCGTCCCGGTCCAGGGTGTCGGCTTCTGGTCCTGCTCCCCACCACCGAAGACTCAGGCATGTGTTTGGATTAACTGACGCTGGACTCCTGGTGTCCCCCGTCCCCCTTAATTAGAAAAACGAGGCCTGGCGTTGTCTGTCTTCGTAGGTCCCTGGTTTCTACTTCGTGGAGTTCTTCATCCGGCTGTAGATCTCATCCAGCACATCATCGCAGACTCACAGCTCCAGCTGCACCTGAATCCTCTGAGCCTGGACCTCCAGCGTTGCCCAGGCATCCCAGACATCGCAGCTCCGTGACCTCCCTTGGGTTCATCTCCACGCCGTTGATCTGGCAGGGGAGGAAAAGGCCAACTAGAGGAAGACACGCAGCTCCTACCAGAGCGCCACCCAGGCCAACGGTTCACATTACAAAGCTCAGAACAACTGCACACCTTGGACTGAAACACACCTCAGGTCTACAAACAGCTGCTCAGGAAATTCCTCCAATGACACTAGAATCTAAAGTCTCTCAGGCATCAGGAGTTTCTGCCTCATCTCCATGGCAACGTAGAGATGCTGCATTAGATGTGAAGGAACCCTCCTCCGTGGTGCAGGGATCACTCACTCTGTCGTCCTCCTCGTCATCATCGTCTCCTCTCAGCAACAGAAAGTGGTCAGTGCTGAGTCTACGGGGCAGAGAAAACCAAACGTTCGCCCCGGGAAACTGGACAGATTCCCCAGAACCACTGGGTGACGCGGAGCCGTTTGTCTACGGTTTGGGGTTTGCTGAGGAGCGAGGTTCTTTCAGCGCCTATGACTCCTACGCCTCAGATCGACCAGCCAGCATCTCTCCAGCATTGATCAGCCCCGATGCCTCGAGCCATCAGTCCTTCAACCAGTCACACTCTCGGGACACATTCTTTTCAATCAGTCAGGAAGCAGGAAGTGAACATTTGCCCACAGCAAGTGGCCTAATAACAGGCAGCGATGTTTCTCCAACACAGTCCCGCACAGCTACAGTAGCTGCAGACACTAATTCAGGGGGACAGACGCTGGAGGAAAAGCACAGCTCACCAGATCAACAAGTGGACGTGCCGGGTTTCCCCCCCACACCCTGGACGCTTGCTCCCCCCCGTCCGTCCCTCCTCATCCAGCCCACGCCTTCGCTGCCCGTGGTCCCACTGACCTCCGCCGTTGTCGTAGACGGGCCTCTCTCCTCTTCGGTGCCGCAGAAGGAAGACGGAGCAGCCGCATCTGAACCCTCACCTTCTCTACACCCGCTGAATCGTACGCATGGAGCCGAGCTTGGTTCGGCCACATGTACAGACGTGTACAGACCTCCTCCTCGTTCTGCACGTCCCAACGCGACTTCACCCGCTTCGCCGTCCTCCTCCGCTGCCCTCCCACTCACTCCCTCCTTGCCTTCTGTTGCCTTTCTGTCCGCTCCCTTTACTCCCTCTACTCCTGCCCTTGCCATCCATCCATCTGCTGTTACTCTGGCAGGTCCTAGCCCTCCTCCCCTTCACACATCAAACCTCCCTCCTCTTCCAGTCTTGTCTCCTCTCAGACCCACCTCCCTTCCTCCCTCAGCTCCTCAGCAGCCCTCCTCCTTCCCACCCTCCACTCCTTCAGAGTCGGGTGGAGCTAGCGTGGCCCCACAGCGTTCTGTGTTGTCGCCTCTCTCTCTCTCTTCAAACCCTCAGAGGGACTTTGAGGTGACGTCTTTGTTGTCACGGTCTCTCTTTTCGCGAGGCCCAGCAGAGTCTCAGACGCCAGCGCTCCCTGAGCTTCCACTCTCCACCAGCGGCTTAGAAACTGATGGGCGCGTCTGGCCTCGCGCTGCCAGTGCTCAGGTTCTTGATGCCCGGTCACCCGTGGACCAGTCAGTGGGAAATTTGCCATCTAGTTCGACGTCCCTGTCGGACTCGCTTGTCCCTGACTTGGACCCGTCGCTGGTTTTGTGGTCTTCTCCTGCAGCAGTCGCTCACTTCTTACCTTATCCTGGTCAGAGGTATGCCAGTAGCGTACATACGGTCGATAAGTCTGACTTTGGCCTTGCGTCCTTGCCAGCTGCTGGCATTTGGGCCTTTGAACGCCCCCCATCTCTGCTTCAGGCAGGGAATGACAGAAGCCAAGCTCTCCACGCCGCTTCTTCATCTTCACGGTCCGTTCTTTCAACTCGGAGCGTCCCTTCACATCACAGTGACAGTTTGTCTCTCACGGCATCTTCAGAGTCTCTTCCTGCCGACAGGAGGATGCAGGTCGATGACGTGACAGAACCTACAGTGTCTTTATTATATTATATTGAGAGCTCGTTTCTTGTATCTGGGTCACGGGACGGACATTCTCCCAGTCTGACCTTTAGTTTCCACCCCGTTCACCAGGTGAACACAGCTGCCAGGGCTCCGTCTGACTCGGGGGACGTTTCTGGACACGACGACGCGGTTAATCAACCCCCTTCCTCACTGTCAAACCCGTCTGTCTCATCCTCTGTCGGCAACACGAGCCCTCAGCGAGCTTCAGGGCTGAATGGGTCGCACCGGCCAGGCTTGACACTAACTCACACTGAGCAGCCAGGACTCACGCACAGTTCAACACAGTTGTCTTTCCAGACTCACACGGCTGAGGAGCTACAAACGCGTGAGGGGCCAGGCCAGGAGGCGCGTTTTGATGCCGCTTGGCTGCAGCAGCTCTCTCCTGCTGTTAGCGCCTCTCTCTCTTCATCCACTGCAGAAACTGTCACGTTTCCTTCTGCTCGACTTTTTAACCTCTATCCACCCATCTCCCCTCTTCCTCTCCCATCTTTCCTCAGCCCTTCTCTCTCCTCTCTGGCTTTGCAGCCAGTCGTGGCAAAAACTCAGACGACGGCTGAGTTTGAGTCCGTAACACCTGAGCCCCGTGTGGAGCCCCGCCCACCGCCTCCAGCCGCGTCCTCCATTCGCCCATCCACCCTCTTCCGTCCATCACCTCTTTTTCCTGAAGCGTCCTCACTCTCTGATGATGAATTAAAGTCTAGCAGCTCTCAGCCTGTTGTACCTGCTCAACTGAATGATGAGGATGAGGCCGCTGATGCCTCCAGACACGTTTCTGCTGCAGTCTTACCGCCTGAGGCCTGGAGGGAGGCTCATCTCTCGGCGTTATTTGACCCTGCAGATATCCTTCCAAAAATCCACTCTGCTGTGGGACATGTCTCCTCAGCAGGAAACGCCGACGTACGCGCGACCCAGGGCCAAAACGATACCACAGGCCTCCAGCCTAGTGAAAATCCAAATCCAGAGGGAGTCCGGACCACTCAGGCCTTTCTCTCGGCACCAGCCCGGCCCACTGCAGCTAGAGCCCATCCCCTTTCTGGGCCCAGCGCCTCCGGGTCCTCTATCGATGCCCCAGATCAGGGCATCGGTTCTGGGCGTGCAGAGCTCTCGCCACCTGGGATTCACAGCCTCCCCACAAACACAGCAGGATCAAAATACGTTTCCGAGTCAAATGCATCTGCAGTTATAGCAGGCGCCGCAGCGCTGATAGAGGAAGGCAGCGCGGCTTCTGAGGGCGGCGTCACGGGACACAGCCCGACCCCACGACTCAGCACTTCACAGAGCGGTTTGGCCTCGACGCATCGCGGCGGGGGTCCGAGCTCGGGGGGAAGCGAGGCCGTGAAGTCAGACGACAGCCTCTCGACCGCGACGCCGTCCTCTTCAGCAGCCGCCTTCAAAGCTGCCAGCGGAGGCAGCGGCCTCAAGGAGGCCACGGTGCTCAGCCCGTCCCCGGCCGCGGGGGTCCCGGCCCGGCCCGCGCCGCCCTGCGCCTGCAAGCCGGGCTCTCGTTTTCCGTGCGTGTGTGGCCTGTCACCAGGGAACAGTATGTAGCAACACGCAGTTAGCTGCAGCATGCTCTGTAGAGACGTGTGTGAAGTCTTAAAGTCCGTCAACCAGCTCTAACGTTTGGGTTTCCACAGGCTCCAGTCCTGGACTGGCTGCTCCTGTAGCTCGGCCGGATTTTAAGACTGAATACGTGGTGGTTGGGTTAGTGTCTGTGATCAGATGTGGTGCGGTAGCAGGCGTAAATCACTCGCCAGGTCCCAGCTGCAGCCTGGTGACTTCTTCCTCGTAGCGCTGGGCTCAAATGAAGGCTTCCTGCTCCTCCCGTCCTCACTTCCGACCTCTTTCTCCTCCTGAGCTTTCCAGTCCCGCTCGTCGTGTACTTTCCATCAGAACAGTAAATATCAGACGCCTTCTCTTCCTGCTTCTGCAAATTCAATTTGAAATGTCCTGATAACCTAATGGTGCCAGAACATGCAGTAGAGTCACTAACAACTGGAGGCGCTGCAGCGACACCTAGAGGCCACAGTGGAGCATAGCAGGAGCGCGAAGGCACCGACCCCTGAACAGTAATGACGTTGAAACAAAGGAGGGAATGAAGTAGATGATGGCAGGTTTGAAAGTGGTCTCACCTCCTCCTCATTTTACCGTGGGACTCGATCAGCTCAGTGCTTGATTCACCTCCTGCTATGTGGCTCCATTAGATGGGAAATAATCTGTGGCTTATTAAGACTCGGTTGTCTCTGCTTCGCCAGAGGCCTTGTTCTACCGACTCTCGTTCACCGTGGATGAGGGAAGCTCGGCGCTGACCCAGGATGACGTCGAGCAGGCCGTGACTGTCTGGGTGAGTGTGGAGCAGAAGGAGCTCGGCTGATTCGCAGATTAAACTTCAGTCAGAACGGTTCTGTTTTCCTCCCACAGCTGAGTGAAACATTCCAGAACTGGACCCACCGCGTCACCGTGGACAACATCAGGTCTTTGCTAAGTTCTGTACTTGTTGTTTAGCCAAATCTTGTGGTTGTAAAACTTAAAGCATCTGTCCTCTTCCAGTGTCAAACCCAGTTCAGCCAGCGGAGGCAACCAGAGAAGGTAAAACCACTACAATCGGCCTTTAGGGTTAAAGCTGCAGCGCCGGTTGGTTTCATCCGTTCTCCTCCGTAGTTACTCGTGTCAGGCCCTGCTGCTTGGCTTCTATGCCAACCAGAATCTGGGCGACGCTGTGCTCACCAGGCTGTCCAGCAGGATGGGGCTCGTGGGGGACGGACTGCAGATCCACTCCATGGCGCTGCAGTTAATCGGTAAGGAGCTCACGGCGTCTTCGGCGTAGCCAACCCTGGTCCTCGACGCCTCCTGCACTTCCAGCTCCTGACTGGCTAATGCACCAACCAGGGTTGGTGCGCTGTGCTAGCGTTGGTCTTCTTCCCGGTGTTAAGTGATTAGTGTCGTCTCCTGACAGACAACTGTTCAGAGGAAAGTCGTCCCCACTACCACTGGCCTGAGACCAGCCCCAACATCACTCAGCACCTTCCCTGCTCCATCAACAAGGACCAGAAGGCCTCCAGGACCTGGTAACACTCGTTTACAGTGCAGGGCAGTGATGCAGGGACCGACTCTGTTCTGCTGTTACTCATTTTCATCTTTGCTCTCACTCAGTTTGATCAGTCCACAGAACTACTCGTCCTACTGGTCACCAGTGAACCTGAGGAGCTGCCAGAAGATCGAAGCCATTCAGGTGTCAGCAGGTACGCTCACGCTCCTCCAGATGCTATTGCAGGTCAGAGGCTGCTGAACCAGAACCACACTGAGGCGAACACAGGACACGGAACAGAATCTGGGCCGGTCACAGTAATAAAGCTGAAGGTTGACTCCTTCTAGTTAGTAGAAGGCTCATTCCCCATCGCTAAGGTCAACCTTCTACTAACTAGAAGACGTCCAGTTCACCTGGATGAATGAGACTCTCCACAGACATAACGTCACTGACTGAGCCGTTTCTGTGCAGACAACGCGGCGGAGGTGGCGGCTCAGCTCGTCGACTACTCCAAGAACCTGACCAGGCAGGAGGTGGGAGTCCAGGCTTTTCTCCGCTCCAGTCTCCACTTCCCGGTCACAGACTAAACCAGCGTCTCCTCCTGCGTCTCCCTCAGGTGTCGAAGGTGGTGACGAAGGTGAAGGAGCTGGTGAACGTGGCGAAGATCAACAGCACGTTGGCCTCCAGCGTCGTCAACATCATCTCCAACGTCATGGCCAGCAGCGATCCGACGCCGGCGGCCAGCTCAGAGTACGTTGTTCTGCTGCAGACTCAGAGGTCAAAGGTCGTTGGCCCTTGTAGAAATGTCAAACGTCCCCTGTGCAAACGTGATGTTGCTCAGTTCTCTCTTGTCTTCCCTCAGAGCCCTGAAGACCATGGACGACCTGGCTCAGAAGATCGAGTTCGAAGGCCCGTCGCTCAACATCACCTCCAGAAACCTGATCCTGGGAGTTTTGGCCTTCAACAGCAGCACGTTCAACGGCTTGTCCTTCAGCGCCTTCAGGCTTCCCAACTCCACAGAGACGCAGGTAACAGGTGTGAGGAGGTTCTTCCTTCTCTTAGAAGAAAGGTGAAGGTAGCTGGATGTTTTCGTCTCCTCCTTCTCTCAGATCGACTTTGAGTCGGATCGGATTAACGCCTTGGCTCAGATCACCCTTCCTGCGTCTCTGCTGTCCAGCGTCTCTCTCAGCGAGGCTGAGCGATCGTCTCTGTCCAGGATCAACTTCATGTTCTTCAACAACACGAGCTTCTTTCTGGTGAGTTGAGTCCGACTCAGACCGAACGGGTGTCTGAATGGCGCTAAATGACGCTTGGTGGCTGCTTTTCCAGAGCGAGCAGGACAATCGCTTCCTGAACAGCTACGTGGTGGCCAGCAGCGTCGGGAACCTGTCCATCAAACACCTGACGGTTCCCGTGGAGATTGAGTTCGCTCACATCTCGAAAAAGGTACAGGTGAACCAGGAGACGGGGATCAGGGGTCTGACGTGCCGGCGATTAGCGATTCTAAGCTGCTCTTTGTGTTCGTCTCGTCCTGACAGACGTCTCCAGATCCACTTTGCGTGTTCTGGGACTTCAGCATGAACGGTGAGTTCAGGTGCATCCCATGTGTCACAGGGTTGTGTTCAGTCACGTCTCCTGGCTCACGCTGCAGTGTCTGTGTGTTGCCTCTAGAGGGACTCGGAGGCTGGAACAACCACGGCTGCAGAGCATCCGAAAACTCCACCAGCAACAAAACCGTCTGCCTGTGCGACCACCTGACGCACTTCGGCATCCTCATGGTACCGGCAGCTGCTTTGATGCTCAGCCATGTTCTCTGTGTTCATCTAGTGACTGTCTTCCGTCCGTGTTCTCCGTCCAGGACATTTCAGGGAGTTATTCTCAGATAGACCAAAGGAACGAGATGATTTTGACCTTCATCACCTACGTGGGCTGTGGCGTCTCCACCGTTTTCTTGGCCGTCACGCTGCTCACCTACGTCGCCTTCGAGTGAGTCCGTTCGGCCGCTGTGGTGAGTGTGTGGAGCTGCTCAGTCAGACCAACTCAAACCTTCTCTCCTCCAGAAAACTGCGGCGTGACTACCCGTCTAAGATCCTGATGAACCTCAGCGCGTCGCTGCTGTTCCTGAACATGGTCTTCCTGATGGACGGCTGGGTGGCCAGTCTGGAGAACAGCCCTCTGTGCCAGTCTGTGGCCGTCTTCCTGCACTACTTCCTGCTCACCTCCTTCACCTGGATGGGACTGGAGTCCCTCCACATGTACATCGCCTTGGTCAAAGTCTTCAACACCTACGTTCGTCGATACATCCTCAAATTCTGCATCGTCGGATGGGGTGAGCGGCGGCGCTTTCGTGCCCTGAGGCCCGGCGGTGGGTGATGTGACGTGACCGGCTGGTTGTGTGTCGTTCCAGGTCTTCCGGCAGCGATGGTGGTGATCGTGGTCTCGGTGAACAAGCAACACTACGCGCTGCTGGAGTACAAAGACGACTCGACGAACCAGTCGTCCAAGTTGTGAGTGAGCTGATCCAGCTGCTCTGACGTGTTTTCCTTCTGAGTCCAACTTCTCGTTTCTCTCGCCAGCTGCTGGATCCACAGCGCGGCCGTCTTATACACCACCTGCATCGGCTACTTCTGCCTGGTGTTCATGCTCAACGTGGTCATGTTCATCGTGGTCATGAGGCAGATCTGCGGCCGCAACGGCAAACGCAGCAACCGCACGCTGCGAGAGGAGGTGCGTGTTGGCTGAGATGTTTGGCTCGCTGTTGTGATGCCTTTCAAACGTTCAGCCTCCCGTGTTGTGATCCAGGTCCTGCGGAACCTGCGCAGCGCCGTCAGCCTCACCTTCCTGCTGGGGATGACGTGGGGCTTGTTTCTGTTCGCCTGGGGCCCCGTTCACCTGGTCTTCATGTACCTGTTCACCATCTTCAACTCGCTGCAAGGTACCGCATCCGTCTGAGGCTCGTTCCCGGCGAACGAGCGACACCAGTGATTTAGAATTGATGTGTTGAAGCGGATGTTTCAGCTGAAGGTTCTGTCATTTCTTGTATGTCCTACAGGCAGTGAACACATCCTAACTTTCTAAATCTGCTCCAGGTCTGTTCATATTCATCTTCCACTGTGCCCTAAAAGAAAACGTCCAGAAGCAGTGGAGGAGATACCTCTGCTGCGGCCGCTTCAGGCTGTCGGACAACTCAGGTACCGGCCTCCTCACCTGTGCTGGACACCTGCCTCTTCTTTAACGCAGACGCTTCTGCTGCTTTCGTGCCAAACATTGCAGACGGTTCGTCTGTATTATTACCAACGGAGGCCCTGTGTGTTCCTGCTCGTATCCATGGCAACGCTACATTCAATTCAGATGAATGTGATGTGTGGTCATGTCCAGAGACGTTTCTGGGACACGTGTCCGTCTCTCGGAGCCGTTTTATTTTCTCTTTTCTTCCATCATAATTTGCTCTTTTCACGCATTTCAATGACTCTCAGTGAGGAGATTTATTTCTCCTCGGAGCCGCTCAACCTGCAGAATATACATGAAGTCTAATTTCACACACGCTCCGTTACTGCGGCTGCTTGTTCTCCATCCTGCATCGTGTGTTTGTCTGCAGACTGGAGTAAGACGGCCACCAACAACACCAAGAAAGTGAGCTCGGAGAACCTGGGGAAGTCTCTGTCCTCCAGCTCCTTCGGCTCCAGCACCGCCAACTGGACGTCCAAGGCCAAAGCGACGCTCAACCCGTTCAGCAAGCGACACAGCAGCACAGGTGAGGAGCTGTCAAATGTGGCGTCGCAGTTACAGGCTGTTGCTGTGTCTCACCTGTCGTCTCTCTGTATCCACCTGTGTGTTCGCTGTGTAGAAAGCTCTTCCAACCAATAGCAGCGGCGGAGCGCCGACCCAGGTAAAGCTGCAGGTGACTGGTGGACTGGCTTCCTGCTTTTGGCATCAAGTGTTTCCCAAAATGCCTCTGTTTGAACTTAACACCATCAATTCAGCGTCTCATGTGGCGCCTTCAGGCATTTTGGGAACTCGGCTGCTGTGTGTTGTGATTGGCTGGCTGCGGTGATGTCATGCTAGAGACAGCCAGAGTGGGAGGAGCTCTGCTGTCAGCAGGCCACACGTTAAACTCCGCCCACTCGGGCTGTCCCACCGTGCAGAATCCAGGCTAACGCGCCATCAGTGACGTTGTCTTTCATCTAACTGCTGAGTTGATCATAACCAGGCGACGATGCCTCTCGTTACTGCTGATGTTTGATTTTAAACCTCAGTTTTCTGTAACAGATGTGGTTCATTTGTTATTGACTGAATTGATTTTGTAACAGCCTAAAACACTAATGTGACTGTTCCAAATAGTTTGCTGCCAGCGTGGACGTGAGGAGTAACTGTTTCTCATAATAAACACATTAAGTCCACATTTAAACATGACTTTGATTGTGAGAGACCAAAGCAGAGAGCAGTGACTTATCGCTGCTTCATGTCTCTGCTGTAACTCTGCACAGATTTATTTCCTCTCCACGTTTAGTTTTAGGGGGAATCCATATAAATAAAACGTTCCGTGTCAGATCCACCATGAAAACAGCCATAACTCTCAGCCATATTCTTTTATTGGCCAGTTATTAACGGCGTTTTGTTTGGCGCCAGGCTGCACAGCTGCAGAGGATTTAGTCGCTCCTCTTCTTTTCAGGGTGATCTGTGTGAGACTCTTCTTCGTAAAGACCGGTGGTACACAGCCACAGCCTTCAGCTTTTTAAACCGCTCACAGTTCTTAGGTTTGGGCCTCATTACCGTCACGAAGCTGTTTGTTGAGCTGGAGGTGAGGCGTCGATCTACCCTCTGCTTGATTGGAAAGCGTTGGAGGCGGCAACTGGCTGAATGATGATGCACCGGCGGCAGCGCTCCTCGCTCCTGCTGACGGGTCCGTCGCGCTGCCGCCGGTGGGACAGCGTCCAGTTTCCAGAGGTCAAAGCACGTGTGGCCTCTCCGTCATACGGTCACGGTCTAAACTGTATCTTATGGGGAGATGATGAAAAAAGTCTGTGCAGAGACAAAAACCCATGTGATGACATGGAGTCAGATTTACTGGGCAGCACCAGCTGGAGCCGAGCTACAGGGTCAGGTTCTGTATCAGCAGCACCATATTTCTCTGGCTGTCACCCTGCGCCGCTCAGGGACACCAGGTGGAAAAGCGCTCTGTTACCTTAGACGCGCGTGGAGCAGGGACTCGTCTGCTTCTTGGCGGAGACGTGAAGTCGTTCGCAGGTTGACGGCTGGTTTGGCCCCGTCGTCTCCGAGCAGACGAGACGGAGCCGTGAGGTTTGTTGGACCCGCGCCCTCGGTCGGACGGGCTCCACCGAAGCCTGTGACGATGCAGCTGGTTCGTAGTTGTTTATTCATATCGATCGTGATTTATTCCCAGGCGTTACAAATCGGATCCTTTTGGTTTCGTAATGTTTTCATTGGCGGCTTCAGCGGAACCACACGTTTATCCCAACCCAACGGTTTCCTCTGGTCTTAGTCTGAAATGCAGGTCGCGTCCAACCAGGACGATTTTTGACTCTCGCTGTTTTCTCTGGATGCAGATAAATGTTTCTCCAGCCCGACCGGCCCTAAGTGCGTCTCCTCGTCCTCCTCGGAGGTGGAGCCCAGCTCCTCGTCCGCCATCCTCCCCGTCAGCCAGATGCTCGACAAGGTCAAGGGCTACTGCTCCATGCGCAGCGACAACTTCTACAAGAACATCCTGATGTCGGACAGCTTCACGCAGAGCACCAGGTTCTGAGAGGAGCCTGCTGCCGACCCGTTGCGCTGCGTCTTCCCACTTTGTTATTTATTGCTTTGCGTTTGTTCTGGAACTGCTGCCCAATGTTTCAGAACCATAGAGGTTCTGGAAAGACTGACAGTCTAGAACTAGTGAGGCTTCTACGGACCTCTGTTAGATTAGGGTTCAGAATGTTGATGTCTTTCTCTCCTGTGGTCTGTGTTCTGACCCGTGTTCTGTCCGTCAAACCGTACCTACTAGGTTGTGTCATCATGCAGAACCTCCAGAGGAATAACCATGGACCATGTCACACACTGGTTCTGATCCTGGTCGGAGCCGGTCGGACCTCTGCTCCATTCTACTGTAGCGCATGAAGCGTCACAGGGGAGGATGGAGAAGACGGAAAGGTTCTGCCAGAACCGGGCTGCGTTTATTACTGTGATGTTTGTGTTTTAAAGACTGGTGAACTACGTTCTGCCTCATTCTCTAGTCTAGACAGTTGTTTTGGTTCACGTCTGCTCTGGTCCTGGACGGGTCAGAACCACTGTTGGCTTGTTTCGGGCTCAGCATTGTAATAACAAAACGTCCTTCGTTTTAGCTTCGTGCTCGCTCCTACAAACAGGCTGACATCAACCCAAACCCTACGGCCCCTGAAGGCAGCACGAAGGCCTCTGTTGGTTCCAGCCCAGTTCCCTGCTGCGTCTGTTTCAACAAACCGAATTAATGTGGATGAAAATGTAAAATCGTGTGAACGTCTCTTATCTCATTAAACGTCATTTAGCCTCAGTTTGGACTTTTGTGTTGTTGAAGGTAGATACGACCTGAAGCCAGAAAGAAGAGACGGATGAAGACCCGAGTTCATCTGTCTGTCGGTCTGTGGAATGAGACGTTCACACCGTAGGACTTTCCAGCTGTTGACTGTTTGTAGTGCATAGTAAACATTCCAGCCTCCTTCCAGCTGAACAGCTGAACCGAGCTCTGTCTCTGTCTGGAAACATCTGCTTCAGCTGCCACAGGCTTTCACTCGCTCCTCTCGACCTCTTGACCTCTGTGTCTAGACTCTGGCCTTCTCTCCACGTCCCTCGTCTTCATTTAGCTTCAGGATGAGTCTTTGGAGTTTCGGACACATCCTGTTTCCTGATCCATCCTTAGTCTGAATGAGACCCAGAATAATAAATATTGTGTCGCTGGTTTGGCTGCTCAGTCCTGATGATGAGCTCAGCTGATCTGTCTGCAGCGTCTGTGTCGTGTGCTGCGTTCACTGACCGGGTTTGCCTCCCTGTCGCTTCGTAGGAACGTCCTAGAGACGCACTGAGAACTGATGGACGTAATGAAGACGCTTTCCTTCCCAACATGAACACGTTGATGCCACAGAGTCTGGAGACAAACTCGCTACAGCTGGAAACAAACGTCTTTGCTGTTTAACTGTGAACAAATGCAACTAAAGCGACTTCACTGGACTCATCAGACATGAGGTGCGGTCGTCGCAGGTTCTACAAACGCAGCTGAGAGGAACCGAGGAAACGCGACGTCCTTCACCGTCCTTAACAGAATCTGTCCGTGTGACTCGGACCCACGGTTCCTCTGCTCCCCCTTAAATCACCTCCTCGTCCTTCACTCTTCTCCTCGTGACTTGTTTTCACTGAGCTGCTAAATAAAGTCAAAGCGACGGTTGAGGAAAAGGATCTACTGGCCCACGATCAGAGACGTTAGAGCAGCTGCACACTGCTGTGTCTTCAACCTCACGGAGTCGGGTTTATGGCTGTGACCTTTGACCCATCGCTTGGTAACTCATCCTTCTGTTTGGTTAAACGTTACCAAGCAGCCTCTGGACAGCGTCGCCGCCTCGTCGCAGTAAGTCGTCCTGTGTGGACGTTTCCTCACTGTGAGGTGATGGAGGCTCCTCCTGGTGCTGACGTGAGCTGAGGAAGTGCAGACTCTGCTCTGGACCCTTTCAGAGGAGGGAGTGTAACGCCGCTGGCTGAGGCTTGAGGCGTTCAGGCAGGAGACGCCAGGGTCTGGTCCCCCCAGGCTCTGTGATGTGGCGGCTTCTCCACAGAACCCGGCTCCAGATTCAAACGCTGCTCAGCAGCTCAGAGCGGAGGCCACAGAGTTCAGCATGCAGGCAGAACATCATCAGTGAGCGAATGACGCCTCCTCCACGCGCTCCTTGACGCATCGTGTGAGAGGCCCGTGTCCAACGGCCTGTGGATGTGGCTGATGCCCTACCTGTCATTTCCACCCTGCGTGGCGTTCAGGGGGATCGGGAGGATTCCGTCGCAGCTGTCAGTCGGCTGATTAAGCTGCGTCACTCCGGCCCAGGGAGGGAGCCGCGCTGTCACGGCCCTGGACCTCCCCCGGCCGCCTCCTCCTCGGCCCCGTGTGGATGGATGTGTTATCTCCCACTGACGACGCGTTCGCTGTTTATGTTCCTGCCATGTTTGTGCATATTTCCACTGGCTCTGTTCAGAATCACCGGCCTGTGCAGGCGCCATCAGCTGGACTCGCAGGTGAACGGGTCGGTATCACCGACAGTGAGTCGCCTTCAGCCTCCGGCACTGGAGGAGGCTCGAGCTCCAGCGGGAGCGTGGCCTCGCGCCTGTCGCCAGCAGAAGCAGCTATTTAAGAGCCGTGTTTATTTTCTGCTTCTTAAGGCGAATGAAGGAGCTGAACTTAATTACGTCCTTTCATCCGGGCTCACATCCTCCCCACAGAACCAGCTATTTGCATCTCAGGGCTCATTTGGGAAGTTTTCACGAGACCTGGAGTCATTTTGGGGAAACCCGAGCGAAGGACTCCTTCTGGAGCCGGTTGTGGAATCTGCCTCCCAGATGTTTGGATTGTCCTGGTTCACGTCTTTATGAGTCTGGTTTACCGCGCTGGCAGCGAGACGCTTCCTGCGAGCCGGGCTCAGTCCACGGGACCAGGGTCCAGATTCAAGAGAAACACTGAGGGCGTGGCAGAACCGGGCTTTACTACTTACTTTAATCTGGACAGAGACATGTTCCGCTTGCTCAGTGGATCCCTACAGATCAGACGTGACACGGTCCCCACCGGCGGAGGAGCTGTAATTAATGACGCTGGAGCTGTGGAGACGTCTCCTGGCAGACCCAGCCTCCACTGATCCTCCTCCTCCTCCTCTTCTTGTTGTGATACGCTTCCTCTGCGTCAGTCTGTCCTCCCTCTGTCTGGAAGCCACAGCGCTCAGCCCAACGCCCTGAGGTGGGTTTTATCCAGCTGCAGAACCGGCGGCTCACACAGAACCTTTGGCGGTATTTTAGAACTCTTCCCAGGACCCTCTGTTGCTCCTCTTTAATGACACCAGGCGAGGATGGACCCGACGCTCTTCTGGATCCTCAGCGCCGCTCTGCTGCTGCAGCACCACCACCAAGGTAACCTGACGTCCCGCTGGACTCCGGGTTGAGCCTCGTGGGGTTTTGCTCTCGTCATTTAACTGTGGACTCTGGTCGCTCTGTTGTCTGAGCCTTTTGATCCAGTAGAATGATATCAGAGACACTGTTCTTATTAAATCACCTTTCTACCTACGTGGTCGTGGTTCTGCTCACGGCCCGGCTGCTTGGTCCCTTACAGGCTGATGACAGCAGACTCTGAGCTCGGTCCCGGGCTTTACTGGGACATGGGACGCGTCTGGGTCTCAGCGCTCTGATCGGCGGTTGTGACGCATTTGAGGAGACGTGAATGAGTCAAACCTCCAGATGACCTCACGACGCCTCGGGTCAGGACTGGGAGGAGGCTGTGGGTTTGGCTGTGTGAGCTAAGGACCGGGTGGCAGCGCTAATAAAACCCAGAATGTGCTGCGTGAGCACATGCCGGCGCCTGTTGTAGCAGCTGAGACTCCTGGGTTCTGCCTCGGTGCCTCAGAACCGTGTGCGTCCTCTCTGCGTGTTACCTGCTCATCCATCAGCGTCAGCCCCCAAAGTAAACACCGAGGAGGGAGAAGGTTCCAGGGGTTCAGGAGGTGGAGGGTTCCTGTTGGAGCGAAGCCAGATGGGACCCGTCACGCCTGAGCAGACGCTTCTGGGCTCAGTAAGTCGACCCAGATGTCCCAAGGTGCTCCAGTGTGGTTTAACGTAGTAAATCCAGACGAGCAGGCGTCAGGTTGGTAGTTCGACGCTGCCCACCGGGCTCCACTTCCCGATTAGTGGTAAACATCCACCTGCCCGTCTGGTCCGACCCAGCGGTTCAGGTTCGAAGGTGGAGCTTCAGCCCTGATCTAAGTGCGGCTGGGTCCATATTAGCTGCACTGAACGGCGCTTTAATGAGCTGCTGGACCTCCCTTCCAACAAAAGCAGCTCATCAGTCACTGAGACTTCAGCTGCATCAGTCGTAGCTGCTCTGTGTAATTAGGAGGTCAAACACAGCTGGAGCTGTGGGAGCACAAGCTGGATCAGAACAAACTGTCTGGGCCGGGTCGTCTCATCGAGCATGTCAGCCTGCTTCCGTCCGTCACCTGGAGCCAAGTGGAGGCGTCTCAGCCGTTTGACAGGTTCTGTCCTAGTCAGGACCTCTGTCCACCTTGTTTACAGCCGACCTGGGGCTTCACGCCTCCGCACACGCTGACCCGTAAGCGTGATCTGAATTAGGAGCCGTGGAGGGGTCTGTCCCCGTCCTCAGAACCCGGTCTCCCCGCCGACCTCGGGAACGGTTCTCAGGCTGAACGGGGCCTGTTGAGGAGCTTTTCCAGAGACGTTCCAGCCTTTCTGGGGATTCCAGCTGGAGACACGAGGGCCTGTCTGAGAGTTTACGTTGGCCGCCGCCTTGGCCCCGGCTCCTTCATTACCGCCCAAGAAACCTGGATATCACAACAGACACGGAACCCTCGTGGTGGATTTAACCTCCGGACTGTTGTTAAGTGCTTACACATGTCGAGGTTTGGCATCAGCGCAGTAAACGGCGAATGCAGCTCATAAAATGGTTTAAGGACAGAATGTGTGAATGATCTGCAGGGAATTAGCAAGAGACTCGTCTCCAGGAGGAAGGCTGCTCCCACAGCTCGGGTCACGGTCAGGTTACGTTTAACGCTGAACCCAAACAACACCAGGACACGGAGAGAAAGGAAACGAGCATGATGTCGCTGGTGCAGTTCATGGAGCAGACGTTCAGGCTGAAGAGGTCTCCATCCCCGAGCTTCTGCCTGCGTTTTTCCTCTAGTTAATGTATTTGTGTGATTTGCTCTTTGTTACAGCTACAGAATCGTTTCATTGTGGACCTGGTCCTGTAGAAATATTGGACTGTGGTGTTTGGAGGCTCGGCTTCATCCGCCTGATTACTGAATATTGTCAAAGCCTGCGGAGCCAAACAGACGCTTTCATAACAGTTCAAGAAATGAAACTTCAGCCTCAGCTTGTCTGCGAATGCACACGTACGTAGAAAAGGAACAGCAGGTGCCTACGCGCCGACGGCAGAGGTCAGAGGTCAGAGGTCACGCGCCGCTGCACCGAAGCCTTTGAAGTCGCAGCCTTTTCAGCCCTGACATGGAGGCGATTACAGCTGTTTGCAGGTTTACTGTGATGCTCTTCCTCTTGTTGCTGATGGCGAGGAGGAGCGACACGTTTCTTTCATTTCTTCAGGTTTCTGCTTGAGTCTCTTTTAGCTAAATGACCTGTCTTCCCTCCAACCTCCGGGTCGGCTCTAGCTCTCCTGCATCAGCACAAAGCTCGGCCCGGTTTGACTTGGCAGCTCGGAGTCATGTGTTTATGCTGCATGTTCTGAAACCTGAACGTTTGTTTCCATCTGGACGGTTCAGGCTGAGACAGTGAAACGCTAATGGCTTTATCTTCAGAATCATGATCTGAGCTTCCTTCGAACATTCCTGCTGCAGTAAATCCCAATTCATCAAGTCTCAAACCAGCCAAGACGCAAACCCCCTGTGAGGTCAGGAGGTCGACACCGGATCCGTAACTAACCGTGTGAGGAGAGAATCAGTAACCAACGGTTCTGGTGAAGCAGAGATAAATAAACCACTCGTGGGTCAGCTTCAGTTCTGAAGCTTCACGTGTTTGCTCCAGTCACTGGTTGGATTCTGATTCGTGGCTTGTTGCGGTTTAAAGTCAGTTTTTTTTCTTGACAAACGTCCAAATCGCTTCAGCCTCCTGGAGGTGGTCCCAGATGTGAGAGTTGCTGGAGGAGGGATCCTGAAGCCCAGAGCTGCAGCGTTTATGGTGGGACGAGGTGTAGACGCCTGATGTTCCCCGGTGCCGTGCAGATCAAAGTGGGTCTGCGCTTTACGAGCTTGTGAGCAGGAGCAGAGCGTCGGACCCAGCTGCGTCGCGAAGCCTGCAGCTGTGTGACGTGAGCTTCGACACACTTTGACAAGGGTAGCGGTAGCTGTGGTTCTGGTTCTGGTGGAGGCGCAGTAACGGGCTCCTGGCGTGGAGTTCTGGTCCGACCCAGGTTTAAAAGGCCTTTAATGCCTGAGCTCACCCACGCGGCGCTGCTGAGGTGAAGGTGCTGTGGACTCGGGCTCCGGACCCTATAATCAGCTGGGCAGACGCCTGGCGACACGACCCAGGGTTGGGTTGGTCTTTTCAGGTTAGTGGTTTCCCTCAGCAGCCTCAGCTGAGCCGGTTCCTGGAGGTTTATAACGCTGTGTAAAGATGTGAACCGGCTCCTAAATGGTTCCTGTGCTGCAGAACCGTCAAACCGCTCAAACAATAACACGTCTCCCTTTCCAGCCTCCAGCTTCTCTGTGACGAGCCCCACGGCGGAGCAGGGCCCCCTGGTGCAGCTCCTCCACGCGGCCCACCGGCGAGACAAGCGCTGCTCGTGTGAGAACCAGAAAGACAAGGAGTGCATCTTCTTCTGCCACATTGGAATCGTCTGGGTCAACACGCCGAGGTGGGTTCTGTCTGAAGGAGCGTGGCGATAAAACCTGTAGCTAAGAGGCATCGGCCGTCGTGAACGATGTGATAGTAGCAGGAGCTGGGAGGCCTGTGAGGGAGGACGGCAGCTGTTCGCGCTCCAGAACCGAGACAAACGAGCTTTTTATCTCTCTGATGAACACTGAGGTCTCGGCAGCTAAAGATCCGCTAACGTCAGTACTGTGTCGCCTGGTGTTATGCAGGAGCCGTGAACACTGGATGCAGCTCTGCTAATTAGCTTCGTTTCAGCTCTGCAGTCAGATGCGGTGGCGCTTCCTCGAGCAGGATAATTTCTGCCAGGTTTCCCCTTTTAACCCTTTAACGTGAACCCGCTGATTCAACCACAGCCTCCAATTACCGGGGCTGCACAGAACCCGGAGCGTTTACTGGATCAAAGCTGAGCACCAGGGTCTCGGCAAACCAAACCAAGCCGGGCTGTTGTAAGGTCACTGAGCTCGGCCTGTCACCAAAATAGCTTCCAGAGCGGGGCCCTCTCACTACGCCTCAGGCTGGCGGTGGTCTACACATGGCAGCGCTGTAAAGCCCGTCGTAAACACTAAATATACCTCCAGCCGCAGGGGCGGGTTCCCTCCAGGTGCCGGGTGATCACTAGGCCACATCCCCTCACTGACCCTGATCCCAGGAGCAGGACACATGTGGTTTAGCTGCTGCTAAGCTCGACAGAGGTTTCGCCTGCTCTCTAAGCGGCGTTCAGGTTTCCTCCTGCAGAGCTCAGCCATCAAAAACAGACACTTAAATCCAAAAGGCTGCGAGCCAAACGATGACGGGCTCCTCCACGCAGCGCCTGACATTCAGCAGGTCCTCTGCAGGAGCTTTCAACGTCGTTTCAGCTCATTCTCACTGTATTATGTCCCAGACGTCCCAGCGTTGGACAGATGTGAGGAGGAGCAAAGCGCTGGTGTCATGTTCGACCTTTTCCTGACCCACGATCAGCGAGAATGAAAACGCAGTGGGTTGAGCTTCCACCTGCCGGATCTCGCGGTTTTGATTCTGACCGGATGTCGCGTGTGAGGTTCCTGCCAAGCATGTTAATGGGCAAATAAAACGTCTGCAGCTGTTGTTTCCTGCGGCTCCGAGCAGCCTTCGTTACATCAAAACAATCCCTCAAAGAGGCCAAAAACATCCGATGTGGCCAAATCAAGCACTTCAGGCCACAGAGACGGAAACGATCCGTGAGACACCGGCCCGAGCTCCAGGAAGCCGCCACAACCTGAGAGAAGACGTGTGAAACATCTGGGTGACATGTGATGACGTCTCTGCATGTGGCTCAGTGAGCGTTTAACTCTGACCTTTGACCTTTAACTCTGGTTTCCCTGCAGCCACGTGGTTCCGTATGGCTTTGGATCAGTGCGACTGAAGAGGGAGCTGAGACGCTGTCTGTGCTCGGATCCACGCGACGCAGAGTGTCTGAGCTTCTGCTCCAACGCGGCGCCTGCCACGCGGCGCGACGGGACGTCCTCTCCCCTCAGAGGCCAGAAGAAGAGGCACAGAGCTGCATTCTGGGACCGAAGCCGCCGCCTCGCACTCAAACTCCAGACCTGAGAGACACCGGCCGACAGACGCACAGCTCCTCTCCAACTTCCACACAACCACGACTGTCTGTGTAAATGTTACAGGTTAGAACCGGCGCTTCGCGTGCCGCTCAGCCGCCGAGGCAGCAGAAGGACTCGAACCCGTGACCTTCCTGTTGTCAACTGATCTTCCGCTTGAGCGACTGACGCAGCTTTTTGGGGAGAAGCTCCACTTTCCTGCTTGTGTGTTTTAATGTGAAACTGTTCAGTGTCCTGACAGCTTCCAGCCTCACAGCCACCGCTTTCAGTTCTGACCAATCTCATCTCGCTCTGACGGCGCCTTGTAATCAAACTGTCTGGATTCAAACTATGAATAAAGTCTCGTTACCTGCAGCCTCACCTGAATCTCTAAGAACCAACCGGTTTCATTAACTCCATCGTATGTAACAGATCTAATAAACCACACAGAGGCTGTGAGGCCTTCAGCCCCTTGCTGATGAATCTGCTGCAGCTTTGTGTTGAGAAGCTTTGACGCAGGACGCTGAACTAGAGTCCGGTTTCACGTGGCCGTAGAGCCGCTCTCTCATCAGAACCCTTCTGACCCGTTCGGCCTCATGTATGTTACCGCAGGATATTTATTTTGTTAACGAGTTAAACTACGTAAACCCAATAAAACGTGATGAAGGACGTGTGTCTGTGATGATTCCCCAACGTTCCTGGAAGGTCCAACAGAACCTGAAAACTTTGTTGCTTCAGTCTCTAATGTTTCTACTCCAGGTTTTATTCCTAATGTAGCAAACTCCAATAATAAAAAAAATAAATCCACGTCTCTAATATTTATTTCTGGTTCTGGTGCCAAACCCAGTTTTACAAAACCAGAGAGTGAGAAGCTCAAGAAAAGGTGCAGCACCAAATACGACAAAGAGGAAAGTGAAGCAGTTGTTTATTAACAGACAAAGCAGACTCACAAAAGTGATTCCTAATCTAGAACCAGCAGGGAGGAGACGCCGACCCAGGATGGACCCAGAACAGACCTGAAACCAAGGTCAGAGGTCAACAGCTCCTCACCTCACCTGTTACAGCACTGGCCCAAAGGATGAGGACACCTGCTCTGGGCGGGAAGCTCAGCAGAGTCACCTGCTGACGTCCGGGTTGTATTTCTGGTTCGGTTCTTCGTGTCCTCCACGGCTGTGAACAGCGGCTGAACCTCGATGCTAATCTTCAGGTGAGCTCCAGGTGGCGCCACCGACTCTTCTTCGCTTTCGCCACTGTTGCTCTTCCGGTTTCACACCGGTCTGCTTCCGGTGTGAAAACCGGACATAAACAAACCGGACACGCGCGGGGCGTTCGTTCGCTGCGGCTCGGTTCGGAGGGACCGCTAGCAGTGCCGGTGCGGTCGTCATGGTGAAGTGTGCTGTGTCCGGGTGTCCGAACCAGACGGTCACCGGTACCCAGAGCGTCCTGGACCGGCCCGCGAAGAGGTTCTTCAACTTCCCCAGAGACCCGGACCAGGTCAAGGTTGGTGAGCGTCGTTTTAGCTCAGAGACGGAACCTCTTCACTGGTTCTGATCACTGATTTACCGTTAGCCCCGGTTCTAGTGGAGCCTACTGGTTCTAATGCTCATGTCACACAAGTGACCACAACCACAGTCATGTGGCGAAGACGGTCACGTGGGGCGATGGCCTCTGTGACATCATAAAGGGGAGGAGTCAGCGGTTCCCCTGAAGTGGACCTGTGAACTCGGTGTGTCCTGCTTCAGGTTTGGCTCGCGGCGCTGAGGGAGACGGACCAGCAGGACTTGGCCGAGCAGCGTTTGATCTGTGAGGACCACTTCCTGCCGGAGGACGTCTCCACAGACGGAGTCAGCGGTGACGCCATTCCCATCATGCCGCCTCGCCTGGACGGGCCGCTGGGTCCGAGCAGCTCCTGGGGGCCCGAGTCGTCTGAGGACGACGATGACGACGCTGCAGCTCCACATGCGCCTCAGCAGGTCTGAGGAGTTTCCAGTTTTGCAGTGTGATCAGCGAGCAGTGATCTGAGGGTAGTTACTAGATGTTGCTCTGTTTTCCAGAACCCAGCTTTAGAGAATCCACAGACCAGGTAACGGGTTGTATGTCTTACACTTTATTTAGTTTAGTTTCGACCTCACATGCTGCAGATGTGCTCGCGCGTCTTTAATGAACCTTTGTTTTTGATTTTGTTTTTGTTTGCAGACGCGTGAAACGGTCGATTCGGGCGAAGAGTGAGTCTTTAAAGTCCTCGGTTGTTGTGAGATACGGACGGAGCTTTGAGTAACGGACTCCGCCTGCGTCAGGTTTGCCTGTGCAGCGCCTGACCGAGCGGCTCCTCAAGCTGCTGCTGGTGGCTCCGGATGGATCTCTGGACCTGAGGCAGGCGATCACGAGCCTTCGGACCCGCGGACGCAGAGTCTTCAGCATCGTCGACGTCCTGGATGAGATCAACCTCGTCCAGAAGGAGCCGTTCGACCGGATCCGGTGGATGTGAGTGATCCGACGGTTCTGTTTCTTCACAGGTTCTGCTGCCTCCCCAACCTGAAACGTCCTGGTCACTGCTGTGTGAAACTTCCCACAGCGGAACGACTCCCATCTCCAGCTTTCTGTGGCAAAACCCGGAGAAGTTCCGTAGGGAGATGGAGAAAATGCGGCTGGTGGAGGACGCGCTGGACGCCATCATTGAAGGCTGCGCCCGCCAGCTCTTCTGGCTGACGGACGAGGCTGAGAACCTGGCATATCCTTTAACGAGCCCAGGTGTCAGGGCCCAGCTTAGAGAGGCAGGTGAAGGAAGGCCCCTGTTGTCTTTAACTGGTGTCTACGTCTGCCTACGTGACGCACGAGGACATCAGGCGCCTGCGAGGCTTCGAGGAGCAGACGGTGATAGCCATCAGGGCTCCGGAGGAAACCAAGCTGGAGATTCCTTCACCCACGGAGGTAAAGACTGGTTGAGATCTGCTCTTTGCCGGGTTGACTGCTGGCCTAATACGCTTCCTGTTGGTGCAGTACAACATCCAGGTCCGTCTGCAGGCAGCGAGGGGCCCCATCGCCGTGCTGACGTCTGATCTGGGCTCTGAACCCACAGAGAGCAGCGCCTTCGTCGCGTTAGAGCAGAGTCGCATCAGGACCCAGCTGCACACGGGTAAGCGCTTCCTCGCTAGGACGTGGCGCTGCTGCGTTGGATGTGGAGGATGAATTTCCGGTCCTGTCGCGTTGCAGGGTCCTCGGGTCCACAGAGCGCTGAGCAGAGCTAACCGCCAGCCGCCGTTTAGCGAGGAGAAGCCGGACGAGCCAGTTTGTCTGCAGGTACAAACGGTTTCCACAGAGCGAGCGCTTGAAGCGTGAACTCGATGGAGCTGCCGACATGCGTCCACTAAGAGACAAACGCTGTTCACGAAGGCGGGAGGATTAAAGCCGATCACGGAACGTCCGGGTCCACAGGTTTGTACCGGACGTCGTTGTGATTCACGCTTTGGTCAAATCCTTCAGTTTGTTGTGTTTTTGACTTGTTTCTCAGATTTGAATGTAATATGAAAAATAAAATATGAACTTGTTTAAACGTGAGACGATGTTTCCTGCAGTCAGCTTTTACTGTGAAGGTTCTGAATCAGCCAATCCAGGCCCTGTTACACCAACAGTGCACAACAAAGGCTTCATTAAACCTGACCCGTCTAACGAAGCTGGCTCTGGGGCAGATGTTCTGGGCCGCTCGGACGTGGCCAGTAGGTGGCAGCAGTGGACTGGGCTCCAGTGTTCAGGGCGTTAAAGCGGTAGAAGGAAGGAAACTATTTAAACCAGGACCGACCCATTACAACAACAACAGTGGGTCGACGTCAGATACTCCTCAAGGCTTCGAACCAGTGTTTACTGCTCTGTGAGTCACTGAGGTGTGGTTTGGAGAAACGAACCCTCCTCCTGCTGGTCCTGGTCCAGCTGAAGGAAGCCGCCCTTCACACGAGACTCCAGCCCAGAGCGAACACGGCGTGAGGACAGAAAACCCTGAAGAACTGAAAGGAGGCGTTTTCCATCCAGGACGCTGCCGTGAGTTGGGTTTTGCTTCATGTTCTGGTCTGGGTGAAGTTCTGGCCCGTGGGCGGGTTGGTACAGATGGAGGCCTTTGGGGTTCGACTAGTTAGAGGGAGAATCTTTTTTTTTTCACGTGGGCGGGGAACGTTTAGTGACTTGTGGATCTGGACCACGTCCGTCTGAATCATTCCTCCCTCAGCTCTTTGTTCCTCAACCTCCACAGCTGCTCCAAGCCTCCCAGCGAGTCGCGTTAAAGAGCAGAGGCAGCGAAGCTACGCGCTGTCGAGCAGCTGCTACGGCTCCGGGCTCAGCCGCTCGGCCTGGAATCAAACCCAAGCTGTGGAGTTTGCTCCTCGGCTTAGGGGGAAACGGGTCTGTGTCCAGAAGCCACCAACGCTGTGTTCGTTGGTCTGACTCTCAGGGTGAGTCAGTATTTGAGCTGGATGTGTATCCATGGTTACGCCTGGGTCAGCAGATGCGATGTGGTCCAAGCGGCTCGGTTCAGCCGTGGCCTCTCTGCACTGACCTGTGTTACCGAGCAGACAGGAGCCGACCTCGGGCGGGCCGTCGGTGGAGGGGGGGCCTGGGTCTCCACGGGTCAGGGACACGCCGGTTGTTCATACGTACGCTCTGGCCTCGTCCGCTTGACGCCCGTGTCGTCCGGTTGCTCGTTGATTCCTTCGGATGCCCAGAGACCGAGCTCGGTTTTCCGCCTCCCAGTGTCGGAGAAGGGCCGTGTTCTGTGTAATTACCCCTGCTGCCGCCTGGAGCCTTCGTCGAACAGCAGAACATCATTGGATCACATCACACCGGTACCGACCTGTTCAGAGGTCAGAGGTCAGCCAGGCTACCTTCTGATTCTGTTAATTCACGGAATGAAGATGTGAAGCTTTGCATTAAATTCAGGCTGACGCAACAAAGCTAACGCTGTAGTTCTAATGTGGAAGCCACTTTGTCACAACACGGTTGTGCTTCTAACGGAGCAGCTCATCCGGGGCTGTGACGGTACCGGGAGGCTCTGGAGGCTGGATCCGGTTTAAAACCACAGCCTCCTCATCCGCGCTCGTCCCTAAAACACCGCAGTCCTTCAACAGATCCGTTTTAACTTGGGAAACGCTCCACGCTGCGTTTTCCAGCGTCTGCTTCCATGCGTCGCTCCAGCTTTGATGCCTCCTGATCTACGGAGGTTTGCGCTTCCGTTAGAGCCGTGTTGTTGCAGACAACGAGGTTCTGGTTCTGTAGAATGAGGCGTCACAGCGAACCCAGTGAAGATGTTTCATCACTGAGCGGTTCTGTGTTGGAGCCTTTGTTGTGGCTTCTGGTCGGCTCATTTTCTTTTCCAGCCTCGGGTTCTGCAGAGGGGTCGTCCTGCTCCTCCTGTGGTTCCTGGTGGCTCATTGCAGCTCCTACGTAAACGACAGGGCAGCTCCGTTATATGACACCGGCTTCTCCTTTGGCAACTGTCTGTGTGACGGATGTTTCAGACGTGTGTGCGCTCGGCACCGGCAGCCAGATGTTGTCGCAGCTTGGCCTGAAGCCAACGTCGTCGCCTGATGCTTAAAATGAACGTGCTCGTACACGCGTGTCAGCGGGACCACCTGCTGATCCGACAGCTTGTCTACGGTTCCAGCCACGTTCAGGGTGAAAGGAGGAGCTGCCGCGTCATCCGTCTCTGAGACGCGTGTCCCGGCCCCTCGTCTGTCCCTGGCGGCTTCCTCTGTACCTGCAGAAACCAGCCGGTCACAGAGGCCATGAACTGTGCTCCGTCCGTGTCAGAGGTGTTTGTTCAGCCCGAGTCTGGCTGCTCTGTCACATCAGGATCATTTTGTCGGCTCTGCACGGACGCACAGCCCTGAAAACACAACGGGCCCAAACCCCACCTCGCAGTCTGTCGTCCTCAATGCGTCGCCCACCTCAGCGAGCTCACTGTCCAAGCCTTCGCATTCCTGAGGCCGGAGCAGGGACCCGCAGGCCAAAAGCGCGGAGGCAGACGCTGATTCTCCGGTTCAGACCTGCTGCCGATGTGGCTCCTCTTTCTGTTTCTGTGCCCAGCGTCGTCGTTCCCTCTTTGTAGCTTTGCTGCTTTCTGCCGTTGTGAACTAATCGCTTTTATCTGACATTAGCCCTTTAAAGCTCTTTCTAAATTATTCCGAGCCTCTAGTGTGATTATTGCTTTTGCTGTGAGGCCCACAGGAAGGAAATTCCTGCTTCTGGTTCTGCAGAGCGAGAAAATATCGCGACTGCAGATTACTGAGAAGTTTCTTACGGTCGTAAACCCTCAGCGTCCACGTGAGCGTGTTGAGCTTCCAGTGTTTTGGTGGACGCTGTGGGGCCTGAGCAGCATCTGGAGACGCCATTGAAAGGAGCCTCTGCTTTGTTCCGGCCTCTCATCAGAGCGTGACGGGACCCGGCCCGGTCCGCTCGACGTCTATCTGTGATCCGACGTCCGACCCCTGGCGTCGTCTCCCAGCAGCCGCTCAGCTGTGACGGGTCGATCGCCTCCGCTCTAAGTGACGAGCAATTGAATAAAGCGTGTGCTGGTGCCAAAGAGGCCTCAGGCGGCGCCGCGGAGCTAAACGGGTCTAATCTGATTCTGTCCCAGGTCAGATGTAGTTTGGTTTCATCTGCAGGTCAATAAATCTGAGTTGGTCGTTTCTCCCTCTGGGCATTTACAACACGTTGGCTTATTCTTAGTGAGCTCGACATCAGTCTGAACATCGAACCCACGTTTCTGTTCTGGGCCAGAACCGGACCCGCACCCGACTCTTTCACTGACTAGAAGAAAAGCTCTCCAGAGAAGGAAGCAGCTGCGGGGCAGTGCCGAGTCCACGGTGCCAACAAGGACCCCAGTCAGCCAGGACAGGAAACCGGCCCGGCCCACTTCCTCTGGAGGAGAGCTAGTGGCTGGGCCTCCCATGGGAGGTGAGCAACAACACAACCCCCTCCATCCCAACGAGGAAACGCTGTGGAGCAGGAGGAGAAACCAAAGAGACTGAGCAGATGCGTCTGCTGAGCTCCCCAGCAATTCTGTTCACATTCTTATGTTGCAGTCAAGAACAACGGAGCTCTTCTCCTCCTTTTTCTCCTCCTGCCTCTTTTTCTTCTTCCTTCTCCTTCTTCTTCTCCTCCTGCTCCTTCTTCTGTTTCTTCTTCTTCTCCTACTCCTCTTTCTTCTTCGCCTTCTTGTTTTTCTTCTCCTCCTCCTCCTGCTTCTTCTTCTTATTGTTCTCCTCCTCCTCTTTGTTCTTCTTTTTCTTCTCCTCCTTCTTCTCCTCCTGCTCCTTCTTCTGTTTCTTCTTCTTCTCCTACTCCTCTTTCTTCTTCGCCTTCTTGTTTTTCTTCTCCTCCTCCTCCTGCTTCTTCTTCTTATTGTTCTCCTCCTCCTCTTCGTTCTCCTTTTTCTTCTTCTCCTTCTGTTTCTTCTTATTATTATTCTTCTCCTCTTCTGTGGAGCACAGGGCGTGAAATGGAGGACGGCAGCAGGTGTCATTCCTCCGTCCAGCGATCGGAGCAGAGGAGTCTGGGGGAGGGGCTCTTTGTGGAAGAGGCGTCCTGAAGCCGGCAGATGGCCGATGGGACGAGCAGACTTTCTCCTTTCAGAGCCGCTCGCCTGAGCCCCGCCACACAAAAACCCGGACGGGTGGAGGAGGGGAGTCTGAGACGCCTCCTCCCCACCGTGGAGCTGGACCCTGGGAGACGGCGACTCTGGACAGTGACGTTGGAGGCTCGCGTCCTTTTGTCGTTCGCTGATATTATAATGTTGCTTGAGTCGCTTCCAGAGACGAGGCCGTTCGGCTCCCTCTGGATTCTGATTCTAGTTGGAGTTGGGGCCCAGACGGACCTGAACGGGTCTCCTCCCGCCCTGCTCTCTGTTATAAAGGTCACGAGGACAATGACTCTTTAGGGAACCGAGCAGGAAGTGACGTGGTTTCAGGGCTCAGTGTAGTGGTTCTGTAGATATGCCACCAATAGAACCCAGTGGTTCTAAAGCAGAGACTCGTGATGCGTTCGAGTGTCGGCCGTCAACTTGTGAAACTTGTTGCTCCAAGCCCGGTTCTGACTCGGACCCGTCTCGTCTTCGTTGTGTGTTTGTTGTTGTTCCAAACGTGGCAATAATTGGTTTGAACATGTGGAAGTTTCGATGCCTTCCTCATCAACCGGGACTCGTGACTGGTGGAAGGAACAACCGAGCAGCGTAGCAGAAAACCCAGATCTGGTTTACGTCATGCAGGCTCGGGGGGGACACAAAAGGGAGGTCTGTGTGCTGAAGCCCCTCCCTCGCTCTGTTCCCCCACAGATGAGCCGGTGAGAAAGAGGGCGAGCGACCTAGACAAACAGAGGGAGAGAGCGAGGCAGCAGCTGGAGGAGACGGAGGCTCACAGACACGAGCGAGGAGGCAGCGGACGGAGCATGACGGAGCTGCAGAGGTTCTGAGGACGGAGACACAAACCGGTCAGAGTCTGTCTTTACTCCCCTGACGCCTCGGTCCTAGATCAATATTTTAACCTCAGCTGGTTCTTAGTCGTTGTTACGCTGAGGCTGCTTCCATCTGGTAGAACTAGTAACGGCCCAGTGTGAACTAGTGGAACCATCCCAGTTTATTGTTTAGAGCTGTGATCAAGGCTGGGCCAAATGGACCCGGACCAGGTTCAAGCGTCTTCAGGAGACTTTGTTCAAGGTGGTTTCCTCATGTTCTTGCTCCTCCTCCAGGTAGCGATGGGAAACGCAGACAGTCACAGCAGCCTCGTCTCTGCTGCCAAGCCCTCGCGCTCGCTCAGGTTCTCCTCCAGGAGGGAGGATGTGCCATCGGCCCGCGGTTGGTGGAGGAGCAGCCAGAGCAGGAGCCGTGGGAGGAGCGGCCCGAACCAGCACGGCGCCGCTGCACCACAGGCCTCCTGGCATTACGAAGCCAGGGGGTCCGGGTCCAGTCCCGGCATACGTGGGGACCGGACGCCTCTGGAGAGCGCCGGCAGCCCCAAGGTGCTGTTCGGCAGGGACGGCAGCGTGAGGGTGGAGTTCAGCAGGGTCAGCGCCGTGGAGCCAGCGGGGAGAGCGGGCCTCCCCGCTGGCTCCACCTCTGCCCCGGCAGCAGACGCCTCCCTCCGCACCAGCAAGGGCAGCTCGCTCAGCTCTGACGGCTCCTGGTACGACTCGCCCTGGGGCCCCGGGGCGGAGCCGGCTGACAGCATGGAGGACGCCTCGTCTGGGTTTACCTCCACCCTGCTCCTCCCGCCTGCAGAGACAAACAAGCTCACCTCCTCGGGTCGGACCGACGACAGCGGCATCGGCAGGGACTTCAGCCTGTTTTCATCGTGCGCCGCGTCTTTGGACAGCGTCTACTCCAGCCCGCTGCCCGGCTTCCCCGTGGCGCCCGACAGGACCTCCTCCTCCTCCTCGGCGCTGCCGGATGACGTCATCCGCGAGGAGGCGGGCCGCGTGGAGCAGAACTATTCCTCGCTCACGCTGCCGTGCAGCAGGCCCGAGTGCGTCAGCGCCGCAGGTGGGAGCAGCCGCAAAGACTTCCTGAAGAACCGAATCAGACGACTGAGCGACTGGACGGGAAGTCTGAGCCGGAAGAAGAGGAGGATCCAGGTAGGAAATGATTTGACCGACGTCTGGATCAGATCCTGGTCGTTAAATGGTCAGATTAAAAAGTAAACACAATCAACTGCATTCATTTTTTTATTGTTTCAATATATTATAATTGCAAAAACAAATTTGTCTAATTTGCTTCCACAGAATGAGTTCGGTGCTTTTAAAGTTCCAGACAAGCTCGTTGCATTTGTACTAGTGCGACCTCAGATAAACACCACTTCCTGTTTACATTCAGCTGGATGAGGTCACGTCCTGAACGTCTTTCTCCACAGGAGCCCACTGCCTCCGGCTCGCTGTGGTCTTCCAACCCTCTCCTCCTGAACCAGAACCCGTTCCCCCTGGTTCCGTGCAGCGAGGCCCAGCGCCAGGACATCTACGAGAACTTCATGCAGGAGTTGGAGACGGGCTGCAGCAGCGCCGCCGAGCGGACGGAGCTGTCGGAGGAAGACGAGGAGGAGGAAGCGGGGAGAGGAGGGGAGCAGCTGGATGTCCTGTTCCAGCAGGAGCAGGGGGTTGTGCGACGGGCAGGATGGCTCTCCTTCAAAGCGCTCCTCACCCTCAACAAAGGCCGGAAGCTGGAGCTGGCCGGCCGCCGCAGGTGGAGACACTACTGGGTCACTCTGAAAGGTACGACTGTGACGTCCCCTCCGCCGCGAACACAGCGGCGAGAGTTTTAACTGTTCCCGCTTCTCGCCGTCAGGCTGCACGCTGCTGTTTTACCAAACCTACGGGAGGAACGGCGGCTCGGAGCCGGAGCTGGCTCCTCGCTACGCCTTGCCGGCCACCGACGGCCTCGTGCAGGCCGTCCCCGAGCATCCCAGGAAGGAGCACGTCTTCTGTCTGAGCAACCTGTACGGAGACGTCTACCTGTTCCAGGTGCGTCTCCTCAGCTGTCGGCAGATCCTCCCCCGTCGCTGTGAGAGACCACAGCTAGAGCTCAGAGGTCACCGAGGTCACAGGCTGTAAAAACAGGGCCGCTACGAGAGGCCGCGTCTAAACAGCTCGCGCTGTGTTTAGACGCCCGACTAATTATTCAGCAAACGAGCAAACAAGCCAGTTGAGCTCAGTTAATCTGACGCAAGCAAGTCCTGAAACCTGCTGCTGTGTGTCATCGCTCGTTAAAGTCGTCTGTCTGCGTCGCGTAGGCCACCAGCCAGACGGACCTGGAGAACTGGGTGACGGCCATCCACTCGGCCAGCGCCTCCCTGCTGGCCAAGCGGCAGGGGACGGATGACACGCTGCGCCTCCTCCGCTGCCAGACCCGATCGCTGCTGCACAAGATCGACCTGGACGGGAAGATGAAGAAGATGGCCGAGCTACAGCTGTCCGTCATCAAGGAGCCGAAGAGCAGGAGGGCCGTGGAGAGCCAGGTGGGTCAAGCTGCCGTACAGCCGCGGTTTCTCCTGCCGGGTCGGAGTGAGGCCGAAGCTTCTGGCAGCTGGTCAGGTTTGGAGATGCTGGTTAAAGAGCAGGTCATCTGTTGTGTCCTCAGATCCAGCAGTGGGAGCAGAACCTGGAGAAGCTGAACCTGGATCTGTTCAGACTCCGCTGCTATCTGTCCAGCCTGCAGGGCAGCGAGCTGCCAAACCCCAAGAGCCTCCTGGCCGTGGCCAGCCGGCCCTCCAAGAGCCTGCTGGGAAGCCTGGGAGTCTTCTCCGTGTCGTCCTTCCACGCGCTGGTGAGTATCGTGACGCCTAGACATCAGGCGGCACCGGTACCCTCTGACTCTGGGCCTCCGCCTCTCGCCAGGTGTGCAGCCGAGATGAGGGGACGCTGAGGTCGGGAGGAGGCAGCATCAGCAGGAGGAGGCGGCTCCCGTCCTCTCTGAAGGCTGTGAACGGACAGAACAGACGCTGGGAGTCTGAGGTAACGTGCTGCTGAGGGTTTCGTTCATCAGGTGCCTCCACGGCCTCGTTGGGACCCAACACCTCGAGGCTCGGCGCTGAGCTTCTTTAGGTCTGAGCTGGAGCCGCATCACATGTGACCAACCTGTAATTTCAGCTCGTTTTGGTTCATGTGGAACTAAATTTTGAATCAAAGGCTTGTTTCGACACGTTTGTAATTAGGTTTAAGCTTTTTACTTTGGCGTCGGTCCAGAACTTGGCCTGGCGCCTGCTGGTGTGTGGCGCTGTTCGGCTCAGAGGCTGCTGCCCTTTGACCCTCACAGGAGCAGCTGTCAGAGGGGGGTTAAAAGGTCCCGGAGCCTTTTGTCCTCCCAGATTTCCTTTGTCCCTGAGCGTTAACCCGGCTCCTCGCGATCTCTCCCCCGCTGTCCCGTGACCTCCTCTTTTAAGCTCCGTCCTCTCACCCGCCTCCCCTGCGTCCTGCAGCTGCTTCAGCTTCAATTTGCTCTCTGCTACCTCCATCGTGTTTCCTTTCCTCTCTTTCCTCCTTGTCTCCTGCTATAAAAGAGTTGAACCGTTCAAGTGCTTGTGACAAAGTTGGATTTTTCAGACTCTGCTTGTTTATTATTGGTTGTATGTTTCATGTTTTTAGAACCTGCAGCTCATCCAGTGTCAGATTAGACCAGTCGCTTAGTTTTCATAACGCTCGGTTTCGTCCTGCAGAGACTGGGCGTCGTGTCCAGAAAGCGGCCGGTGGCGCCGCCTGCTGGACGCGCTGCGCCTCCGCAGGTGAGTGTTTGATTTGTGAGCTGGACGAGGAGCAAAGTGAGACACATCCACTGGTGTTTGTTCTGTTGTTCAGGGGTTTGAGGAGCAGCAGGTTCCAGATGTTGGTGTTTTCACGCTGCACATCTGTCGACCCGACGCCGAAGACTTTGGTAAGAACTCGATGTTTGTCACCGAACGCTGCTTGAAGCCTGTCACCTCCCAGACGTGGGCTTTGACTCAGCTCTGCTCGTCGTGCTCCCGTAGGTTTCGCCGTGACCGGTCACGTGGACGGAGCAGGACGGAGTCGCGTCTACGTCAGCGAGGCCGACCCGCTGGGCCTGTCTACCAGACAAGGTCAAACATCTGAGACGTGTTTGTGACGCGGCGCATTCACCGTCTCTGCGGTTTCGCCTCCTGCTGCTCTGACCCGTTTGTTGGATTCCCATCAGGCCTCAGGGCAGGAGATGAGGTCCTGGCTGTGAACGGGGCCACTGTGTCCACACTGGACCTGGACCTGATGCAGAGTCTCTTCAGCCACCAGAACCTTCAGCTGCTGCTGAGGAGAGACAAGTCTGTTCCTGAGGAGCCCGTCTCCATCTGGCCCGAACCTGGAGACGTCGCAGACCCCTACCGGCGCTCGGCCCCTCTGGACCTCCAGACCGGCACCGCAGGTACAGTAAAACCTAGTCTGTTTACCGCGTAGATGCTGCTGCTCTGTGACAGAACCGACGGCTGGGTTCTGATGGTTTCTGGCTGCTGTCACAGAGTCGTCTCCTGTCGTCGATGTCCCGCCCCCTGTTTTTGATGAGGCATCAACACGTGAAGCTGCTGAGCCGCATCGACAGGTAAGCGTAAAAACGTCTTCCACGCTTCCTCACAGATACCTGCAGAATGCATTTCCCACAATCCCCTGCTGCTTCCTCACGTGGTCAGGCTATAATCCAGGCTTACGCCTTCAGGAGTGTGTTCGTGAAGTCAGAGCTGAGGGATTAATGGCGTCTGCCCCCGGGTAGACGTTTCTGCTCCGCTAGCTCTCCCCGGGCCGCAGGCTGTAGGAGCTGACCTCTGACCCCTCGCCTCAGAGGTCATGGGGGCTCTGTGCTGGGTGCTGCCACAGGAGGAGGACAGGGAGATGCTGGAGGAGGCGTTTGCCGTCTCCTGCTGCCTGAGCTGCCGGCGCCGCGCCGACCGCCTCGTACTGATGGTAAACGAACCAGAACCGCCGTCAGCGGTTCGTTAGATCGAACGACGGACAACGCTGCTGTTCGGTTCGGACCAGAACCAGATTCGCGGGTTCAGTGTGAAGCTGCACCTTTAGAAGGGTTTTGTGTTGCTGGTGTCCTTAAGAGGCTTTCGTGGTCCTTTGACCTGTGCTGACCTCTGACCTTTGACCTGCATTGTGGTCGTTTCCAAGCAGCCGATAGTGACACGATCCCTTTCTGTGCCGTCTCTCCTCAGAACACGGAGCGAGTCTACTCGCGGTACCAGACGTTCCCAGAAGGCCGAGCGGCGGAGGTGGACGTGCCGGAGAACCCGTACGGCAGAGAGCCGGTCCTGCAGCCGGCGAGCCCCGCCCACCTGAGCGCGTGTCAGCGCCTGCGTAAAGTCATCCAGGAGCTGGTGGACACGGAGAAGTCCTACGTCAAGGTAGTACCGCAGCGGTAGTTGT
This sequence comes from Macropodus opercularis, assembly GCA_030770545.1. Taxonomy (NCBI): domain Eukaryota; kingdom Metazoa; phylum Chordata; class Actinopteri; order Anabantiformes; family Osphronemidae; genus Macropodus; species Macropodus opercularis. The sequence continues at coordinate 416,125 of CM061112.1, read as the reverse complement.
GGCGGGCCCGGTGCCGCTGAAGATGCTTAACGCGCCTGTCGACGTCTCTCTGCCAGGACCTGGTCTGTCTGTTCGACATCTACCTGACTCCGCTGCAGGAGGAGACGTTCCTCAGCAAAGATGAGGTACGTGGTCGAGCCTCGCCCGGCGCCGGCCGCTGTCGCCTCTCTGACGGATCCGTCTCTCCCCAGATGGAGGCGCTGTTCGGCAGCCTGCCCGAGATGCTGGACTTCCAGAGAGTTTTCCTACAGACGCTGGAGGAACGAGTCGCTTCATGTCCCAACTTCAGCCTCCTGGAAACGCCCGAACAGCTCAAGGTGAAGGCAGCTGCTGCTCTTCTCCTCGTTGCTGCTCCTCTGGGCTTTTACTTACGGGGTTTCATCTGTTTTTGTTGGTTCCGTTTCCAGAAGCTGCTCTTCTCGTTGGGAGGCTCTTTCCTTTACTACGCCGACCACTTCAAGCTCTACAGCGGCTTCTGTGCGAACCACATTAAAGTCCAGAAGGTTCTGGAGCGAGGTGAGGTTCAGAACGTTAAAGGGGCTGATTGACGAATGTGAGGATTAAACACGGTCACGAAAGCATCACCTGGTTCCTACAGCGAAGACAGACGGAGCCTTCAAGCGCTTCCTGGAAAGGAGGAATCCAACCAATCAGCACTCGTCGTCTCTGGAGTCGTACCTGATCAAACCGGTTCAGAGAGTCCTGAAGTATCCGCTGCTGCTCCGCGAGCTGGTTTCCCTGACGGACCCAGAGAGCCCAGAACACACACAGCTCACAGGTAACACACACACACACACAGCTCATGGGTAACACACACACACACAGCTCACAGGTAACACACACACACACAGCTCACGGGTAACACACACACACACAGCTCACAGGTAACACACACACCTCACAGGTAACACACACACACACACAGCTCACAGGTAACACACACACCTCACAGGTAACACACACACCTCACAGCTCACAGGTAACACACACACCTCACAGGTAACACACACACACACACACCACAGGTAACACACACACCTCACAGGTAACACACACACACACACACCTCACAGGTAACACACACACACACACAGCTCACGGGTAACACACACACACACACAGTTC